>CM024523.1:27685432-28890736 GCA_014182375.1 Eucalyptus virginea | reverse complement strand
CTCTACACGTTACCACCATCAGCTCTGAACCAGAAACTGCTATAGCCTCTAGCCACAAAAATATGTAAGCCAATGAAAGAATGATCAAGAAGACAGATGATATACACATATCATTAAACTACTCTAGCCTCTAGCCACAAAGATATGAAAGCCGATGAAAGAATGATCAAGAAGACATATGATATACATAGATCATTTATTTTTTTCCTTGTGAAAAGCACCATTACTTCGTTGATGAACTTGACCCATTGTCGCGACCTCTCTTTTGCCATTTTGGGGAAAAGGAAGAGGTTTAGGTGTATTGCCTTGAGAGGCGGACCAACGGCCTTGAAATAGGTGCGGGGTCTCCCAAGCCTATACCTCGTGCGACGTTGGATTTTGTATTTCAGTTTTTAACAACCTAAATATTTCTAGAAGTCGCCACTAGCCTATAGGGGTCGGCTAGAAACCGATCAAGATATGAGAGTGTTGTCTTGATTCCTACAAAACTAGAGATTTCTAGGAATGGGGACTTGTTTACATCAATGTTTCTATTAGCATCATTGTGGTACCACTAACTTGAAAGATTGTTCATTTAAATGGTCACACAATCTTGATTACCAATTATATCTTTATGAAACCACTAAGTGTCCATGCAAATGTTTGTGTAGTTTTTTTTTAATGTTTAGACTAATCCTAACATAATTTAGAAAAGAAATTTACACTTAAATTATTAAAAAGCGGTGTGGTAAGTAAACATTCAAGAAATTGAAATGACTTAAAAGTAATGCGAAAAGAAAAACCCGATACAAGTTAGGAAAATAATATTACATGACCTTATTATCACGCCTCGAGACAGAGCCCCCATGAACAAAAATGGGAATTTAAATATGCATAAAATTACTCTAAATAATTTTAATCTACGTAAAATGGATTATTTATAAAAAAATTTTATAAAATACCAAAATATCATTAAATTAGGAAAATGGCCTTTTAAAATTAGGAAAATTTCATAAATATCATTTATGCCACAATTTGATACCATCCATTATTTTAATAATATTTTTCTGAAATTTTCATATTTTCTCTTCTTTTTTTAAAATTTTTTTATAAATAATTTCCTAAACAGATATATGCTAATTTACACTAATATGGAATTGTCCAATACATAAATATAACAAGAACATAGTTCAAATCAACCGTTTCAAAATCGAAACTTGATTTGCGCATTTTCTCAAACGCTTGGCGTGCATCAAATCATCCCAAAGCAGCTTCCTCGGGCTATGTTTGCGGCCTTCAATCTCAACTCATAAGTAATCTCATGTGGAACTAAAATATCAAAATTATACTATCACATGCAAAGAGCAAGATTATATAGAAATCATAGCCCAAAACACACAAGAACCAAGCTAAAATCGGTCTCAAATATGTGGTTTGAGCTAATTTTGCAAATTAGGGTTTGAACCCAAGTCAAGCAAACATGTTGCATGCCCGAATTCAAGCCCCGACACTCACCACGTCCGAGATCTAAGGGAAACATTACTTGATCTGAGTGAAAGTAGATAACAAGGACTTTCAAACGCAACAAACATCACAAGAAATGATCAACCGAACTGTTAATGTATCAAGACCGCACCATCTGTTTTTCTTTATTTTGTTTAGTCGGTTTGTTGATGTTCTGTTTCTAGGAGTTAGTTAATTGTTATTTTAACTTGGTCAATCTTATCTTATAGGAGTAGTTAGCTGCATGTTTTTTTAGCTATTTTGTTAGTTTATTGCTGGTTTTGTGGACCAAGCAAGCTGTTAGTGGGCAACGTGGGTTTATGGTTAAATTTTAGTATGTATTTAAGCATTTTTCAATTTCTGGAATAATATACACAGCTTTTGCTGTCAACTTCTTCTCTATTCTTTCAAAAATAACACTGGTATTAGAGCTTTCTTGATCTTAAGGGGTTGTGAGTGACTTGTGAGATTGATTAAGAGGTGTGTATGCATCCATAGAAGCTAAAAGCAAGATGGAGGCAAGATCGAGTGGATTCTCAACAATGGCTCCGCCAGTGTTTGATGGAGAAAATTATCAAGCCCGGGCAATGAGAATGCGAGCCTATCTAGAGGGTTGTGATTTTTGGGAAGTTGTGGAACAAGATTATGAAGCTGCTCCCCTTCCTAACAATCCAACCATCAATCAGATCAAGTTTCACAAGGAGAGGACAACAAGGAAAGCAAAGGCAAAGTCTTGTTTATATGCTGTTGTCTCACCTGCTATTTTCAGCAGAATTATGGCTTGTGAATCGGCCAAAATTATCTGGAACTTCCTCAAAGCTAAGAATCAAGGAGATGAGAGGATCAGAAGCATGAATGCGTTAAATCTAATCACATAATTTGAGAGATTGCAGATGAAGGAGTCTAAGACAATTGATGAGTATTCTGATAAGTTGATAAGCATTGCAAATCAGGCAAGAGTTCTAGGCACTAACCTCTTTGATAATAGGCTAGTGCAGAAGATTCCTGTCTCCTTACCCGAAAGGTTTGAGACAATCATTGCCTCTTTGGAGAATACCAAGGATTTGTCTCAGATCAAATTGGCAGAATTGCTAAGTGCTTTGCAAGCATAAGAGTAGAGGAGGTTAATGAGGCTGGAAGGAAGTACAGAAGGAGCTCTGCTAGCCAAAGAACAATAGAATGTAGGAGGAAAAGTCAAGAAGTGGAAAGGGAAGAAAGGAAATGGCAGTAATGGTTCAAAAGTTGCTGCAGGAGATAACAGTGCGGGCAACTCCAAGAACAATTGGGGAAGATATTCCTCATGTCAACACTATGGAAAAAAGAATCATCCACACTTTAGGTGTTGGAAGATGCCAGATATAAGGTGCAGAAAATGTCATAAGCTTGGACACATTGAGAAGTTCTGCAAAAAGAAGAGAGATCGGCAGCTTGGTGAGGTACACGCTGTAGTCCAGCAAGAGGTAGATCAACTGTTTGTTGCCTTTTATTTCTCCTTTAGTATCATGTGACAATTGGCTTGTTGATAGTGGTTGCACAAACCACATTACAAGTGATGAAAAACTTTTTATAAACCTTGACAAGTCATTGAAGTCAAGAGTAAGGATTGGAAATGTGGAGTACTTAGAAGTAAAAGCTAAAGGGATTATAGCAATGGAGAGTTGTGCTGGAACTAAGCTGATTTCCAATGTGATGTATGTGCCTGAGATTGATCAAAATTTGCTAAGTGTGGGGCAGTTGGTTGAAAAGGGATTTAAGGTGATATTTGAAAAGGAGAAGTGTTTGATATTTGACTCTAGTGGTCAGTAGCTGTTCAAGATAAAGATGCAACGAAGAGTTTTTCTTTGAATCATCTTGAGAATGAGTGAATGGCATTCAAGTGTCAAGCCAATGATTTAGAAATATGGCATAAGAGGTTGGGGCACTTTCATCACAAAGGCATGCTATTCATGCAGATGAGTGAAATGGCAATTGGGTTACCAAGCCTGGAGGAGCAAATCACTAGGTGCAAATTTGTTTGATGGGCAAGCAAAAAAACTTCTCTTCAAGGAATCCACTTAGAGAGCTACAGAGAAGCTGTAGCTGATTCATACAGATCTATATGGTCAACAAGTGACTCCTTTACTAAATGGCAGCAGGTATTTCATTATTTTCATTGATGTGTTGGATTTACTTTATGAAGCAAAAGTCAAAAGTTGCTGAGGTATTTCTGAAGTTTAAGAGATGGGTTGAGAACCAAAGTGGCTGCAAGATTCAGGTCATTAGATCTGATAATGGAATAGAATACACTTCACAAAGTTGGTAGAAGTACAGCGCAAGTGCCACAACTTCAAGACGCACGCCCGGGACACTTAAGTCCATAACTTCCAAACGGTGCACTTAAGTGCGCCACTTTTTTTTTCGAGTGGGACACTTATGCCACCTCCGCGACCCTTGCCGGAAATCCTACGTGGCATTTTTTTATTATTTTTTTTCGCCTACGTGGCTCACCGGAGCTCCAAATCAGCATAAAAAATAATTAAAAAATAATTAAAAATTTAAAAATTTAAAAATTTTAATTTTAAAAAATTTTAAAAATTTAAAAAAAATTTTAAAATTTTAATTTTAAAAATTTTAAAAATTTTAAAATTTTTAATTTTAAGAAATTTAAAAAATTTAAAAAAATAAGAAAATTTTAAAAATTTTAATTTAAAAAAATAAGAAAATTAAAAAAAAAAAAAAAAAAAAGGGGTCGAAGGGCGGTGAGGGCCGAGCCCTCGCCGCCGCCGCCGCCCCCGCCGTCGCAGGGAAGGGCCGGCGACGGAGGGGGAGGGTCGGCCGGGTCGCCGCCCCGGCCGACCCTCCCCACTCCGTCGCCGGCCATTCCCGGCGGCGGGAGGCGGCGAGGGCCCGCGAGCCCTCGCCGGATGCTCAGGGCGAGGGTCGCGGCCCGCGCCCTACCGCAACCCTCGCCCGGATCCGGCGAGGGCTCGCGGGCCCTCGCCGCCTCCCGCCGCCGCCGGAAGGGCCGGCGACGGAGTGGGGAGGGTCGGCCGGGTCGCGGGCCCCTGGCCGGGCCGCGAGGCCGGCCGACCGGCGGCGAGGGCCCGCGAGCCCTCGCCCGGATCTGGGGCGAGGTCGCGGCCCTCGCCGCGATCCGGCGAGGGCTGCGAGCCCTCGCCGTCGGTCGGCGGGGGCCGGCAACCCCGCCGACCCCCCTCCGTCGCCGGCCCTTCCCGGCGACGGCGGGCGGCGGCGGCGGCGAGGGCTCGGCCCTCGGCCGCCCCTTCGACCCCCCTTTTTTTTTTTTAATTTTCTTAATTTTTTAAAACTTTTAAATTTTTCTTAATTTTTAAATTGTTCTTAATTTTTAAAATTTTTAAATTTTTTTTAATTTTTTGAATACTTTATAATTTAATTAATTTTTATATTATTAATTACACGTAGACACGAAACGGCGTCGTTTTCGCGTTTTCTCCGCCACGTCAGCGTGCAAAACGACGCCGTTTTGGACTAAAGTCGCCGGAAAATTGCCACGTCAGCCATTTGGCCGGATTTTCGCCGGAGTGGCACTTAAGTGTCCCATTTTGCTCCGATGATGGCACTTAAGTGTACCATTTTAAAGTTATGGCACTTAAGTGTCCCGGCGTGCCAAGTTATGGCACTCCAGGTGTCCCGACCTCCACAAAGTTTAACTCTTTCTATGAAGAGGCTAGAATTGAGCATCAGCTTACTGCTCCTTACTCTTCACAGCAAAATGGAGTTGGTGAGAGGAAGACTAGAGACATTATGGAGATGACTAAGTGTCTGCTATATGAGAAGAATCTACAAAGAGTTTTTGGCAAAAGTAGCAAACACCGCAGTTTTTCTGCTGAATAGACTACCTACAAGGGTATTGGAAAAGAAAACACCCTTTGAAGCTTGGTTTGATGTGAAGCCAATTCTAAGAAATTTGAAAGCGTTTGGTTGTTTGTGTTTTTCTCATATTCCACAGGTTAAGAGAGACAAGCTAGGAAAGAAAGCTGAACCTGGGATCTTTGTTGGCTACAGTTTAGTGTCAAAAGGTTACAGGATCTATCAACCACAGACAGGGAAGGTGATCGCTAGCAAGGATGTTCAGTTCGTAGAAGATGAGAAATTGGATTGGACAAATGAGCCACAATACAAGCACAAAGAGGTCTCACTAGAACCTGACGAGCTGGTGGATGATGTTCCAATTAGGGGTACTAGATTATATATATAAATCAGAGGTGTAATGTGGCTATTTTGGAAGCTACGGGTTATGAGGTAGCTAAAAACGATCAGAGGTGGATGAATGCAATAAAGGAAGAGTTGGCTATTATAGAAAAGAACCAAACATGGGAGCTAGTGGAGAGGCCTGAAGACAAGAAGGTGATTGGAGTAAAATGGGTTCTCATGATCAAATTTAATCATGATGGCTCAGTGAATAAGCATAAGGCCAGGTTGGTGGTGAAAGGATATGCACATGTTTGGGGAGTTGATTTATCATAAACCTCTACTCCCGTGGCAAGACTAGATACAATTAGAATGATTCTTGCTTTGGCAGCTCAACAAGGATGGAAGGTATATCAATTAGATGTGAAATCTATATTTTTGAATGAAGCGTTGCAGGAGGAGATTTATGTTGAGCAGCCAGAAGGCTTTGTCACACCAAGCTAGGAAGAGAAAGTTTATTTGCTGAGAAAGACTCTCTATGGTACAGCAAGATGGATGAGCACTTGTTGGGTCTGGGTTTCAAGAAAAGCCTCAGTGAATCCACTCATATGTCAAGAATAAGTATCTAACTTAATGGTGGTGTCTCTTTATGTGGATGATATGCTGGTGGTAGGGAGTAATAGTGCTCAGATTACTGCATTTAAGCAAGAGATAATGAAGATGTTCAAAATGACTAATCTTGGTGGATGTCGTATTTTCTAGGAATGGAGGTTAAGCAGAATTAGAATGAAGTTTTTATTTGTCAAAAGAAGTACTTGACAGAGATCCTAAGGAGATTCAATATGGAGGAGTGCAAGAGTGTGAGTACTCCAATGGGTCATAAGGAAAAACTTCAAAAAAAGGATGGATCAGAACCTGCAGATTAAAGAATTTATAGAAGTTTGATTGGTTATCTTATATATCTCACTGCAACTAGGCCAGACATCATGTTTTCTGTAAGTGTCTTGTTTAAATTTCTCAATTGTGCAAGTTAGTTGCATATGGTAGCTGCAAAGAGGGTGTTGAGGTACTTGAAAGGTACTATTTCATATAGGATTAAGTTTTGTAGAGTTGAGGAGTTTAAGTTGCAGGGGTATTCTAACAGTGACTGGGCAGGATCAGTAGATGATATAAGGAGCACTTTAGGTTATTGCTTTACATTTGGGTCAGCATGTTTTTCCTATTGTTCAAAGAAGCGGGAAATAGTGGCTCAATCAACTGCAGAAACTGAGTTGATTGTAGCTACTGCAGCTTTGAATCAAGCATTATGGTTGAAGAAGATGATGGATGAACTATATATGCAACAAGAAGAAGATATAGAAGTATTTGCGGATAATCAAGCTACTCGACTATTTCACATAATTCAGTATTTCATGGAAAAACAAAAGCATTTTAAGGTCAAGTATTACTCCTTGAGAGAAGTGCATAAGGTTGGAGAGGTGAAATTGATGTACTATAGTTCAAAAAACCAGAACGCAGATCCATTCACGAAGTCATTTCATGTTGGTCTATTTGAACATCTCAGGGCAAAGCTAAGAGGGTGCAGTACTTGATCTAGGAAGAGAGTCTTGATGTATCAAGACCGTATCATCTGTTTTTCTTTGTTTTGTTTAGTCAGTTTGTTGATGTCATGTTTTTTAGGAGTTAGTTAATTGTTGCTTTACTTGGTCAATCTTATCTTGTAGGAGCAGTTAACTGCACATCTTTTAACTATTCTGTTAGCTTGTTGCTAGTTTTGTGGACCAAGCAAGCTGTTAGTGGGCAACGTGGGTTTATGGTTCAGTTTTAGTATGTATTTAAGCCTTTTTCAGTTTTCTGAATAATATACACAGCTTTTGCTGTCAGCTCCTTCTTTGTTCTTTCGAAAAATAATATAACCACATCAAAATGACATCTCCAAAAAGCACGCACGCAAAGTCCACACTGACCAACCATAAATCAATGTGGATAGGCTTGGTTTTTGGCTCAAATTTTAGATGGTCTCATGGCTCACATGAAAATTAAAGGCCAAACCAAGCTGACCTTAGCATCATTGATACTCCCATATAACATTCATCAAGCTCATGAAGACAAGTGATGCACGAAAATAGACATAACAAATCAAACATGCAAGACTTTTGAAGAAATTTCAACACTAAAAAATTTTAGCCTCAAAAATCAATTTTTCGGACTAATTTTTCTCTTGATTTTTCATTGTTGAAATATGTTCAAAATTGACCAAAAATACATCTAGGATTCTTACCTTGCTTCATAGTTTCTTTTTCAAGTGGCTCTTGGCCAAGGAAATCAAGAAATTATCCTCGGGGCCCGTGAAAGTTGGCTCATTCAATTGGAAAATGAGATCTGCAAAGAAAGAACTGATGACAAAGGTTTTTGTTGAGGTAAGGACACCTGGAGTGCCATAACTTGGCACGGGACACTTAAGTCGCCATAACTTTAAAATGGTACACTTAAGTGCCATCATCGGAGTAAAATGGGACACTTAAGTGCCACTCCGGCGAAAATCCGGCCAAATAGCTGACGTGGCAATTTTCCGGCGAGTTTAGTCCAAAACGGCGTCGTTTTGCACGCTGACGTGGCGGAGAAAACGCAAAAACGACGCCGTTTCATGTCTACGTGTAAATAATAATATAAAAATTAATTAAATTATAAAGTATTCAAAAAATTTAAAAAAAGAAAAATTTAAAAATTTAAAAAATTAAGAAAAATTTTAAAATTAAGAAAAATTTAAAAGTTTTAAAAAATTAAGAAAATTAAAAAAAAAAAAAAAAAAAAAAAAAAAAAAAAGGGGGGGAGGTCGAACGGGCGGCCGAGGGTGAGCCCTCGCCGCCGCCGCCTCCCGCCGTCGCCGGGAAGGGCCGGCGACGGAGGGGGGAGGGTCGGCCGGGGTCGCCGGCCCCGGCCGGCCGACGGCGAGGGCCGCGAGCCCTCGCCGGATCGCGGCGAGGGCCGCGACCCTCGCCCCCGGATCAGGCGAGGGCTCGCGGGCCCTCGCCGTCGGCCGGCCGGCCTCGCCGGCCCGGCCGAGGAGATCGGGCGAGGCTCGCGGGCCCTCGCCGTCGGTCGGCCGGCCTCGCCGGCCCCGGCCGGGAGATCGGGCGAGGGCTCGCGGGCCCTCGCCGCCTCCCGCCGCCGCCGGGAAGGGCCGGCGACGGAGTGGGAGGGTCGGCCGGGTCGCCGGGCCACGGCCGGGGCGGCGAGGCCGGCCGACCGACGGCGAGGGCCCGCGAGCCCTCGCCCCGATCTGGGCGAGGGTCGCGGCCTCGCGCGATCCGGCGAGGGCCGCGAGCCCTCGCCGTCGGTCGGCCGGGGCCGGCGACCCCGGCCGACCCTCCCCCTCCGTCGCCGGCCCTTCCGGCGACGGCGGGAGGCGGCGGCGGCGAGGGCTTAGCCCTCGGCCGCCCGTTCGACCTCCCCCTTTTTTTTTTTTTTTTTTTTTTTTTTAAATTTTTTAATTTTTAAATTTTTAAATTTTTAAATTTTTTAATTTTTAATTTTTAATTTTAATTTTTTAAAATTAAAATTTTTAAAATTTTCTTATTTTTTTAAAATTTTATAATTTTTTAAAATTAAAATTTTTATTTTTTTAATTTTTTTTTAAATTTTTATGCTGATTTGGAGCTCCGGCGAGCCACGTAGGCAAAAAATAATAATAAACTATTGCCACGTAGGATTTCCGGCAAGGGTCGCCGGAGGTGGCACTTAAGTGTCCCACTCGAAAAAAAGTGGCACTTAAGTGTACCATTTTGGAAGTTATGGCACTTAAGTGTCCCGCGTGCCAAGTTATGGCACTTGTGTTGTTCTTCTCTCGGTTTTTGTTGGTCCCCAAAACTAGACTCCACAACTTTTTTTGTTGAAAAAATTAACATCAAACCAAACTATATGTATTTTAGTTTGGGTTACAAGTCATGATTTTCCTTATTTGTCTCTCAATTTTCTCAAAAACACTCGCTTTCCCTCACCCGTGACCAACCATGCTCAACAGTTAGAAAAATTTTCAGTCTTACTTGGCCCAACAGGAGGTTGTTTTTTAGGAGGCTTTAAGAGGCCTTCCCGATCTCCATTTGGGATGTGTGACCTATGGATTGAAAGATCTTTAAGTGAAGTTTCACTCTCTAGTTGAAGATTTTGGCTAATTTTGGTTATAAGTTTGCGAAAATTTCACTTTTTCCTGTAAATGTCGATTTGGAATTTCTGAGTTTAACCTTTCTTAAGTTGCTTGTGGAGATGTATTTTAAGAACGATTGTGAGCTCCCCCTTGCGCTTCTTGTCTCCTACGTTTTATGCCTCCAAAAAGCTTGCTTCAGAGATCTTATCTACCAAATTAAACAATCTTTTGGTCGGTTTTTGCCCACCTACCAAGCCTGCTAATTGAGCTAGTTCACCCACTTTCTGACTTAGCCAAAATTTTCAAACTTCTGCAGCTGCTGAGTGTGTGGGTTTTGCTACGACTTTCACGTGCCTTTAGGAGCTTATCTCTGCCCAATTTTCTTCCACTTGCACTCCTCATTATGATCTTCCATCATGTATAGAGATTAGGCTGATTAGGTGACTGCAGAGAATATGATAGGACCACCAATTTGCTTACTCAGCAGCTTTGAGTTGAGACCAACTCATGGATTGAATTTTGACAGCTGGTTTAGGTGTTTTAATCCATCAATTTAGTTGTGAATTTTGATCAATTAGCAAGCTTATGTATAGTATTTTTTAAGATCTTAACCAATCTTCACAATTGTCCCCATCCAATTTTGCAAGAAAGTCCCTCAAAGTTTGCTATTTTCTTGCCCAAAAATACCAAATTCATTGCAATTTTGTCATTTTAGCCCAATTCAATTAATTTAACCTAGCCAAAGTTCAATTTCAACCCAATCGAGGGCCTAAATGATGATTTAGGGGCTTGGGCGAAATTTTGTAAAATTTGTGAATTAGTCCTTCAACTTTTTAGAAATTACATTTTGGCCCTAACTTGCCGTTTTAATTCCAATTTGACCTTTCGGCCTTGGCTAACAACATTTAAATCATCAGCTCCAACTTTTTACTCTTTTTTTTTTAATCTTTTTGATTTTTTATATTTTTTTATTTTTTAAGAAAAATAAATACATTCAAAAACTATAATAAATGCATAGGTAATCATATGCAAAAATTTGACAAGAAATTTTTTTGTGGAATAAATTCCCATTTTCTTTTGGAAATGATCTATGGGCAAAAAATTTAGGTGTTAATACTGTTAGGAAGCCTTCACTTATGCCAATAGATTGACACCCTCAACCATAAAGGAAACCTAAAACTATACTCGAGGGGTCCATCTACAGGACCCCACAAGCAAAGGAAGCCACTCATACCTAGAGTCCCTCAAGTCAATTGGATTCCACTGAATAAAAAGGTTTTCACAAAGCATATCATAGGCCCTAAACAACATGGACTGAACCGAAAGCACATAATTCGACAATCATTCAAGTTATGAACAAGTGTTAAACATATACATATAGGAAAACATACTTCCTACAAGCCTTGATATTTCCAACACGCAAATAAGCTAATAAGCTAGACAGAGATTTGGTCCAACTAAAGAGCAAAGAAAAGCAGTCCGTTTGCTAAGGTCAGTGGATACTAAAAAGCTATAGAAAAATGGTGTTCCTCCATCACACTATAGTTGGTCCAGCTTCTCGCCTCTTTGGCATGGACCTAAAGTAGCAATCATAAAGTATGAGCTGCATTGCACCAAACAGCACCCCAAGTCCATTGCTAATTTGCAGGTTGTTCCCAAGTTATATGTTACTATTGAATCATATAGGTTCGTGTATATGGTGGTTTCTTTCAATTCTTATGCCTCTAGACTTGGAAAGAAGAAGGGGTTGAAACTAATTCAAATTATGTTCCAATTACTATAATGAAGATATCAAGCTTGATGAGGGCGTATGCAGTCACGCACAAGCATTTAGAAAGTTGGCCAAGAAGAGATAGAACGGCATATACTCCACACTCTTTATGGTGGTCACTTTTTTCCGTAGTAGACAGATAAAAAAAGAGGGAAATCGATATGATAAACTAAATTTTTAGTTTACAATGAGGAAATGGGGTGGATTTGTACGTACCATGATCATAAAAGGGGAGCTGTACATGATGACGTTAAAGTCATCGCAAATGATTCCAAATGCAAGAATTCTTCCACCGACTTGTTCTTAAGGATTTTATAAAATGTCAAACTACAAAACAAAATACATATAGAAATCTTAGTAATTGTGGTGTTGGTCGAGGAGAAATTTGATTTAAACATTAATTGGATTGGAAATTAGAAGTGATTACCGCTTGAGATTCATTGCAAAAAGACCTATTGAGCAGCCCATACTACTCCAACAACTCAGAACTCCTTCCCTAGGCATATCTGGGAACAAGAGACATGCCCCTCCCTGTGCACCCGCACGTCTGGAGATCGAGGCATGCACGCTTTGCGCACGTTTGAGGGACCGAGGCATGTACTCCACACTCTTTGTGGTGGTCACTTTTTTTTGCAGTAGACAAAGATAAAGAAAGAGGCAAATCAATCTGATAAACTAAGTTTTTAGTTTATAATAAGGGAAGAGGGTGGATTTGTACGTACCATGATCGTAAGAGGGGAACTATATATGATGATGTTGAAGACATCGCATATGATTCCAAATGCAAGAATTCTTCTCTTATGGTCAGGAAAAACTAGCAGGAACTGTAGTGACACCATAGCAACGAAGACAACTTCGCCGCAAAGCTAATAAATCACCTTCTTCTACCAAAAAAAAATTCATCGTAATATTCTGAAGTTTGTTAATGTGCCTAGGACAAAATGAGTTTGTAGAATTAAATTTTTGGACATTGGAGTGTCAACATGCATAAGTAGAACTTTTATCAGTAGATTTCTATTCATATAGCATGATATAAGTAGAATAGCAGACAATTTTAAAGGTAAAATTTAATTCTACAAACACTCATTCTATCCTAGGCACATTGACAAACTTTAGACTATTACAATTAATTCTTTCTTTTTGGTAGAAGAATGTGGTTTATTGGATTTGCGTTGAAGTCGTCTTTGTCGCTATGGTGTCACTACAATTCTTGCTAGTTTTTCCCAACCATAGGAAAGAACTCTTGCATTTGGAATCATCTACGATATCTTCAACATCATCATGAACAGCTCCCCTCTTATGATCATGGTACGTATAAATCCACCACATTCCCTCATTGTAAACTAAAAACTTAGTTTATTAGATTGATTTGCCTCTTTTTTATCTTTGTCTACTATAGAAAAAAGTGACAATCCACAAAGAGTGTGAAGTACGAGCCTCGATCTCCAAACGTGCGCGCCTCAATCTCCGGATGTGCGGTGCGTAGAGAGGGGGCATGTCTCTTGTCCCCCAGACGTGCCTAAGGAAGGAGTTCTAGGCTGTTGGGGTAGTATGAGCTGCTCGTAGTATGGGCTGCATAATAGGTCTTTTTGCAATGAATTTCAGGTAGTAACCATTTCTAATTTCCAATCCAATTAATGTTTAAATCAAATTTCTCATCGACCAACACCACAATTACTAAGATTTCTATATGTATTTTGTTTTGCAGTCCGACATATTATAAAATCTTTAAAAATAAGTCGGTGGTAGAATATGAGGTGGATTCCTACCTTGCAACTATCTTGAATTGTAGTTTCTGGCTCATATATGGTTTGCCATTCATGCATCCCGATAGCATTTTAATTCTCACCATCAACCCCATTGGGATTGCATTATAGCTCATCTACATAGAGATTTTCTATTACTATGCTCCAAACCAGCAAAGGGTATGTGCTGGATATTTATTGATTCATTCTTCTTTTTTTTTTTTTTTTTATCTAGGTTCTTCGAGATTTTTGAACATTGGAGTGTCAACGTGTATAAGTAGAACTTTTATCAGTAGATTTCTGTTCATATAGCATGGTATAAGTAGAATAGCTATCGGTAAGACAATTTTAAAAGTAAATCTCGAAGAACCTAGATAAAAAAATTGAATGAATCAATAAATATCCAGCACATACCCTTTGCTGGTTTGGAGCATACTAGTAAAAAATCCCTATGTAGATGAGCTATAATGCAATCCCAATAGGGTTGATGGTGAGAACTAAAATGCTATCGGGATGCACGAATGGCAAGCTATATAGGAGTCAGAAATTGCAATTCAAGATAGTTGCAAGGTAGGGATCCACCTCATATTCTCCCACCGACTTGTTCTTAAGGTTTTATAAAATGACGGACTGCAAAACAAAATACATATAGAAATCTTAGTAATTGAGGTGTTCATCGAGGAGAAATTTGGTTTAAATATTAATTGGATTGGAAATTAGAAATGGTTACTGCCTGAGATTCATTGCAAAGAGACCTATTATACAGCCCATACTACGAGCAGCTCATACTACTCCAACAGCCAAGAACTCCTTCCTTAGGCACATCCGAGGGATAATAGACATGCTCTCTCCCTACGCATCTCACATCCGGAGACCGAGATGCGCACGCTTTGCGCACATCCGGGGACCGAGGCGTGTACTCCACACTCTTTGTGGTGGTCCATTTTTTCTACAGTAGACAAAGATAAAGAAAGAGGCAAATCAATTTGATAAACTAAGATTTTAGTTTATAATGAGGGAATGGGGTGGATTTATACGTACCATGATCGTAAGAGGGGAAATGTACATGATGATGTTGAAGACATCGCAAATGATTCCAAATGCAAAAATTCTTCTCCTATGGCCAGGAAAAACTAGCAGGAACTATAGTGAAACCGTAACGAACGAAGAAGACGACTTCGCCGCAAAGTCAATAAACCACCTTTTCTACCAAAAAAAAAAAAAAATTACTCATAATATTTTGAAGTTTGTCAATGTGCCTAGGACAGAATGAGTGTGTGTAGAATTAAATTTTTGGACATTGGAGTGTCAACGTGCATATGTAGAACTTTTATCAGTAAATTTCTATTCAGATAGTATGATATAAGTAGAATTTCTATTCAGATAGTATGATATAAGTAGAATAGCTATCAGTAAGACAATTTTAAAGGTAAAATTTAATTCTACAAACACTCATTCTGTTCTAGGCACATTGACAAACTTTAGATTATTACGATTAATTCTTTTTTTTTGGCAGAAGAATGTGGTTTATTGGCTTTGCAACGAAGTCGTCTTCGTCACTACGGTGTCACAATTCCTACCAGTTTTTCTCGACCATAGGAGAAGAACTCTTGCATTTGGAATTATCTACGATGTCTTCAACGTCATCATGTACAGCTCCCCTCTTACAATCATGGTATGTACAAATCTACCCCATTCCCTCATTGTAAACTAAAAACTTAGTTTATCAAATTGATTTGCCTCTTTCATTATCTTTGCCTACTACCAAAAAAAAAAGTGACCACCGCTGTGGAGTACGCACCTCGGTCTCGGACGTGCGCAAACTGTGCACGCCTCGGTCTCCGGACGTGCGGTGAGCAGGGAGGGGGCATGTCTCTTGTCCCCCAAACGTGCTTAGGGAAGGAATTCTAGGCTGTTGGGTAGTATGGGTGCCCGTAGTATGGGTTGCACAATAAATCTCTTTGCAATGAATTTCAGGCAATAACCATTTCTAATTTTCAATCCAATTAATGTTTAAATCAAATTTCAACTCGACCAACACCACAATTACTAAGATTTTTATATGTATTTTGTTTTGCAATCCGACATTTTATAAAATCCTTAAGAACAAGTCGATGGAGAATATGAGGTGGATCCCTACCTTGTAACTATCTTGAATTGCAGTTTCTGGCTCATATATGGCTTGCCATTCATACATCCCGATAGCATTTTAGTTATCACCATCAACCCCATCGGGATTGCATTACAACTCATCTACATAGAGATTTTCTATTACTATGCTCCAAACCAACAGAGGGTACGTGCTCAATATTTATTGAACTTAATTTTGTTATCTAGGTTTTTCGAGATTTTTGGACATTGGTGTATCAACATGCATAAGTAGAACTTTTATCAGTAGATTTCTATTCAGATAGCATGGTATAAGTAGAATAGCTATTGGTACGACAATTTTAAAGGTAAATCTCGAAAAACCTAGATAAAAAAATGAATGAATGCAATGTCCAGCACATATCCTTTGCTAGTTTAGAGCATACTAATAAAAAATACCTATGTAGATGAGCTATAATGCAATCCCGATGGGGTTGGTTATGAGAACTAAAATGCTATCGGGATGCATGAATGGCAAGCCATATATGAGTCAGAAACTGCAATTCAAAATAGTTGCAAGGTAGGGATCCACATCATATTCTCCTACTGACTTGTTCTTAAAGATTTTATAAAATGTCGGATTGCAAAACAAAATACCTTTAGAAATCTTAGTGATTGTGGTGTTGGTCGAGGAGAAATTTGATTTAAACATTAATTGGATTGGAAATTATAAGTAATTACTGCATGAGATTCATTGCAAAGAGACCTATTATGTAGCCCATACTATCCCAACAGCCTAGAACTCCTACCCTAGACACGTCCAAGGGACAAGAGACATGCCCCATCCCTGTGAGCCCATAACTCCTTCCCTAGGCACGTCCGGGGAGACATGCCCCATCCCTATGCACCCCTTAAGAGCACAGGGTTCTTCGCTATGGCCTCAGCCACGGTCGAAAGTCGACTCTGATACCACTTGTAATACCCTGGATCTTCACTGTACACATATTGGGCCCGTTTGGTTCGGCTTTTGGGGAATGCATTTGCCAAAATGCAAATACCTTTGGGTGAATGGGGTTTTCCAAAATGCAAATATCGTTTGGTAAAATTTGCATTTGTAAATGACTTTTATTAAATTAAAAAAAAAAATCTATTTTCTTTTTTGAAATTCGGCCATTGGACCACCGGATTCGGCAGCCGGATGGCCAGATCTAGCCACCTGGGTAGCGTGACCTCAAGTGACTGTCGCCTGGGGTCGCGCAACCCCGGCGACCTCAAGCAGCCATCACCTGGGGTCACGCGACCCAGGCATTGCCTGAGGTCCGACGATGGTCGCCGGGGTCAGGCGACCCTTGGCCGGCGGTCGCCGGCGCGCATGACCCCGCCGACCTCCAATCGGGTTCTCCACCGAAGAGATGAATAGTACCGGAAGTTGCATTCTGAAAATGCAACTTCCCAATGGATCTCTACCCCTCCATTCCCCAAAAGGCCTTTCAACCCCCTTAGAGATGCAATTGCATCTTCCCAAAGTGCTCAAAAAATTGAACCAAACACCTTCGCTTTTGCCCAAACCCCTTTAGAGCCCCAAAGCCCTTTCTATATGATGAACCAAACAAGGCGAGCCCATACTACGCCAAGAAAACGCGTGTGTACAATTAAAGGTTACATTGCCTTATAAGGCAGTCCAGAACTCTCTCCCTAGGTGATGTGGGACAAGAGACATGCCCCTCTCCCTGCGCACGTTTGGGGATTGAGACATAGACGCACCGCCATCCCTCCTCCCCACGCACCGTCGCTTTGGTTGTAACAAGCCTAATTTGGGTTCCCGTGGTGAGTTAAGAATGAATCTTTTTTTTTTTTTTATGGCAAAAAGGAATACGCCTATGGAATATTAACAAAAGAAGATTTGCAATGTGAGAAAGATGCAAGTGATCCTTGAGAACGAAGGGAATTGGAGAAGATGGCCAACCTTGCACAGGGACCCTGAAGGCTCTCTAAAAAGACCGAAATGAATTTATATCCAGAGTTGACTTCCGAAAGAGATCGTCACTTTAAGGAAATCAAATTTTTATAAGCAGACAAGCCTCGTGGCCCTGTCTGCAACATGCTCCTAGATGTTGGTAGTTCGTGTTTACTCTACACTCCTAAGAGACGAAGCTCAGTAATAGATGTTGCTCTTTCTACATTCTTGCCATTTCAACATGCTTTGGCTGCTTAAGTCAAAATATCCAAGTTGGACCAAAAAAAGGCCGGCCCTAAGGCCCACTTCAATTTTCTCGTCGGGCCATGATGCACTGGCCCACCAACCAGCCCCAAAAAGGCAGCCCATTTTCAAATTTTTTTTGGGCTTATTCTATTTTTGATTTATTCCCTCTTCTCCTCATCCCCTCTCCGCCCGACCCAGTATGTGAACTCATCCACCTTCAACATTAGCACTAAAAATCAACAAAAGAATGGCATCGCTCAAATATTGAATGACATTTCGCCGTCGTCTACCATACGCGCTTCGCCAGACCACCTGGGCATCACTGACCATCATCTACTCTTGCTTAGGACTTCGTTCGCAGTCACTAAGCAAGCAACATAGAAGCACCGAACAAGACTCGAAAAGAACAAAAAGCATATCAAACAATGTTGACAAAACGTACGTTGAGATTAATGAAAGATCACTATTAAGCGAGCCCTATTAAGCTTGTTCTATAGCTCGGGCAAATCAACAATTCACTCAAGAATCTCACCTGTAAGCTTGTTCCTGAGGAGATGCAAAAGGGTTGGATTCTTCAGCTGGGAGAAGGACTTGGGAATCTCTTGAGAACAACATGCTGGCCGCCACCGTGGCTAGCTACCGACAATGAAGAAAAAGAAGAAAAATAATAAAAAAATAATTAAAATCGATTTTTTAAAAATGAAAAATTTATAGAAAGGAGTGTATGCAAGGAAAAAAAAAGAAAGACAAAAGTAAAAACCGAACTGTACCGAGATTTCGATTTGGTTCGGATCGGATTTCGATTCGGTTCAATAAATTTTCTTATCGGTACCGAACCGAACCATTTACGCCCCTACTCAATGGGGGTGAGGAGTAGGAGCTTCGAAGGAGGAGCTTGTCGATCAAGTTTTATCAGCTGCTGTGTCATTGGATGATGGCAGACCTTCTCCAACTCTCTCCTCTGGTTTCACTCGAGCTAGCAAAAATGGCGGGCCCCCAGCCTCCCTCTTTTCTCTCTAGCCGAAGCCCTGCCGCTCAAAATGGCCGAGGCCCCCTCTAAAGAAAACCCTCTACTTCTTCTTCTCTTCTCTTTTCTTCTTCTACCCTTTCCTCAAAGGTTCTCTGGTTTTCTGACCTCCTGGTTCTCTCCATAGCCCAAGTTCCGCAGCCCTCTCCTCTTCCTCTTGGTCGAGCACTTGTTTTATCACCTCTCACGCATTCCTCGCTTCTCACCTATTTTGGGCACGCTCGCTCATGTCACTTGCTCGTCGCTCCTCACCCTCGCTCACGGACGCCTCTTGTGCTCGGTCACCCACGTCACCGTTGTCTTCCCTCTCTCTCAGACGCGAGTCTGCGCAAACGGAAGAGAATATGACGAGGGTTGGGCCCTGTTTTCTTTTCTTTCTTGGGCTTAAACATGGGTTTTTAAAAAAAGAAAGCAAAAAGAAAATTAGAGATTAGGCCTAAAGAGGTTATTAGGAGCTGGGCCCATAGAGGGAGGAGCTAGAGAGCCGAAAATTTTATTAAAAGAATGGGCGTACAAAACCGGCCCACTCAATTTTTGTTATTATTATTTTTTGCTTTTTATCTTTTTATATTTTTTTATATTTTTGCAAAGTAAATGGATATTTAAAACGTCGACAAAAATTCGATTGTCAACAATTATGTCACATCAACAAGTTAAATGACTCGTGACAAAGTTAGGGCATAATTCTACTATTATAACAGATGACACAAAATTATTGTAGCTTTGGAACCCCTATAGCATACTCAAATTGAATTTGCCAAAGAGAATCCTGTATTAGATGTTTTTCTAGGTTAAGTAATGCATTAATGTATAGTACTCTCAATTACTAAGATTTCTATATTTATTTTGCTTTTCAGTCTATGCAATAATCTATTCGCATTGGAAGGGCTTGATACACATAGATAAATGCCATATAGACATTTCGGTGGGTGATAGTTTATCCTTAACATGGATAAATGCCATGCATGAAGAATTATGTCGAGCTGCATGATAAAGTTTGCATATAAAGAATAAATTTCATCACCCATGAACCACCAACATAACCAGAGGGCAAAAGGATTCGTGTTTCTTGTTTGCAGCAGAGAGGACCTGAGATCTTTACTTGATGTTTGAGGTAGTTAGTAAGAGTTTTATGTCTCTCCAAAGCAGTGTGGGCCTAGAAATTCGATACGGCTAATGCAAGATTAAAATTGATCATTGTCTCAAATTTTCAAGTGATCCTCCCTAAATGCCTCAAAGTGGCACAAGGTTCCCGGCTTGAAACTAACTTTCAACATTAGAAAGGAGAAATTAAGGGCGTCTTTTGATGTGGGGTCTGCCGAATTTTATCAAATTCTAATGCCCAACCAGTCAAAAATATTTCATGATTCCTACATGTAGTGTGAGTACGCTGGACCAACTCCCTTGTTAAAAATATTTCATGATTCCTTCATGTAGCGTGGGTATGACTCTCCTCGCTCAACCAACTCCCTTGTTAAAAATATTTCATCATTCCTTCATGCAAGCTACGTGTAATGCAGCGGAATGTTAATGACTTTGTTTATGTGATGGTGACCTATTGGTTTTAAAATATTCTTTCAATTTTCACTTTCATTGGGAATATTTATGGCTTTCTTGTTCTCTATTTTATGACCTTGGTCTCATCCAAAATATATTAGAAAATTTCACCCCACCAGAACTTTAGAAAGGTGCTTTTTTTAATCCTCTCTAAATTTGAACCACGTTATAATAGTTTTGAGTCCTTGTAATTCAACAACTAAGCTGGATGGCATAGTGTTGCATGTCCAAAAAAAATAAAAAATCAAGGCAATGACAAGAAGGTAAGTTAAAGTTTACCATGTTGAGAGGAAGAGTCTAAAAGATATGACATTTTTTATTCAATGAAAAAGCTAACAAAAAAGTCAATAAACTCTCTTCAAGAAAGAATAATCGGCAATGAAAATCCATGAATTCCATCATGAAAAATCGAAATGGATCGGGCGGACGTTTCAAAAATCCGGTCAAGCATTAATGGCGTTGCGCCCTTATCCAACACCACCGTACGACGACTATTTCGAAAAGAAACTTAGCTAGCTAGCTAGCTACCGCGTGAGCTTTACCCATTCTATTTCAGAACAACCAAAGACGACAGCAAAAAAGCAGCGGGAACGATCGCCGTGGCCATAAACATCTAACGGCGGCACGGAAGAAGAACGCGGTCTCCACCGCCGTCCCCGATCTCATTGATTGCAAAACCTTACAAAGAAAAGCCGACAGTAAGCGAAACGAGATGCGCTTACCGATGATGCCGACCACGTTGCGGGCTGCCTCGGCTGTCACCATCTTCGCGAGCGAGCGAGCGAGCGAACGAGCTAGAGAGAGGGAGAGAGAATGATGAGAGAGAAGCGCCTCTGTGTTTGAGATTCTGGCGATGATCGGCGCGAGCTGCGTGCAGTGCAGCGTGACTGCATGTATATATATATACATACAAGGGCGAGAGAGAGAGAAATGCAATCCGCGCTTGTAACCACTCCCTGCCTCATCCAGAAAAAAAAAAAAAAATCATTAAAAACACGATTAGTGCCGGAAAAAAAAAATCATTAAATTAAAACAGTTTTTGTGTTGAGCTTCGCTTATTGCTTAATAAGTGTACACGTCACGCTAATCAAATCCTAATATGCTATTTTTCTTCTTCTTCTTCTTTAGCATCAATTTAGAGGGGATATTTATCTGAGCTACCGATTATTGCTGCGAAAAGAAATTATGATTCCTAATGAAAACGGGAGCTCTTATCTTTTGCTACATTCATTCGATAATTTTATCAATATCTAAATCTACATTTCAAATTTTTTCTTAGGATACCCAATCTGAATCGCTCGCCCAAGTTTTGGCTCGAACCTTACCGAGTGTAGGAGCTTAGAAGGGTTATAGAGATGACAGGATCAATCAATTATAATGCATAATGCATAAGGGTGTGATTCTTGAGAATTAGGTTGACATTTGGACCCTGTATAACCTTTTTGTTTTTTAACGTATCCCGCATTATGATATTAGTTGCTTGATTTTTAGCAAAAATCTAACTTCTCATCCCAATGGTGAGGGATGCGAATGTATAGTAAAAAAAGTTTGTTTGAATTATGCACTTTGATATTAAAGGTACATGCAATACCAAGAAAGTTATACGAAGAATGCACGTGGGCCTCGCACTAAGTCTATAGGAGTCAACATCTTGGATTGGAAGCAAATAAATCCTCGGTCGAAACCCCTTCTTGGATCGGCCAAAAAACAGAGAAGATACAGTCCATATGAATCTAAGAGTGTTATCATTGATGAACCTTCTGACCTTAATTTATTGGATGCACCTGTTTTCCTAGCAAAGGAAACCGAAGATCGGGCCCTGGTGGCTGGCCCTAAACAGCCACCTGTTCACAAATGAAGCTCATCTGTTGGAACTGTCAGGGTTTGGGCAATCCCCTAACAGTTCGAGCCCTACGGGTCATGATGACCGTAGAAAAGCCCGATATAATACTTCTTATGGAAACTAAAAATTCTGCAGCAAAGTTGAAACAAGTGCAACGAATTCTAACCTTTTCGCATTCCTATATAGTTGATCCAGTTGGTCTGGCGGGCGGCTTAGCTGCATTCTGGAATGATCCTATATCTTTAAAGGTGCTCACAGCTACACAATATTGGTTAGACATGACTTGCGAGTTAGGCCAGCAAAGAAGGACAATTCGCATCACCTTTCTCCATGCTCCTACTGACTTCCAACAACGCCAGGTGGTATGGGATGATCTTCGACACATTCACTCCCAAAATACCTTGCCTTGGCTCTGTGCTGGTGACTTTAATGATGTCCTCTACCCTTGGGAGAAGATTGGTAAACGACCTGCCTTGCTACAACGAATGCAATCATTTCGAACTATGTTAGATGATTGTGCTTTCACTGAATTAGAAGGCAAAGGTTGTAAATTCACCTAGTTAAATAATCGAGACGGCGAGGAGCTAGTCAAAGCAAAACTGGATCGGATGGTATGCTCGATGAGCTGGCGTTTAATGTTCCCTGCAGCTGAAGTGATTGCTCTTCCACCAGTGGGTTCTGACCACTGTCCCCTTGTGCTTAATACATCACCAATTCTTCGCAAAGTGAGTAGATCCTTTGTCTTTGAAGCCTTCTGGAACGAAGACCCTGAATGCAGCCAGATTATTTCAACAGCATGGAATTCGGCTGACTCACAACATGCTGATTTTACTCGGAATGTCAGGAATGTGACAGTAGCCCTTCAACGATGGAGTCGTCGTAAATTCTCCAATGGTCCACAGCAACTTGTGATCCTGCAGGACAAATTAAAACATCTTATCAATCAGACTTCTCCAGTCGATAAGAAACAGGTATCACTTTTGAAAGAAGAAATAAGACAAGTCTGGCAAAGAGAGGAACAATATTGGGCCTTACGTTCT
This sequence comes from Eucalyptus virginea, assembly GCA_014182375.1. Lineage (NCBI taxonomy): Eukaryota > Viridiplantae > Streptophyta > Magnoliopsida > Myrtales > Myrtaceae > Eucalyptus > Eucalyptus virginea. Next base: position 28,867,681 of record CM024523.1, on the reverse strand, counting down.
AGAATCAAATGGCTCAAATGGGGAGATAAGAATACTCGTTTCTTTCATGCTTCAACTATTCAGCGCCGACAACAGAATCGTATTACCATATTACAAAATGAAAATCAGCAGTGGATACGCGACATACCAGCCCTTCAGAATATGACTCTCTCCTATTTTTCCAGACTCTATACTTCAGAGGGTTCCCGTAACTACCTCCCGCTTCTCGATCAATGCAGGACAGTTGTAACACCAGAGATGAACCATAAGCTGACCATTGCTCTCACCCTTGAGGAAGTCCGCCAGGCTACTTTCCAAATGGCAGCCACCAAAGCTCCGGGACCGGATGGTTTAACGGGCCTGTTTTATCAAGAGCATTGTGAAACAGTTAAAGACAGCCTGTTTGAATTAGTCCAGAACTTTATGCTATATAAGGAAATGCCTCCAGGTCTAAATCAAACTATCCTTACCCTCATTCCCAAAACATCCCAACCTGAAACACTGGATCAATACCGCCCCATCAGTTTGTGCAACTTCGCATACAAAGTTATATCCAAAGTGCTTGCTAATCGACTCAAACCCTTATTGAATGATCTCATTTCTAAAGAACAATCAGCTTTTGTCCAAGGCCGCCAGATCCAAGACAATATTCTAATTGTACAAGAAGTTCTTCATCATTTCCGCACGAACCAGACTACTAAAACTTTCAACGCTATTCTGAAAACAGATATGAAAAAAGCCTATGACAGAATTGAATGGGATTTCTTGCGAGATTACCTCCTTAAGCTAGGTTTTCACCCAAGATGGGTAGGTTGGATCATGCTGTGTGTTACCACTTCAACCCTCGGTGTGAAGTTCAATGGAGAAATCCTACCCTATTTCTCTCCAACTCGAGGTCTGAGACAAGGTGATCCCATCTCACCTTATCTATTTATTCTAGTGGCAAATGTTTTATCCTTGTTAATTACTCAAGCTATCAGTTTTGGTCATCTCAAAGGCTTGCGTTTGAACAGATGGTGTCCTACATTATCACATTTATTTTTTGCTAACGACGCCATATTCTTTTTAGCTGGTACGACTTCCGAATGTCACAATTTAGCAAATCTTTTGAACCTCTATTGTATGGCTACTGGTCAGTTGATAAATCGTAACAAATCTGGCCTTATCTTTTCCAAGAACTGTCCTATCACTTTACAGCAAAATATGGCTAAGGAGCTTCGGGTCCCAATATTACAAAGAACTGGAAAATATCTAGGCCTACCATCGGATTGGGGCAGGTCAAGGAAAGAAATGTTCTCATGGATCATTGCACGAGTTAATGCTAAGCTTGAGGGATGGAAGGAGAAGTTCATTTCCAAGGGGGGTAAGGAAATCCTAATTAAATATGTTATTCAAAGCTATTCCACGGTATGCGATGATGATATTTCAGTTGCCTATTTCCATTTGTTCATCTATTGAGAAGTGCATTGCGAGATTCTGGTGGAGAACTAATCAGCATAAGGGAGGGGTGTATTGGAAGAGTTGGGATGTTTTGAAAACTCAGAAAATTCAAGGGGGCATGGGATTTCGCGATTTGCTATCTTTAAATAAGGCACTTTTGGGGAAACAGGCTTGGCGAATGTTAACTAATCCTGATTCGCTATGGGGAACTCTGTTTAAAGCTTTGTATTTTCGCTCTTCAAATTTTTTGTCGGCTATCCGAGGAAATAGGCCATCCTGGGGGTGGCAAAGCATTCTAAAAGGAAGGGACACTATTCTACCAAATCTACGCTGGTCTGTTGGGAATGGAGCTTCTATACGAATTCAGGGTGATCGCTGGTTACCTATGGGAATCATCTACGGACCTACAGCTCGTGCGGAACCAGTTAAAGTGGCAGACATCATCGATCAGAATACCCAATTCTGGAAGATGTCACTAATTCGCGAATTTTTTTAAGAACAGGTGGTTCAAGAAATACAATCATTACCTATCAGACCACTATTTTCCGAAGATAAACTTATATGGTCAGCTACATCGACTGGTACATACACGGTTAAGAGCAACTATTATGCAATTGTACAATCAGACAGCCAACAACAAGAGTTACAGGTTTCAAATTCTTACCGGACTAATCAGAGTCTCTGGCGCCAAATATGGTCGATGAAGACTACCCCCAAAATCCGTACTTTCCTCTGGTCCGTCTGCCAGAATGCTCTCGCAACCCGCGCTAATCTCTTCAACCGTCGGATTGTTCCGCACTCTTCGCCCAATATGTTGCCAATCTGTTCCTGAAACAATTGAGCATCTGCTTATCCAGTGTCCATGGACGAACACTATATGGTCACACTCACAGCTTCATTTAGCTTCCTCTACAACCTCAGTTTCCAGTATTACACGGTGGCTAATTGAATGTGTAATTTTACCTGAACCTTCTCCCAGGCTCGAGGTAGTTGCCACCATCTTTTGGCTGATCTGGAAGAAAAGAAACCATTTTGTTTTTCGGAATCACCGTCCGAATCCCTCCATGGTAGTGGAATCGGCCCTAGCTCAAATCTCAGTATCTCGCCTTACTTGCGGTACTCCATCGCTCAAGTTCAAGCTCTGGCCTCGACACTGTTCAACCCGATCAGCTTTGGCGACCTCCGGCAAAGGGCGTCCTGAAATGCAATATCGACGGGAGTTATCAAGAGGGCACTTCGGAAGGCTCTATGGCCAGTATTTGCAGAGATGATCGAGGTAAAATCACTGACATTTTCTCCAGATGTTTTCCAGCACACTCACCTTTCGAATCGGAGCTCCAGGCGCTGAATCTGTCCCTCCAACATCTATATCACCGAGGACTCCAAAACACCCCCATCGATCTTCATACGGACTGTCTTCAACTTGTTGAAATTGCGAACGGTCTTCGCCTGCCGCCATGGGAGCAGAGGCCAGTGATCGACGAAACCCTATTTTGGCTCTCCAACTTTCCTTTTCTCTCTTTGCGGCACTGCCGCCGATCGGCTAACCTAGTAGCCGACTGGGCTGCCAAAGCCCAGTTAGCTCACCCGGCCCAAAATTTCAATCTTTCTCTTCCGCTGGATCTGCTGGATCTTTTGTATGCGGATGCTTTAGCTGCAAGATGTACTCTTCCTCTATAATTAATATATAAGTGTGTTTCTGTCCAAAAAAAAAAAAAACATCTTGGATTGGGCTTGGGCAAAAATATCATCACTTTCACTTAAGGCACAATACTAGTGAATCGATTATAACTAAGGCTCCATTTGTTTCGCGAAAAATGAAGAATTTGAAAAACATTTTCCTAAAAATGATCAATAATATTTCTTCAAATAATTAATCAATGAAAAATGTTGTCATTATTAATGATAATTTATATATAAACATTTTGATTGATACTAAAAATATTTTTATTCACATTTGGTAATCATTTTGCTCCGGAGAACAATTTTTTATCAAAAATAGTTTTTTCTAATTCTATTCCCAAGAACAATTTCTGAGCAAAAGAACACGTCTAGAACGTCCAAATTTCTATTCCACGAAGAAAAATGCGTTTGATAAGATTCTTAAATTCTTTTGTTTCTTTTAATTTTTTAATACTTTTATTATATTTTTCTCTTTTTTTTTTTTTTTTTTTTTCTCTTCTTCCTCTTTCTTTGCAGCCGGTTCGGTTGCCGGCCACGGTGGCTAGAACCGACTAGAGTGAGGTCCAGTGAGCTCGCCAAGCCCAGGCAAGCCTCGGCCTCGCCAAATCTGGGCACTCGACCTCACCCAAGCAGCGCGAGGTTAGCCTCACTGTGGCTGTGCGAGGCTGGGCCTTGCCTTGGCTAGGCAAGGTCAACCTCGTCTGGATCCAATGAGGCCAAGCTTGCCCAGCCATCGACAAGGCTCGATCTCATCGGACCGCTCACCTAGTCAAGGCGAGGCCAACCTCACCCAACCACAACGAGGCTCGGGCTGGCAACGCTCCAGCAAGGCTTGGGTGGACAACACTCCGGCGAGGTCGCCGGCTAAAGAGAAGAAGAAGAAAGGGGAAGAGAAGAAGAGAAAAGAAAAGGAAATAGAAGGAAAAAAATATGAACTGGTTCTAGGAATTATTCCCAGGAACAAGAAGTTACTTTTCCTACTTCTTAATTCTGTTTCAAATCTATTCTCAGAAATAAAAAAATAGATTTTTGTTCTCAGGAATAAAAATTTTATCAAAAGGATTTATGTTCTTTTTTCGTTCCGGGAAACATAAGAACAAAATCAAACTCTATTTGGAGTAAAAACAAATAGGCCCTTACTTGACGTTTGAGGTAGTTATTAAGAGTTGTGTGTTTCTCCAAAGCACTGTGGCCCTAGAAATTCGATACCACTAATGCAAGATTATAAATTGATCGTTGTTTCAAAGTTTCAAGTGATCCTCCCTAAATGCCTCAAAGTGGCAAAAGGTTCCTGGCTTGACACTGACTTTTCACATTAGAAAGGAGAAATTAAGGGCGTCTTTTGATGTGGGGTCTACTGAATTTTATCAAATTCTAATGCCCAACCAGTAAAAAAATATTTCATGATTCCTACATGTAGTGTGGGTACGCTGGACCAACTCCCTTGTTAAAAATATTTCATGATTCCTTCATGTAGTGTGGGTATGACTCTCCTCACTCAATCAACTCTCCTGTCATTAATATTTCTTGATTATTTCATACAAGCTACGTGTAATGCAACGGAATGTTTATGACTTTGTTTACGTGATGCTGACCTTTTGATTTTAAAATATCCTTTCAGTTTTCGCTTCTATTGGGAATGTTTATGGCTTTCTTGTGCTCCATTTTATGACCTTGGTCTCGTCCAAAATGAATTAGAAAATTTCACCCCACCTGAACTTAGAAAAATGTTTTTTTTTACCCTCTCCAAATTTGAATCTCAATTTAATAGTTTGACTCCTTGTAATTTTTCTTTGTTAATCTTCAAGACTTAGGTGTCACCATACTTTCCGAGTGATTTGTCTTTGCAGAATAATTAAGCAGGTAGTTGTTATCTTCACCTTTTACAATGGGTTCCAAGTTCTCTCTCTCTCTCCTCACCCGAGAGGCTTGCTTAGTTCAAGACTCACCACCACGTCTCCCCTCTCCCTCGCCATCGTGCGCTTTGCCGTTGCTCCTTTGGGGGCCGTGGCGGACTTCATATGTGAGGCCAGCGGCGGTCGCTCTGTCAACTCAAGGCCAGATCGAGCTATAACCTACAAAGTTTGTCGGGGTTCAATAGCCGGTCACAGAGGCTTGTAACCAGCCATGGCCCTCGTGCCGCATGGCCTTGGCAACCACAAGCCACGGGCTTGGGCCGTGTTGCTTGGCCTCTTTTACTTTTTCGAGGTTTAAGGTTCCTTGTGTTTCTGTTTCACATCCCAAATTTGCCCAGTTAACTGAGGAAAAGAAAGCTCGAATTCGAAGACGGGTAGAATTGAGTTGACGAGAATGCTCGTGTTGGGCTAGGAGAATGATTTCTGTTGGGCTGAGACACTCTTTCAATACAAAGTAAAGCATTTAGGTTTCGGATTTTTATATCATTATATTATTTTTTTATTGGTAGTTCGATCGCAGCCCGAGATGGGCCTTGTCGCATGATTAGATTTCTCTTATTCCGGCCCAAGTCCATCATGGTTGCGTTGAAAGAATACGTACATTGAGACTCGGGAACATGGGCATAACATGCGCCACTTGGAAAGAACAAAGAAACATGTTATGCCAACCCATCATTCCCTTCGCCTGTTGAAAAACCACCTGCAGATTGTCAAGCATTAAAAACCAAAAATGCGACTCGTGCACTTTTGAGTTAGAACAAGACTAAGAAGCTGCAATCCCGACAGGTTACCATTATTAGGTTCCAAAAAGAGTCAAAAAAACTAACTAATCAGTGCTGCAACAAGTTCTTTTTCCTCAACTCAGCCCTAGCTTAATGCAGAAAAAACGAGAAGCGGCTATAAACATGAGACAAGTGCCTAGATTTTTTAGACAGAGAGCAGCAAATTGGGGTAATGTTCCTCGATTACACTTTGTTCGGTCCGTCAGAAATGGAGAGCTGGATTTGAGAAATAGAGAGCAGCAGTTGGGGTAATGTTCCTTGATTACACTCTGTCCAGTCCATCAGAAACGGAGAGCTGGATTTGAGAAGCCTTCAATTCGACGACCTTCTCATCTCTCGGTGTGGACCTAAAGTACCAACCGTAGAGTATGAGCTGCACCGCACCAGATAATGCTCCAAGACCATTGCTAACCTGTAGGGTTTTCCCAAAGTTAATCGTGTATGTGTGATTTCTCTACATTCTCATGTTTCTTGACTTGGAAAGTAAAAAGGTTGAAATTTAGTGAAGTTTTATTTCAATTTACCAGAACAAAAATGTCGAGCTTGATGAGGGCATATGCAGTCCACACGCAGCCATTAAGAAAGTTGGCTAGCGAGAGATAGAATGGCATGTATTCCACACTCTTTGTGGTGATCACTTTTTTCTACAGCAAACAAAGGTAAAGAAGAGCGGCAAAAACAATGAAGGGGTTACCGTTTGCTGGCATTAATAAATTGAGGTTTTGGTTTACAACCAGGAAAGGGATATGGATGTGTACGTACCATAACAGTAAGAGGTGAGCTATACATTATGATGTTGAACACATCACAGATAATTCCAAAGGCAAGGATTCTTCTCTTGTGGTCATGAAAAACCAGCAAGATTACCAGTGATACTGTGGCAACAAAGATGACTTCCCCACAAAGCCAATAAATCACTTTCTTCTGCGCACGCACACACACAAAAAATGTTAGAAGCGAGCATTACCATATAATAAATATCACCATCAACCTTAATGTTGTGAAATTTGTCAAAGTACCAAGAACGGAATGAGAGTTTGTACAGTGCAAAATTTGGACATTGGAGTGGCTAGAAAACCGTATATAAAACTAAGGTGCCTTGACTTAAGGTTTGTTGACCAAAAACTAAGATATGTTACACATTCTAGATTTTCAGATGAATGTTACATAGATAGGATAGAATGTAGTCACCGATGTTTGACTAGAAGAACTTTATAAGAGCAGCGAACCAAATAAATGCCAAATTCAAGAAAAACAAAGAATAAAATAAGATAAGTATAAGGCATCTATGATTATTGTATGCCAACAATGTTGTTTGTGAAAAAAATTGAATTTATTGACAGAACGTATGTGTAGAAATTTGAAATGCATAATTGAATGAAAAAAATAAATGCCGAAGAACCCATAAAAAGAAATTAAATGCACGAATAAAGCTCAAGCACATACCCTTCCCTTGTTTGGAGCATAGAAAAAGAAAATGCATATGTAAATGAGCTCTAGCACAAGCCCAACGCCGTTGATGGTGGCGACGAGGATGCTGTCGGGACGAACAAAGGGCAAGCCATACAAAACCCAGAAGATGCAGTTCAACACGGTAGCAAGGTAAGGATCCACCTTAAATTCCTCCACTGACTTGTTCTTTACAATTCTGTAAAATGTCGGGCTGCAAAGCATAGCAGATATAATAACCTTAGTCATAAAACAATCTATTTTACATTGCAAACTAAGCGGGATGGCATCGTATTACATGTTAATAATAATAATTATAATGAGAGGTTGAGGTTGAGCTAAAAGTTTACCATGGCGAGAGGAAGAGGCCAAAAGATATGACATTCCCTGTTTAGTGAAAAAGCCAAGACAAAAGTCAATAAACTCTCTTCAACAGAGAAATCATCAGGGATGAAAATCCATGAATTCCATCACAAAAAACTCATAACACATCGTACCCAGCGTTCTCAAAATCTGGTCCTTTCATGCCTAAAGCCAGAGTGGGACTCGGAAAGTTTCATTTTTACTTTGCATTTCATCTTTATCGAATGCATGATGACGACGATGGATTAAAATCCAGTCCCAAACAAACGATCCAGGATCAACATGCACAAGAAGAAGAAGAAGAAGAAGAAAAACGAAGCTTGCGACACCATTGCGTTGCTCTCTCCGATCAAGCATTTATGGCGTTCACCTCTTATCCGACACCATGCATGACGGGTAATTTCGGAAACAAGCTTAGCTAGCTAGCCACCGAGCGAGCTCATCGCATTCTCTTTAGAACAGTTGAAAAAAAAGCGACAGGATAAAAGCAGTGGATATGAGCGCTGTAGCCCGAACATCTAACGACAGAACGAAAGAAGAACAAAATCTCGCGCTGGCTGGTGACGACGATCATCCCATCACGAACCGCCGGGAAATTTACGCACGCCGAGCTCACTGATCGCAAAACCTGAAAGGACGCCGACAGATCAAGGAAATGAAGAAGCGATTACCGATGATGCCGACCACGTTCCTAGCTGTTTCGGCCGTCACCATCGAAGCCAAACACAGCTTTCTTTGCTAGCTAGAGATTCTGGTGATGAGGGGTGTGACGGGGAAGAGGGAGAGGGAGAAGGAGAGGGAAAGGGAGTATCAGTAGGAATGCAAAATCGGAAAGAAATCACTTAAAACACAGTTAGCGCGGAAGGTTAATTATGTGTTGAGCTTTGCTTTTGTGCTTTAATGAGTGTACACGTCAAGCTAATCAAATCCTTATCTGTGTTTTTTCTTACTATTACTCTTTTCATAACGTCAATTTGGAAGGGATGTTTATTGGAACTGTCGACTATTGCGAAAGAAAAATGTGATTCCTAATCAAAACGCAAACACTTTTTTTCTCGCTACATTCGTTTGGTAAATTAATCCCCATTCAGATCCAAATTTAAATCCACTATTCCGTATTTGGACTTTTAAAATCCCAATTCGAATTGCTTGCCCGAATTCTGGTTCGAACCTTACCGAGTGTAGGAGCATAGAAGGGTTAGATATGTCTTCGTGATTGTGCTTATCTACCATGGATAAAATGGAGGATGAATTTAAGTGAATACAAGCCAATCGTTTTTACAGTATTTATTTGGATGAAATGCACGTTTGATAACGACACAACATTTATGTTCTCGGAATTGAAACTCATTTGATAAGCCTCTTTAAACATCTCCCTCCCATGTTTTTTTTTTCTATTCATTGTGCTCCGCTCCTTCTTGAGATAAAACATCTTTAATTGATTGAATTGCCAGCATCAATGTAGAAATCACACATCAACATGCAGCGAGGACAAGCAATGAAAAGAGTTCTTATTTCTGTTTTTATTTTTGGGCTAAAAATTTGTCCCGAAAATATAATAATAAAAGTACGTTACCCCACGGATTTTTATTTCCAATCTATTCTCAGAAATAAAAAATAAAAAAAGTAAATAAAATGGTCATCATGCACGTCTCATAATCGTCATCTTCAAATTTTGTAAGCTATTTAAAAAAAAAAATTATAATGCTTTGCAATACGTACCATGTCTTGGCGCTTTAATGCCAATGCATATTTTCTCCTCTATTTGTGTGGGTGCACAGTTTGTTGCTAAGTTGACTGACTCTTGATTTTACCTGGACCAAGCGAGTGATTTGACATGCAGACGAAAACTGAGGTACTTTGCTTAGGCCGGCATTGATAAACTGTCGTGATTTTTTGAGCTCTTCTTATAATCTGCTAGGACTACGTTGGTGGGATTGGAGTTTAATCAATCTCAAAGAACCCAAATCAAATGATTTCTGGGGAAAGATTTTTGAATTTTTGTTGTTTTTATCGTCAACATTCTTTTTCAGAAACCGGGCACAATGGAGTATGAATTCAGTGGTTCAATCATTTGAGTTCATACAAAATGCCAAAATACATGAACCGTGAAACTCAAAAGTTGAACTCGTTCCTTCTTCCCCTGCATCAGAGCCTCATTCTGGAAAAATAAAAATAAAAAATTGAGCATCGACGAGTGTTTAGGGATGGAATTTTCTTTTTGCTAAGAGAGGGATCAGTTATGGGGATTGAGGAGGCCTCGAAGAGGCGATCAATTTTCGGCTCTCTTCTACTTTTCCATGGCTTCTTGCGTTTCCGTTCAATTTTAAAATTTTTTGTTACCAGTAACTCTTTTTATTTGTTTGTTGTTTCATATCCCAAATTTGCCCGATTAGCTGAGAGAAATAGGCTTAAACTCGAAGACGAGTAAGAGTTGGAGTCGATGACAATGGACGGATCATGTTGGGCTAGGAGAATGATTTCTGTTGGACTGAGCGGCTCAGCAAGAGATGGGCCTTGTCGCATCATTAGATTTCCCTTATTCTAACCCAAGTCCATAATGAGGTTGCGTTGAAAGAATACACACAATCAGACTCGGGAACATGAGAATAACATGCGCAACTTGGAAAGAAACGTGTTAGGCCAACCCATCGTTACCTTCTCCGGTTGAAAAACCACCTACAGATCGTACAGCATTATAAAGCAAAATGCGAACAGGAGTCTCGTTCACTTTTTGAGTTAGAAAAAGAGGAACGCCTAAGGAGCTACGAACCTAGCAAAATTCCAAAAAAAGTCAAAAACCTTAACATCTACTACGACAAGTTCTTTTTCATCGACTCAACCCTAAGTTAATATAGAAAAACAGGAAGCAGCTATAAACATCAGAGAATCAGAGAAGTGCCCAGGTTTTCTAGACAGAGAGTAGCAGTCGAGGATATCGTGGAGTTGGGGTAGTGTTCCTCAATTACACTCTGTCCGGTCCATCAGAAACAGAGAGCTGGATTTGAGAAGCCTTCGGTTCGATGACCTTCTCATCTCTTGGCGTGGACCTATAGTAGCAACCGTAAAGTACGAGTTGCACCGCGCCAGATATCGCCCCAAGGCCATTGCTAATCTGCAGGGTTGTTGCCAAGTTATTCATGTATGCTTCTTGACTTCAAAAGCAAAAAAGTTGAAATTCGTTCAAACTTTGTTTTAATATACCAGAATGAAGATGTCAAGCTTGATGAGGGCATATGCAGTCCACACGCAGCCATTGAGAAAGTTAGCTAGCGAGAGATAAAAGGGCATATACTCTACACTTCTTGTGGTGATCACTTTTTTCTGCGGTGGTAGACAAAACGATAAACAAAGGTTAAAAAAGAGGCAAAAACAAAAGAATGGAAGGGTTAGCATTGGCCAAAATTAATAAATTAAGGTAATGAGGAAAGGATATGGATGTGTATGTACCATGATGGTAAGAGGTGAGCTGTACATTATGATGTTGAACATATCACAGATAATTCCAAAGGCGAGGATTCTTCTCTTGTGGTCATGAAAAACTAACAGGAACACCAATGACACCGCAACAATGAAGGCGATTTCCCCACAAAGCAAATAGACAACCTTCTTCTGAAAAAAGGGAAAAAAAATAAGCAAACATTAGCATATGATAAATACTAAAATTTATCAAAAGCATGGAATGAGTGCTTGTACAATGCAAAATTTGGACTTTACATGTCTAGAAAAAGTATATAAAACTAAGGTGTCTTGACTTAAGGTACATTGAACGAAAATGAAGATATATGACACATTCCAAATTGTTGAATGAGTGCTGCATAGATAGGACACAACATAATCACAAATGTTTGACTAGAAAAACTTCATAAAAGCAGCGAACTAAATAAATACCAAATTAAGGGGGAAATAAAAGAGCAAGATGCACTATTCTATGATTACTGTATGCCAATTATGTCCTAAGTGAACAAATTTGAATTAGTGACAGGATATATCTAATTATTGTAAAACTTGAAACGTATAAATGGAACTTTTATGGGTTTATTCTAGTTGGCTTCTTTTATGGGTTTATTCTAGTCGACTTCCACTCAGAAAGCGTAAATAGAAAGCTGTCGGTAAGACAACTTGAAAGTAAATCTCGAAAAACTCAGACAAAACTGGCACATACCCTTCCCTTATTTGATGCATAGGAAAAGAAAATGCATATGTAGATAAGCTCTATCACAAGCCCGGTCCCATTGATGGTGACGACAAGGATGCTGTCAGGACGGACAAAGGGCAAGCCGTAGATAATCCAAAAGGTGCAGTTCAACACCGTTGCAATGTAAGGATCCATCTTAAATTCCTCCACCGACTTGTTCTTTATGATTCTATAAAATGTCGGGCTGCAAAGCAAAACAGTTTAGTAACCTTAGTAATTAAGAGAACGACATGCATTACTTAACCTCTAAAAAAAATCCAATACTGGATTCTCTAGCAAATTCAATTTAAGTATATTATAGTAGAGTCCCAAAGCTACAATAATTTTAGGTCACTTGCTATAAGTGTAGAAGCTTTGTCCAGAGTCATTAAACGTGCCGATACTACATCATCATCAAGCCGGATGATCCTTCAAGAACATTCACTTAAAAGATAAGTTTTCTTTTCTCTTTCTTTTTTTATCAAGACGAATATATGTAATAAATCCAATTGCTTTTAAAGATTATTTATCTAATTAAGCTCACCCTAGGGGCACAACTCGCATTGCTACCACCAACTAAGCTGGATGGCATGGTGTTGCGTGTCCCAAAAAAAAAAAAAATCAAGGCAATGACAAGAAGGTAAGGGAAAGTTTACCATGGTGAGAGGAAGAGTCCAAAAGATATGACATTTCCTGTTCAATGAAAAAGCCACGAAAAAATGTCAATAAACTCGAATAATCAATAATGAAAATCCATGAATTCCATCATGAAAAATCGAAATGGATCGGACGGACGTTTCAAAAATCCGGTCGTTTCACGCCTAAAGCAGAGCGGGACTCAGAAAGCATAATTTCTACATGGATCTATCTGATCCGCTTGAAGATGTTAGCGTTTCTTCTATTATCGCGCCACCAATTTTGCGCTTCATCTTTGTCGAGAAGCAGAAAATAACAGAATGCATGACGACTCATTGTTTGAAATCCAGTCCCCAAACAAACATCCAGGATAAACACACACAAGAAAATAAATAGATAAAATAGATAAACGAACAAACACAAGCTAGCAGACCATCGGATTGCTATTTCCGATCAAGCATTAATGGCGTTTCGCCTTTTATTCAAGACCGCGTACGACGACTATTTCGGAAGCAAGCTTAGCTAGCTAGCTAGCTACCGCGCGAGCTTTACCGCGTTCTCTTTCAGAACGGCCAAAGACGACAGCACGAAAGCAGCGGGAACGATCGCCGTAGCCCTAAACGTCTAACGGCGAGACGAAAGAAGAACGCGATCTCGCACTGCCGTGTCACCGATCTCATCGATCGCAAAACCTTAAAAAGAAGAGCCGACAATTGGCGAAACAAGATGCAATTACCGATGATGCCAACCACGTTGCGGGCTGCCTCGGCCGTCACCATCTTCGCGAGCGAGCGAACAAGCTAGAGAGAGAGAGAGGGAGAGAGAGTGATGAGAGAGAAGCGCGTCGGCGTTTGAGATTCTGGCGATGAGTCTGATAATCGGCGCAAGCTTGCGTGCATGCAGTGCAGCGTGACTGCATGTATATATACAAGGGAAAGAGAGTGAGAGAGAGAGAGAGAGAGAGAGGCGGAGTTTTCTGTTGGAGTGCGGAAATCCGACGGAGCCAAAAAAAAAAGGGACTCCGCGCTCGTAACTGACTCCCTGCCTCATCCAGAAAAAATATCTCATCATCCCCTTCCTTCATTATCCACGCTGCAAAATAATTAAACACGCATAAAATGAAAAAAGAAATCATTAAAACACGATTAGTGCCGAAAAAAAAGAGTCATTCAAGTAAAACAGTTTTTGTGTTGAGCCTCGCTTACTGCTTAATTAGTGTACACGTCACGCTAATCAAATCCTAATATGCTATTTTTCTTCTTCTTCTTCTTCTTTTTCCATTTTAGCATCGATTTAGAAGAGATATTTATCCGAACTACTGACTATGGCTTGAATATATCAAAGGTATATTCAGATTTTGTCTTAGGATACCCAATCCGAATCGCCCGCCCAAGTTTTGGCTCGAACCTTACCGGGTGTAGGAGCTTAGAAGGGTTATAGAGATTATGGGATCAATCAATTATAATACATAAGGGGGTGATTCTCGAGAATTAGGTTGATATTTGGACCCTAAGCTGTATAACCTTTTTGTTTTTTAACGTATCCCACGTCATGATATTAGTTGCTTGATTTTTAGCAAATATCTAACTTGTCATCCCAATGGTGAGGGAAGCGAATATATAGTCAAAAAGGTTTGTTTGAATTATGCACTCTGATATTAAAGGTACATGCAATATGAGGAAAGGTTATACGAAATATGCACGTGGGCCTCGCACTAAGTCTACAAGAGCCAACATCTCAGATTGGGTTGTACATGCAATATGAGGAAAGGTTATACGAAATATGCACGTGGGCCTCGCACTAAGTCTACAAGAGCCAACATCTCAGATTGGGTTCGGGCAAAAATATCACTTTCACTGAGGCACAATACTAGTTAATCGATTATAACTAAAGCTCCATTTGTTTCGTGAAAAATAAAGAATTTGAAAAATATTTTCCTAAAAATGATCGGTAATATTTCTTCAAATAATTAATCGACGAAAAACATTGTCATTATTAATGATAATTTATATCTAAACATTTTGATTGACACTGAAAATATTTTCATTCGCAAACAATCATTTTCAATAAAATATTTTTTTCAAATCATCTTATTATCACGAAACAAACAACGAAGCATAAACGCCCTTTAGCCAATTACAATATCGGCTCTTCATCTCTAATGAGATTCCCGTGATTTTTTTTTTTATTTTAAGGAAAAAAAAGAAAGAAAGAGGTAAAAGAGAAATTTAATGTTTTATTTTTCCCTCACTTGCCCCGCAAGGCGAAAACTGCGTGAGCAGAGCGCATCTCAGAATACGCACCTCATCCAGTTGAGTGTCTCGCGAGGAGAGCGACGCGGCAAACCGGCCGTTTCGGGAGTTAGGTTGGGGCCCCGCCGAACCATCCACCCCTGCCCTTCCACTTAATTACGGGTTCGTGCCACTCCTTTCGAGCTTGCGATGATGATGAAGATGATGATAAACGTGACATAACAGACGTCGCTAGTAAGCATGATTCCCGAGTTATTTAAGCAAGTTGCGCAGCTAACGTGAGATGACTTGATCGATCAATCGAGATCGTCAGATGTGTTCAATCGGCTCGATTGTAAGGGGAAAGAAGAAAAATAAGATTCAAATTGTTTTCGAGTATTTGTATACCGACGAGCAACAGAAAAAACCCAAATATCTTGTATATGAGTTATCTAAGTTAATTGTTGGATTTTTTACTTGACTCGAGTTTAAATAGCCTGGTAGAGTTGGTAAGTGTAAAAAAAGATACTGATGAGAAAAACTAACAGACACTTAATTTCCCCATGAAATTATCAACTATTTTTTTTATAATACGCAAAGTACCAAGTTTTGTTTTTTTTAATATCTTTTACCCACTTTCATTTGTTTTCTACGCGTGAATGTGAACAATCAAATGGAACAGCGCATGAATCCATAAGGTTTTTCATATAGCAAACTGAAATTTAAAAGTTTACAAAAAGACACCGCAAAAAAAAAGGTCGAGAGCAACACATCCCAGCTCAAAAATGGTGGTAAGTAGGTAGATGGCGTGAATCAGAGCCAAAATTGTGTATGGTTAGCGTGATTTGCATTAGTGAATAAATGGCATGCATTTACCTAACCGCTTTAATTTTTTCGGTGAATTATAGGAGTCTGGTCATAATAATAGATTTCAACAAAATAATAAATAATAAGAATATAAAATTTATTTTTGTATATATGGGAGTGGGTAATAAATTCAAAAGTTAAATTTATCGTCAGGACAAGTTCGAGTCCATTTGCACAAGCCAAAAGATTTTCGTGCATCATCTCTCCGCCTCTCTGCCGACGCACGCCAAGGTGATGAAACCAAAAGGTCTTCCAAAATTGGGAATCCCGACAAAGGATAAAGCTAAGATCCTAGGTTGTCATTAAGTAAATCTGGTCTTCATCCATTTATGACAGTGGTGATTCGAGGAAGCTGGCCAGCTGATGTGCAGTTCAATGTATGTTGTACGTAATTAATCGGTCGAGTCGGATATCAATCAATGCTGAGGTAGGGTTAGGTTTTCGCCCTTACGGGGATTCAATTATGATCTACATCAATGCGTAGTTCGAATTAACCAAGAAATCAGGTGATGAGTAGGTAAAGGAATCGACACTTTGTAGCCCGTGCATATTGCTCAACGAAGGCGAGTTTTTATGCTCGATTTTCACTTGCGGCGGGTCCCACTCTCGAGGTCTAGCCAAGAACCTTTGAAATCGAGACCGATGAATCAATATGAATTCTACGGTGCTCAATCCTTAATTATATGTGGATGTATGTTGAGATATCATAATCATGGATGCGATTTTCCTAATATTGAGAGTGACTTTTCTACCTTGGATGCATTAGTTTTGTTTTTTGTTTTTGTTTTTTTTTTGTGTTGATTAAGGAAAGTGTCTGATGTTTATTGAGATAGACATATCTAGGCAACCACTCCCTGTAAGAATAGTCCAGGCTATCCATGTAAATTAGATTTCCAAAAGAAGTATTGTGAGTAACTATAAGTAATAAGTGTTGACTCGACATATATATCACTTATTATCGTTTTCACTACAATATCATAGCTATAATCCATCGAGTTTCATCAGAAAGGGCTACTCAAGTAACCACACAAAGTAATGTGAGTACAAATTTACATGTCACTTAATAGGGTCTCTCATGTTGTGTGTTATTTGAGCACATCGCATCTTTTGATGAGCCGGTCCCTCCAGGCACAATCACTGTAAATGAAGCTCGTTTGATACTTTAAATTCTGAAGGGGCCTCGGCAAGAATTATCGAGGGCGAGCTTTCCTTGCAAATTGCCCAAGCTTGTCTAGGCTCATCCATTGATCGGGTCTATCGATGTTGCCGATTAGCCGATGAACATCTTCAGCATGGCGGGCCGAGGCCTTTCGAGAAGGTATCCCACTGCCCAATCAATCGTATTAGTATATATAAAAGCCCAGTAGAGATGCATCGGGTTGGAGATAAGGCCCAACTAAAACTTTGGGCTTACGAAACCCATCAATTAAGCAAAAGAAGCCATCAAATGCACAGTACCCGTTTTCTCTATCTTCCCTCGTGCCAAAATTCTCTCTCTCTCTCAAGCCATAGCAATGAGGTTGTGATCGCCATGGGGAAACTTGGATTGAGACCCCCATGGATGGCGGCCATGGCGGCAAGGGTTGTCGCAGTAGAGCAAGGAATTGGAGTTTGGGCTTTGTCGGGGTACATTTAAAATCACAAAAAAAAAAAAAAAAAAAAAAAAAAAGTGCGAGAATATGAGTCATTTTTTAAAAGAGAAACACCAATTTTGTGAATTGGATGTTCGATTTTATTGAGTCAAGGTAGCAAATCTGTGATTTTGAAAATAAATGTACCCTTTGGATATTGGAGCGAAGATTAGTTACATTTTATGCATTTTTTTTTCTACAAAACTAGATAGGATAGTGCTCATGATATAGTTGAGATAGCGAGTGCTATGTGTATCTTATTCTTATTCCCCCCTCCCTTAGCCTAGCCACATGGAAACCTTATGATCTTGTAATGAACAGACATGAATTTATCACATGCCATATGGTCCCCTCCCCCCAACCCAATTTTTTTTCTGAGAGAGAGAGAGAGAGAGATTTGAGAGGGCAAAAAGACATTGAGATTGCTACATGTAGATACATATACGTGACAACTGACGGGTGGTCACCGTACTTGTCCAACATCTGGTGGGGGAAGAAGGAAAGGTGGAGGGGGGGAATTAGCCAAAAGCAACCACTACCTTATGCTCCCACTTTATCATCAACGAGCTCCTTTCCATCAGCCATACGACACATCACCTACGCAGAGCTGCTCACCCCTCACCCACAACATCACATCCTAAAAGTCAAGTTGTTCTTCTCCTCCTCCCTCCTCCTCCTCCTCCTCCTCCTCCTCTTTCAGGTGCTTCCTCCTTTTCTATTCTTGCTTTCCAATTTCACCCCCACCTTTAGCTAAAGCTCAAGACTTGCTAAGAAAGATAAAGGCAAAGAAAAATCCACAAGCCTTTTTTCTAGTCAAAAGCACCACCATTTGGGTATCTTAACTTAGCTGTGAAGGAATATGTATATTAAAACTCATTAATTTAATGTTATTTTTGGGAGTGAGGGAGAGATGCGAAGGGGTAAGTGACATGTTGATGGCAACTGCAAGGTTCATTTTACTATTCCCCTTTCTTTCTTTTTCCATATGCTTTTAGGGATTCCAATCTTCGCTGAGGTGTCCAAACCTATGCATCCTAATTGGCTGCGGCTAACTTTGTGGGTTTTGAAAAGTGATGAAGGTGGTCGTGAAGAAATATGCACAAGACCATGTACGCCAATACGATATTACTCATTAATTAAGTAATTCTTTTCCATTATAAATTGGAATGGCGATAGACATACATATCTTAGAAATAGTAATTAATTTGGCTAACACCACACGGACTTTATATATTCGCCATAAGAAGGCCTCCTCTGACAGATGAACCCCAGTCCATAATGTTTCTTATCACCTTGTAAAGGAGATGAGACACAAGCCAAAATCCAGCTAAGTGGCCTAAATATAGAATCATTCACTTTCGATGATGATAAAAATCATACCTCAAAATTGTGTTTTTTAAATGCCGAGGTGTCCAAACCTATGCATCCTAATTGGATGTGCTTAGCTTTGTGGGTATTTAAGTGATGAAGGGGGTTGTGATGAAAATAGGTGCATAATTATGTACATCGATATGATATCACTCATCAATTAGGTAATTTCTTTTCCATTAACAATCAGAACGATGATAGACATACACGTCCTAAAAATGGCAATTGATTTGACTGACATTGCACATTTTGCATATATTCACCACGAGTGGGCCCCCTCGAATAGATAAATTTTGGTCCATTAAATACCTTATCTCCTCATAAAAAAGGTGAGATGCAAGCCAAAATCTAGCTAAGTGGCCTAAACATAGAATCATTCGCACCCGATTACGATAAAATCAGACCCCTACATAGTCTATTGTAATTCACACACACACCCTTGTTATGACCCAATTGAGCCATTCATATGTTATTATCGTCAATCGTGCATATAAACACGAGGAAGTCCCCTTGGATAGATAAATCCTAGTCCATGAAGTATCTTATCACCTCATAAAGAAAGTGAAATGCAAGCCGAAATCTAGCTAAGTGGCCTAAATATAGAATCATTCACACCTGATGATGATAAAAACCGAACATCTACATTGTTTGTAATTCACACACATGCTCCTGTCCCTACCCAATTGAGCCGTTCATAGGTTATTATCGTCGATCACGCTATTCATTGTATCTGAGATCATGGGTGCTTGATATTCTCCAAAACCCACTAGCCATTAGCTTTGGGTGGAGAATCTGCACAAATCTGCGACTTACTTGCATAAACTTTAATCGAAGCACTTTCTAGTTTACACTAGGAAAAGCCCCACGAATTCAAGAGCAACGCGTTCTCCACGCTCACTGGCTGAGGATGTCAAGAGCATTCATAGGCTGGCGTTCTCCCGATTCCACTGACATTTCAGTGAGCAGATGGTGCTCATCACCAAAGATTATTATAAAGAAAAGATGGAAGGTCGATAGCTAAAGCCCTTTTTAGAAGATTCTAACGAGGTTTTTTGTGCTATGCTTTTGGGAAAAAGAGGGTGTCTCGCCCGACTATTTCATGATTTGCTCTGGCCCTAGCTCATGGGGCATGCATTAGTTTATTTCTATTGAGTTTGATAGTATCTTGAAAATATTGAACCCGAAATTATTAAGCCAAAGCACTGCCACTTTGCAAGTCATTTTCATTGCTCAATAAGTGGCCAACACATGGTGGGTGGTGGAAATGAGCATAACAATCCTTCCCCCTCTAAGATCGAACTATTATATGGGATGCGAAGAATCTAAACGATCTAACATGACAATGAACGAAGTTCGAAATTAAATTGAATTCCGAACTTGTGTAATTTATGTTGATGAGACTTACATTCCCTAAGAGAGCAATAGAAAATTTCACTATAAATCAAGATTAATAACTATACTCGAGTCACCTACACACTATCAGTATGTATTAGTGTGCAATTATACTCAGTTATCTCACAATTCAACCCTCACAATATTTTACAGAACTAATTTTTGAATCCCACAAAATAATGCGCGTAATCTTTATGACAAGATTTTCATGGTGATGTAATTTGTTGATTACTCCCCACCAATTGCACAGAAAATCCATTGACACGGAGAACTCACCATCAATGGCACATCAACAAGGCACCAAAGTCAAACTCAAAATACGAATATGGAGGGAAAAATTATCCAAAAAGTCAAAAACCTATTATACGGTGACCAATTCAATTCAAACATTTCAATTATGTTAATTTAGTCTTAAATCTCTCAACTATTTGCCGAGTTAGTCATAAGCCTCTCAATCGTGCAAATTTAGCCCTAAATTTTTTAACAATTTGTCAATTTAGTCCTAAAATCTTTTGAGGAATTGCCAATGTAGTTCTTCCAATCAATTATCCAAATAGTAGCTTTAATATTCAATTGGCGAATTTTCAAAATATTCAGACCTAAATTAATATAATTAAAAGATTTAGAACTAAATTGAAGAATCATCAAAAGTTTTAATACTAAATTAGCATAATTGAATAGTTTAGGACTGAAGTGACTTTCGTACTATTAAGATTAGGACTTTTGGGACAATTATCCTTGGGTACCGATATTACAATGTGGAGTTAGGTACCCTTTCTTTTCATTAGCATCCATTGGTCTCTCCAAATAACATAAATACATGTAGAAAGCTCAATGCTCCAAATTATAAAATCTTGATCTTTTGTACACCCCAACGAGTCTTTTTTTTTTTATTTTAGTCTAGTCGATAGTTTAGAAAAGATCAAGGGCCTAACCGAATCAAAATGAAATGTACCAACATCAGACATAAGAAAATCTTGATTCCTCGGGTCCCATAGCCACGCGGTTCTTCTTAGTGCCATTATAAATTGATCAAGCCTGTGCGCAGTACATCGCACAAATTATTTTCTGCTATCTTTTTTTGTTTTTTGGGGGAGTAAAATACCAATTATTTCGTCTTATCTATTCTTATTTTACCATATAAATTTCTTTCTATTTTATTTATTAATATGTCTGAGCAGCTCCCGTTGCTTTCAGTCGCTCCGATCGCCAACCAATCATCTCCTCCTTTGGTGACATCTTATTCACAGGTCAATATTCCGAGGCTTTAAATCACACCAACAGCTGTGTCCGCTCAAGATTGTTTTATTCTATTTTTCTTAATTTTTTTAAAAAACATTTAATCTTTTGTTTATGAATTTTGTTCATGTGAAAGTCCACAAGACTGTCGGGCTATTGCTTGTAGTTGGAGCGCTAAAGCAAATAAATAAATAATTAGGAATGGCTAGACTCGGCATTTTGGATTTTCTTGCGCTTATCTGTACCCAGAAAAAAAAAATGATTGAGTGGATATATATATATAGTGGATTAAGGGTGTGTTGCATTTAATTAGAAAAATTAAGGGTTCTAGTTGATTTTAATTAGTTTGCCAGTGAGAATATATGATGCTTCCTCATCTTTAGGAGTGATTGGATCCAGGGTGAGTAGGGTCTAAACCTGGATCCTGTACCCAACCCTGTTATAATCGGTTCCCCTTTTTCTGGACCCTATACCCAACCTTGTTTGTATTGGATCATGTACCCGACCCAACCCAAGGTCAACCCTGTTTTCACTGGAATCTGTTTTGCAATTCCCAATATCCTCTGATTTTGAATTTTATATTAATACGCGAGAAAATAACGTAATCCTCTTAATTTGTATTGAAACATTAAGCACTTGTAATAAATAAATACATGAACTTTTTGACAAAACGAAAAATTAAGGATTCACATGGCTAATTATAATAAATAAAATCATAAGACAAAAAATTAGTAACAAACATGGGTTTAATATTAGTCTTAATCCCAAAACTACTACATGAAGCTACTCATTTATGCAAGCATAACTCTTCCTACAAAAGAGAGATTAGGCGAGACAATCCATGTGATACACAAAAATTTGGCGACGACGAACATCGTCCATCCCTCAAACAGTGCGAGAGGGAGCCGGTGAGAGAGGGAAGCAAGTGAGGAAGAAGAATGACAAAGGAGGAGCGCCGTGCATGTTTGAGAGAGCCAAGAGGAAATACGTTGTGTAATTACGGGAGTAAGAATAGAAATCGAGAGAAAAAAAAAAGGTTTTAGACCTTTACTTACAAAACCGGTCCGGGAACTGATTTTCGAGTGGGTAATCACTCGAAACCTATTCCCAACTAGTTTAAACAGTTCCGAATTTTGGGAACTAGTTCCTAGACCGGTTTCAACAGAAACCGGTTCCCGATCTTGTTTTCCGAGTGAGCCGATCCGGGAACCGGATATACCCAGTCCGATTGCACACCCCTACTCATCTTTGCTGCTGCCGTTTCTAGAATGCTAGCAAGGTAGCTTGCTTAACTCTCCTAGTAGTGTACAGTGGCTGGCAAGGAAGGAGGCTATGGACATACTAGACCATAGTAAAATAAAGAGGTTTTCGAGAAGCGACTAGTTGCTTCTGGTGAAGCTTCTAGAAGGCCGCCTCTACACATTTGCTTCTTCCCCCGGCATTGTCCCATGATGTGGTAGGAAAATGGATGGATTGTATGACACAACCTTAATTATATTATCAAGTAAATATGTAGTTTTATTCATAATTTTGATGTGGTGAATAAAAGGATTTTAATTTTTTAAAGGTTAACCTTTTGTATTTATGGAAATTTCTATCTTATAAGAAGCGACTGCACTTTTAACTCCTTTAGATAATTTAAAGCGATTTAGAGCATCTCTTGATCAAAAAATCAAGTGAGGTTAAGACTTGAAAATGAACGTGACATGCTTATTAACCGTGTCAACTTGTTTTTTTCTTTGGACTAGAATACAAAAATTTCGTTAAATTGTACATGTAAGACGCTTTCTTAGTAAATAAACAAATAAGCATTTTGGGTTATAGTCGATTGTCTTTTCTAGTGATAAATCAAGTTAATATTTTGGAAATTGAATCTTTTCTTACCAAGTATACTTAGAAAGGGCTTTTTAGACTCTTGTTAACATAATTCCTAATGTAAATCCAGACTTAACGATTTCATTTTACATTTGAATACACTATGTCGTTGTCAAACACCGAAGCAAAGACAATCTTCTCTTTCTATATTTTTAATCTAAACCACTCTATACACGATCGTATTTCCTCATATGACTATCATGTTATTCTCAACAATTGTCAAAGCAACGAAAATACATGACCGACCATGAATTTTCAAAATGCAATGAACTGATTTAGTCATTAAATAATCGATAATAGGGGGTTCCACATTAAAATGATGTGACTTATTTTTGGTCCAATTACTTGACATAATTTAACGATGTGATCCTTGCGTTGAAACCCCATTGTG
Source organism: Eucalyptus virginea (assembly GCA_014182375.1). Taxonomy (NCBI): domain Eukaryota; kingdom Viridiplantae; phylum Streptophyta; class Magnoliopsida; order Myrtales; family Myrtaceae; genus Eucalyptus; species Eucalyptus virginea. Next base: position 28,844,262 of record CM024523.1, on the reverse strand, counting down.
TATATATATATATATTTGTTACTTTCTTTATTCATTCATTTATTTATTTATTTGCACCACCACTCAAAAGAGTTGACTTAAATTCGATCCAACAGAGCTCCGACCGCGAAGCATGGGATCATATTCCACAGTCATGGATGGCACAAACTTCTACGCCCCCATCTGTCACCGTTCGTGGATGAAGAGTTTGGATACGAATCCAACGGCCCGAAATCACCAGCTCCACCGATCAATCTTTCAGCTTGATGTTGCTTAAGAAAGTCAGGTTGATTACATAAATGATTACTGAATTTAATTCAATGCAATACAAAAATTTTTAATTTATATAATATGATTCATGAATGTTAACTCAATGCACAAGATACATATTTAATTTAGTCTTTAGATTTAGTTCAGGAACTAAATTGAACATGTACAAAAATTTAAGATTGCATTGTTGAACATAGTCTAAAGACCATTTATTTCATTTTCCCATTACAAATATCACCATAGCAAATCGACCAAACTCCCTCCACTCTTCCAAAAAAAAAAAAAAAAAAACTCCTCCACTAAAAAACTCAATGAATTTTGAAAAACAAAAACTAATATAGAAATAATATCTATGAAACTAAAAGAAAATGGTTTTGATCAAAATTGGATTTCTAAAAGGAGCATGTAGTTGGGGAAAAAAATAAAACAAATTCCAGTAATTTGAAATTACATAATTATTCCTAAATTTAATTATTTATAGTTTTGCAAGATGATCCATGATCTTTGGATGATCGAATCTCTGAATCGTTGATACCGAGTTATAAAAATATAATATAATATAATTTAGATAGTAATGAAATATCATATAATAGCTCACCTGAATAAATAAGTTCTCAATTGAGCTATCAACATCCTTATGTGATAGAAAGTGAAATTGTGATGAATGAATCAACGAAATAGTTATATATCTAATTTCATCATCACAATTACCTTTAGAAAATAAGTAAATGATGTAAAAGTTTTGGTATAAATTCCTTTATTATCTTTTTTATATCCATCGACCTCCATCTTTTATTAGAATTTTTTAAATCATGTTAAATTATCTTTTACAAAAGTAATAAGTGAATTTATCATAGACTATTTTCTTCCAAATGGTAAAGACCAATTATTCGATTTTTAGAACTTAGTGACACTATACGTTATGGCTACAACGAAAATAATTTTTATATCTAAGAGGTGGAGTCATTCCTAATTATCTTATCAAGATTTTGTTTATAATTTAAAATCTAAAACCCCAAGGGCATTTTTCAATAAAATCCCAAAAAGAGAAAAACTAAAAGAAAACCGAGGAATCCGCAAAAGATAAAGAAGGCAACACAAGGGCATTTTGGCCAATTCGCCTCCGGAGCTCCTCCTATAAAAACCCGCTCATCTCGGCTCTTTAAACTTTCGTTGCGAAAGAAGAAACGTCTGAGAAACTCCTCCGTCTTCCCCCCGTCGAAACGCCGGCGACTCTCAAGCTCCGCCGTCTCGCCGGACGAAACCGTCTCTCTCTCCGACCGATCGGCCCCCGCATGGAGGTCTCGTCCTTGTAACCTCCGCTTCGTCGCCGCTGCTGTCTCGGGATTTCGCGAGGTAGGAGCTGCTGGGAAGGGCTGTCGTAGAGAGTGGCTTGATGGGATTTTGCATATGCCCGTTGGATACTCCGGCGAGGTTGCTCTGGAGCACCAGCTTCTTCCGCCACAAGCTCATGCTTTTCTAATTCCCGCGACATCCCCAGCTCGTGTATACTAGTACTAGTACCTATAGTACCGACCGGCGCGCGCAGCTAAGCGGTGGTCTCCTGTCCCTGCCCGGAGTCGGAACCCCCGTCCGGCAGGCCTCGCCAGGTTCGCGACTCTCCGGAGATTCGCGACGTGGACAAAAAGTTATAGAGAGGGTTGAGAGGGTGAATTCCATGGAGTCCGGACGATTTCTCTTCGATCAATCCGCGTGCCACGGCAATATGCTGTTCCTTGGGAACAGAGATTCGCTTTTTGGAGGTGACCATCCCTCTCTCTCTCTCTCTCTCTCTCTCTCTCTCTCTCTCTCTATGCGCGAGATGCTACGTTTGACTGACTGTTGATATTACCTGGACGGAGCGAGTGATTTGACATGCAGACAGAAACTGACGTGATTTGCTTAGCTCCGGCATTGATAAGCTGTCATCATCTTTTGAGCTCTTCTTGTACTCTGCTAGGACTAGGTTGGTGGAATTGGAGTTTACTGAATCTTAAAGAACCCAAATCAAATGATTTCGGGTGAAAGATTTTGAGTTTTTGTTTTGTTTGAATTGTCACCGTACTTTTTCCGAAACCGGGCACAATGGAGAATAAATTCAGGGGTACAATCATTTGAGTTCAATCGACATGCCTAATTACATGAACTGCGAAACTCAAAAGTTCAATCTTTCTCCTTCCCCTGCATCAGCGCCTAATTCTGAAAAAAATTGAGCGTCGGCAAGTGTTTAGGGATGGATTTCTTGTTTTGCTAGGGGGGGGATTGGCTATGGGAATTGAGGAGGCCACGAAGAGGCAATCGATTTTCAGCTATCCTGAGGATCTTTACAACGAGGAATATTATGATGACCAGGCGCCGGAAAAGAAGCGCCGCCTCACTCCTGAGCAGGTACAACTCAGAACAGGCTCTGATCCATTGCGATCTATTTAGGCAGTATCGACAAACAAGCTACATCTCAAATCCCAATCTTATTTGCCCTGAAGTTTCCTTCTTTAAGTGTTGTAGAGCCATTTACTTAATTTGGACTTATGGTTAGTGGGTTCACATCCTCAGGTTGGTTGCTTGGGATATGTTGAAGGATCAAATACTGAACCTCTGAAACTTTTCATTCTTGTTAGAACATATGGTCATCCTCTGCATTAAAAACAACTTTTATCTGCAACTAAGCCATGGATGTGTCTTCTTAGCTAAGTAGAGTTGTAGCACTGATAAAGAAGATGATCTAGATCTCCCCATATTTTCTTTTTCCTGTATCATCGAGCTTTCAGATTTAGGAATTTGCAATTTGCAAGTACTTACAGTTTCAAGTCTCATGATTTTGACTCTTGACGGAGATTAATTGAAAATCTTTTGTCTTAATTTAAGGTGCATCTGTTGGAGAAGAGCTTTGAAGTAGAGAACAAATTGGAACCAGAGAAGAAGACCCAGCTGGCGAAGAAGCTGGGCATGCAGCCGAGGCAGGTGGCTGTGTGGTTCCAGAATCGTCGAGCCCGGTGGAAGACAAAGCAGCTCGAGAGGGACTATGATGTCCTCAAGTCGTCTTATGACTCACTGCTTTTGAGTTACGACTCCATCAAGAAAGAGAATGAGAAGCTCAAATCTGAGGTATGCTTGGTTCGGAGAAACTATGCTTGGTTGACCTGGCTTAACCCTCACTATCAAACACCCGCTGCCATATTAGAATTTTTTTTCTTTCTAACCGCGAGAGCAAAAGTAAGACAAACGATTCTTGAAGTTGCTTGTTCAAGATCTTGTACATCTCTTCTATATGTTAGTCAAGGAGAGGACGAAAAGATTAAGGAATATATCATGGATAACACATCTTTCTTTGGGCCTCTTTGGCATCAGACAGTCATCTATTTCCCAAATCAGGACACCATCATATTCTTCACGCCACCAAGCGTTCGACAATTCGAGACCGGTGTGTTGTGGGTTACACCAGTTTGATTCGATCGCTTTGGCCAAAGATGCATTCCAAATAGGAGCATCTGTTCTTAAGCCCCCACCTTGATCAGAAAAGACAGTTCCTAAAGTCTCTACTAGAATATGCCTTGCCAATGGCCCGCTTTCTTCTGTTGCAACATTGAGAATTTTGACACGAGGACAATAAGATAAATCCCACGACTATCCTTGATTACCCCTTACGAATACTGTACGCGCTTTGCAGGTCAATTTCCTGAACGATAAGCTGTCCACCAAAGATGTCGCCGGAGCACCAGCCTCGGGTCAAAGTTCCCATGCACTTCAAGTGGAGGAAACCCGAGATTCACCCCTCGGGTTTATGGTGAAGGTGGAGGACCGCCTGAGTTCCGGGAGCGGTGGGAGCGCCGTGGTGGATGAGGACGGGCCGCAGCTCGTGGACAGCGGCCATTCATATTTTCATTGCAATGACTACCCGGGAAGCTTGGTCGCCGTCAATGGGTTGCAGTCAGAGGACGATGGAAGCGATGATGGCCAAGGTTACTGCTCAGGGATTTTCGCCGCTGCTGAAGAGCCGCATCAGGAGGGAGGCGTGCCTATGGGGTGGTGGGCGTGGCCCTAGTTTTAGGTTTTCGCCTTTTGGTATGTTCTCGTAAATGGTTCGAGTCAATATGTGCTCATGAGACAATGCAATGTTTCACGAAGGGGAAGAATCTGTAAACGTTTACTGGAACTTTGGACATGAATAAAACTGACGTGTTTGGTCAAATGCTCTTGATCTTGACTATCTTCATTTGGTCCTCGAAGCGAATAACAAGATCTATGCAGAAGCCTGCCGGAAAGAGATTGAGCCAAACGATGCCTGTTCCATAAAACCCGCGAATAAACTCTAATGCCGCCGCTCATTTTGCATGAAAGAGTCGGCAAGGAGAGGCGTGATCATTGACGTACGCTGCAATTTCTATCCAAGGCAAGGCAGGAATCTTGGGAGTTCCTTAAGAAGTAGACCGGGAACAACGGGAGTTATAAAGGGGCAAATCATTGATTGCAACTGTCGCATCGGATCGAGCATCCTGGAAGAGAAATGGAAGTTGGAAGCCTGTGCCATGTGATCGTTGCTTCAGATGCGTAGCTGGTTCCATGTGGAATCGTCTTAGCAACATAAGCTCTCTCTCTTTCTCTCTCTCTCTGCCCATGTGGGCTAGCCAACCTTCTGCATAAATCCCAATCTCGAGAGCAGATTTCAGGAGGTGCTCGCGCAGATGTATGGACATGCACGTACAAATACGGTTCCAGAAAAAACCATTCCGCATGCCGAATTTCTAGACACAAAAGCTTTTTGCAATCGTCTTACTGTTCATGAATCTGAATCGTGATGATCTAACCACAGGCAAGAATTCCTGGTGATATTCCCCATTATGGATCTCAACATTCTGGAGAACCCTGCTCAACTACTCCTCCCTCCTTATCCTTGAGTGGGTCATCGTGTTGGCTCCCAAAATGAACAGTCTTGAGCTGCAATTTCAAATCAAGAATAAAGTCAAAAAGATGCAACATCTCCATCCCTCCTTCAAGATAGCAGTGGCAGTGAAAATCAAGTGAGAAAAAGGAGTGGGAAAGAATAGATTCTGTAAAGACATAGTTTTTGTTTTTAGTAAAATCGAAGTGGCCTGTGACGTGAGATTTCGAAATGCTTCACATGGGTCTATCATCTGAATTTTTTTGTTACCCATTTAATATGCGAAGATATCATTATTTAAAACAAGATCAAGTCATTCACGTATCGGAAATAATAAGATTCCCGCCTTCATATTGAAATTGACATGTAATGCGGACACTTTTGGTTGCTTTAGCAGATGTTATCATTAAATAATGGTCAAATTGGTAGACGAAGGCTCCCATCTTTCTCAAATGCCTCCACGGGTTATATGCGGCCTCACTGTGCTCAAGTCATTTTGTGGCAGTTGCGAAGCCACTCTAAGTGCTTTGATAGCTTTAGTGCATCGAAATGTTTTCTTTTTCTTCTTTTATTAAATTATATCTTGATGTGACGTCATAAAAGTGAAGCACGATGAATATGGGATTTGGATCGATCTTTATAACTAGTAAGAGCTTAGTGGATCTCCAAAAAGTGATAGAAAGATAAGCATTTGATAGCCAACAGTATTTCTTGTGACATTATGTACATGACCAGCAGAAAGGCACTACATATAACTATCATACCATGCAACAATCGTGATAACAAGAACGGAAATTATCAATTTTCAATATAAAAGTCAGTTGGAATGGCATATCATGGGAGCAACATTGTGACGTGTGGCCCCTTCCACGAGGGCCGAACCTTTCAAGAGGAGCTGTTGGATATATCCATTCAAGATGGCAACAATGTAAGGGGTCTTACTTATAAATAACTTCCTAGAAATACTTTCTAATCGGACGGTGGATTTTGAGGTTTCGCTGAATCACGAATCAAAGTATTGACACCCGTCGGTTTCACTCAAAAAATTCGGTTGTTGCGATCGAAGCATGATATGCTTTTTTGTTTTTTTCCTAGGCTGCCTTGTTTGTTTGAAACTTTGAGAGCATCTAATATTCCTATTTCAAGACAATATAGAGAAAGTAGAGGAGGAGCGTGGTGGACCAGGCAACTCGATCGTCTCCTGTCTGAACGTTGAACGAAGGGCTCGTCAATGTCCGAAAAACGGAATCGCATGGAAGCTGGAATCATTCCGTCCACCAAAAGATCTCGTCGGCCTCGATTTGTTCACGGGCTTTTCCATCGGTTCTCGGCCCAACCCCACATCGACAAGATCGACCCAGTATCCGAAATAATGGGCCGTGTTCTTTGGCCCATATCACGAAAGCCCGCGAGTACTTGCACCACATGGAGTTTTCTTAAGCACTAACGACCCATTTTTCAACAAGAAAGAAGATGGTCAAAGCCAGAAAAAGGGAGGAAAAAAAAAAGGATGTGGACTGACCAGATGCCAACCGGAAAGAGTGATGTTGCACTAATGAAGCAAAAACAAGTTATTAATCCCGGTCAAAAAGCTTGATTAAAGCACCCAAAAAAGGAATAAAGAGAAGGCGAAAACAGGGGAAAACCGAGCGTTACAAAATCGAATGTTTCTTTCCTTCCTTTTTCTTGTGGCTCCTGAGAATGGACATGGGCAATCAAAGCTGCTGTGGACACGAACAAGTTGCGTTGCGCTGGCGCCGACACGGGGATCCCAAGTCCCATGTGGTGGGTGGGTGGGTGGTTGTCACGGAGCCAGCCCGGAACGGATCTGGGATTGTTGGATCCTTGCTCTCCCTCTCCATGATTGATCGGCATGTTGGCCCTTCAACCTTCGGCATGAAAGCCTGGTGGTAAAGAAATCGGAGTTCGAGTCATGTTGTGAGCAAACCTCTAGCCATCATGCCTCGGGCATTTATTACCTCATCGGGAGAGAGGCTACGAGCTTCTAGCATGCCGGCAAGACAATTCCGATGTGGGGATCCTCATAATAGTGATCGGAGAAGTAGCTATGCCAATCACCTCCCCTTAAGTACTCTAATTTGATGGAAATGATTCACTTAACTTGAATTCGACATGATTATGTAGCGTTATGTATGATACAGTATGGAATCCATACTATGGACGACACATTAACCGTTCATGCTAATGAAAGTTTTCTAGCGTTTCATGAAGGTCGAAAAGACCTGCCTCCATTCACGTGTCCGAAGCATGTGCATGTGTTTTTTTCCCCAATTTGTCCCGATTGTCGACGGACCAAATGACATATGTAGTTGTTCCAAATTTGTACAGAAGTTAATTTGACCAACTGGGATTCTACAAGGTTTGAATGGCATGTTGGAACTATCATTTTTTTCATTTTATCGTTTATGGAATAAAATATTCAATTAAAAAGTGAACTCAGTCATTCACGCATTGCCGAATAGAAATTATATGTGCCGAGTATTGCCAAAAAGAAGACATGGTAATGTTAATATTACTTATTCAGGATGGACTGTTAACATAACATGAAAGTTAAAAGCAAATGTTAATATTAAGGTAAAACTTCACTTGAGTAAGTGATCTTTAGTGGATTTCACAATTGTGTTATTGATATTGAATTTACAATAACGTTGCCAGTAGATCGAAACTCCGTTGCCAACCAGAGCTCTAGATCTACAACTGATTGACTACCTGCTCCTTTTCTCCGGCGATTGGTGTACTTTGATAGGAGTTCTCCTAATTCTTCAATGAAATGTCAGTGAGGTGGCAACGGGCATAACATCCACATGTCATCAACACTAATGTTTCACAGAAAAAATCGATCGGGATTCGAGCAAAGTGGATTAGTTGACCAAAAAAAAAAAATTCAATATACGTGATGACAATAATCAAAATTAGCGAATCAATTTTAATAATTCACTAAACTTTGTTCTTTGATCTACCCTTCAATACTAAGGCTCTAAAAGTTTTGTTACACCAATTCTGAATGGACCTAGGCATTGGAATAGAATTTATTTTCATGAATTGTTTAACTTTCTTTTGATATACACTTTAACGACTAGACTACCTCGATGGTAGCCTAAGTGATGGAACCATAAACATTTCATTTTCTAAGTCATCAAGGTAAACTATAATAATAATAATAATAATAATAATAATAATAATAATAATAATAATAATAATAATAATAATAATGATAATAATAAGATAATCCCACGCATCTAACACGAGCAGGACCTAATTACAAATCGGACGGCCGCCATCCGATCAACACATTTTAAAAAGAAGGGATTAGTTAGCGATTAGCATCGCGTCAACCTCCTGCCCGAAATAATGAATAATTGCCATCGCACGATAAGGCATCATTTCGAAGCCTTCGTTTTCCTTGGCGGTGGAGCGTCAGTTCGAAAACAAAAAGAGTCGCGCACAAGGAACAATGAACAATCAATCATTCTGCTCGAATTCAAACACAAGCATTTAATTTAATTTCCCTTTCGACCATTTGTTCTTTTGAAATAGGAAAAATAATATAAATAATCTCTGAATTTTATTTCGATATGTAATGTGATCTCCAAATTTTCAATTTATTTAATATAATTCCTAAATTTTATCATAATATGCAATATAATTACTGAATTTTCAGTACATATTCAATTTAATTTATGCACTTTATAAAAACATTTATCGTTGTTTCTAAACTCAAATTAATAAAATGATCATTACTAAGATTCGAGAATCACATTGAATAAATTAAAAATTCAAGGACAATCAAAAATTCAAGAGCACATTACATATTATAACAAAATTTAGTGATAATTTATGTCGTCGACCTTTTTGGAAAAGGAAATTAAAAGGCACCCGAAAATGGCAGGTTCCGTGATTAGGCAACGAAATCGAGGGCATTTAATGATTTATATATTTATTTGGGGGAAATATTCAATTGGTCCAAATTTAAAGCGGTCACATGTAATATCCCCGTGCTTGCCGGCCCAGGTCGGGACCCGAATACGACGCCGTCTCCGCGTGGTCTCCGCCCACTCGCTCTCTCTCTCTCTCTCCCCCTCTCCTCCCTCTCTGGTCAGAGCGCTTATTTTGCAGAGACGGAGGAGAGACTGTGGAGCCACAACGACCGCGTCGCGGTTTCTCCCAATCGATCGAGCCTCTCTCTCTCTTCGAATTTCGCTCCGGTACTCTCTCTCTCTCTCTCTCTCTCTCTCTCTGGCTCGCCGGCTCCGTCGCGGAAATGGCGGCGCCTGTGCTTTTCCGGTGGTGATTTCGGCGTTGGGGTGTGTGTGTGTTCGAGTGGGAGTTGAGTTGACGGCGACGGAAGTCGCGGCATCGGCTTGGACGAGCAGGTCGAGCGGAGGAGCGGAGATCTGTAGTGCAAATGTGCAATGCTTTGAGAGATCTTGCTTCGGCATCGTCCTTCTGTGGGATTGATGCGAGTCCTTCTTCTTTTCTTTTTATTTATTTATTTATTTTTACTTTTTTTGGCAATAGTTTCGCGTGCTTCGGAGATGGTTTGTAGATCTTGGTAGGTCTTCCGCTTGCGACGGATGCGATTGATTTGTCTGCATAAGGATTATCTGCCGCAGTCGATTTCGCCGAGCGGTAGTGGAATTGCATCGGGTTCGTAGTTCACATTGGTATGGAAGTGATATCGTGCTCTGGTTAGGTCGTTGACGATGGTGATTAGACGATTGTGGCGCTGGTTTTCCGTGTATTCGCAGTGTTGTACGGGGCTAAGGGAAGCTTTTCTGTCTATTTTAGATGTTATCACTTCTTAATCCGTTTGGTAAGTAGGGTGCACCCGTAGCTACAGATTGTGATGTTGTGAAGGCTTGCTAGAAACTTTTGTTGTCTGTTTCGCTGACCTTTCAAGAGGCACATCCGGTCGTGAACTTGGGAATCGTGAAGGGGAAGTTAATGGTATTTCACTGGAGTAGCTTAATTGTGAAATAGGTCATTTTAGTCTCAACTGAAGTAGTAGTCATTTGCAGTCAAGGGATTCCCGGCTAGACTTTCAAGTACAATGATTTTCTGAGAACAGTACTTGTGATGACTGTGTCCAGATAATGACTGCAGAATACACTTCATAGAATCCGATTCATCAGGTTTAATTTACACATAGTGATGCCCGCTTTCAATTTTGATCACTGTCTCCTGCAATGGAGATTTCTCCCTCAACAATGGTGTGAATCTATTTTAGAAGTAGCATTCGGAGTTGTAAGTCAAGGGAAAATTTTTCCATGAAGGCAATACATTTGCAAATGCATTTACACATTCATTATATTCAAAGAATCTGTGTTTGGATGTTCTGGATGAGCTTCCTCCTTTATCATGTTTAGTCGCTAGCATATTTTATATTGCCAGAGTATTATGAACATGCTGTTGTCTTGATGAACTTTTTGTATTCTGGTTGATATCAGTTCTATTTTGAGCTCAGCCCGTATTGCAAGGCAATGTCCCAAAAGGCCCTCAGAGATCTGAATGCACTACCTGGATCTGAGAGAAAGATTGAGAGTGCCAACAAAGGGAATCTAATGAAACATATTTCTGAGATCCCTAACGAGAATACAGAAGAATGTTGCAGACAGAATAATGCTCCTTTGGTTTCCATGCCTGCTAGTGAAAATGGAGCTGCAAAATCTGGAAATGAGGCTGGAAATGAGGCTGGAAATGTTGAAATAGAATATATTGACTCTGAGGACTTGAATGGTCTTGAAGATGCTGATATGACTCTTAAGGTATGAGAGCTTCTCCTTTTTCTGTTGGGATCTGCTTCACTTCACATAGTGATTGAGGTGTAATGTCATAGGCTCTCAATTTTTCCTCTTTGACAGTGCGGTTTCGTGAGAGTTTATTTTTAGCTAATGCACTTATAACTCTTGCTATGGCAGACAATTTTGACTGGACTAGATTCTAAAGACTGGGTTCTGGTGTGTGAGACGCTGAACAATGTACGAAGGTTGTCTTTATTTCACAAGGAGGCAATGCTAGAAATGGTGTAAGTAGTTCATTTGATGATCTCTGCAGAACCCTTGTATTTTGCTTTCTTTTCTTCTTCCTCCTCCCCCCCCCAACCCCGACCCAAAAAAAGAAACCGTGTTACAGACCTAAACACTACATTCATTTTCTGCTTTGTTTGCTATTATAGTTATTTGACTGCAATATTGGGCTAGCCATTAATCTGTTGTTCTACTGCACAGGGGGAATGTGATTACGCTTTTAGTGAAGTCCCTGAAGAATCCCAGAAGTGCGCTTTGTAAAACTGCAATCATGACATCAGCAGATATGTTCCATGCCTATAACGATCAACTAATTGATTTTCTGGATCCTCTGGTAAGATGCATTATTTGTCTTTGGTGGCTCAATTTGCTTGCCTTTAGTTTCACTAGTCAATGCATTCTTATTCTTCCATTTTTCCTTTTATTCATCCATGCAGCTGGTACAACTTCTGCTCAAGGCTTCACAAGATAAAAAATTTGTATGCGAGGCAGCTGAGAGAGCTTTAATTTCAATGACCACTTGGGTTTCTCCTTCCTTATTGCTACCAAAGTTGCAACCTTACCTTAAACACAGAAATCCTCGTGTTCGAGCAAAGGCCTCAATGTGCTTCAGCAGGAGTGTTCCACGACTAGTAAATCAGCTACCTCCTTTTTCTATATGTTTTGATAACATATCTACTTTGGACTTTGGAGCAGTATGCTGATCTTTTTTCGTTGTTCTGAGGATATACTCTACTTTTGTCTCCTTTGAATATGTTTTGCTACTACTACACTTGATTCATCATTGAAGATACCTGAAAAAGTGAGAGTGGCTGCTATTTTGTAAATTTGAACTCTCATGGCTTTCTGTTAGTTCACTCTTCAAGTATAGACAGATTTATATTAAAATCTAGCATCTTCATGCATTCTGTATTTTCTGTCTCTTTTGTTAGACCAGTTAGCCATACCTCTCTGCTCTCTCTGGAGAAGTTGATTTTGTCTCCATGTATGTTTTGGCTAGATTTGCTCTGCATTGTTCGTCCATGTACAGTGTGCAAAGTGGAACTTAAATGAGGCATATGATGAAGAAGTAAATATGTGATCTGGTTTAAGATGGTCTATTATTTTTTTTGCAAATAACCGTGATGTTATTAGGAACATGCTGGCTGATATTGTTTGAATTAATTCATCCGGAAGTTTTTCATCAGTTAGATTTTGGAATGGTAAATAAAGGACAGTGCTGCTATGATGCGTGTCAAAATATAGCTCAGTCTACCCCATAGTTTATGCATCTCTCTTGCTTTTAGCTGATTCTTGGTCCTCTTTTTAACATTTGGTTATCTTATGATGTGGTTACTAATACGAACAGGGAATAGAAGGAATAAAAGCGTATGGAATTGACAATTTGATCCAAACTGCTGCTTCTCAGCTCAGTGACCAGCTTCCTGAGTCCAGGGAGGCTGCTCGAACACTCCTCTTGGAGTTACAATCTGTCTACGAGAGATCACCTGAGTTCACGCCATCAACAACAGTATCTGATTCTCCCGAGGCAAGCTCATGGGAGCACTTCTGCCAATCAAAGCTCTCTCCTATTAACGCGCAAGCCGTGCTTCGCGTGACCAACATTACTCGAGAGGCTCTTGTGATTGGTTCCTAGCACATGGCTGGAACATGCATTCCGGTAGCAGCGAAGATATCACGGATTCACGCATATGAGCTTTTAGAAAGCAGAATCTACATTCATCATATTCTCTTCATTGCAATTTCTTTTTGTCTCCCATAGTCTGGTTTGGATTGATTTTGTATATGCGACAAGACAATGAGGTGCTTGGAAGTGCATGTAGTGAGTTCCTAGTTAGATTACTTTAAAAATTCATTCGGTACTGTCTATCGGTTGTACTACTCAGGCATCGGTTTCACGGATGTATAGGGTGAAGATCTCTCCTGGAAAATTTAGCTGTTGCCGCCATACCTTCTTCGAATGTAGTTTTGGTTTGTGAAGATTGTTTACGTTGATGTAAAGGGAGGGCACCATCCATTATACATCTTTTTGGTAGCTCATTATGAATCGTCTGTTTCTCTTTCGGCATTCAAAACCAATTGAAAATCAAATTCGTTCCGAGTTAAATGTTCTTTCTGGAATGATGTGATGACGTTGGTTCAGTACGAAGTCTGTAGCATCTTTTGACTTTCAGTACGCTCTCCATTATGTGTGGCAATTTTCTCGATGCTAAAAGGAAAAGGGCGAAAGAGAGTCGTTTTGGGTGACCATGGGTACGATTGTAATCCGCTCGACCCTTTGACCGCTGTCATAAGAAAGCTGGTCCCGGATTACTGACTGGTCACTTTATGATGGTCATTGGTGCATGGATGGAAGCGTCAGTAGTTCAGAACGATGGAGCTGCCGGGCGGTGGTGCACGCAGAAGGAAGGAGGGAAGGCGTTGCGCGTGGACGTGGGTGGGGTCCACGACGCAAGTGGACCCCACGCATTTTGCTTTGCTCCCTTCACACAATTATCCATGTATCTTTATTTACTTTAAGTATCGTTTTCTCAAAAAAAAAAAAAAAAAGAATTGTCCAAGTCCCACTCCTAAATTTTTCACACCTGTCCAAAACGCTTAAAACTAATTAAAAACCAAACCACCCAAATCATAAGCTATAATACTAAAATAAATTTGCAAGAAAGGAGTGATTCCATTTTTTTGCCATTTGAGGTTCTGCTTAAAGGTATATAAAGGGTATTTACAAAATAGAAGCATGTAAATGATTATCGATTCAAAAGTGACGCGTGTTTTTTATATTTTTTACTTTATAAGAACCAACCAATCTAGGTATATATAATTGATTAAGAAAAGGATGAAGTTCATAGATCAAATGGATATGGGGTTTTGAGTCCCATTTTCTCTGGATTTGGTTGCATTATGGAGATGATGTCACTCTTTAGTTGAATTAAAGAGATATCATGCACCTAATCAATAATTCATTGTTGTAATTATACAATATCTTTCTTTAATTCCATAACACAAGATCCATTTCTATAGATAAGATAGATCTATTAAATCATATCTTCATGTATCAAATCCAAATATTTGGATATCGATACATACGATATCTTTTTTCCGACAATGGGATGGTGAAGAATGAATGTGAGAAAGATACGTTCATTTTTACAAAAATAGGAAATTAACTTCTCATTTTTTTCTGACAGATAAAAAAGAAAATAATATAAAAATATTCAAATATAGAGAAGTAATGGGTATATGCGTCCTTTGACCGGGGATTGACCCTCGTGGGATCCACGTTTCCGTAGGGGGGAAATCATGGAAAACGAGACGGAGGAGTTACCATTTCTCGTGAGAACAGCCGTTGGATCCGTTTACCTTTGACTATTTCGTTAACGGCGTGAGCAGTGGCCGTTTGTTGTTCACAGTGCATGTGATGAATGTCCAGTTCTTTCTCCATTTATTACTACTATTTTTCCGTGAATTAGAATTATCAGATTATTTATTGTAAATCATGGGCGGACTCCCTGACAATAATAGACATCCGAAGCAACATCTGTCTTTGGTTACAAGAGCTGATTTATATCTGGACTAATATAATAATGAGGGATTTGTGAATGATTTCTTGATTTTACCTCACATCCTCTTCCTTAAACAATAAGAGTAATTGAAATAATGCCACTCCAAGTATATATTTTATTGATGAATATACCACCACTAGCTAAACTGGAATTGATATTTTTCAAGTAAATCTGATTTGGTCCAACGGAAAAAAAAAATTCACCGAGTAAATACGTTCAATTAGTTTGAGAAATGCAGTTTTAGTAAATTATTGCTAGTTTATAGCTGGGTTAGTTAATTTTATATGAGAATATTAAATCAATATTGGGATTAGTTTGTAACTCCCTTTATGCTTTATAAGAAATTACGAAATTCCTTGTGGGCATCCGGTACTTTTCTCAGCTTTGCTATGAAATAATTAAACCAAAAAATATTATGTTGTGATTTGGTTAAAAAAAAATAGATAATTTGTAATTTTCCTTCTCTTTTTTAACGTTCGAATGTGGCTTTCCTTAATGTACACTGAATACAAGTTATACGATAGAAAAAAATTATTTTAACATATAGATAAACCCATTGTGTTTCGTAATATATGCTAAGGAAAGTTAATTAAGCTATATGCAATGGTTCCTAATATTAACTTCTTTCGATTTGAATACGTATGTGTACACAATAATTAATGCATCATTTTAAATTGTTTTCCTTAAATGGAGTGATTTTAAATTAACGGATTAGCTTTCGATACCAATTGTAGTGATTAAAATTCATATAATTTGATTAAAAAAAGAAGTAGACAGATGATACTACCTTTTATCTCATGTTTGGTTGTGGAGGTTGGATGTTCCCTTTCCGGATAGCGATTTGTTTGGAACCAAGGGCAGCATGAGACTGTTGGCACAAGGGGCACGTTAGTAAGTATGTGTATTTTAGGATTGACCTTAGAGCTTACAGATCGAAGAATTGTGGAGGAGCGAGATTTGTAATTTTAAGTGTCTCTTCCATAACCGAACTTGAATTTTATTTCACTAGCAAGGTAATCTTTTTTGTAAATTATCATGATTTGACGTGATTTGGGTTAGCTTGCATATCAATCTGGTTAATAAAATTCTATGGTTTTATATTAAAAAAAATCCGTAATTCCTAAATTTGGAAGAATGCTGTTAAAGGATAAGAACACGAGAACCTTCGAATTCGAAGTTTTTGTTTATCCATTACAATTTTGTTTTGTTAGAGAGTAGTCATGACCTTTATAAATAGCCATAACATTTATATAGATTAAGGAGTAGTTTGACATTCTAATCTTATAGTTATGCAAAAATAATGAACAATTTCAAAATTTCCTTACAAACTGAGTTATTTTTGTTTTGTTTACGGTATGATATGAGGGGTTTTCCTTATTAAAAAAAAAAAAAAAGCAATGAAAATCAGAGAGATAATACATTAAATGTCTTGGCTTATTTTCAGTTAATGATCAACATTAAATAGCTATATGGGTCTAAGTAAGCCAAAGGCTAATATTTCGATAGTTAGAACATTATAAAAAATTATTCTCACACACATACGGCCAATTTACATTTTATTGAGTGTTTTCTTTATTTTTAATTTGGATTTTTATGGTATTATGAAATATAAAGTCAATAAAGACAAATGTTTCCAATTGATTATGGCGAAGAAGAATATCGACGGCAATGCGTAAAAGTCTCTATATGATAAAAGTTTCCAACCGATTATGGATTAGGCTCTCCAGATTTTCCAACTGATTCTGGATTTGGGGTCTCCAGAATGATTTTCTAATCAATTTTTCGCAACATAAATATTCACTCGTTTTGGAGACTTCATCTTCCAAAGGTGGTCTCCGCCGTATTCCAAACTGAAGAATCCCTAGAAATCTTTCCATGTCAGGTCCTCCGCGCTCGGCGGCGTCAGTCACCCCCGTCGTCAAGCTGGGCCGGTCAAACGCTCCCACCCGCCTTAGGGGGATGCCGGCCTTTCCCAGGGGGAGGTGTT
Organism: Eucalyptus virginea; assembly: GCA_014182375.1. NCBI lineage: Eukaryota > Viridiplantae > Streptophyta > Magnoliopsida > Myrtales > Myrtaceae > Eucalyptus > Eucalyptus virginea. The sequence continues at coordinate 28,827,537 of CM024523.1, read as the reverse complement.
CTGCTTCCTAATGGCTGCCGTGGCGGCCAGTGGAGTAGTGTTACTAAGCTTCCCTCTGTCGACGATGAGTTCACAAACACAATACTCAGGTGGTCACAGTGTGCTTCAATAAGCACACTGCCCCCTTAAAGCATGAGCCAAATTCATTTGTCCCCAGCATCCGCAGGCCCAACCCGACCACCACCGTTCCTGAGACCTCCGCTCTAGATCCATCTTCCTGATCACTGACCCCTCCGCCTCCTCCTCGGACCTCTCTGTCCTCATGGTCACCTTTATCATAATCTTGCCGGGTGTCGGCATCACGAGTGTCTCCACCGACGCCACTGCAAAAGGCCGCGCCACGTATATAAGAAGCACTCTACTTGGTTAAACAGGTCCCCGCGGATGTCCGGTCTCTCCGCGAGCAGTGTGGCCTCCCGGGTAGCGTTGGACACTGTCAACCCAGCGTTGGACACCGTCAGCCCATCAATCTTCCCAGGTGGCGTTGGACATTGTCAGCCCAGCGTTGGACACCGTCAACCCAGCAATCTTCAAGGTGGGGTATGTAGGCCCAATCAGGAGGCAAGCGAAGAATTGGAGGATTCTGGATTAGGCTTTCCAGAATTTTCCAACTAATTCTGGATTGGGTCTCCAATATGATTTTCTAATCAATTTTTCGCAACTTTAATATTCACATGTCTTGGAGACTTCCTCTTCCAAGGTGGTCTCCGCCATATTCCAAACTGAAGAATCCCTAGAAACTAAAACCCTCTTTCCATGGCAGGTCCTCCGCGCTCAGCGGCATTGGCCATCAGTCGCCCCGATCATCAAGCTGAGCCGGTCAAACGCTCCCACCCGCCTCAGGGGATGCCGGCCTTTCCGAAGGGGAGGTGTTCTGCTTCCTAATGGCTGCCGTGGGAAGCCGCACTGCTGGCGGAGAGACTGGACATCCGCGGGACCAACTGTTTAAACAAGTAGAGTGCTTCCTATATTACAGTTGGGACGCAGCGCGGCCCTTTGCAGTGGCGTCGGTGGAGCCACTCATGCCGACACCGGCAAGATTGTGATAAAGGCAACCATGAGGACAGATAGGTCTGAGGAGGAGGCGGAGGGGTCGGTGATCAAGAAGATGGATGTAGAGCGGAGGTCTCGAGAGACGGTGGTGGTCCGGTTGGGCCTGCGGATGCTGGGGACGAATGAGTTTGGCTCGTGGTTTAAGGGGGCAATGTGCTTATTGAAGCACACTGTGACCACCTGGGTATTGTGTTTGTGAACTCATCCTCGACGGAGGGAAGCTTAGTAAGCGGCGTTAATGTCGGCAGTGATCCGTCTGATAATTTTTCCATCGTGTACATGTCAGTATTTGGCCATAATGGTTTTTTTTATTATTAGCAATCACAGTTATATAGAGGAGTATGTATTGCTAAAGAAGTGTATTGCTTGGAAATCCAATACCACATTTTGTTTGATGCCGGATTAAAGTTTCCTTTCCCACCAATGATCCAACCAAGCTGGTCCAAGATCCTAACCCATATGGCTTGGAATGTTTAACAAATTCGAAAGATTGCAGTTTTCACTTTCGAAAATCACAACATTACCAGCTAATGTGGGTTCGCTTTATAGACTTGACAAACTAGTATTGTCCTGTGTAGATTTGCAATCGTTTATTCAACTTCCCTCTAGCTTGTCTACACTATATATATAGGCAACTGCAAGTCCATGACAAATGTTCCTAATCTTTCAGACTAGAGAACTCTGTCATCAATATAACAAGAAGGAAGCACTCAGTACCTTAGGTCGAGAATACCTTAGGTCGAGAAAGTTGTATATCAGGTAGAAGGGAAATTAGCATTCCGAGTTGCTTGTGAAGAGAAACATAGGGTGCTGAGTGGGGTTATGAGATGAATTGGAGCTGAAAGCGGTGAAGCTCTTTGAGGAGCTGATTGTATCCGGTAGAATGAGGTTGTAGTGATTGCACAGAATTGTTTTAGTATGTATCAAAAGATTAGGTAGATTCTTGCTGCTCATCTTTTTTCCATGGCCCTGAGTACAAATTGGAAGTATGTTGTCATAGTCATCTGTTGTAAAACACGCACATCCACTTGGGTTGCTACATACCTTCCTCTGTTCAGGACTGGATGTTTCCTTGAATGGGAAAAGCAAGGCACGCTAGGCCAACTAGCAGATTAGCGGATTCATTTTTAAATACCGTGGATCACACAGGATGTTTAGGGTGTCACATCTACATTTTCATATGTTGTACAAGACTTTTTCCAATTGCATCCACAAAGCAAGCAGTATGTCTCTATCTGAATTACTTGGCAGGTTTAGAACGTGAGCCATCATGATTAATCTCATTTATCAAAAGTTTAGATCAACCAGATTTTTTACCCTTCTCACCAAGTCTCTGGACTTCATACTCTCATTTTATTTAAGTGAATGAGAAGTCTCCATCACCTGAAAGCTTCTTTGAGGTAGTTCAATTAAGGTTTATTTTTATTGGGGTACTCAAGTATATTAGGGCAATTTTGGCGCGTGTACATTACCGTGAAGGCAAGAAGCTTCACCTTCTTTGAGGCAGTCCAAGTTTTTTTTTTTTTTTGGTCGGTCCTACTCTAATCCTACTCTACACTCACTCTCAGACTTTTGTCTTGCCTCATTGCAAGGCATGAGAGTCGAAACCCACTCCTGAAATGAAATCGTCCCCACCCTAATCCCCCCTGAGAATGTGGGGATTTGAACCCCCTACCTCCCCCTTCCAAGTTGGAAGAGTGGCCACTGGGGCGAACCCCTAGTGGTTAGGCAGTCCAAGTTCTCTTCTTGTTCCTTTTGGTCGTTTTGTCGACAATCTTATCGACAATCTCATAAGAAACTGAACAGGCAGTTTCCGGTTTGTTTGTGTTTTCTGCAGGGTTTGGAGCTCAAACACAAGATGTGACTTTTTTGTGGAAGGAATATCATCCAGATTCTTCATATGTTCATAGTTATGTGTTCATAGTTTAAGTAGTGCATAATGATTTCATAGTCGACTAGGGCAGGATCATATGGAGATTTTTTTTGGCATCCATTTGAAGGCGATTAGCAACGGCAATATCAAGAATTTTCTGGCGGCGACCAAGTAGTAGCGTCTTACGGGATGCTCTCAAAACCTGGTCTGTCTTTGATTGAGTAGTATTCTTTTGACGAAGTAGCAGATATAGATTAGTCAAATTACTTTTGATGAGTTCCTACTTTCTATTTGTCAGTGTACGTGGCGGACGTTTCCACTAATATGACAAAAATAAATAAATAAATAAGAAGCCCGTCCACTATGACAAGCACACAAACTCTATTACTGATCAAGAAAATAATGCAAAAAAAAATTCATAAGTTTATTACACTTTTATTGATTCAGTCCTAAATTTTTTTTATTTTATTGATTTAGTTTTAAAACTTTTAATGTTTTACCAATCGAGTTCATCTGGTCATTTGATTGGAAATCACTGACGTGAATGTCACTGTCACACATGGCACAGTCGGAGCTAATTTTGACTGCTGCCGCCACTCTCAACCACAAGTTGCTCGCTGCATCATCAGTGGCCAGTGTCCGCTGTCTGTCGTGCGAATCTCGGACGTGCCTTTTTGACGGTCCTGAGTTTCGCATGGCGTGGAAGAGGGAAAAGGCAATGCTTGCATGTGATGTAAAAGCACGTGGTTTTCCTCCATATATTTCCAAGTTCACATTTAATCACGAGGAAAAGGTTGGAAACGCTTTTCCAAAGTAAAAAAGAGATGGGTGAAAAAACGGAGTTACATATCTATTGCTGTTAAGAAAGGGTCTAGCTAGCCTCCAATCCCTTTAATCACTCTAGTTTTGTTTAGTCAACGTTGTTCGTTCTACCTATACATCATCATGATCTAGGGAGAAATCAAGCTCGTCTGGCTTGAACATTTTGGGCATTTTCAAGCTGGTGGCAGTAGGATCAACAATTTGAACCCTATGATTGACGCCTCTCTTCGTATTTGCAGCGAATTTTGAGGCCAAGACGGTGGCTCCGAGGTGCTGGACATGAGCATTCTCTGTCTCGTCCTCATAAGTGCCGTCGTAATTACCGTCCAGGCCTTCCATCTTCATATAGTATAAGTTCTCTTGCACGGCCAACTCCTTCACTAATTTTCTCTTTACGTGCCTTCTCCAAGCAGCTTGTATGAAGCAAGCACCCCAAGTCCTCCATTGGTGAGAGTAGTACCTGAAGGCGTGCTGAAGTTTCTTGCTGTGGAGACGCTTGAACTGATTAGCCACGTACTTGAGGTCTTCCGCTCCGAGTGCAAAAGCTTCGACTTCGGAGAGGGCTCGCACGGTCCGAGTCGAAGAAGGAAGGTTTAGGCTTGGGTTCGGCATTAAGGCCCAGGTAAGCAATTCCTCGCCACAGAAGTCGCCGGGTCTAAGAGTGATTGAGTTGAAGAAGCCGGATCTCCCTCCGTTGGTGGTGGAGCTCTCCAAGTGTCCTCTAATGATGAACAGCATCTCATTTACTGGATCTCCTTCTCGCATGGTGTAGGTGCCTTGGGTACTCAAAGATGAGACTAGGCGTTCGCATATGGCATCGAGAAGCTGATCGTCCATTTGTGCGAAAAATGGGACCTGCACATTTAAATGATAGACAAATTGATGAATTTATCAATAGACAATAGATTGGCTACTTACTCGCATCTGTTCGAGGTGGCAGTCCTAACGACTAATTAGTTGTTCGATAAATTTACAGAGGAATGTTCTTATAAAAGCTCCTGATTGTAATTCCAAGTAAATGGGTAAATAGTCCTCTTTGTTGCACCCAATTACGAGGAAGACCAGTCCTTGCCATCTCATGGAACAACCATGACTCAGGTGTCATTGCGTTACCCCTTTTTTTTGCACATGGCCTGGCTAGGAGGGAAAATTAGATGGACAGATAATCACAAGATCTTGCCAAAGTTAATTAGACTCGTGGCACTGTGAAAAACCGAGAAGTTAAGCCTTAAGGAACTAGGCGGGAACAATGGCGTGCACCTCTCATTTACTAAGCATGGCATGATACTTAAACTACAGATAACAGAGGCAGACATACACGGCGAACAAGGTCGAGGCAGAGATGCCGTTGTATTTCACGCCGGAGATCCAAGGGCAACAATTGCAGAATAGACTCTTCTTTAACTCCTCTAGTGGCCAGCCATTTGTATTGAACGAATTGGCGGACGCGTTCCTGCAGGTCTTCAGGTAATTGGCGGTGTCTCATCCACTCTTCCATATCTCTTCGTTTAACCCTCCATTCTTCAACTCTTACCGTCATAGATTGCAGATACGTCTTTCAAAAACAAGAAAACGCAGAAATCTCACCATCAGATTCTACTATAATCATATGAATCTTTTAAATACACAAATGCAAGATGCTGCTGCTGTTACAAATAACTACAGAGCAACCCCCCACAGCAGCAGTGGCGACTATCTGACAGGATAATTCTTCTTAAGAAATTAATCAGATTGGTTAAACTATACTAAGAATGTGCATACGTGCGTGCGTGTGTGAGTGAGAGAGAGAGAGACAGAGACAGAGACAGAGAGTATACCAAGTATTACCTGCATATTTCCAATTAAAAGCGAGAATAATATTAGCCCAGCAATGCATATAAAAATGGCGAACAATGTCTCGCCAAGATAGACGCTTGTTTCCAGATTCTGTCCATATGAACTGCAGCATAGGATAAAGTAGTACTTAAACAAACGAGTAACTTCTTGTAAAATAAATGGTGTTGATGATTGTTCATGTTGCAAAAAGAATATGAAGAACAAAAATGCATTTGGGCCACCCACTCGACATATGATTTCCATTTATTTAGACAATGAGTTTAATGGGATATTTCACCTCTCTAGGTTAACCACCCAATGTGAATTTCACTGTGATAAATATACTTGTGCATGTTTTGCTCGTACGAGCAAAGCAATATATCAAGTGATTGTGAACACTCAAATTTTTGCATATGCACCCTTGAGATGCATAAATATGTATTTTCTAATATTTGCCCGTATTTGTAGGAATCAAAACTTTAACAATATGGCGAGAAACATAACTACTGGAGCTAGGGAACGTCTGATCCAACAAAGTAACTATACCTTAAGTTTTGTAAACCCCACCAGAGACAGTAAAGGTACTTCTGAATAAAATGTGAAGATGCAACATCATTAGTAAATGCATCTGCAAACATCCCAAACTTGAATTGGATGTCTGGGTTCCCAGGATCACAGTTGGAGAGCGCATGAGTCAGATTCAGCCAGTACTGGCGCTCAGGTAGCTGTGAACTACTACAATCCAGAAAACTTGGAAGACAAGATATGATCTGTTCCTTGTCACACTCTGTCCTCCAGCATTTAAATTGGCGTCCCATGGATAGAACGTACCAGCTGGCTCCAATCACCTATGCAATGAATATAGAAAATCAATAAATCTGAAGTGTTGAAGTTGCAGTCTCTGTAAACTAAAACGGCCAAAACAAAGCCAAAGCGAGGCTAAGAGTAAATGAAGAGCAAAGTGAATTCATAAGTAATGAGCTTACATGGCTTGCGAGAATGTAAAGAACCAAATTGTATGCAGCCCCTGCCCAAGCAGTCTTAGCAAAGACCCCAGTAGTCTTCACAATCCGTTGATTCAACGGGAAAATGAGAAACATTCTCGGAACATATTGGATAAGAACTATTAAAGCCAGCGTGTTGTTAGCATGGTCAGCTCTCGAAGCTTTTGTTGCTGGAATTACTAACCAGTTCACAATCTGCAAGGACAAGAAAAATCTCTATGAACAGGGGGAATAAAATCGTGACCACAACAGGAACATTGTATGGATATACTTTATAATTCGAATTTCAAGAATGGAGAACTGTTAAAAGCGACATTGGAGTCTTCTGCTGATCTTTGAATGGTTGAGCTAACAGGTGCTCCTTGAAAGTCTGTTATTATACTACACTTCAAAAGCATAAGTACTACAACAATTTCCATTTCTTCTGATGATGGAAGGAACCCTGCCCCAATCTGTCTATTTAACATGAATCCACCACATTGAAGAAAAAACGTACTGATGAATTATAACCAATTCGTGCTCTCCATATACGAAAATCAACCGTGTTCATTTCTACATGAAGTACGTATACCGTCTCAATCGTCCTAACACGTCGAAAAGCTTCTCACCATATGCATTAACGTTTCCAATTTATAATTGTCTAGTGGTAAGCAGAAGTATCCTTAGTCAGGATGTTTAAATCGGAACATCACGAAATCATTATAAGAAACAGATTCTCAATCCATGGTGATACACAGAGGACAGGTTGATAATCGTCAAGAATTTTAGTGAATGAATATGTTCGCAACAAAATTAGGTGCATTTCCCCAAAAGAAGGAAAAAAAACAACTTTCCTCCTTCCACAACGGTGAGGCTCATAACCTTACAAGCTACTATAGTCACAATCACATCAAGGGACAACAGAATTGCTCTGTCCTAGAAAACTTGTACATCAGCACCCTTAAGTTTTGCCTTTGGAACAATTTGATCTCCTCAACCTTCAATTGCAAGATCATCCCCCTGTAACTTCAGCTTTTGAATAATTTACGTGATCCCTCACCTGAATCGTCATCCAAGTAAACGAGCGTCCGAAAATAATAACAGAAGGACCCTCTAATTGTATCCGGAACAACGTTAGGAGAATCTAATTCTGCAAGATAAGTTGAGCTTATCCTTCGCCTTAAAACCCCAAGCATGTATTCACAGAAACGTTCCAAGCAAACAGTAATGACTTCACGGCGAGAATGCAAGGAAAACAAATGACTTGCCTGAGGCAGGGGAAGTGTGGCGGCGAGATCAATCAAGAAATCAGCCTTCAAGTACCTCATCGCGATCTCCCTCGGATCCATGACGAGGTCGCCGCGGCCGAAAACCCTAGAGCTGGGCGCGACGAAGGCGGTCCTGAACTTCATGATCATGTGCAGCAGGTAGAAGAGGTCCGCGAACGTGCGGAAGACGGTGACCGTGACCTTGAGGGAGGTGTCGGTCTCGACGCACACGGGGCCGCCGACGGAGGGGAGGTAGAAGTAGAGAGGGTCGATGAAGAGGGCGAGGAGGCAGGTGATGAGGAAGACTTGGTTCCAGTGCGTCACGATCTCGCTGTCCGGCTCGAGGATGCGGCGGCGCCATAGGAGGTAATAGGGGGAGGAGGAGGGAGGGCGGCGGTGGCGGTGGTGGAAGTGGCGGAATTTGGAGGTGGAGGAGTGGATTATCCTATTCATCTTCCATGGCGGAGTCCAGGTTTGGTGGAGTCCGCGGCGGCGAGGGTGCGAGCCAGCGGGCCGAGCGCCGTGAGCCGACCGACCGACCGACCGAGGGAGCGAGCGATCGATAGAGGAATAAGGCGAGACGCGGCGGTTCCGATCGGTGATCGGGCGGCGGAGATCGCGGCGGCGGGATCGGGCGGCGTCGTTCGATATTGCGAGAGAGAGAGAGAGAGAGAGAGAGAGAGAGAGAGAAGGGAGGTGAGTTGTGATGGTGGTTATCGTCGAGATTTTCGCGGGAAAACTGAGGAAAATGCATGGACCTCGGAGGGACGGGGCTTAGGTGTCAATTTCCGCAAATGGCAGGGGCAATAGTGGAAAACCAAAAGGAGGCTCTGTGTTTGGCCTGAGATCTATACATACATGTATGTGCGTATGTGTATATATATGAAGGAATATAAAAACTTACAAACTAAAAAGAGGCAGCACTATTTATTGTACACTATTTAAATTGGTTTAATATAATGGAATAAGAATTTTATTTTGATAGATATGATCATACTGATAATTATCGATGGATTAGTAAAGGAAAAATAATAAAAGTAGCCGAGGAAAAACAAGGCAGAAAGAGAGAAGGAGAAAATTTTCCAAAAAGTTATAGATTTATTATGCTTTTTATTAATTCAATCATAAACCTTTCATTTTGGGCAATTAAGTCATAAATCTTCTAACAATTTGTCAATTAAATCTATTCAGCTAAATTTAGTCGAATATCACTAATGTGGATATTGGCTATCCTACTTGCCAGCATGATTGATGTTAATATGGACAACTTTTAGAATTTTTTAAAGATTTCAAATTTGAATTTTTTCCTCTTTTTTCTTTTCTTTCTTTTCCCTTTAATTCTTCCAAGTTTGGCAAGGTTCATTGACCAAACCTTGATGGTCACAAGCGAGGGCCATGACTAGTGAGCGACGAGAGTTGCTAGCCCTCACCTATGGTTTGCTAGCAACTTCACCAAACTTGATAGGAAAAAAAAAAAAAAGAAAAAAAAAAATTATAAAAATTTGTCAATGTTAGTGACTTTTTGTTAAAATTGATCGAATTGACTCAATTGGTAAATTATCAAAAAATTCATGACTCGATTAGCAAAATAAAAAAAAAAAAAAAAAGAATTAAATTGATAAAAGTGTAACAAGTTCATGACCTTTTTAATAATTTTCTTTAAAAAGAACGATAAGGAGGAAACTCCCGAACCAGTCAAACAAAAGTCAAAACAAACGTCATTATAAAAAAAAAAAAAGTACTTTGCAAATTTTATTTATTTATTTATTTATTTCGGTCAGACAAAGTTTAATTATTTCAATTACGTATCTATTTGAGTATTGGGAACTCTATGAGGACATAAGTTACGAATATATGTGTGTTTCATTGATTTTTCAAGGGCCGCGACTCTCTGCGCAATTGGACCTCTTCCTTCCAAAGCCCAAATGATGAGAAGGCGAGGAGCTTCCCTAGTCGGCTAGCCAAGCTCGAATTGATGGGCTAAAATCAAAATCTAGTGAATAAATTATCTAAATTTTTGTAGTGAAAATAGGCGAATTTAATGGGCCTAAATTCAGACCAAAAAAATGGGCCTAAATGGAAATCTAGTGAATGTTTTTCAATTTTTTTAAATAATAACATAAATGGTTCTCAAATTATTTTTTTTTTAAATAATGTAATCCCTAAATTTTTACTTTGCTTAATATAGCTCTTGAAATTTAATCCAATGTGTAATATCATCTCTGAACTTTTAATTCATTTAATGTAATCCCTAAAATTTTCATAAATTTTCAAATCAATCCCTAAATTACATGAAAATGTCCAAGATTGTCATTTCATTAATTTAACTTAAAGGATAACATTAGTCTAGTGTTCTAGTTTGAACATTTACCAAAAGTTTAGTGATTACATTGAATAAATTAAAATTTCAAAAATGATATTTCACATTAGTATAAAGTTTGAGAATCTATATTGCATATTGGGTCAAAGTTAAATGACTATTTATTTCAGTTTCCTAATTTATTTATTTATTTTGGTAGTGTGTAGAGGCGAATTATTGATGGGCCTAAATCAGAATATTTTGCTCTAATGGGCCTACATGACGATGCAGGTCTAATTACAGTCGTGCAGACTATCAATTTCACTTTCCAAAATCGGAGAGATTTAAATTTAATATTAATTAATATTTTTTCTGTGGTCACATCAGTCCTTCTCAACTGTCATACATTATACAGCTCAAAAAAATAAAAATAAAGAAAAAATAAAGTCAGGATCTTAAGTTACAGGCTCCTGGCACATCATGCTTGATGCCAAGTACGACGGGATATCTATATAAATCTGACCTCTCTTTTTTGTGAATAATAATATATATATTTTTCATATATCATATGATATGAAGATTTGTTTTCTTCAGTAGTTCTTTGAATGTATGGTCAGACACGAGGGTAGAAAACAATTAAATAAATGAAGGAGTCAACAATAGACATTTTCTAATCAGGATTTAGGCAATTATTGACCCTCGATTGTTGGCAGAATTTGGAAAATTCAATTGGGTTTTCTCATGTTGTTGTTTGGAGGGGTTTAAGGATCTGGACAACTAGAATTGTCTGAGATCTGATGTACACGACTCATGATCCTCATATGTATAGTACAGTGAATAATAATAATAACAACGATAATGATGATCATGATCATGATAATAATTAATGAAGAATAGCTGCTTAGCACAATAGAAAAGTTTAATATTTGTTTTTAGATTGGACTAAATTTTAAATTACTCGGATAGATCGCATTAGTAAGTTGAGCTAGCATTTTGGCTAAGATGGTATGGGACTTTGCTATTCTTTTGTGTGCTAGCTTCTTAGACCAATTTCGATATACCTAGCACAATTCTTTTATGCAACCCACGACCTATAAATGCATAAATAACTCCACACGAATAAATTTTAGGAAATATTTCACCCTTTGATTCAGTATTTTTAAGGCTTTTTTTAATCAATATGTATGCTTTTGATTTGTTTACTCGAGTCCTCTTATTTTCATAGATTTCATCATCAAATCCTTCTGACATCAAATCCGATTGAATCTAGTTAACATGGATGGCCTACAATACCGAAGCATAATGTGTATAGGAATTTCATCAATGAGGGTGCCTACATGAACACCGCTGCGAAAAAAAAAAAAATTAGCTAATATGAACAACAATAACAACGTGGACACCGACTTGGATGTCTATGCCAGAAAAAACTTTATCCCTGTCATACTCCAAATGCGCTGTATGCTAAATTTAGATGGATGTTGTGTTGCATGGACTTGACTGGGATTTGTGAAAAATATAAAAACTTGATTAGACATATTAGAAGTATAGAGACTTGATTCGAAAAAAGTGTGAAATTAGAGGGAAAAAAAATTCGAAAATTTATCCTGATTTTCATTTTCAGATCTACAGATATGAAAATGGATGAAATGAGTTGATTGGTCTGCTGCATCTGCTGCCCCATAAAAAAATATTGAGAGCTTGGTCTGATTATCTTTGAGTTGAAAGGCGGAGTCTACATCATTGCATTTACTTGCATTGAATGGGATCCATCTGCTGCCAAAAAAAGAACCTATCCCCAACATAAACTATCCTTATACTGATTTGCTGAATTCTCAATTGAGCACATCATTCTGATAGGACATCAGCTGCACAGAATTATCAAATATCAGGATTTTCGCTCATAGGATATCGTCCATGATTACTGCCAAAGCACTCGATAAAATTACCAAATATCCCCCCAGCATAAGAACAAAGCGGGAAAACGATAATTGAAAAGGCCAAACAAGGGACCTCAGAGGATTTAAAACTCGAACTCCCGGCCCCGGAAGAAGACGGAAGAGAAAAAGGACGAAAAACCCGAGACGGGCGAAGCCGAGGGAACCTCGGCTTCGCCATTCCTGTGCTTTCCTCTGCATTGGTGGCGGGGCGAGAGGGTTGCCCGGCCGCCGGGCATACATGCACGCTACACGGGTGGTGAAATCTAAACGTTTGGATACGTTTGAGGGGGGGAGCTCTAAAGAGGGAGATACGTGCTGCAATCGAACTTGGCCTCCGCTTTCCGCATTCACGAGGGGGCAAAACTCGACAAGCAAAAGGGACGCATCGACCCTCCACGACCGCATAGATTCCCCATAATTCACTAGAAAACAGCCAGAAAAGACTAAACAGCAGGACAGGAAAAAGATTAAAGGTGGGGGGAAAGGAAAGAAAGAAAGGGCCTAAACAGTGGAAAGCGTCCACTCACGCTTTCCTTCCCGCCTCCGCCCCCACCAAAAGCATCTGGCCACAGCGCCCTTTGATTGCAACGGCAGGCTGCAGCTTCTCTCTTCCTCTGGCGTTCTCTCGACACTTGGCGCACTCCTCTCCACGTTCACACCACACGCGACGTGACGGAGATAATTTGAAAACTCTTTAATTGCGCATACCTTGATCGATCGCGATTGAATGTTACTAGTGACCCAACCGAGCGGGCATGCGCTCCTCCTATCCCGCCTACTCATCTTCAATTGCATTTGAGTAAGGGCAGTGACATTAGAGAAAAAAACAAACCCGTGGTTTTCTTTTTTTAATTAGATCTACTCCGTTTAGGTGGAGCTACTTTATTTGAAGATTGATGGCTACTCTGAGTTTTGTTAATCAGGTGCCACGCCATTGATTTTATCAACGTTGAAACGATCTTTCTCATGATAAAATGATTACACGTCATATATCGATTTACTAAAAATGGCACGTTTCATGTATAATACGAACTCGCTACCGGGCAGCACATTATGGACGATCGATGGCGTGGATCACGCTTCACATCATTTGTGCAGTGCCAGTAGTTCAATCAATCATGTGAAGCTTGAGACGACAATCTTAGGTAGTTTTAGGGTCTAAGTTGCAATTGATGACCGATGACAGGACGATGTAGTTGTGAGTGTTTCATGATGTATGCCCTACGTGACTTTTGCCATCTAGAGACTCCTCCCCTAATTTCTAAAAGATCCTTTTTTCTGTGTCTGAAAAGACTGAATTTGCATCTACTGCAGTTCAATCATACCCATTTGGAATATGGACTAAATTGATGATATGCATGTGGAGGTTGAAAATGCTTTCAATCCCTTTGATGCCACATTCCTATCTTTAATCACCCACGAGACGGCCGAGGGTAGACAAATCCAACCGCTTGCATTTAATAACATAGTGAATTGATCACATATCGCCTAATTCATGTGAGTAGGATTTCATTTGACAAGTGCCCCAACCGATTAAGGAGACTTTACCATTTCGATGCATCGACTATTCTCATCTAAACACAAAAAGAATAATAAAAAAAAGACCCTTCTCATAAACATGTCTACCACTTTAAGAATCGGGTCGATTTTACAGTGGTGGATTTAATGCATTTGAATCCGAGAATTCGCCCTCTTTTCCAATCTGATTCTCCGCAAAGGATCTGATTCCCGATCTCCTGACAACCCAAAATGGAAGAGAGATCTGCATGAGTCCAAAGCGAAGCAAAATATCCTCACCTCCACGCAATCCAAGAATAGGGTCAAAAGCTACCTAACTTTTTTCCCACTTAGCTAAATTAACTAGGTCGGATCGGATCGGCCCCTCTTGTTCCGTCCTGATATTATTCTCTCCAAGAGAATATCTCGCATGGAAGAACACCCACCCCCACAAAAAAGAATCAATCTTTTTGCATGATTTCTACATACCCTTTTGGCCATTATCTGTATTTTCCGCTCGTAAAGATCGATTGGCTGTGGAGAGATGCTACAAAGCCAAGCCACTGGCACTAGCCGTAGGCCTAGGCCGGTAGCCCGCCCTCGTGCGGAAGAGGGGGGCCAAGTCAAAGAGAGGTCCGAGAGCGTAGAAAGTCAAAGGCTGCGAAATCCCTGGCCGGTGGCCAGTTCCATCCTTCCTCGGATCGACGTCACGTGTTTGAATGCATTTTCGAAGGTTCGGTCGGAAAAAGTTTCGCTGCTCGCGAGCTGGGACGATGATTTCCGATGATAGGAATGCGTACGATGCATATGATTTAGTAATGTCGTGATTCACATATGAAAACGATATGGATGCACAAAATCATTGCATCGTCCGCGATGTTAAAATGATTTTTTTTTTTGAAGCAGCCGCCGCCGCCGTTACTGCCCTGTTTGTGGGTGGCCAACAATGTTCCCATTATCTGAATACTGTCCTCCCATTTTTCTTTCCCATCCTTTGATTTCCTAAGATTTGAAATTGTTTTGATTCTCTTCCCGATTGTAATGCATTCGAATCCTTTCTTCTTCTTTTGTTATTATTGGTGACGTTGACCATGCCGTCCTTCAATCTAATATATTTCTTCTAGCAATGTGCATCGGATTCCGGTCTAACTCAAGAATCGCATTGAACTAGATCAACCGGTTCTGGATGGCTCTTGATTCCAAATTTCTGGAACTGGGAATAATTGGTTGGGCTGTCAGTTTCTTCTCGTGGAATCGGCCCAAAGTTTACAACCATTTTTATTCAACAAGGGTAAAATGTATAGATTATTTGTGGGAATAATCTCTTATTATACTACTAATTTCTTTGTGATTAGTAATTCTACCACTTTTGAAAAAGAAAAGAAAACATTTAAAAAAAAAAAACACCCGTAGTTCACTGGACAACTCGAGAATTGGATTGAGACCAACCAGTCTGATTCCAATATAGATGAGGTCGGTTCCTAATATTATAAATCAATAATTGACCCTATTCAATCTGAATTCTAGTTTTTGATGTAGAAACCGACTCACCTTAGAACCGATCACCTCTAATTTCCTCGTCCTCAAGCACATTTATTTGGTTTAAAAGACATGACTTTTCCTTGGATAGAATAAAGATGAGAGAAAGTCTTTATTCTATTAACAAAATCACACAAATTTTGAAAGGTCGCCTGCATTCTTGCTTATAGAGCTCATCACGTCAAATTCAAGCGTATTATTGTCAATGACAGAGTCTTTAGGTCGGGATTCATCCAAATTTTGTCCGATAATCACGCTTTTTACAATTGCATTCATGACTAAGCAGGTTTTGTAGCTTTATCGAAACAAGCAGTTTCGTATTGAACGAGAGAAGCTGCTTCCTTACTCTATAGAATGGCCTCTGCGCTGGATGTGCACTGTGGGAATTCATGTCTGTCTTGTCCAGCGCACGCTCTTCCTCTTCTTTCTCAAGAGTCAGTGCATGCTCTTTGGTATTTTCCCTTTTTTTGGCCGGAGTGCACGCTCATACTGACAGAGGAAAAATCCTGAACGAATCGGACACGCGTGAGTTCAGTTCATATGCATCGTCGGATGAGTTAGGCTCTTGGAACGGTACATGTGAATTCAAGTTTACGTGTATCTGGTGCAGGCAAAATCTGCTCCATATCAGAGACCTTCCTTTTCCAACTCCATCTATCGTTCTCGTTTGATAGGCAGTCCAGCGGGAGAGGATAACATCCACGTAAGATGAACCAGTCATCGAAGTCCAAAAAGATATCCTCTAGAATCTCAGCTACTAAACAAAAAGCCAAGAACTTAAAAAAAAATTCACATTTACAAGAAAAAAGTTGAAACCGAACAGAACCCAAGTCCACCATTCCATTATTGATACAATCATCATATATACAAACATCTCTCTCTCTCTCTTCTCCCCTCCCCCCTTAATTTATATTTTAGCAGCAATACCAATCACCAACTACCTCCTTACTTGCACTGTTCTCCATATTCGGTTGTGGTGTTTCGTGTTTTTTGTTCATTTGTCTGCATTGGTGGGCAGTAATACGCTTTTGCACAAGCAGATAAAACAGACGTTTCTAACTTTCTATATGTTTCTCGCCAAACTTTTGTTCTCCGCCTCCGCTGCTCCAACTGGGGAAGGTATTTAGCCCGTCTGGGCCTTCTTGTTTCCCTCCGGAGTAGAGGCACACCTCGTCAAAAATGAATCTTGAGTGATTCTGACACAAGCCCAGATGGATCTTGAAGGCGTGATCAGCAGCAACAACCCAATAAAGGTACGACGTGTGGCATTTCCGGCTGCTAAGTCGCTTCGTAAAAATCCCAGCTTTGTTGTCCGTTCTTCTGTCTTGCTCAATGCTCATATGCTTGGTGATTTTGTTCTTCATTATGTTGCAGAGAGATTCATGGAAGACGGTGTTAACTCTTGCTTACCAGAGCTTAGGCGTTGTGTATGGAGACCTGAGCACCTCTCCATTGTATGTGTACAAGAGCACTTTTGCAGAGGACATAAAACACTCGGAGACCAATGAGGAAATTTATGGGGTCTTGTCCTTTGTGTTCTGGACTTTGACGTTAGTACCATTGGTGAAGTATGTGTTCATTGTGCTTAGAGCTGATGATAATGGTGAAGGTGGAACTTTCGCCCTGTACTCGCTGTTGTGCCGACATGCCCGGGTTAATTCGCTGCCGAATTGCCAGCTCGCCGATGAGGAATTATTTGAGTACAGGAACGATGGGTCTGGGGAGAAGAATATTGGGTCCACTTTGAAATCAACTCTGGAGAAGCACAGAGTGTTGCAGAGGGTGCTGCTGGTGTTGGCTTTGATTGGGACGTGTATGGTGATTGGAGATGGTGTGCTGACTCCTGCAATTTCCGGTACAAAAATTGCCAAAAGTCTCCGGGACTAGTGTTTTCAGAAGAATAATTTTTTTTGCCGCGATATAAAATTTGAGAGGCAGTGACTTTGATTTCTGGTGGTGCTTGCAGTTTTCTCCGCTGTGTCAGGGTCGGAGCTCTCCATGTCTAGGGAGCATCACAGATGTAAGTCTCCATGACTGACTTCGTCCAGTTTGGATTGCATTTGTCACCAGTCCTTGAATATATGTCATCGATGAACAATCACAAGGTCTTCTTCTATCTGGTGGATATTTTAATCTGCAACATAGAGTCTTACCTTGTTTGAAGAGTTACATAATCCATTCTGATTCTGCGTGGAAATTACTCAACTTGGGAATCTGTTTGGAGATGCATTTTTGGGAATAATTGCAGGCTATCATGAATATGGACTGTTGAAAATTTAGAGATATACAATTTCTGTCTGTTTTAGTTGCCTGAAAGATCTTTTTTCCAGAGTTTTATTAGGCATCTAATCTTGCATTCGCTGTGAAGTTTCATTCCGAATGTATTTGAGTCTTTAATCCTTTGACTTTCTTTTCCCACTGGTTAGCACGTCCAGAGCTTCGAATAGTTTAAAATGGCAAGAGCCTTTAATTCCTGTTCAACAAGATGACGTGAGATCAATGGGCGAGCAGAGACTACCTAACTGAAATGAACTTATGCATTATTGTTGTTCCTTAAGACAAACAGCCCCAGCTTTAATAAAGTTAAATCGCCATCAACTTTTTAAAATTAGCATTAGATGGGAAGTGCTGATGCCACCGGTCTTCTTATCATATAAGTCAGGAAAAGATATGGCCAAGAAAATGAGCTTGCCACTAATAAAAAGATCATCTAGCGCCTTTTAGAAAGTCTGGTGGTGGGGGTAGTAATTCAGCAGTGAAAAGAATAGGGAGGACAGGATAAGATCTGATAATTAAAGAAATCATTAAGATCAGTCTAGACTACTTGTTTTTTCAGATTGGATGACCTAACTCAGATTTTGGCCTCATTAGACTGGTTGACATAATAGTTAAACCTGCGGATGGAGCTCCCCATGAAGCACACACAATCATGAGCGTGGATTCAGCAAAATTTGACCTGCTTTTTCACTCACAAGAACATCATAGTGGATTTAATACAAGAAGGAGCTTATCATCATCATTCCTTGAACAACTTCCACCATAGTTGTCACATCAGGAAATTCGGTCACTAAGGCTGGCTTTTCAGGACATTTTAAGTTATCAATATGGCCACCAATGTTCCACTTTCATCTTTATTGCTATCTTGGACATGGCCAGCTCGTTTGCCACTACAACCATTTCAGTTTTTTGGCTTTCCTTCTCATCTCTCTTTAGATGGTCCTTCTTCCTTTTCTGCTCGTGGGCCCAAACATACTTTGTCAGCCATATTGCATTATTCCATGCAATAAAAGTGCGATGAAACCCAGGTCCACTTAATTTAGCGAAGACGGAGATGCCAAATACGCCTGCAATTTTGAGTTTTTCGTTTAAATTCAGCAAATGCTGTGTCTTCTGTGTATCATAATGCTTGGATTAAGACAATAGAGCCTCACTTCCTACTCTGCTGAACTGAAGATTTCGGAAACTTTGACAATGCTCTTTTCAGCTCACTGTTAATTCAGCATTGTGCTTGAGTTTTAAACCTCTCTGCAATATAATAAATAAAGAAATCTGATGAACGATCTCAGTTAGTTTTCTTGATACTTCCCTATGTTAGAATCCTGTGATACATAGAGAGGTGACAAATGTGGTTCTTCGAGACAAGTCCTTCTTTACCTCCAATCGCTCAGTTATAGGAGAACTTTGTGGCTGCCAAAACTTCCCCGAAGGTCACGTGGCTTCACCAATCTAAATTATTTGATCAACTTAGCTTCAAACATTTTGATGGATCATTCGCATAAGTCATATAAGTATCTTGTCAACTTTACAAATCCTACTATAGTGAAGCAGGATAACAGCCTGCACTTTCACTCTAATGAATGTTTTCTGCAATTACTCCATAATCGACTATCATAGGGCAATGGGTGTTGGCAACCGCTCCTTGGCCATTCGTTGCTATATGAGTAGCGTGATAACGTTAAAACAGGAATTTCAGGCTATTCATTTTCCTCATCTTCAAGTGTTTGCGGTTCAGGCTCAGAAATTCTGCTTTCAATTTTGCAGATGTTGAAGTCCCAGTAGCCTGTGCCATACTTGTGTTTTTGTTTGCTCTGCAACATTATGGGACCCATCGAGTCGGTTTCCTTTTTGCACCTGTGGTGATCACATGGCTTTTCTGTATCAGTGCCATTGGTTTATACAACATCTTCCACTGGAATCCCCATGTCTACCAAGCACTCTCTCCGTATTACATGTACAAGTTTTTGAAGAAGACGCAGAGGGGAGGTTGGATGTCCTTGGGAGGAATTCTACTGTGTATAACAGGTACAAGACTATGCACTTGAGCTGCATCCTCTTGTGTCAAATCGATTTGGTGCTATGTATTCCCCTTACACTGTTTGTTTCTGTATCTCAGGCTCGGAAGCTATGTTTGCTGATCTAGGTCATTTCTCCCAGTTGTCAATCAAGGTATTGGAGATATGTTACCCATTTCACCAGACATTGGCTCTGACTTTATTTTCATCGTGAAGTGGAGTCTATTTTGGATGATAGATACTCCCTCAGTGCCTTCTTTTTTTTTTTTTGAGGTCAAGCTCCCTTGGTGCTTAAAGAGGGCCATAATTGCATGAACCTCAAGTCTTCTTGACAAGTGCTTCGATCCATATCTATCCTCATCAGTAGAGCACAATCTAGAGGCTATGCAGTCGCTTTAGATATGATCAATGAGGTTGCACTGCTTCATAAGCTACGGTGGATAAGTAAAGTTAGCAGTTTCTTGCCCTCGCCACACTAGAATGCTTTTGCTGTCTTCACCATGCAATATCGTAAGGGGGAATTTGGTCACTTCTTTCGGCTTATTATCGGGGGAATGTCTTGGAAACATGGATAAAGTAACCACATTTGTTTTCACTAAAAAACCACTCCAAAAAATCAACTTGAGCAGTTGTAGGAACACACTTAAAAGTTCGTATTACTAATCAAAGATATTGTTGGTGCAGATTGCTTTTACCTTTGTGGTTTATCCATCTTTAATCCTGGCATACATGGGACAAGCTGCTTATCTGTCCCAGCATCATTTTGAGGATAGTCAGTACCACATTGGATTCTATGTGTCAGTACCAGGTATGTCACAAAAGCGTCATCATCTGAGTGAGTCCTCTAATTATTAATTTGAGCTATTATCTTTCCATTTCAGAGAAGTTAAGGTGGCCTGTGCTGGTGATAGCAATACTAGCAGCAGTAGTTGGAAGTCAAGCAATCATCACCGGGACTTTCTCGATAATAAAGCAGTGTTCTGCTCTGGGTTGCTTTCCAAAAGTCAAGATAGTACATACATCATCCAAGATACATGGCCAGATTTATATTCCAGAGATCAACTGGACTCTGATGCTTCTTTGTTTGGCTGTGACTATTGGTTTTAGGGACACCAAGCGGATGGGAAATGCAGCAGGTACTGTTTTCTACCGTTTGCAAACCACCATCTGAATATCTTTTTGAATGAACACTTCGTTTGCATTACCAATTTGACCTCTCCTTTTGTCCACTTTATGAGAACTTGAGAAACAACGTACTTCTGGTGCAAATCAGGTTCATTCATTTGAATGTACTGCTGCCATCTTCTAGCACAAATTCAATTAGTTTACCATAATTTTTTATGCATCTTTTCTTACATTAACGAGCTGAATCTCTTCTTTATCTGAATAGGTTTGGCAGTTATTACTGTCATGCTCGTGACCACCTGCCTGATGTCTCTGGTTATAGTCCTGTGTTGGCACAAGAGTGTTCTATTAGCTCTTTGCTTCATTTTCTTCTTTGGCTCGATTGAAGCGCTTTACTTCTCCGCATCCCTCATCAAGTTTCGTGAAGGAGCGTGGGTCCCCATTGCCCTGTCGTTCATATTTATGATCATCATGTATGTGTGGCACTACGGGACGCTCAAAAAGTATGAGTTCGACGTCCAAAATAAGGTTTCCATGAACTGGCTCCTTAGCCTTGGTCCCGATCTAGGGATTGTGAGAGTTCGGGGGATTGGACTGATACACACAGAACTTGTTTCGGGAATCCCAGCTATTTTCTCCCACTTTGTCACCAACCTTCCGGCTTTCCATCAGGTTGTAGTCTTCCTCTGCATCAAATCCGTCCCAGTCCCGCATGTCAGGCCCAAGGAAAGGTTCTTGGTGGGAAGAGTAGGCCCTAAGGAGTACCGGGTATATAGGTGTATAGCTCGGTATGGATATCGTGACGTTCACAAGGACGACTTGGAGTTTGAGAGGGATCTCTTTTGTAGCATTGCAGAACTAGTTCGGTCAGAGAGACCGGAATGCACCGCTAGGATGGAGAATACGGAGGATGAGAAGATGACAGTCGTTGGAACATCTTCTTCCACTCTAGACGGGGTAAGATTGTATGAAGACGGTGCGGGGACCTCTCAAAAGGAAGGCAGCTCATCAGAACTAGTAGAGGTAATTTCTCCGCAGAAGCTGAGGAAGAGAGTGAGGTTCCTAGTACCGGAGAGTCCGAGGATGGAACGGGAAACGCGCGAAGAGCTGAGGGAACTGATGGAAGCGAGGGAGGCTGGGATGGCATTCATCATGGGGCACTCATATGTGAGGGCAAAGAGAGGGTCAAGTTTTATGAAGAAGGTAGTTATCAATTTGGGGTATGACTTCTTGAGGAGGAACTCTAGAGGGCCTACTTATGCTCTGAGCATCCCTCATGCATCAACCTTAGAGGTTGGGATGGTTTATGAGGTCTGATGATGCTGCTGTATTATAGAAGATGCAGTTTTTGACTTACCGTGTATATGTCAGAAATAGAGCTATCAAATGATGTTGTTTTGCCCTAAAATAGGATTTGCAGGCATGTTTGATCGAGGCAAATCTATGCGATTCTAATGATCCATGCCTCCTTGTTGTCATCGTACCGCCAACCAACACTTTTGGCCAACTTTTATCTTCTGGGTCATTTTTTTCGGCTATCTTTCCTTTCAGATATGTAGGTTGAACTTGGGACTTGCCAAATCCATTAGCTCGGATTACTTCGGAGTCCACAGCAGATTTCAGTCTAACAAAACAGTCTTACCGGTTTCTCGAGTCCATCAAGAAGATGATGTCAGCTTTCATCCTAGAAAAGCCAAACATAGCTGATTCAGTCAGACCTGAGCAGGTCTTTAAAAGGCTATCGCCAAGCCCATGCGGCGAATCCCCCCGGGAAAATTCCCAAGCGGGGGTGTGAAACACTGAGGATCTATCGGAGCCAACCGGAGACCTAAAACCCGGTAATGGTAACCAGCCGGGAGCATTTACCAACGTCTATGGTGAGCTCCCGGGCCTGAAAGCCAAACATAGCTGATTCAGTCATTCAATGCCCTTGGCTTACGTTTACACTGGATTGTCAGAAGTGATAATGCTCCATTAGATCATGGAAGAAGGCCGTATCAGACACTTGAGTTGAAGATCTCTTCGTTGCATTGTAGGTGAATTGGGCCTTAAATTTAAATAGCTTGGAGGGCTTTCATTCGTTTTCCTGACAGATCTTGATCAGCCCTAAGGGACATCCAAACTTGGACCTGATTGATAATTCTTAATCAAATCCAGATTCTAAATCATTCAATGGAAAAAGATTGGGCTTCTTTATTTAAGGTTGGCATTCACATAACCGCATCCCAACCATTTAATCTAGTGGATCCATTTATTTCATACATTGAGACTGCTTTATATGTGAGAATCACATGATCAAATAACTTAAATGGACTCAAGGTACGTGCAGTGAGTTCACACACTAATCTTTCCTTTCAACTAATCAGTTGCACCACAACTTTTTGCATATATGATACGCTTATTATAAATTACAATGGTGATGACTTTAGATCTCTAAGTGTGTATAAGAAGTATTCTTGGAGTGAGCCTAAACTAAGGAAAGGGCCACTAGCAGCCATGACAATGGTCTCCTTTGCGGTCACATTTCTAGTGGGAACTAGAGAACTTTGACCAATGACAAGATCAGTGTCGATGAAGAAATGTTGACATCAGTCGAGGGCATTGCATCATTGTAAATGGAACAGCATCACTGAGAACTATTCATATTTTCCGTGCGTAGCAACCAGTAAAAAACAACAATGTACCAAACCATCACAACCGACGATACCAAGCAAAAGGTTAAAAATTGTAAAACAGGGAAAAACTGACATTTCACGAGAGATGTTTATGCTTAGAGCACTTAAATAGCTGAATTTCAACTTCAATTGCATCGTTAGAAACGTGAAAACAGGGTACAAGCATTGGAAGGAAATGGAAGGTCAATTGAATCTATAGTCTATAAGCTTTGCAATTGGAAGTAGGAAACCAAGGCAAATTGCGGTAAAGTGAGAAAAACTGCAAAATTTGAAGGGGCAACGTGATAATCTTTCTCAAACATCTTCTCCCACACACTTGCTTCTGCATAAAGTAAATGGGGGTAGAAAACCTAGGCTTGCATAAACATTTAACAAAGTGAAGTGCCCATTAAACGACCTGACAAAGCAAATTGGCATAAGCAAATTTAGGAGACAGGAACCACAGTACATGATTCCTACTTGCACGCTTTTTGCCTTTGCTTGCTGGTTCTGTCCTTGAAGGCAAGCCTTCCCATTTTGCTCAGCTGCATATATAAAACTACCCTCCACATTCACCAGCACCATACTTTCTTTGTCCCTTCCGCTCTCTCTCTCTCTCTCCCTCCCTCCCTCTTAAAAAGAGGATTCTGCTTGTCAATGTGCAAGTGAGAGAGGAAGTGGGACAAATTGTCTCTGTGGGTCAGTTCTTGAATTGGGGTTCTTGAATCTTCACCTTTGAGCATTCTGTCCAATGTTTCTGGCGAAAAAACAACAATGAGCAGAAACTGGGTTGCCTTTGTCCTCATCTTAGTGATTCTCTGTGGAGGGTTCTCACCAGCCTCGGCTACTCCTGCAAGTATGTCTGATCCTCCCCCTCCCCCGGCTCTCTCTCTCTCTCGTTTTTGGGTCTCGTCTTTTTCTTGACCAATCTAATTTTGGGTTCGAAATGTGTCGAACATCGGCATTGTAGGAATTCTGGGTAGCGCGGTGTCCAATGTAGTATCTGCTCTTGTGAAATGGCTGTGGTCGCTACAACAATCCACTTCCAAACCACGTAAGGTTCTTGATTGAGCTTACAAATGCATCTCTGCACTTTCTGTCTTTCCTTTAGATGATATGTTTGTTTCAGATGAGCCAATTAAGGAGGATTAGTTGAGACTATGGTTAATAACTTTGGTATAATTTGGTTTTCTCCAGCTGTTACTAGCCGTTCAATGATGAAATTCGAAAGTGGATACACCGTGGAGACGGTTTTTGATGGGAGCAAGCTCGGAATTGAACCGCATTCAGTTGAGGTCTCTCCTAGTGGGGAGCTTATGGTGCTGGACTCTGCGAATAGTAACCTCTACAGAATTTCATTCCCTTTGTCCCGTTGTAAGCTCACATCGCCTTTATAATAATTGACCATGTTTCTCCCAGTGGGGAGTTCAATTTGATGTTCCGCTTGGTTCATTAGTTAATAAAACTGTCCGTCGGCATGCCCCTATTTTAAAATTTTTCCTCTGGGAAAGATGAAATTCAGCCCTCCTCATGCTAGGACTTGACTCCCTGACTATGAACACTCTTGTTCTGTAAATTCTGAACTGTTGAAGGTTTGCACTATGCTGTTCTTTTTTATAATCTAAATGTAAAATGTGCTACTGCATCACTGAAAATTTGCTTTTACTGTGCTGTTGGATTATTGCTGTGACTTTTTGATTTCTGGTTATAATTTTGCTGGTTTTTGGAGTATCTACTTTTTTTGGTACCCCTTAGATTTAGATCATATAAGCAGCAGAGAAAGCTTGTTAGTTACTTTTCCTGTAGCCCTTTGTCTCCTTTATTCTTTTCTTCTTCACTTAAGCTGCTTCATGCTTTTACTAGACCATGTTTCTAGCTTGTTCAAGGTGTCAAATTTGCAACCCTCTTGAAGCTTTGAAATATGTCCTTTAGTTAATATGATGAAACTTGACTGATTTACCAATTTAATATGTCAAAAATTGGTTTAGTGAAGACAACACAACTATATGACACAGTCATTTTACTTTTGGACAAAAATAGCTGTGGTTACCTGAGATTATGTAAAAGAGCTGTTGAGAAAAAATCTCTCATCTGTAAGCCAATATAGGTCTAGGAGTAATATCATATGCATCTTCATGACGTGTTAGAGGCATTCTATTTATGCATCAAGATGAATTGATTAACTGCAGATCATTTATCCATTAATACGAATCAATTAATTGCAGATAGCAGGCCCAAGCTAATTGCTGGCTCACCTGAGGGGTATTCTGGGCATGTAGATGGGAAGACTAAAGAAGCAAGGATGAGCCATCCTAAGGGGCTTACTATTGATAATAGAGGGAATATTTACATTGCTGACACACTGAATATGGCCATCAGAAAGATCAGTGACACAGGTATAGTACAAACAAGTGAATAGTTGCGGTGTTTTCATCGCATTAGTCCAGGTTGATGTATGACATGGTCATTGGTGACGCTAATAATGACTGGAAGCATTTTTCTTGAATAGGCATGTCAACCATAGCTGGTGGGAAACGGGGTCGAGGAGGAGGTCATATTGACGGCCCAAGCGAGGACGCAAAGTTTTCAGATGATTTTGATGTTTTTTATGTCGGTAGTAGCTGTTCTCTTCTGATAGTAGACAGAGGTAACCAGGCCATTCGGGAAATACAACTTCAAGATGATGATTGTTCCCATGCATCCAATGAGAGCTTTCATTTAGGTACAAATGCAACTATCGAACTCTCAATGCAGTTCTCCTGTTTTCTCTAAATTTGGAATTTTCAATTTACTTTTGCTTGTGATTACAGGAGTAGCAGTACTTGTTGCGGCTGGCTTTTTTGGTTATATGTTGGCACTACTGCAGCAAAGAGTGAAGGCCATGTTTTCTTCCCGGGGTGTATGTGACCTCACTTTTTGAAATTTATTTAAACCTAAGAATATGAAAACATGCAATTTGTAATATATGTGTGAGTCAGATTATATATCTTCCTCGTGTCCTCTCATGAACTGGACCTGTTAATTTGGAGGTCTTTCTGTTGATAGCATTTCTCAGACAGATTTAAGCTGAAATGCCTGACTTCCGCTTGCCAAAATCCTTCAGGATGTGTTTCTTGTTGATGCTCGGTCTTTTCTTTGATGATTGTTAACTTGGCTTATTCTTGAGAATTAATCTATGCCTATAAGCAAGTCTTGGAGTAGATGTTCCCATGTAAAGACAGTATGTTGCTGAGCTTCCTTATGGCTAGAATCCAACAAGCTCCAGTTACTCATTTCTTCTTCTACTGCAGGATTTAAAACCTCCAATGAAGAAAATGTCACCTGTGCCACCATATCAAAGGCCTCCTAAATCAGTTAGACCCCCTCTAATACCTCCGGAGGGGGAATCCGAACTACCAGAAGAAGAGGGTTTATTCTCTTCGATTGGGAGGCTCGTGGTCAACTCCGGCTCATCCATGGCCGAAATTATTTCTGGTTCTAAGAGGAAACCCCAGCACTTTGATTTCCGTCAGCAGCAGCAACAGCAGTTATACAATGAACACACCAATTCATGGCCGATGCAGGAAAGCTTTGCGATTCCTGATGGAGATGATCCTCCGCCACCATTAGAGACCAGAACTCCAACCCCAAAGAGGACCTACCCGTTCACGAGCAAAGAAATTGAGAAGAGTCAACACTTCAGGCAAAGCCAGGGTCACTACGGCAGGTGGGTTGGGGATTACTCCCAGCAGCACCACCAGCAGCAGCAGCAGCAGCAGCAGCAGCACCAGCAGCAGCCAAGGCAAATGCAGCACCATCAACAGCACCACCACCGGCATTACTCGCCCGAACCAAACACGTACTACGAGAGGAGCTGTGAGACGAATGAGATAGTCTTCGGTGCGATCCAAGAACAAGATGGCCGGCGCGAAGCCATGGTGATCAAGGCCGTTGACTACGGAGATCCTCGGTTCGACCACCGCAGCATTCGGCCTCGAATCAACTACATGGGTTACTCTCATGGATACTGAGGACCGGATCTCGCAATTTTACATGAATGGTAGATACACAAGTTTGTTATGTTTTCTTTCTTCCTTTCTACCTTTCTGATAAGTAAGTTTGTTATGTGAGGCATGAAAAATGATATGGTAGAATCACGCTGTAAAAATATGAGAGTTAGGCTGTAGCATCCATCTCTTTCTTTTTAACTTTTCTTCTCCGTTGAGGAATGTATCAGAGATAACGTGAGTGAAAGCAACCTATTGATTCCCCTGCACTTTTCTTTATTGACCAGCAAAGTTTGAAGAGAATCTTATTAGGGGTGATTATCAAAAACGACAACAATATCAGATCTACTCTCATTCGCGAAAGTTATTCTGCGGCTTTATCTTTGGTTATCAGATCTACTCTACCTGCATCTGTGTTGAGTTATTAGTCCAAAAACAATAACTGCCCTGAAGATTAGTGGTGGTGATAGGAGCGGCAACGACCACGTCGGCGAAGATGAGGACGAGAATGGTGGAAAGAATGCTACAAACTACTTCATTTTGTCTGTACAAAACAAAATCCTAACCCCTAACCATTTGAAAAGCTTGTAAAGGTTGGACAGTCTCACTGATCTCACCGATCAGCATCTGCTTGTGAATTTCAGTCTTATCTACACCTCCAATCCCAATTTGTCAATAATTGGTGAAGGAACATAGCAAGAGTTGGTCTCCTGCTTTCGGAGTCTAGTGAGCAGTTCTCTCCTCTGCTTCATCCTGAAAATCCTGCTTGGTGATTTCCATCTTTCCTGAGGTTGCTATTTCTGTTTTATTAGCACAAGGAAACTTCATCAGGCAAGAATCAAAAAAGAAACGACTGGTGCCAAGGCAATCCTGAAAAGATTTTCCAGAGCATAGCCTGTTTGGACCACCTAATCAGGTTGGCTCCGGCTCTATTCTTAATCTGTAAACTCCATCGAACGGGTGGGTCGGATTTGACTCAAACTGAAAATGGTCCAGCTCAAATAAATCCATAACTCATTTTCACTCATTTTTCAATGCAAATCTAATAACTCATATCCGACCCAATCATATTGTTAAAATACTTTTCATATTGAACCCAATGTACAAAAATTCATACCCAAACTAAGGGGAAAATGCGTAGTGAGTGAACGCAAAATTAAATGCGGGCGAGAAAGAATGAAAATAAAGTCATGAAGATGGATTGAATTTAAATAAATTGTAAAATCCATTTATGACCCATTTAACACCCATGTTATAATTAAATTTGTGCACAACCATTCACTTGATATAACTAACCTATATAAGACCTTAACACTCATATGGGTTGAGAAATGGGTAAGCCACTCATTTTGATGGGTCTAACTGGCCCATCTATGAAACCACTCGAGCATCAGGCTTAGGATTTCCACGTGTAAATCAAAAAAGAAAAAGAAAAAAACCACAGAGCATGGCAATGTCGCAAGTGGGTGCAGTTTCCGCATTCCACACGAAAGTGCGCCAAGCTGTACCCATGCCTATCGTCTTCTTCTCAGCTATCTAGTCATCTTCTAACTGATCTGCTGCCGGACCAATTAATTCCAAAATTGTTGTTTTGCTGCAGAGCCGGAACGAAGGACCACCTCGGCATCGATCCGACCTGTTGCTGACCCGGAAATCGCGAGGGTCGCAGGATGGATGTGGCCTAGGGAAGAACGAAACGAAGGCGCATCGAGAGATGTGATTTGGCTGTAGCTCTCTCGGAATTGTGGAAGTGGGGGCGGCTCCATGGACCCCGGACTGTGCGTATCATGACCGGTTGCTTTTACTTCTTTTTTCTCTTTTTTTTTTTTTTCCCGAGACTTTCCATAGAAAATGCCGAAACATAAAAAACGCCTCGATTTTACGGTCGATGGACAAGATTTACACTTTTCATCTTACAGTTGTCAAAGTTAGGAACCCGTTCTTTAAAGATCCATGAAAAGACTCTTAGAATTTATAAGGGGACACTCGTCGAATTCCTCCCGTCTTATCTGATTAGACGCGTCGCAATGTACTGAATGCAAGTCAAATTGTCATCAATAAAATTTCACGCTTTCAATTCATTAAAACAACCATCTTGATCAAGACTATAAGATTGTCGAAATATCATTTTCACCATTGCCTAATATTGAGAGGTCGAGGACACGCCAACCCGAGGGTTCCACCTAATTCCTCAGACTTCTCAAACCCCCGAAAGATGAGATGTTTCACCAACTCTATAAATCCTTTTTAAGATCATGAATGCTCAGTACATGCTTAGAGCTTCCTTCATTGTGTAGCTCATGCTTGGACTGTATAAATGTATGGTAAAATGTCGTGTGACTTAATAGTCTCAAGACATTTACGAATGTATGAAGAACAATAGAACTGAATTGTCAAGCTGGGCATCACGTGGCTTACTCAACTGGCTTTAGATCGATCCGTATCGACTTTTCACTCATTGCTTGTTACATAATTTAAACTTTGCAATTCACTTACTTTAATGTTTTCAAATCCGAAATTTTCAACGCATTGAACAACAAAACATAAAGAAGATGTGGCTCCATAACCACCACGCTAGATGACCAGGAACCCGGGAACCACATTCAAAGCACCCGAAGAGGAGTGTCTGTAAAAGAGAATACTCCGTACGGTCATAAGGGGCTTGGATTCTGGTGGGGATCCCAGTAAAAACTTGCCGAACCGTCCAATCCCAACTGCGACCGTTGAATTAGAGACAGAAGGACATGGCCCCCCTTCCTTGAAGGACTTCCAACCATAACAGGAAAACGAAAAAGTAGAGATCATGTGAGCGGGAAAATAAAAATTTTGTAGGTGCATCGACAGCGTAAAACAAAATTCGTACAAATAATTTCAGATACCACTGATTTGAGGGATTCGTTAGTTATAGATTTTCTATCAACGGTCGATAAGTTCGTCTGGTGTGAATTTTTCTTCTTTACAATAGCTGATTTTCTTCCAAAAAAGACAACAATTGAATTGGTCGGATTGAAGTTCCACTTTAACTAAGCGGACGACTTTTGTAAGTAAAACGGGAGCAGCTCGAAACTATGGTCAAAATGTGCGGCCTAATTGACCTTTCTAACATCATCTCTCTGTCTTTTATACTACTCATTTGCAAAAAGGTCGAGAGGGGCAACCGGAGCCGACATCCATAATTCCAGGTTAGGTTTTGTGTGATACATCAGTGAGGTTTGAATCTCAATTAAGGCCCTGAAACCTTGACAATCATGCGATCTATGCCTATTCATCGACTAGAACACGACTTGCTACCTCTCTATTTGAACAGTGTAAACGAATCATCTTATCCCGTCCAAATTCCGTTCGAAGGGTTACAATTTTACTTGTCCTGTGAATAGTGCTCTCAAGTCTCAATGAGACCAGCTCAAGAATTGAGAATAGTCCATCACTACCATTTTCTATGGATCTTGTTGAATCTGGTACAGTCATCGCAGATGGTGGGGGTGGGTGGACATGGAAGAAGACACGGACACGAGCATCACACCGACCAAACCAGCTCAGACAAACGCTCGACGCCATGCAGCGGACGCCAATAAACAATGGCGTTGAACCTTTTTGTCATTAGCAAGCATCCTTAAATAACAAGACAGCCCCTCTTTGCTATCGTTCCTATATAACAATTTCCAAGTCTCAACCATTTCACCTGCTCATTTAAATCTTTAACTACACGATAAGCACTCCTTTTCAAACCCTGTTTTAAGTCCAGCCAACCCATCATCATCGCCGTGCAAAGAAACAAGAAAATCAGCTCTTTAAGAAGGGGGATAGGGGGGTTTTTAAGTTAACAAGGGCTTGATTTCAACATGCCCACATGGGGTTGAGCATATGACAGACCCCACACCTTTTGCAAACTACCAGCAAGTTCTTAAATATAACATCTGTCAATTATTGCATAAACAGGAAGAAAAATATATACTTTCCCCCAAGAATGCTCCCATGGAACCCCACCACAACCAATGCAACAGCATCTCAACCTTTCTCAGCTCATACATTGTTGTCATTTGGAGTAGATATTGCAGAGTGAAGAAAGCAACCAGGAACCCTAAATAGGCAATTGATACCAAGATTAAATGTATTCCCTAATTGGGTAGAAGAAAGCCCCTTTTCCTCTGAAAGAAATATTTGGTAGTCGAAGTTTAACTGATGTCTGAACAAATAAGATAGGACACGGGAGAGTGTATTCGCTGGCTTTCCACATTCTCCTGGATAAAAATCTTGCAGCGTGCCTAATGGCGAGAAGAAAGAGAGGTTTGTACTAACATGATTGATCAAAGCACTTTCTCATTCCACAACATAACTTTATTACTCTATAAGACAACTGAAGGTGACTTCATGTGCCAAAAGAAAAGGCAAGGGTACAAACACCTTTGATTTTTCAGAACGCAAGTTCAGATTCCCAAACTCCATTTTTGAATAACATATTTGCAAGTCATAGAAAGGGATACTTCTCTTGTGATTCAATGTTCTATATAGAATTGACACTCCAACTAATATAATAAGAAGCCTTTTGACACTAGAACAAGAAAATAAGGAGCCTCTCTCGACTAAATCCTCCTCAACAGAATAAGAGGAGAGACTTGGCTTAAACGCAGGAAACCCAGAACATTATGCGCGCCATGGCCAACTCATTCAATTTCTCTATTAGCATTCGCAAGGATTGTAAGTGAAATGCCATGGAATTGCATCACAAGGTACTTTCAAAGAAATGAATCATCAAGCATCACAGAAAAGCAATGCATCACATGCTCAATCTCAGTTCTAAGCCACTAAAAGTCCATTTTAATAGAGGAAGGCATGTCCATCTGGTTATCTGAAGATCTAGAGAATTTGCTCTTTTTGGACCAAAGCCAGATTTTGGAAACAGAGTAGCTCTCACCTTTAGCCACACTTTTCATTTTCTTCTCCTCCATATCCACATGAACAGAAAAATCTCCATTAGGTTGTCCCCCTTCTGTGATTTTGGCAACATTGCCAGGACTATCATGATTCAAAGAGACCCGCAGTTCAGAATCACCGAGCACATACTGATATGAACCCATTGAATAACATCGCCGGGCGTCTAAATTGCTGCTACTTGTCTCTCCGACTCCTTCGTCCCTCACATCATTGTTCATCCTTCTGAATTTACCAAGTCTCACTGGTACAACGCCCTTTTCCACGACAATTTCTTCGATATCTGCCGCTTTATGATTCGTAGCCAATCCATTTTCTCCATTACCAAGATACCCATCTTCTTCTCTCGGATCATCGAAGTCGAACATCGGGTTTTCAATGGAAAACCCCGGAGCGAAAAGGGTCCCCCTACAAAGAGGGCAAGTCGAGTTCGACAAAAGCCAGGTATCAATGCAACCGAGATGGAAGGCATGGCTACACGTCGGCAGCAACCTCAACTTATCCTTCTCAGTGAATTCACAGAGGCAGACGGCGCAATCAAACGGCTCTTTCAGACCCACGATCTCCTTGTACTGGAAAACAGGAAGAGCATCTATAAAAGCCTGATCTAAACCAGAGTCATGGAGATGGAAAAGCTGCTGCAACTGTCTCTGCAGAGCATCAGAGCCCGAAATCTCCGGATATCTATTCGATTGAGAGGACGCTGACGAAGATGGGTGCTTTATAAGAAATCTCACAAGCAGATGGAGGAGGCCAGAAATGAAGAACAACACAGCCAAAATAATAATAATGAAAAGAACCGTAGGACTAATCCTAGCACCAGAAGATGATGGTGGCGGCGGCGGCGGCACCGAAGACGACGACGACGACGGTGATGACGATGAAGAGCTTGCTTCTAAGTGGAAAGCACCGATGTAGGGGGACGAACGTGAAAAAGGAGGCGGGTGAGATGAAAAAAGCCCATCTTTTCGCTGGACTTGATGCTGATTCAAGTACATCATATTCACATGGGCGCTCTCCAGATACAGCGTGAAGCCTTTAGCTTCTGACATAACACATCACAGATCTCGTTCTACACTCGAAGACACTGTTCCTCCCACTTACGCAAGGCGAAAGCGCAGCCCACACTACTCAAACCCAAGCACCGCCACGTTTCAGCACCCCCTCATACGCTCTTGCCACCAAGATTTGAGGAGAAACAGATGCCCTTCGACACCAAACTTCAAGCACTGATTACAGAGATGCCAAAAAGGTGGTGGGAAGAAGGAGAACTTACCCAAAACTTAAAGATTCAAGAGACACCCACCATCAGCGCAGACCCCAAGACGCTCTTCCCATGGAGAAAGAGCCCCGGGGCGGTGGGGAAAAACCCTAGAGAAGACAGAGAGGGAGTAGCTTTTGCTTATTCAAATCTGGGTAGCCCCCAGCTCGTGAGGAGGGAGGAAAGCGAAACGAATCAGGACAGAGAGATGCCCTCACTTCTCAGGTCTTTTTTCCTCCCTCTAGAAGCGTGCGCTAGCGTGCAAGAAAGAGGGCGTCTCTCTCTCTCTCTCTCTCTCTCTCTCTCTCGGCTGTTGATGGTGGAGTGGGGGAGTGGTGGTGGAGGTGACACAAGCCAGCCAGGGAGAGAGCAAAAGCACCAAAGTGGGAAGTTAAAGGGATGCCAAAAAGAAACCTCAAGAGGCTCGCTAGGCAGCAGACACTTTCGCAGATGTATTTTGCCGCCGAGCGTGGCGTGAAGAAACTCCTATTTGCCCTCTCTCTCTTTCCCGAGAGATCAATGATGAAATCGGGTATAAAACCTTGTATAAGTCATGAGGATAACCTATTACTTTAAGTGGTACAAGTTCGTTCTAACAAAGGGTCCCGGATTCGCAGAACAAATTGCTCTTTTTAAGGTAAGTGCTTTTCTTGGTCTTTGTCCGTGCATGAAGAGAATATCTAACTACTTGCATGCCAAGAGTACTAATATAAATTAGGGTCTGGTCGGTCTCAAAATTTTTCTTTGCCTACCTCATCCAGTGATCATTCCATATTAATATAAGCAAGCGATTAGGCATCTTATTTAAGTTTCCCACGTTAAAATATTTCAGAAGTTTACGTTTGTCGACTTATGAATGGAGTTATATCCTAATTCCTGTAAAAGGGCTTCATGCAAAATTTTATAGGAAAAAAACTTATTATTGGTTCAAAATTGATTGAAGATTGGTTATATTATGGAATTAACTTAATAGGTTCGGAACCTGAATTGAATTAACGAATTTAAGGCTCGATAAGAAATCGAACCGAACCTATTTAGTTCCTAGGTTTTGAACCCATGAGTCTACCCAATTCTTATGGGGATCGGCCTTAAACCAAAGTGGTCAAGACCGGTTCCCGATTGAACGAGGATCGATGCACGCCTTTATTTTCCTCACCTAGAGAGAGAGGAACAAGAGGAGATTGCGGGGGCGAGTGGGGGGCACGCGGGAAGATGGCGCGTGGGAGGGAGTCGGAGACGGTCAACCATTGGTGAACAAAGTGCCAAATGCGGGTTACGAGGTGGGCCTGGGCCTTCTTTTTAAAAAGTCGTCGCGCGCTACTTTGAGTCGAGCCTGCGAAGAGCGAGAGATTCCGCGCTTCGGGATGTACGAAGTCCGGGACACGTGGCGCCGCACGATTGCCTGGAGGGTCTGAGGCCTTTGGATTTATCTTGGCTTAATTGAGCTCAAGGAAAAGCAGATAAAAACAAAAACCGGCGCTGTTACCGTGGAGATAACTCGGAAAAGCCCACGGGATAAGACCTCCTGCCAAATCTCTTTTTCGGGTTCTTCTTAATTAATTCGAAAGTCCAGAAACTACAATGTCTCTTTTTGATTTCTCGTTTTGATTATGACCTTTTCTTTTTTTGTTAGACATGGATGTAGTGTGGGAATTTTTTTTAAAAAAAATCATGAACATATTACATGTTGCATTAATTCAATATCAAAATATTTTAATTTGGCCGATTTAGTTCTAAATGTTTCAGTTTTATCAATTTAATCCTTATTTTTATGAAAATTTGTCAATTTCGGCTGAAAATTACTGATGTAGCAATCTAGTCAACATCGATGATAGTTGACACTCATGTGAACGAATTTTTTTAAATTCTTTTGAATTTTTTTCTTTTTTCCTTACCTTGGACGAAGGAGGTTGTCAGCCGACCCTTGCTTGTTGGACCAATGACATCACTAGCCTAAGGTTGGGGAAAAAAAAGGAAAGAAAAGAGAAAAGAATAAAAAATTTAAAAATTTGTCTACATTTGGACTAAATACGCTGTGTAAAACAGTCAGCGCTAACTAGACTATTGCGTCAATGATTTTCGGCCAAAACTTGCCTAAATGAATAAATTGATAAATTATTAAAGGATTAAGGACTAAATATGCATAATTAAGCGATTTAAAACTGAAATGGCACAAGTGTAATAATTTGATAACTAAATTAATTAAATTATAAAGTTCATAACTGAATTAACACGAGTGCAATAAGTTGTTGATGTAGTATTTGGAATGTGTCGGTCTCGAAATCACAAGTTTTATAATTTGACAAATAAACAACACGAACTATGCAAGGGATCGAGTTTTCTTTCTCTTATATCACTTCGTTTTATAATCCAATGGCACGAGCCTAATGAGCTCATCATTTGGAGGCTCATAAAGAATTCTATAAGTTGTAATCATGTGGTCCTAATTTTGAACAGTTTGCACTCCGGTTGATAAAATTCGAGCCATGAACTTCCAGTTCTTAAGTAAGGAATCTCCGTCGCTCCAATCAAAAAAGTCGACAGGGATTTTTTCCTCGTCGTCCAGAGTAAGCTCGATAACTTTACCCTTTTTCATTGGCTGAAATGAAGTCAAAAAGCGAAATACACAAAAAGTGCGTATTGAAATGACACCTGATGCCAAAAAGTGGGGGTGTTAATTACATGATCCATAAACCATTACGTTAATTTATTTTATCCCTTTTCGGGGTAACGTGACTTTAGGGGAATTTTCAATAGAGCGGTGGGGCCTACCTAGAGGTCGTTATACCGTAACCCAAATAAAAAACAATTAAATAAGAAAACAATCCGCGTGACTATTTTATTGAAATAAAGACATTATTATTTCACGCAATGTAATCCGTAAAATTTTATTTTGTTCAATATAATATCCGAACTTTAATTCAATATATAATATGATCCCGAATTTTCAATTTGTTTAATGTAATTTGTGGATTTTCGGTATATATTTAACTTAATCCCTAAATTATACAAAAATATTCACGTTGTCTTTCTAATGTTGAGTTAAAATTTTAGGACTGTATTAAATAAATTAAAAATTTATGAATCATATCATATTATGGGCCAAAGTCTAGGTATATTTGTATCATTTTTTTTTATGTATTTTTTGGCCGGGAGATTGAAGCAAGAACAGCTCATTTAAAAGACAAGGGAGTGTGTTGGGTGTGGGATTTTTTTTATCTGTGCTTAGAAGGGAATTAGGTCGGAGAGAGAGAGGCCAAAAAGCGACAATCATTTGCGAGCTGTACGCCAAGGTTGGGGGGGAAGAAGAAAAGGGGAGCAATCGAGTGATGGACGTGACGAGGGCGTTAGGTAAGTGAGGATCCCCCGTCTGGAAATCCTTTTCTGGTGCGTCGCCCATTGTCTCTTTTATAATCATTTTGCTCCCGGTTTGACATATAGTCCCAAATCATTCGAAGGCGACAGGGACCGGGGCCCGGGAGTGACGCTTGTGCGACGAGGATCTTATGTGAGCACGATTATTTTTTGTTGGCGGTTTTTTTTTTTTAAATTCTTGGCGCGAAGTTTTAGTTTTGGGCCGACGAGAATGCGCATCGTGCGTGGTCTTCTCTTCCTTCCTCTTTGGTGTTTTGCCGACTGGGGGAGGTCGATCATGAGGGGTTTGATTTCTTACTCCCGCTTGATTGCGGAGTAGTTGGTTAGGGTTGGCGCATGGGGAAGATATGATTATTGGGGATGATTATTGCGGAGAACATGGAGAGGTTGGTTTTGGTAATAATCTTGGTTTGCGTTGGGTTAATCCCAAGTACATTGTAAATATGACTTTTTTTTGTCGATCACTCGAATGTCATAATTATTTTTAATCACTTTAGTTCCACGTAATTTTTTAATCGATTAGTTGAGTGCCATAACACTTGTAATACGTAAATGAATGTCGCATGAAAGTTATAACATTTATGGAATCTAATTTTTAGTAGGAGTAACCCACCTGCCTATACCCGGCATATCGTCGGGTCAAGCCGAGGCACGATTAGTCCGATGCTAGTAATTAATTATCTTTTTCAAATGGAAAAAGGTTTAGAGAAGTTGAACTAGTTAATTTTCAAATGTTAAAAGCAGCAATGAACAGTTAAATTGCGGAGAATTATGGAATACAAATCGAAGTACAAGTAACATATCTCAAATATTTGAAAGAAAAAAAGTGACACATATTGGTGCCCTGGTAACGGCTATACAAAACTTACGCTAGAGAACGCATCCCTCGCCATGATCCGGACGATACAGGGTCGCGGTTGTCTCCTTGTCCAGGCGAGGCATAATTGTCGTGAAAACCAATCATGCGTTACCACAGTCATTTCTAAAATTTTGTCGCGGACAAGCTGCGCGTACTGTCTTTCAGGATCCGCTGGCTAGTACTGATCGTGGGCTCCGATGATGTCATAGATGTCAGTGGGGTACGCAAGCCACGAATCACGGTGGCCCTCCTCTTCCGCCATTTCGGAAATTCACGAGCCAATGATTGCCCACTGGGCAAGTTTCGGGTCACTGGATTAGTGGCCCAAAAGTGATTGAATTATGGGACCCCTGGCTCGGCCCGGCCCAGGACCAAGATGGGACGCGGCCCGCCAATGGGCCGTGCTGTGCCCGGACTGGCACGATCCCTCGGCCTGTCGGCCCGGTCCTAATAAGGTCTCACTCAGCCCAAATTGGCCAGTACTCACTCCAGAGTGCTAAAATGAGAAGGTCGACTCAAATTAGAAGTTATCTCAATCGCTCAGTTATTGAATTCTTTAGCTAACACAGGCAAAAGTTTTCGATGTAGAAAAGAGCTTATTGATGGACCGGTCGAAGCACCAGGATGAGATCGGGGAAATCTCGCTGAGCCCGTTGTTTAGTTGGGTGTGACCGTGTGGAGCGGAGATTAAAATGGGATTAGCAGTTCAACACCAAACTACAAATCGCCTCGATCTTGGCAGAGCCGGGACCAAGACCGTTTGTCTGTTGGGTATATGAGATAAAGGTTCCAATTTCAAATAACGTATCGTCTCAGTACCGAGAAATGAAATTGATTTTTCTAATAATTGTATCTGTATCAGCACTGGAGTACATGATGCAGCATACATGAGCACTAAGATTCTAGAGACACGACAAGCAGTGTTTACTGCTTATTTATTCACGAAAAAGCCAGATTCATACTTTAAATTGGCTAGAAGTTTCGCTCTCCCTTTTGGCCTGATTCCTATTGCCACCTAATTGCGAATTCTATCGGGATTTAGACAAGGCTTAAGCCACATCAGGTTTCATATGCTAGAGACCTGTCTTCCTCCTCTTTTATCGTGGCGATCATGGATGCGACCTGTGTCATGCTCGGCCTGGCCTCCGGCGAGCGGTTGACGCATTTGATGGCCACCTGGAGTAAGTTCACCATCCGCTCCTCGCTCACTCCTTCCAAGATCAGGGACTTATCGAACACTTCTACGGTCCACTCCTCCTGGACGACGGACAGGACCCACTTGGGCAAGTCGAACCCTTTGTCATGGACCATCTTCCCGGTCAGTAGCTCGAGGAGGATCACGCCAAAGCCGTACACGTCCGAGCTGAAGGCTCTCGGCATGCTTGGATTGGATCTATGGTCGGGTTTGAACGCGGGGGTGATCATTGATGGAGTCAGGTCTTGGTGATCGTACAGCACCATTAGACCATACTCACTGATGCAGGGCTCCATGTCCTTAGTCAGCAAGATGTTGGAGGATTTCAGGTTGCCATGAGCAATTTCGGCATCACGGAGTTCTCGATGCATGGTGGCGAGACCCTTGGCGATGTTGGCCGCGAAGTTGAGCCTGCTGCCCCACTCGAATGCTCTTCCCATCTGGGTTCCTGAAATTTACAAGCAGACGATCAGATTTAGCCAAGGATATTAATTGAATTACTACCCAATTCCTAAGAGGCACTGCAAATAACCAAGATCCCATTCTGTGCTCAAATTTTCTACGACAAACTTTTGTTGCGGCTAAATTGTTCGGCTAAATTGTTTGGATACGATTATCACCATGTGGATCTCCGCAGCTCGCTATCCTGGAATATAGACAGGAGAGCATCTGCGTATTTTCATTGAACCATGCTGTTTCTCTATGCACATTGACACACAGCATTGCAGAGAGAGAGAGAGAGAGATCACAGGATACCATGAAGGAGCCTGAACAGGCTTCCGTTTTGCTGAAATTCATAGACCAGAAGCTTCTCTTGCTGGGAGGAGTAGAAGGCGGCGACCGGGAGCACGTTTGGATGCTTTACTTGGTCTATCCTCTGCATCCTCTTCTTGAAGTCCTCGCCCGAGATCGCCCAATCCTTGATCCTCTTCACGGCATACATTGCCCCGTTTTCGCATATGACCTTATAGAGGCTCCCGTGTCTTCCTCTCCCGAGCAGCTCGGCCGGAGCCCGGAGTAGCTCTTCGAACGCGAGCCCATTCACGGTCGGCCTTGTGACGACCACGAGGGAAGACGAGACCACTCCACTCTCGACTGAGGTAGCCGAGACTTCTGGTCTATTCAGTGTAGCACTAGTTTTGTGTTCACTTGATGGAACGGTAGCCTTGTTCCCGCTTCCGTCGATCGATAATGCGCTGTTTTCTGAGTCGACCTTGCCTGTCTTCTTCATCTTTTTCTTGCAGAGCTTGAAGCCGACTGCGCCCACGAGAAGTGAACCCAGTAGTGCATAGCCCGAGTACATAAGTACCTGCTCGCCAGAGACGCCTTTCCTCTTATCTTGTGGACAGTTATTCGGGAGCGGATATCCGCACAGGAACGGATTGCCTATAAAGCTGCTTGAATTGAAATAACCTTGGACATCCGGGATTTGGCCGCTGAAGTTGTTGTAGGAGACATTGAAGTCGTCGAAGTTGTAGAAGTCGAATGCGGGAATCTTCCCGCTTAGCTGATTGTCCTGAGCCAGGAAAATCTGGAGCCCCGAAATCATGGACAAATTCGGCAAGTTGCCAGAAAAATTATTGTACGAAACATTAAGAACTCTGAGATTATCCAACGTAGCTAGCGAGTCCGGAAGTTCCCCCTCGAACTTGTTCCCGCCGATCTGCACGTGAGTGAGCTGCCTGCAAATCGAGATCTGCGCCGGCACTCTGCCGCCGAGGTTGTTCCCGTTGAGAACGAGGCGAGCAAGAGAGCTTGCGATGGCGGGCATATTGCAGAGAGAACCCATGTCGAGGATTCCTGAAAGATTAAACCCTTCAAGACGCAACTTCGTCACGGAAGCATTCTGCGCATCGCAAGCTATACCGTTCCAGCCGTCGACGCAGGGGTCGGACTCTTGTTTCCAGCCGATGGCTGCAACGTGATCGCCGTTCGAGAGGTTTCCTAGGAAGCTGATCAGCGAGCTCCTGACCTCCGCCTCGATCACCGCACCCGTCGAGCCTAGGAGGCAAAAGAAAGGCACCATCAACGCCCAGACGAGCAGAGTTCGCTTCATTTTCGGACAATAAAGCGTCGCCGACTCAGGAGTTCTGAGTCGACAGATCTAAATACGACTATGTCTCGGGGCCGGTAATGCTGATTGCGAATTGGGAGAAGATTCCAATGCTCGTGTTAATTGCCGGTATCAATTAGGCGCACAAATTATTTCTGATTCCACAACATAAGATTTGTATTCTTGCGAATTCCGCTTCTCGACGTGAGAGTTGACGAGAAAGACAGAGGAAGGGGCCATTCGGCTTCTTCGACAGAGGACAGAGGAAGAGGCCATTTGGCGTCTTCAACAAGAGGCCGGCCTCGCCTCTAGAAACGGCAGTGAAATGCCACCTTCTCGGCACAAGAAAGTCTGATCCAGACCTGCCGATTCCAGTGTAGGCACGTGGCGCCTTCCGAGTTCATGTACATTGGCGCGACTGCTTCAATGGACGGTCGAGTGATAAAGGACAGAACCTCGAAACAGAGTGTCCTCTCGATTCGATTCATAGCTGATATGACCACCTGGGGCCACGCCACATGGAAGTACATCGAATTCGTTAGCCTCGGCGTGCATAGTCTAGCAGATCCCTAATGTGGACCGAGTCTAGAGCTTGTGAGGTCATAACTTTAGCAGTCTCGTGAAGTATGCTTAATAGGTATCTCGAGACATTGGTAAACAAGATCTGTGACATTAAGGAACGAAAGAGTTCACCGACCCCTGATGAAATGACGCCTCGATGCGATGCCAACTTCAAGATCTCTATCAACAAGACACGGACAGGTGAAGGAAAAACCAAGAGAAAAGCCACGGTGCGCGGACGGTCGTACACGGACAGATCACCTCTATTTACACGAGACAAAACGGCACAACCCCATCGGAAAACAGGAATCTAACAGAGGGTTCAACTAAAAGTACCGAGGTGGGAAAGCGAGAGATCTTTATTTTACGCAAGACAGAAAGTAGAGGTCAATTCGCTCTCGGTCATTGGGGTTAGAGGTGGTGGTTCGCAGATTTCTGGCCGCAGTAATAAGCAGTGCCGACCATGAGAGCGACGGTGACGCCTTGAGCAATGACCCGAGCCCTCATTAGCTTCTGCCCCAGGTGCGAGTCCCCTTGCGGGAAACTCATCAGCCCCGCCGCCAGCACTC
This sequence comes from Eucalyptus virginea, assembly GCA_014182375.1. Lineage (NCBI taxonomy): Eukaryota > Viridiplantae > Streptophyta > Magnoliopsida > Myrtales > Myrtaceae > Eucalyptus > Eucalyptus virginea. The sequence continues at coordinate 28,785,589 of CM024523.1, read as the reverse complement.
CCGCCGTCACGAACGCCCCTGCGTGGCAGATCGATGGTGAATGGCGAACAACGTTTATAACAGACAGACCATGATGTTCAACAACGTATAAACGGAGCCACGCATGTTGAAGATTGGGTCGTTACCGATGGGAACGAGGGGGTTTTGGGCACGCCGTCTTCGGTCGAAGAGCTTCTGATCGACTTCCGAATCGGATGTACCTTGCATATCTTCCTCTGCAACGGCGATCTGGTGGACTACACCCGCCTCTCCCGCTGAGTGTCTAGACTGCGGTTGAAGTTTGTGGGTGTTTTCTTTTCTCTTCCGGTTCGGATTGTTTAGCTGAACCGAAGCGGCGGCGGTTGTCTGCATTAGACGGGCTATTTACTGCCCTCCGACACCGTTCTTGTCCTTGTTCCCGGGGAGTGGCTTGGTATGTCGGGACTCTCGACAGTTCACTCCGTGTCGTCTTGGGATGATGCCACGTTTCGAAACACCCACCAGACGTCTAAGATGTATGGACATCCCTCTCTTCGCAAGGACCTTTCTTTTTACAGAAATAACCATTTCTGCAACCGTCATCCTCCGCTCACCCTTGACGACCATCACCATTACCGTTCGCAACCCAATTAACTCGCACCGCCGCCGCCGCCGCCGCCACCGAACTACCATCTCCGTCAATACACCACCGCACCACTCAGCCATAATGTTCATGGTCACTTGCCCTCCACCACCGCAGCCCGCTTCCATTTTAGGTCTTGGCTTCAAGTTTGAGGTCGTGTAAGATGGGTAGGCGGTAGGGAGTCGAAGGCGGCGACCGCGTGGTGATTCTATCGTTGACTTATAAACTATAAAATCATTTAATGTGTTTTGTCTTAATTAAAAGCGGTTATTCTTAGTAAATGTTCATCATACCATCTTTATTGAACAAGGTTTGTCATGTCTAACTGATGATTAAAATTGTTTCATGACAATTTTAAGTCCAACTTTATAGTGAACATGCATATCATTATCAACTAATTAAATTAAACAAAAGAAACGCATTTTAGTGCTGGTATAGAAAATTTAAGAAAGTGCGACGAGGGTATAATTCATAATGATATGCATTATGTATATATTTTAAAGGACAAGATAAAAAAAGAAGGAATTGTATTAGTCTTTATTTTTTAATAACCGATCAATGAAACAATGTTCTTAAGTGAATAAGTTTTTATTTTTCATTTGCTCAAAAGTAAAAGAAAATTAATTTTACAAACTTGATCTTTGGTCGTACTAAAAATATCAATATCGAAACATTGGTTTAGCAATATGTTATCATTAGATCAAGTCAATTTATCAATAATATATTGTGAGAACCTATATAACCTCAAAAAACACTGCATGAGAGCTCTCATTGTCGAATCCTCTCTCATGTTGACCAAGAAATGACTCACGTTGGAATGAAACGTTGTTTATTCAACGTGATTCTACCATCCAAATATCGTTTTAGAAACGTCCTAGTCAAATAAATTCATTACGAAAAATCTTCTTTTTTTTTTAAAAAAAAAAAAAGATTTTATCCATTGTCCTTTTGACTCTCATCAACACAAAATATGACTATGGCGAGCAAAATTTGCATGAAATTGTATTTATCTCCTTCTTTACTAAAAGATAGAGTGCATAAAAAGATAGAGGGAAATACAAAATTCTTAAAATTGCTTTCAATTAATTTATACAACATCAGAGGAGTCCAATTTTCTTATGTCAATTTTAAAGCAATATAACTAAATCTAAATATAACAAAAAAAAAAAAAAAACCCAAAACCATACCCCAAACTTTTGTTTATGTTACTAAAAATCATAAATTTGCCTCCTTTTTTGACACCCCAGACCTTTTTTGACATAAAAAAATACAGAAGTTACATTATACCCTGGTATGCATAAAATTTGGTTTTTTCGTGATGCAAGAAAAAGGTAGAGATACCCATGTCACAATGAGCAAGTTTTGTGTTACGATGAGTATAACTTGTCCTATAATCTTAGTAATATTAACATTAATTTTACTTAGATAACTATAAGATTACTTTTTTTTTTTTTCAAAAGATTCCGGACGCGATCCACTTGGGTTGGCTTTTTGGTCTCCGAGAGCAACCCCTCTTGCACTCTCTCTCCTCTCCTCCGTCCGAATCAATCTTCTAATCCTCCCTCGCTCGCTCGCATCTCTCCGCCATTTCCACAGTCTCCATCGCCGCCCCTCTCTCTCTCTCTCTCTTCTCTTTCTCTCCTCGCCGCGCCTGTCCCCGTCTCCGTCGTGCTCAGAGCGAGCTCGCCATTCGCGAGATCTCGCCGCCGCCCGCAAGAGGAAAACCCCCTCCGGCCGGAAATGCCCCGCGCCTAGGGTTTTCTCCGATTCCGCTGATTCCCCCCCGCCGTCCGAGGAGCCTCCTCCGATTTCGGCCTCCGCATTTCGGAGCGGGCCCCTCAGGGATCGATCGATCGAGCGAGCGAGCGAGCGAGCGAGCATCGGGGGGGTGGGGCGAACGAACGCGATGTCGCAGGGGTACGCAATCGAGCTCTACTTCGACCCGGCGCTGGAGAACCAGGTGCTCAAGGCCTGGAACGTGCTCGCCCGCCGCCAAATCAGCACCCAGCTCATCGAGATCGAGGCCCGACCCCACATCACCCTCCTCTCCTCCCCCGCCCTCGAGCCCCTCAAGCTCGAGGGCGTCGTCCGGGCCTTCGCCTCCCGGCAGGAGCCCGTCCCGCTCTCCTTCTTCGCCGTCGGCAGCTTCCCCGTCGACAACAACGTCCTCTTCCTCGCCCCCAAGGCCAACATGGCCCTCCTCCAGCTGCACTCCCAGCTGTGCGACGCCATGCGGAAGGAGGGCGTCGACGTCGGGGAGGAGTACCGCCCCGAGTCGTGGACCCCGTACTGCACCGTCGCGCAGGACGTGCCGAAGACGCGCATGGCCGAGGGCTTCTGCGTGTTGCGGGACCTGAAGTTGCCCGTCACCGGGTATGGGGTGGACATCGGGTTGGTGGAGTTCCCTCCTGTTAGGGAGGTGTTCTCTTATGTGCTAGGTAACCCTGTAGAAGGATGAGATTTTGAGGATACTCTGTGATCAGTTGATATGAAGATTTAATCCGCGTGTTCCGATGGGAACACGGTGCAATTTATTTCTTATTGGGTTTCGAACTCATATTGATGGTGGTACTTAGAGAATCGCCCTCTCTGCAATTTTCATGCTTTTGAAGGTTGGTGGCAGCAGCCGAGCGCATATAAGTAGCCATGTTTTGTGATTAGAGATTTGTTTGCTTGTGCTGAAGCTGTCAATGTGACTACATTAGGTAATTTGTACAGGCAAATACTCTCAATAAATTCTTGTGTTCTAACTAATATCATTTAGTGCTTCCCCAATCGGCGGTCGTGTGCCTCTTACGCGAATCCACGGAATCTTGGTACAACCTTTACTATATAAATACCTTGTGCAGGTCGACCGTGTGGGTCTATCTAACATATCGTCTCCTGTTAGGTGCTCGCAATATGATCCCAAACTGGGTAAAAGCCACTAACACCATGAATGTAACTTTTGCGAGAAATTTGTTCTGTCTGAACAGTTGTTTTGGTGGCCCTTTTAGTACGTGATTGACCTAAGACGTTTCTGGCCCTTGATCCAAGGTATCGTGCTGACTTAAGCTATTCTGGACGCGCCAATCTTAATATTATAACATGCATTTAATAATTTTTTTGCATTCCATATTTCCCACCATCACTCACCTGCGTGACTTTTACCCTTATATCGTGACGATAAAGTCTCAGGTTGTGTATCTGTAATTGTTCAGCGATGATATTCAATTCCGTCCTTCCATTGCTTTGAGCACACTGACTGTATGGTTTACAATCTTTGAAGGTTCTTTACCTTGGCTGTGGGCCTCTTGTTCAATTGACTGCATCTTTGTTCCTGAATTGTGGTTTCTAGTGCTTTTGCTTCCACTGTATTTCATCTGGTATTTAGGTCGAAACGCTGTATTGCACAATTGAGTTAGCTTCCACTTTCTCCCTTTTAGTTGGTGGATATTGTCTGAAGCTGGTTACAAATTGGTCATACTCGTATAGTGGTTCTTGACAAGCAATTTCATCGAAGTCATGGATTAATATGGCCCTTGGCACGACTTGCACCTTTAATTAGACTTATTGCCTATATGCTGGGTCTTGAATCCTGTGTTTGTGGTGGGAACTTGGAATGCTCTGTTCTTTTCATCGACATTTAGATTTCTATATACAGGTCTCTGTGTCGTAAATTCTCTTCATATAGATGAGAAATTTCCTTTTGTCAGGATTTGACTGTTAGCTCTATGTTCTCTAGTGAGCACGCTATGCTGGCAGGTCCTACTCCTTTATGACAAATCTTGTGTAATTTTGGCTTGGAGTTGAAACTGTGTTTTGCACAAGCATGTCTAGCTGTCATATGCTTTTCTTTTTGACTCGTATGAGGACTAGTTGAATCTTTGGGCCTAGCATCAAACTAGCCACTTGATGAGATGGCATCCAACAAGTGGTCTGCTGCTTTCTATCTGTCATCATTGCACGCCTATCATGGGCTAATTGTGTCCTTTTATGGAGAGCCACGTTCTTATGGAAGAAAAAAGGAAAACCGAATGTCCCTTGAAACAATTTGTTTGCTATTTTCTTCGCCAGTCTTTAGGCTTTTGCTTAACACTTCTACCTGCATAAATATGGATTTCACTTTTGGATCCATTGCGTCACCTGGTCCTTTTACTCTTGGTGAATTTTGTAATTGTCTGTCATGGCCAACTTCCAACTGCATCTCTGAGAGCCTTCATCTGTTAAATCAGTGGTATTCTTGAGGAGCTTTATTGAGTATGATGCACGCAGTCCTGACATCTGGGAGTTTTATTGTCTTCAATTGTTACTTCTCATAGTCAAATCACTATCTTGATGAAATGACCTGGTTCTTTAGCACCATCTGCTGCTATATACTCTTGTTCCTAAAATGGAGTTTGGGAAAGTTCTCAATGACATTACAGTTTGGCGTTCGCGACACATTCTGTTGCAACTGTTATGGACTATATTGATATGATTTAAACTTTAAATCGAGCTGCTGAATTTGTGCCATTAGAAAGTGTGGATGCATTGCATTTCTGCCATCTGCCTGAGTTGTGCTTGATGTCTATCTGTTCTGCAGTATGGTTTCCTGCAAAGCATACTGAAAGCACATTTTATGTTCAGTATACTTTGTCAGGAAGATTTCGAGATATGAGAAGCCATACCAACACTGAAATCTTGGTTGGAGTTTGTGTATAGGTTGTATGCTCTCTGATATCTTGCGATGGCTCATCGCATGCAAATTCCCTTTACTTCTGTGTCTAGACTGAGAACGATTTGATGCTGTCGTCTTCAATTTTCCTTTCTACTTAGGATATGGATGCCCCATTCTCACTCGGTAGCTGCAATGGATACTTCTTATCTGAGCAGGGCATGTGCTTAAGTCCAAGTTCGTAATTTTTTTTCTTTTTCCTGGAAAAGATGGAGTAAAAATGGGGTAGCTTGCTTGAAGTTTAGCATGTGAAAAACTATGATTGAGCTTGAATGAATGTGGGTGGATGTGCAGGGATTGAATGGGTGTACAGTCCTAGACAGAAAGGGTTTGGAATTTTGATAAAGATCAAAGCTATGGTGAACTTTTATGAATGGCAATATCAGTGTCGGTGAAAAGATTTCTTTATGCCGATACGACTTTTGCCATATTCTAAATTAGGATATGTCTTGTAGTCATGCTATGATAGGATGGCAATGCGAACGTGTCCAACTTTGTAAGTGATGAATAGACGCTCCCGCTTGAGGTTCAAAATATGATTGTGCTTGTGTTTTGTGTTGATTATGTTGGATGGGAATGCTTCCAGAGGGTTTAGGACGAACATGTTATTGGCTATCATAAGCTATTTAATCGGGGATGTGTAAAGGGGCTGATGGGCTGGAGACATGGACCACTATGTGCTACACAGAAAATTTCCATAATTGGGCCAGCAGCAAATGGCATTTTGGCCTATCCCCACTCTCGGTACAATTGCCTTCGAACGATCAACTAGGTCCGGCAATTCGTGTTTCCCCGTCATGCTTGTGTCTCGTGCCTTAACTAAGAATGGAGGAGTGTCAATGTCGATCCATGTTAGTTTTGAGTCTCGATAAATCTGTGTCGTGTTCGAGTCATGTTTCTGCCACCCTGGGAAGAACCATTTTTGGTGCAATTATTTGCTTATATTGCTTGGTGAATCCGTCTCTACCTTTTTGCACTCTCTCATCTAGCTACTATAGTTGGAAAACTAGCAAAGTTCGTGGAGGGATCATGCACCACATGTCCTCAAATTTTTTTTCTTAAATTTGTTACTTTCTTGTTTGTCTATTATTCAACTAGATCTTTGATTATGACCAAAAAAAAAAAAAAAAAAAAAAAAAAAAACAAATAGATCTCTGATTTTCATTTTCACCAGGGGTCCTTCTATTACAAAGGTCAATGGATTTGTTAACGATAATATCAATACAACTGAGTTATTAAATACCAGGCCTATACCATATGCGACTCTCGAGAACATTATATTATGACTTTTAGTAAAAATGCTTATTTGGAAAACGTTTTGATTTTCAATGTAACAATTACACATAACACGAAATGAACGATGAATTGAAAACCACAAACTCTTTTTAATTAGGTATTTAATCAGTGCCTTAAAAACATTCGTTATTAAAAAGAACTTCAAAAATGAGGAAAAGAAATGGAGACAAGTGAAACAAGGAGAGAGAAGGTGTAAAGGAGGTAAGGATGACACTTGACAACAAATGATACGGAGACCAAGGATAAGTATATGATCTTCTTTCTCTATTTGTGTAAACTTGATGGGTTATGAGGGGTCTCTTTGTGCATGATTATAAAAAAAAGGAAAAAATTTCAAATAAGAATATGAAGTGTCATTATTTTCTTAAATAAGGGATTGAAATGTCCATAGTCTTAAAGAAGGCTTGAACTCACTAGCTGTGTATTTAAAATTTCTTTGATTTTTTGTTTTTTTATTTTTATTTCTTTCTTTAAAAAAAAAACTAAAAAGGAAAACACATGGGACAGCAACAAAGATTGGCGAGAGAGAGTGGCGACCTTTGCCCAGATCTGGGAGAAGGTCATTGCCCTCTCTTACATCTAATAAGGGTCACAGTCTCTCACCTAGGCATTGACGAGCTTATCACCCCGATGGCCATGGGACGGCAGTCACAAGCGGGAGGAGCCCTCCCACCTACATAATTTTTTTTAAGTTTATTTTATTTTAAATATAATTTAACTTAAATTTAACTCGTGTTTTAATAAAAATATTATTAGTTGGCCGAAATATTTTGTCAGCTGATGATAAGTACTTTGGGTCTTTTTTGATACTTGATATACCTTATTTGAAACAAAATTCACTTTGAATCCTTATTTGAGAAAAAAAGCCATTCTATATCCTTATTTGAAATTTTTTAAAATAAAAGAACCGAAGAATGATTTTAAATTTCTGAAGTTTAAAATGCATTAATGTATAATTTAAACAGCAATATTTATTTCTCCGACGATCGTGATTTGTTACTAAAAAGAAAGTCCTTTAGACCGTAGGATCGAATTACTACCCTTTCATTTCACATATCAAATCATCTTATTTGGCAAGAAATTAATCGCCGATTTGGAAAAACGCTTGCCCGGCATCGCTCTAAAGCCGATCCCGACTGCCGACGACGGCCGGAACCGAAAAAAGGCCGTCGTCGCCGCTTGTCGCCGCGCTCGGTCCGAGTTCTCCCTAATCGCTCGCCTCCTTCTCCGTCGAGATTTCTCTCTTCTTTCTTCGTTCGGTTTCGTTCGTCTTGCTAGGGCTTCTGCACCCGCCGAGACCGAAGCTTTTCGTATAATTATTCTTATATTTTACAACTGCATGATCGCGAGTTGTCTTTCCGCTCGCCGCAGTTGCCGCCGGAGCTGAAGCTTGTTACGCCGGGCGATGTCGAAAAAGGGAGGCGCGGACGCGTTTTACGTCGTGAGGAAGGGGGATTTGATTGGAATTTACAAGACTCTGAAGGATTGCCAGGCTCAAGCCGGGTCTTCTGTAAATTTCTCTTTCATGCTGACTTCCAAGTTCCCATTGCTTGCCGTATAGTCTCGTGTGCAGTCCGTCGCTTTAGAGTTATATTCATGTATTGAGCTCTATTTATGTATTTTATCAGATACCCATTTGAATTTAGGCCCATTAAACAAGGAAAAACTGCCCTTGATGCGTGTGCTTAAGGGATGAATAGTTTCGGTTTAATTCCATTTGATTACGCATTGCTTGTATGTTCCTAGAGTATAGAGTGCCTCTGGTGTGATCTCCTGCATTTAGCAGTCGTATGGTGTTTCTCGGGCTGGTGATGGCGGTCCACCGATAAAAAAAGGGCCGGAAACAATTTGGCACATTAACCCCTGCATGTATGGGGTTTGTAGTTTCTTGGGTTATAGTTTGTGCAGGCTGCAATTATCGGTTGTCGGGGTGCATATTGTAATTTGTTATGCTTGATCTTAGGATCATTGAGTCTGGTTGAAGATGCAGTATAGTCGAACAATCTAATTGCTTATGTCCTTGATTTGGCTCCAGTTCTAGAAATCTTTTCTTGTGTTTTAAGATATCGTGAGCTCACCATTGATGTGTCTCTAATCTGGCTGGGCATTATCCTCTACAGTGATCAAACGATCAACCTCTCATTGACTTAGTTCTGCCATCTACAAGATTTCATTGTGCTCCTGTTTTTTTATTGTATTCTTGTGAGAGCTTAGTCTTGCACGGTTGCCCTGCTCCAAAGATACGCGGAATGATCAATATCTTGTGCTATGGCATAACAATGATTTGGCCTGTTGTTTAAATGAGATCTTTTCCTCCTCCTTGTAGGTTCATTCTCCATCGGTGAGTGTGTATAAGGGCCATGGTCTAGCAGAGGAGGCAGATGAACATCTCAAGTCACATGGTCTTAAGAATGCTTCTTATACCATTAGTGCTGCCGACTTGAAAAATGATATTTTTGGGGAACTTGTTCCTTGCCCATTTCAGGTTAGATAGCAAAAATTGTCAGTGCTTCTTAGTAATTTGAAGTGCTTCATTGTGGGGATGATATCTTTTCTTTAGTCTAATTGGTAGAGGTGTCAAATTTCAGTTAAATTTGGTGGTTTGACTGTTGTTAATAAGTTAGATTAGGTTGCCGCTTGTCTGTCTTTCACTTCTCTTTTCGACTTATTCATCTTCAGGCTCTCCCATAATGGAGGGAAGCTTTTATTTGTTTGATTAGGCTAGGTGATTGCTTACAGCCTTGGTAGTATCTTAATCTGATTCTAAGACCTAAAATGCCTGGTAAGATTGACAGACTATGATACCAAGGTCCAAGACTAAGAATCTTTTGCTTGTGTGGTTTTTTAGGATGTGAATTCATCAATGCCAATACTAGTAGAGAGCACTGTTTTCAGCTCACTGAAAGAAGATATGATGGAATCTTACTATTTCTTCTTCCTTTATTAATTTGGTACTGTAACATTATTTTCCTTCAGCAACCTGCCTCTACAAGAGGAGCATCATTGAACAAGGCACTGCCTACAAAGAGATCAGTGGAAGCACTTCAGTGGGACCATACGGTGCGTTAAGATGTTTATCAAAAAATTTATTTTTAGACTTTTCAGTCAGTGTCTAAAAATTTTGATGTTTGTTGTCACATGGAGTTGCAGTAGTTTAGAGGGATTACTAAAATTTCAAACCTATCGATGGACAATAATTATTTGAGAAGCTGCATATTTTGTAAGAACACATTGCTCGACAGTTAACAGATCAAGCGGAAGCTAGGCTGGAATAGCGGGACTGATATTGTCCCTATATCCTAGAGTTTGATCCCTATGTTCATCTCTTGATCGCTGTATATCATTAACAATGGGAACTAGCTTCCTTATGAATCTTGTTGGCATTATTCTTTTTGATAAGAGCCTGGCTGGTAAGCCTTATTCATTGTGTTTCTGGATTTTTGTTGTAAGGGTACGTTATGTTTGTTGTTTTGGAGTTTGAACTTCCCATATTGTTTGGCATTAAAAATGGGAAGCTCAACATACTTGTCCTGATCCTCACTGTTTGGGTTGATCGTGTGCTTAGTAGCTTGGTTGATTTATGTCTTGTTTGTCTAACAGCAGGCGGTAGGACCAACTTCAGCTTTGATCAATCATCAGAGCAAACATTTGAAGTTAAATGATGGTACTGCAAGTCAGCCAGCATCTTCCAATTGTGTGGGTGACAGACTTCTCTCATGCATATCTTGTCATCATTTATTAAATTTTTTAAAGCCTGGATGGCAAAAGTGTCACTGTTGTTTTTGGATCAATTGTTCCTTTGATCTGAAAATAAAAAAGTTGAACAGTAAGTTCTGCTTGGGAAAATTTAGTGTTTCAGAAGTATTCTAGCCATTTTAGAATTAAATCTTAACTTTAATATTTATTCTGTGTTGTTTTTGTATCTATCATGTATTTTTAAAAACTTATATTTGCTGTATCTTTGCCTCGTGGCGAATAAGTTATTTCTCCCCCCTCTCTGCTGTTCCCAAGCAGAGCTCTTGCTCACTAGAATTTGATGGAGCTTCGAAAGGAAACCCTGGACCGGCTGGTGCGGGAGCTATCCTGCGTGCTAATGATGGGAGTTCGGTATGCAATCACATGGATCGCCCAATCTTTTATGCCTTGCTTTTAAAATTACTACTCTGGAGCCTGAGTTTTTGGTAGGTTTGGCGATTGCGTGAAGGTGTGGGAATTGCAACTAATAATGTTGCTGAATATCGGGCTCTAATTATGGGATTGAGACAAGCTTTACAGAAAGGGTTTAAGAAAATTCAAGTCCGTGGGGACTCAATGCTTGTCTGTATGCAGGTTTGTCATTTTATTTGATGTCCTTTCATCCTTGACCTATAGACTGTGGTGTTTATATTTTAATTTTGTTTTCAATAAATTTTTTTCTGGACTATTTGTATGATCTTTTTCTTTGTGAGAAGTGTAATTGTAAGTTGGTTCCATTTCTTTTGAATTGTTATGATATTCGCTCTTAGAATGCTTTCTCTATGTGCTGAGACTTTGGATCAGTGAGCTCCTGAAGTACCTTGTATATTGAATATACTTGAGCAACTGCTAGGCATGTAGGTTGACATGCTTGATGCTTGTTAGTGAATTTGCTTATAAATTTGTTTGCACGACAGCAATTTCTCTTAATAGTCTTGCTCGAGCACTTTGGATGCTTGGCTTCTCTTGCCTGCTATTCTCTTGAGTTATATATTTTATTATGCTGTTTTTCCTTAAAGAAATGCCTATGCAACAGATTCAGGGAAAATGGAAACTAAAGAACCAGAATATGGCCGACTTGTGTCAGGTGGCCAAAGAGCTCAAGGACAGGTTTACTACTTTTCAGATCGATCATGTTCGTAGGGTACAAACACTAATCTTTCCCCCTCATGTTTTTGAATGTTTATCTCCACTCTAGGATTTTGTGCATAAACAACCTTTTTTGGATTTAATCTTGAAAAAGCTCTCTTTCCATTTTCTAGGAATTCAACTCCGAAGCCGATGCCCAGGCAAATCTAGCTATCGCTCTCAAGGGTTCGGCTTTCTTCTCTCTTGAGATTATGATGACTCCGGTTGACGGGGCATCAGATATCGATCTTGACAGTAACTTAAATTGCATTTTCTGTTGATTGGCAGATGGTCAAGTTGAAGGGGAGTGTGGACAGCAATAGCTCGAGCATGGAGCCATCAGCTGCTTCCTGTTGTGCCCTCAGATTGTTCTGGAAGAGAGAGAGAGAGAGAGAGAGAGAGAGAGAGAGAGTGAGAGTTGCACTCTTTGCTTGGGACTTGCATTGCTACAGTAGAACTGCATTAACATGTGTTGGCAAAAAGGGTACTAACATGCGAATTATGCATACTGCCAATTTCCTCCGAAACTATGCCGTCGTTATTCTTTTGCTCAAGGTTATGTTAATAGGCAGTGAAAACTCAATTGTTGATTTCTGAAGTGGAGAATCATGTTGGACCAATTGAAAGTGCTTGATGGAGGAAATAACCAGTGCTTCCCATGCTTCAGTTTATCATTCTTTGAAGTGAAGGCAGAAACTAAGTTAACTGAACTTAAGCGAGGATGATGACTACTGATGTTAGCTTAGAATGGATGAGCATGCATGCTGTGCCAAGAATCAGCTTTTGTGGACCAGCACTCGCGACAGCCATAACGAGGAAACCTGAAGAATTCTGATTCAAAACAATGAATTTTGGAAAAAAAACCCTAAATGAGAAAACAAAATGAAATGAAAGCAGTTGTAAACAAAATGAAATGAAAGCAGTTGTACCGCTTTTTCTTTTTCTTTTTCTTTTTACTTAAAAGAGACGAGTCTGTTTTACGGAACATGTTTTGCCTTTGGAAATTGTTTTTCAAGAAATTCAGTTTGAAAGAAAGTACCATTTTTTGGTCCTTGTTTGTGCCAAAACTAGTGGAGAAAATTTGTTTATGGTACTTGAAGACAAGTCAATCCACTATAAATATCCTTAAAAAATGACATGTAAAGACTAACAAACTAGAATCCACATTTTTTGTTTATTCTGTAATCTATTAAAATAACAAGAATTACAAAGAAATTAGGAAAGGACTCTTGAAGTCATATTCGTAAGATACGGCATACGTTGGTGTTTCCAAGAATGTAGAAAAACATGAGCAAAGTATATTTAGGAGATGGTCGACAAAGTTTAGACCAAAAAAAGAGAGAGATGAGACTTATCAGGAAAATAATTGATAAGAAATAGGAATATATATATTCGCATTTGGACACATACCAAAAAATAAGGAAAATGATTTTCTTTTTATCAAAAAAAGAAGTTGTTTTCTTGATCTAAACTTATTATTTTTAGCCCACGTAAAAAACTCCTTATTGATCGATTAATTTTTTATCGTCCAAACATTAAAAAGTTCAAAGATGAGTCGTGTTTTTCATGAAACAAAACGACCGTATTTACTCATGAAGTTTTTTTTTTTTTTTTTTTGGTCGTCTCCTACTACTCTATTCCTACTCTACACTCACTGCAGACTTGTACACCCCGCCTCTGCGGGGCGTGGGAGTCGCAACCCACTCTCGAAATTTACACGTCCCTACCCCCATCCCCCCCTGAGGAGGTGGGGATTTGAACCTCTCACCTCCCCCTTCCATGTTGGAAAGGTGGCCACTGGGGCGAACCCCCGGTGGTTTACTCATGAAGTTGTCCGTAGGTTAAGTAACATAGTACGAATTCTGTTGTGTCGCGCCAGGAAAGCACAGCGCTTTCTCTTTTATCTGCGACATTTTGTCGAACGGTTGGAAACCAAACAACAATGGCGGCTTCTTGGCTTTCCATACCGTCCTTCCTGGACTACAGACATCTCCCGCCTCCATGTGCTCCCACTCTCCGTTCGAAATTCACCTCCGCTACCTCCAAAACCTCATCTTTCGCAGCACCAACAACAAGAGGGCGCTCGCATTCCATCGCGTCAATCGCGCACGCGTTCAAGAGAGCTCCTTCCTCCAAGACCCGGCAACGGGGCGTCTGGGAAGACCCCGACGACGGAAGCGGCAGCGACTACGACGACGAGGAAGGAGATGGGAGCGAGGGGGACGACTTGGACTTCGAGAGCGACTGGGAACAGGACGGGGACGGCGTCGTGGGTCGTGCTTCCGGCGACGGTATGTCTTCGGCGGACAATTACGAGGAGGAATTGGTGAAAGGTATAAGGGCTCTCTCTGTTCTCTCTCTCTCTCTCTCTCTCTCTCTCTCTCTTTCTTTTCCGGTTTCATCATCTTCTCAGTGAGGACGCGATGATCATTTTCGTGTTCGATTTGCCGTTGCAGAGGTTGAACAGCTCTTAGGACCAGAGGAAACAGCTGTCCTGCGTGACAATCCCACTCCTAATTTGGCAAAGATATCGACGGTAAGAATTATACGCTCGGGTTCGAGTTCTTTTCATCGGCAGCTTATCTCTTTGGCGCTGCATTGGCCGTTTAAGCCGTTTGAATTCTCCTAGTTTAAGTTTTACGTCTTCCTGTCTCGATCCAGTACAATTGGCATAACGGGCTATGTCTTAGCTAATTTCTATTTCGTGTTCTCAGTCAAAATGGAACCCCCTCCATACCTTCGCGCTAGCCGGACAGATACATTTCATGGACAAGCTGCTTGAAAATGGTCTTGATATTGATACTGTTGATGAGGCAAGTTTTAGGATCTTCCCAGTTTGTTTCCTCCACGTTTCTTCCCCTCAGATTGACACGCGACGGTTTATGTCTGCAGTATGGTCTTACTGCCCTGCACAAGGCAATAATTGGGAAAAAGGAGGCTGTAATTAGTCATCTGCTGAGGAAAGGTGCTGATCCTCATATTAGAGATCGGGTGCGTGACTTCACTTCATTGTTCTGAATCTCTGTGACAGTTCCCAGCCTTTTACTCATGTGTTCTGATGCAACGGCGGTCTTGCTTATTGATTTTGTGGTAGGATGGTGCTACCCCACTTCATTACGCTGTTCAGGTAAGTGCCAAGCAAACTGTGAAGCTACTTATCAAGTACAAGGTTGATGTTAATGTTGCTGATAATGTGAGTATGGCTTACCTTTCTTTTGTGTACTCATTCTTCTTCTTGGTGAATATGAATCTTTATGAATCCTTTTGACGCTCTGTTTAATGTCTTTTTACAGGAAGGATGGACTCCTCTGCACATCTCTATGCAGAGTAGAAATAGGGATATTGCGAAAATTTTGTTGGTCAATGGAGCTGATAAAACCAGAAGAACTAAGGTATTCTGAGAATTCAACAATATGTAGACAAACTAGTGACTTGCCAAAAGGTTGCCTCTTTTGTGGGTCTACTTTGGTACTTTAAGTTAGTTCTTGGGGCTTCAAGCCTGTGATGTATTTGATCATGCAAATATTGTTGATGAATAAAAAAGGAAGAATTTCAAATATTTACACCAAAAAAAAATAAATAAATAAATAAAAGAAAGCAGACTATATGGTAGCTTTACATCTTACTGTCAATATCTGTTCATGATTGATTTTGGTAACTTGCCAGGAGTTAAAGATTAAATCTGTTCTATCTCCTATTGTAATGTAGTTCTTGGCTAATTTGTTTCAGGATGGAAAAACGCCTCTAGATTTAAGCCTGTGTTATGGCAAAGACTTCAAGTCATATGATCTCGCCAAGTTGTTGAAGCTTGTACTGGCTAATCAAGATTTTTGATGGGCAACACAAGCTGAAGGTAAGTCATAAGTATTCATCTGGTGTGGTAGTTTTATGAAAAGTTTGCATTTTTCTCTGTGGTCTATTGGGAATGGCATCATCTCGTATTTCATCTCAGATTGGATTGGATCCCAAGAAACATGATTCCAAGGGCAAGGGGCGATATAGGATTGGCTTGTGGGCATTGTGCACTGATATAGATCAAAAATCGGAAGCGAGAGATGATACTTGGATTGTGGGTCTTTAACTTGGACCGCATACTATCTACGTGTGCAAAGCAGTACTGATCCTGAACATTTGCTGCTCCTACATTGGATGACTAATACATGGGACTGCTGGTTTTGAAACTTAGGAAGCTGATGTATAACCGGTCTTTCTCTGTTCTATATATAGTCGTGGGCTACAATGTGGGGTGCAATCAGAGGTTAGCTATCAGCTATTTAAGCTTTACTGAATATGAGATTCTCCAGGGTAAAAAGTTGTGTTCATCCTGGCGGAATTTTGGTTCGCGGTATAATTTATGCGCTTTCTTCTCTTTCTTCATTTTCCGCTCTGTCCCCTGTAACTTGAACTCGGTGTGTAAAATGCTGATTTGTGAACGGAACTGCTAAGCTCTTGCCGTGATAATCCTATAACGATGTCGACATAGTTATACTTGACATTCCATGGTCGTGTAACTTATATTTCCAGGAAGGCATTATGCAACCCCTATAATGATCTTTCTGCGAACGAGTGTTTCCTTCAAATAATTAAGTTACGGAAGCAAATGGAGGGTGCAAAATATGAGAGAGAGAATGCGTAGTGTTGAGTATAATTTTGATGCGCATAAGGAGTGACCCTTGTGAACAAATTAAGACTTGTTTGTGCCAACCATGTATTTATTAATTTAGCCGCGTGTGAGCAGAATGAATGCAGAATAATTTGACGAGCAGAAAGGATTGTGTGAACTTTTATGAAAGATCAAGTACGATAAGTTGGTGATTTGAACGATGTTTGCAGTAGGTTTTTCTTTAGTTTTGCCCAAATAAAGGAGAGCTTTTTAATTATTTTAACTATGTAATCATCGAGTTTGTCGATTGAGATGAGAGATGATTAGATTAGATTTTGCAATTGTACCATCCAGTCAGTCTTAATCTATCAACTTGCTCTTTGATGGGAGTTTGTTATGTCAGTCCAGTGTCCCTTTAGTCCCACATCGCTTAGAGATCATGTAAACTGTTAGTTTATATTATGATGAGAAACAGTGTAAGATTGTCTCTTCGGAGACATCCGATAAAATTGGAACGATACAGAGAAGATTAGCATGGCCCCTGCGCAAGGATGACACGCACAAATCGAGAAATGGTCCAAATTTTTTTTATCCTTCTACCCCCGAGCCGTGCAATTACTGAACTGGGCTTGCACTGTCGTTTTGTGATCGAAGCTCTCTTACCACCTTGCCCCTGTCGTCCAACTCATCATGACAAAAATACCCTCCGACTCCCAGCAACTCGGTTCGGATACGGAAGACCCGAATCGGGTCCATCTGGGTCGGGTATTCGGATTGGAGACCGCAGCACGGAGCTTCTTCTTCAGAAGATAACACTCGCGCTTCGCCAGTTTCGGAGATAAATTTTTTCTTGCTTTCGCAGTTCTCTGCATCGACAGAACGATGGCCAGCGTCTCGGCCTTCGTCGCTCCCCACTCCATCGTCAACCCCGCGGCATCTCGAAGAAATCCCAGATCGCTTTTCGGCATCCGCGTGCAGAGCCTTCAGTTTCAAGCCCGGACGGAGGCCGTTTCCGCCGGCCGCTTGTCGTCGGGCGAGCGAAGTCGGCGCCGGAGTCGCTGGACGAGGGTGGTGAGGTCGTCGGAGGAAGAGGAAGCTCCGGTGGCGGAGGCGGTCGCGGAGGCGCAAGTCGAAGAAGATGCTTCTGCTTCTGATTCTTCTGCTTCCTCTTCGTCGGCAGCTGAGCAGCAGACGGTCTCGGTCCCGGTCTCGCCCTCCGACACTCTGACCATGTTCTTTCAGGTACGCCGACGAGGAGGACCCATTTGTTTCTTGATGTGAATTTGCTTATGCTCTGTTAGTTTTTGCGGTTGATTCTGTCTTTGTTGTGGAAGTGCTTGTGGGTTTGTAATTTGTTTGCGAGTGTGGTTGTGGGGGGGTTGTGTACCCTTCCCTTTCTCTTGCAGCAAGTGGATGATGGGTTGTTGAATTGCTATGTGCATTGCTCTGTTGAGGTTAGATCATTAATAGTCGAGTGCTGGCATAGGCGTTTGTATAGCGCTGGAGTTAGCTCTAGATGTTGTTATAGAATGCCTTATATATCAGGAATTGAGAAAAGAAGAAAAGAAATGAAACAAAGAAAGATCAAGCCCTTCTCTGAAGAATGAAAAGAATGAGGTTTTGAAATTTATAACAAAGAAGGATTTCGTTAGCGAGTGCCAGCAATTAAAGGGGAAAAATGTTGACCTATTTTCTTCATTTGGATTCGAAAGAACTGGGCCTTTATACTGTTCAAAGGGATCAAAGATGAGGAAAGGGATCGGGGAGCTTTATAATCAAACAAGAGGCCTCTTTCTATAGGTTAAACAATCAATGTTTGTTTTGCTGAGAAGTTTTTGCATGATTTTGATCTTTAAACTCTTGCATGGTGAATATATGTATGTGCTGTGGGGGTGTCTATGCTAGTCTTGTTATGACAGCATGTTGAGCCTCGACTGTTCATTTAAGAGGTTGATGTTTTCTAATATTTTCTTTCTTATTTCTGTAGGCAGAGGGTACAATGAGCGAAGCAGCCATCCCGGCGGTAACAACTGCATTGGAGGTAGACCCATTTAGTTTAACTTCCATTTGTTTTTCTCTCATCTCATGGTGGAAATACTCTGAGTGTGGTGTGACAGTCAATTACCTGCCTTTTGATAGAGAAGTTGACAAGTTGCTATTAGTAATACAAGTAACCACGACATCAGGCAGCCACATTCACAGTAAAAGACAAGATCTTATTGACTGCCTGGGGTGGAATACCCAAGTCCGATTCACAGCTTTCATTGCTATACTGAGAAAGCAAGTTGCATTTACTCATAAAACCCATAGAAACGTCTCATACTTATTTCCAAGTGTGAGAGTAGTTGCTCTGTAGCTTTGACCTCATTTCCCTTTTCTTTTTCTTTGGTCTTTTGTCACAAATTTTGACATATTCCTTTTTTTTTATTGGATTTATGATTTGTTTTTTTCTTGGTTGACTGGGTAATATGGTCTTATACACGGCGTCTCTCCTCTGGTTTCAATTATAGGGGAAGTCTGAAATGAAGTGCTCTGCTATCTAACTTTAACTGGTAGTGTAGTGTACTCAAACTATTATTGTGCTTTAATGCGTCCAATTTCTTTTCTCCTCTAGGGAGCTGAGGGCATTGCAACTTTGAAGGTTCAAGTTGTTGAGGGCATTGCCAGTGTTGAGGTGAGTATGGACTCCTGAAGTGTTTATTATGGTTTTGTATTTGCTTTCCATTTGGTTTGGACCTTTTACTGCATTTCAACTCATCTGCATTAGTGACCCCAGCAAACATATACAGTGCTAGATTTATCCTGCAATACCTCAAAGCCTTGGAGGATTTGTCCTTTGAGAAGGATGACCCTAGGATAAGAACATAGCAGGCCCCAATTAATAAGGAGTTCTGTCTAATCTGTGAGTAGATACAGCAATGTATCCTGCAAACCACGGAAGACATTTCAAATGTTAAGGCGCAAGGGCCAACCATGGCCTGTCTCCACATTCTTCACGTCAACAGTTTTCTACCCCGATCTTTCTAAGTTTGCTCAATCGCGTGCTTCTCATTTATCTTTCTTGGACATTGGATGGTTATGGAGCCTTTATTCTTTTTGGCCAGAGGAATGTTGTAGCGCTTATGTTTTGACAATTTCGTCCTTTCTGATCAGTTGACGAAACAGACTACTATACAAGCCACGGGGGTGGCTTCCAGTTTGGTCGAGACCATACAGGGCGCGGGATTCAAGTTACAAACATTGAATTTGAGCTTCGACGAGGAAGAGGAGGTCCCTGTCTAGATCTTGGAACTCTGAACCATTAGGCATAGCTTTCAAGTTCTGCTGAGATTCTCGGCCCCTGATGTGCCTCTCGTGAAATTGAGATGTGTAGTTATCGTTTCAAAGTGTTGGAGAATTCATATCTTGAAAGAACTGTTCCTAACACGGCCAATTACTGTCATTATGTGGTTCGCGTACATTGATTTTACAATGGTCGTTGTACCAAGGCGAACTCGACCGTGATGCACTTGCTTGGCATGAACTTCAATGGTCAACATACCGATCCATCGCCGCATAGGAATGCTGTATGCATCCTCTTTGTATACACAACCGAGCAAGAGGAGTTCGCATGACATGAGAAAGTGAAAGCATACATCAAAACAAAACTTTGGCATTGTTTTTCAGTTCCTCCCTCCCCTCAAAAGAGAATAAAAAAGGGCCTGAACTCATTAATTGCACATTATCTGTCATTGTAACTTGGCAATCTTATCCTCTGATGATGTCAATCACGTTCTGCATTTGCGAAGAGCACGTTACGAAGTGTAAGAGAGGAGGTTACGGTCTCTGCCACATGCAACTACTTAAAAAGTGTTATCAATCCTAGGTTAGGACACGACCGGTGGAAGTCACTTGAGAGCCCTAACCCAAAACCCTACTTTGCGTGAACTGGAAATTACAATTAGCCTCCCAGTTGCAGCTCATCGGTCCTTCATACTTTGTCACATCTTCGTGCCTTTCTTGCGTTCGGATTACAAATTAGCTA
Source organism: Eucalyptus virginea (assembly GCA_014182375.1). Taxonomy (NCBI): domain Eukaryota; kingdom Viridiplantae; phylum Streptophyta; class Magnoliopsida; order Myrtales; family Myrtaceae; genus Eucalyptus; species Eucalyptus virginea. The sequence goes on along the minus strand of CM024523.1, from coordinate 28,765,506 downwards.
AATGTTAACCTTGGCCACAATTACCATCTCTTCAAGTCGTGCTCGAGCCGGATCGAGATTGATGACAACATACATCATCACAAAACGGCACCTTTAACACGAAAAAATTCACCCAACAAATTAGATCAACGTAGAGTAATGGGTCGAGGTCCTTCTTTATGATAACAAAGACGGGTTAAAATACTACTTAAATTGATTTTGATTAATTCTCTAGTATGCACTGTCAAATAGACACGTGTTTAGAACAGATGGATCTTAAATGATCTAATTAACCAATGAAAGAAAGCAAGTTTACCAAGGAATGAGAACCTAAAACTGAGAGAGGGGCGGTTACTTTCGGCTCCATATGAAACCTACGTCAAATTGTGTAAAGAAAGCCAGCGAATCCTATTATGAGATTGTGCTGGCATTCTCTTAATTTCTCCCACGTGAGATTGCTCAAAACAAGGTCTTCCTGTGGGCTTCGCACGTAAGCATGGAGGCACATAGAACTGATCATACCATTCATTTATGTCGTATGGTTCAGAAACCTACGGATAAGATCTTCCTCGGTTAGACCCTTCACGGTTAAACCGATTGCTCATGCACGGAATATGTTTGACTCTCAGGATTAGTCTCATTAACTCAACTCGACACTGGCTAATAACTTAACTTGAAATGTACAAAATCTGCACTGATTTCAAGGTCTACGCATTGTTGCAACTAAACAAATCCATCGGCCCAGAGTGTTCGAACCCAGATGCATATCAAGTTTGCAAAGGTAGATTCTACCTCCACATGTATTTTTCTGGGGTAGATGTGATCTTTAGTGCATTGCAGGTGCACCCATGGAAACTTGTGAATTGCCCTTTCTCGACCAAATTTTCACTATATATAGCGAATTCATCACCCGGTTTAGCTCATTGTCAACAAGAGCTCGCAGAAAACAATCCCTTTGGCAGATACACGCTTTTCCGTCTCCGAAATGGCTTTCAAGGCTTTCGTCTTCCTTCTCCTGGCTTTGCTCTTGTTCACAACTGGGGTATCAATCAATCTTTTGCATATGCTAAGAGTAGCTAGTTAGCTAAACTGAGTCATTTTCACTTTTATATTCTGTTCTATGTTATTTCAAATTCATTCCTGCTTATTTAGCTCCTTCTATTTCCATATCAATGTCAATAGTAACACGTAGTTTATGTGGTTCATGAATAGAGAAAACCAACCGGGCAATTTCATTAGGCTTCTCAGATACAGATGCAGTTACCTAAGGAGTGGTCATGGAGCATGAGCATTGAGCTCAGTGCTAAAATGCTTGAAATCCAGTGGGAACTTCTTTTTTATGGTGAAAACCTATAGTGGAAGCTTGGTTAATTGTTCTTTCGTTTCTTAGGGGTAAAGGATTTCTGCAGAGTTATTTCTACAAAATTTAGCTAACGTCTTCATTCATAACTGAAATCACGGCTATACTTCTAGCACCAACAGGTCCTTTCCCTCATTATGATCGTCTCATCTTATCACGGGCGTTGTGGTGCACTGTCAGGCAGCACTAACCAACAATGCATACAACGGATAGAGTTTGTTGACAGTGTTATCGTTAAAATCGCACGCACGACATGCCAGTATTAAGAAAGTAAGAGTCTCAAGATTATCATCCTTTGTAATTTGATGCAGAGTTCAACCGTGGCTCCAGCTTACCCCCCAGAGAAACCTCCCACGGCAGTTCACCCACCAATGAAGGCTCCCATGGGAGCACCCCCTGTCAAGCTCTATGGTAAATAATGGCATCAATTCATCCCTTGCGCTTAAAGAGAAAGAAACGAAAAAGATCGAAAAACTTACATGCGTCAGCAGAAAATAACAGTGTCCACAAGTAGTGTCGTGATGATGCGACAAATTTGCATTCGAAAAAGGAATCACCATCTGTTCCCTCGTTCTCGGTTCATTTTTCTTTTTTATTTCCGGCAGTGTAATGAATTCCTGTCTAATTTCCCCAAAAACACAGGATGCGTGGCACCGTGCGAGGAGCTCTGCAAGACGCACCGCAAGAAGAGGCCGTGCATGACCCCATGCACGGCATGCTGCAAGAAGAACAACAAGTGCGTGCCCCTAGGTTATACGAAGTGCCCTGGCTGGGACTACGTTTTCATCCACGGAAAGAAAACCGCTTGCCCTTATTAGCCATCGCTTCATGTTGTTTGGACGTGGTCGTGGTTTTTTACTTCATATATTGTGTTGTACTGGTACTTGGAGTTGCTTTGATCATGTAATAAGTTCCATATGGGAGGATGAACAATAAAATAAGTGCAAAACTTTCATTTGTCAAAGAAAGAGTCTTTCATCTTTGGGCAAGCAAAAGCATACACACGGTCTTTTTAACTCCTCAAAATGATCAAACTAACTGGTAACTGAACATATGATTTCAACCAGCTTCCCCATCTGTAGTGTGTTAGTCACGATTAATGAAATATTTACGCGTATCATTATATTAACAGTGTCGGCACTATTGAAAGAGAGTTCCTCTATTCATTGTGTTCCACGAAATCTCCACACTACTTACAGAAATACAAGCATATGACTTACAAAATCCCCCGGGTGTAAAGAACAGAATAAGACTCATTCAGTAAGCCTTAGGATCTGCAGTTGATAGTTTAACAATCTTCCTTCTCATATGCGAGGACGAAGCCCCGCTCTACATCCTTATAAACCATCAAATTTGATGAATCCCAAGTGCGAATCTCTTGAACTTCGCAAGACACATTTGAATGCATGCAATGGATGCATGCGATATTTCTCTCCTTCTCTGATTTTTAGAATCTTAGGTCCGCTTCACGCGTAGCATGGAGGCAAATAGTGATCATGCCATACACTTATGCCGTGTTACGCAAAAACCTGCGGATGAGATATTTTCTTGGTTAGACCCTCCACAACTAAATTAACCTTCCACAACTAAATTAACTTCTCGTCCATTCACGCATGCAATTTGTATCGTTGACTCTCGGGATTAATCTCATTGGTTCAATTTGCAACTGCTAATAGGTATATATGAAATGTACAGAATCTACACCATTTTCAAGACCATGTATGGCTGCAATTAAACAAATCCATCGAGCCCAGAGTGCCCGAACTCAGCTGCATCAAGTTGGCACAGGTTGATTCTAACTCATCATATGTGTTTATCTGGGGTAGAAGTGATCTTTAGTTTACTGCAATTGTACTTATGGAAACTCATAAGTAACGATTTCTCGACGAAGATTTTCACTATCAATAGCAAAATTTTTGTCCGATTTTGCTCATCATCTTTACACATACGCGCTTTCTGTCTCTAAAATGGCTTTCAAGGCTTTCCTCTTCCTGTTCCTGACTTTGGTCTTCTTCACAACTGGGTATCAATCTCTTGCATAAGCTGAGAGTAGCTAGTTAGCTAAACCAAGTCATTGTTACTTTTATATTCTATTGTTTGTTCTTTTAAATTCAATCCTGCTTAATTAGTTCCTTCTCGTTCCTTCTTTTTCCAATGAATCAATTGCAATAACAACATGTTGTTTATGCCGTTCATGAATAGAAAATCAACCAGGCGATTCATCAAATTTCTCAGAAACTTTCTTAGAGAACTTCTTTTATGGCCCAAATCCTATAGTAGAAGCTCGTTTAATTGTTCTTCCGTATCTTAGGCAGAAAAGCTTTGAGCGAAATTATTTATAGAATTTAGGTAACAATTTTGTTCCTCACTAAAATCACGGCTATTCTTGGAGCACCAACTAGTACTTTCCTCATTACAATCGCCTCATCTTATCACAAGCATACGGATGAAACCAGTCGTGGTCCACTGTCAGTCGGCACTAACCTACAATTCGATACAACGGATAGAATTTTCGACAGTGTTATCATGAAAATCACGTGCACGACATATTGGAGTCTTTTAACAATAAAGGCATAGTTTCACTTGTCAAAGAAAAGCCTTTAGTCTTTGGGCAAGCAAAAGTCTTTTAGGGCGTGAATGGTATTAATTTCTGGAATAGAAATAGATTTTTCTATTTCTATTCTTGGATGAGTTTCTAAACAAAAATATGCGTATGATAACGATGCAAAATTTCTATTATCAAAGTAGAAATTCGCATGATAATGACACGAAATTTCTCCCTCCTAGTTGGTGGCAAACGGTGGAGGGCGGTCGACGACGACCTGCATCGGGTGGCTGGCAATGGGGGGCAGTGGGTGGCAAACGGCAACGACCAACAATGGACGACGGATGGCGAAGGTAGACAACGGTGACAACCAGCGGTGGCAGGGGGTAGTGGGGTGGTGGTGGCAAGTAGGGGTGATCGGGTCCAGGGTGGGTAGGGTCTAGACCTGGACCCTGTACCCAACCCTGTTATAACCGGTTCTTTTTTTTTGGACCCTGTACCCAACCCTGTTTGCATTGGACCATGTTCCCGACCCACCCTGTCTTTCCGATCCGGGAACAGGGTTAACCCTGTTTATATTGGAACCTGTTTTGCATAAAAATTACTGTACAACACTCATATGTAAGATAAAGCGTTTAACTGTTAAACGCTTTATCTTACAACTAGAACGACCCCTCTTAATGGGGAGGGAAGAGGAAGTGATGTTTGATAAACGATGTGACCACAATGTGAAATAAAGTGCGGTTATCATGTAATAGCACACGATATGCTTATTGCAATGCAGCCGAGTGAATAAAGTTTTGCATTTTCATGAAGCGGCACATCTCCTGTCTCATGTACAAATGAAAACGGTACCGAAATGAAAAGCATAATGTCAATGAAGTACTGAGGCCAGCATTATCTGCATCATGATTTTCTCATTTTGAGACAGTAAATATAACAACTGAAAGAGCAAATCGCTCACCCAGAAATCTTACAAAACTAGCCCTTGAATCAAATGATATCCTTCAATAACTTTATCAAGAAGAATACAAGCCAGATCTTAAACGACCTAACTAAAGACACTCTCAAATTACACGATTTCCCAGAATTTTTTTAGATTAGGATATGAGAGATGAATTGCATTTGACACAGAATACTGAAAAAACACCAATCATATGGCAGGCGAGCTTTCTTCTCCTCTGTTACCCGTTGGACCACGAAGTAAACATCACAGGGACATCACATTATGCAACAATTTGGCTGAGCCTCCAGCATCTCAGGTGATCTGCACAAGTTAAACTTTCGTAAGTCCATTGAATGAATGAGCTTAATCTGCTACTTGTTTACAAAGCACGTTAAAAGGATGAAGCATTAAAGCACATTCACCAAAAATGAATATGGTAATTGGTCCATATAAAGCTAAGACACGCAAAGGAGAACACAAGACGGAAAAGCATATTCTCCCTTTAGATGCATTTCCATTGTCCCTGGGGAGTAGGTATCTAGATTCTAGACCCTTCTTTTGGCCATAAAAGTAACTCTGAGCTCAACTTTAAATTCAACACTAGCCTTTCAACAAGGCCTCATGAACAGACATCCGCAAGGAAAAAGTTATCGTTGATGGGTAACGCCCAAATGACATCCAAATGTCATCAAAACTGTGCCCCAGCAAACCAGGCTGCTCATATTCTCAAAGAGACTGGGAATTTAAAGGGCTAAGAAAATCTGGAAAATAGAGGGGACTAGAAGGAACCTAAATGGAAAAAGATGAAGAATGGAATGAATGGACAACTAAGTGTCTCTCGAGTCTCAGCACGTTCCTTTTGTCATTCCATACATAAATAAAGTCTATTTACTTACCACAAAATCGAAGTTTCCACAAAATGAAGTCATACATCAGCTGCTGAAACCAGAAAAAACAGCTGCAACAATGGCATACATCAACTGCTGAAACTAGAAAAAACAGAATGCAACAACTTGAGGCATTCGGTTTCTCACAAGAAAGAAATGCAACAGCTTACCATTGGTGGTGGCAAAACACGAGCCTCAACGACAGCAAGTTCCTTTCTCACTGACGTTCCAAAGAGAAATCAAACACAAATAAAATCTATTTACTTACCACAAAATCGGAGTTTCCACAAAATAAAGTTTATTTTCCAATGATAATGTCCTTGGTAAGATAATCCAAATCTATAAAAAAAAAAAAAAGATTAAATAAGGCATTCACTTAATAAATAGTTATGCGAATGAATTACAAGATGAAAAGAAATATATATATAACTTACCCGCCTCAAATTGTTCCGCATTCTCGATGCACTCTTCAACATTAATTGGCACGAGAACAGCTCTCAACCAATCTTGAGTACAAATTAAACCTTCCACCACTCTAGGAGTCAAAGAACTTGGAAAGCCATCAAGTATATGTCCCGATGTACTAAAAGCTGACTCTGAAGCAACAGTAGTCACGGGAATAGACAAAACATCTCGAGCCATCAAAGATAATATTTTATACTTTGACCCAGTACTCTTCCACCACATCAAAATATCAATATTAAGGATATCTTCACTGTCAGCTTCAAGATACCGATCAAGCTCATATTTGTTTTCATCCAACACTTTTTTCTTCGCGTGGAGATAGCTTTTGTGCCAAGCATCGATTTCACAATCATTGTCATCAATATCAACATTGGAAGCACTACTACTATTACTCACACTTGAATCACCAAATTTTTCTTTACTAGAAGAGCCAACAAAAGATCGCTCATAAGATTTATACAAATTCTCCAAGGCGACCTTCACTTTATCATGCATCTCATCAATTTTTGCTTCATCATCATAGATTTGTTCAAAACAGAACTTTACATAATTCAACTTCTTTGTAGGATCCAATGCAACCGCAATCAATGCCATTATATTAATTTTATCCAAACTCCCATAATACTTGTCAAACTTCTCTTTCATTTTTAAACCCATAGCTTGAAGCTTTTGGTCTAAAAAATTCGTCGCATTATTCAAATACTTATACAACATAGCTAACCCCTCAAAATAATCATTGGAAGTAACATATGAACTACCCGACATCCTTTTGGTTGTATCATAAAACCGTCTCAGAAATTTAGAAAGAATGATAGCATTTTTCCAATCTTCATCTTCAGGAGGATCATTGTCAATTTCCCTTAAGAAAAATAAATCCTCATCTTTCATTCTTTTGAAAGCTTTCTTGAACTTTATGGCGGTGTCTAACATCATGTAAGTGGAGTTCCATCTAGTGGCAACATCAAGACAGACCGAACCCTTGTATGCAATCCTCTCACTCTCAATGTAAGCTTTGAATGTCTTAGCTCTCGTCGGAGAACTCCTCACATATCTAACTATGCTTCGGATGCGTGCAATGGAATCACGCACCTCATTCAATCCGTCTCTTACTATCTAGTTAAGTATATGAGCAATACATCTCATATGTAAAGTATCGCCATTCAAAATCAATTCTGAAAATTTTTCTTTCAAATAACTAACGGCCACATCATTTAAACTTGCATTATCCACTATTATTGTGGACACCTTCTTTTTTATTCCCTAATCATAAATGTATTTCTCCATCATTTTACCAATCTTCTTACCCTTGTGACTATGCATCGTCACAAAATTGATTATTCTTTTTTGCAACTGCCAATTTTCATCAATATAATGTGCAGTAAGACACAAATAGTACAAGTTTTGAATGGAACTCCACATATCCGTTGTGAGTGCAATCCTAGATTTAAGCTTTCAAACAAGTTCATACAATCTCTTGCCATTGTAAATCGTGAAAGATGATAGAAAAGAGGTTGCAATTCAGTAACAAAATCGCGAAAACCAACACGCTCAATCATGGAAAATGGCTGTTCATCAATAATAATCATTCGAGCAAGCATATGCCTACAACGTTCTTGATCAAACTTCCATGTCGTTAAGACACTACCACTACTAGTAGTATTTTCTCCAACCTCGCCAACCACATCTTTATCACGTGATGCTTTTTATCTGTACAAGGATACTTTTGCACTTTCTCAAGTGCTTCAATATAGGAGAGGTTCCATGATCAACATTATGCACATAATCCATCCCGCAATGAATGCACTTCACCTTAACTATTTTCTGTGTTTTTTCATCTATAATTCTTGAAAAAAAATGATCCCAATAATCTGATTGATTAGCTCGCTTTTTACTTGAAGGAGGACGAGAGTTAGGTACCCTCACCTTGTTTGTCGCGCCCATAGTCGCAGATTCCATTTCATCAGCTCCATGGAATGGCAATTCCATGAGTGGATTCATTTCATTATGTCCCTCCACTTCCATTGATATGTCTTTGTCTTGATCCATTGACTGAAAACTGAAAAAAAAAAATTATATAACATTAGGATTATACAAAAACAGATTAGTTTTCATAGTAAATCAAATCTCTCAACATAACTTTGGAGACATAAAGTAATTCATTCATCCCAAGAAGTCACTCGCCGAAGCTGTACGTTTAATAGTCGAGACAAGTGATCATTTTAAGATATAATTTTGCTTGAATATTAAAAGGAAGAGGCGAGTTTGGGTTTATAAGAGTATATTGAAGAAGAAAACCAGCAGAACAGCCTTTGCTCTCTTGCCTCTCTCACACACACACCCACCCGCACAAGTATTGTCTTCTTGTTGTGCGTGACCAGGAAGTTGAAAATGAAATTCCTTCCTTATCAGGTAGGATTAACGAATAGTGTGACAGCAACAAGTTAGCAAAACCAGCTTAATAATTGTTGTATAATTTATTGATGAAACTCGAAAGGTAAATGATTTACACACCATAACAGTTTCATAATCAATACAAAATCAATCGGTGAAACGTGAAAGGCAACGCAATCATTTTAAAACTGGAATCCATTGGTGAAACCGAAAAAGTAAAATATTTAAGAATGAGAGAGCGACTATTATCGCTCATTCATATAACTAATCAATGAAGCTAATAATTTCTAATTACCAAACATCACTGACCGGCGGCGAGCGGACCATAAGTAGCGTCAGGGTCGTCACGCGGTGAGGATAGGGACATCGGCAGAGCTGGGCTGTCGGCGGTGTATATCTGTTGGGCGTCGGAGCAGATCTGTCTGGCGTCGAGCAAAGGAGGACCCAGCAGCAGGGGCAGCAGCGGCTTCGCAGGGGAGGGCAACGCAGGCGAGGCGCTGCAGCAAGGGGCTCGGCGGGACGTGGCGACGTCGGGTCGACGCGGATCAGCATAGCAGCAGCTTCGACGGGCTGCTGGTATCGCGGTTGGTGAAGGCGGCAAGGATCGACGCGGCTTCAGCGGGCGTCAGCGAGGGGGCTAGGCCAGATCGTGAGCAGAGTAGGGGGCGTCGTTCAGGCGACGGTAGATCGGTAGCAGGGGAGCTCGGGAAACAGTGCGCGGTGAGAACAGGATCGGCGGAGGGCTATTATGGGTTGCTCGAAGATGCGACAAGGTGGGCTTGCGGACGCGAGATCTGCGGGTCAAGGGCGTCGGCGAGGCAACAGCAGCAGGTGGAACGACGAGATCGAACGGAGGCGGCGTCGGCATTCGGGTGCGAGCTCGGCGGGGGTTAGCGGCTTCGCGGGCAGAACCAGTGGAGCGGAGCTTCAGATGACCGGTGGAACAACGGCGATGGTGCAAGTGCGAGGGGTGCGACGAGAGCGGCAGAGGCGGCGTCGGCTTCGCGATTTCGAGAGGGGAGCTCGGAGCAAGGCTGGCGAGCAGCTAGGAACCGGGTTGACAGAGGCGGTGTCACAGGAGGAAGGCAACGGTGGGCGAGCGGAACCAAGATCGGCGGACGGGCGGAGGTCGTGAGCTCGGGGAAGTCTGCCGTCTGCGGGTAGAGGTAAAGATAGAAAGTAGAAACAGATTAGGGTTTTGCGTTTTGGTCTTTTTGGGGGTGGCTTACAAACCGGTTCTCCAACCAGTTCCCAAACCGGTCCGGTCGATCCGGTTCCCGGGTGGGTAATCCCTCGAAATCGGTTCCCGGACCGGTTCAAACAGGGTCTGAATTTTGGGAACCGATTCCTGGACCGGTTTCAACTGGAACCGGTTCCCGACCTTGTTTTCCCAGTGGGTCGGACTGGGAACCAAGTAAACCCGGTCCGGTTGCACACCCCTAGTGGCAACTGGCGGCAACCAACGGGGTGGGGGGACCGGCAGTGGTGGGTGGTGGGCGGCAACAACAGGTGGGTGGCTGGCTAGTTGCAAAGACGAGTGATGAGAAAAATTTTTATTTTTCATTTCTGTTCTAAAAATAGAAAAGTAGAAAATTTTTACTTTTTATTTTTGTTCAAAATCTATTTTTCGACTAATAATTTGTTACAAAAATAGAAAAATAAAATTGCATTACCAAACAGATTTCTATTCTAGAAACAAATCTACAATAGAAAAATAATTCTAGAACAAAAATAGAATGATTATCATGCGTATCCTTCACTTCTTAAAATGATCAAACTAACTCATAATTGAACATTAGATTTCAATCAGCTTCTGCATCTGCCAATATATTTTCCTCGCAAGCAACGGCAATCATGCGGCCATCTAGAATTTGTTAGCTGGGATCAAGAAAGTATTTGCGCAAATCATTAGATTAACAGCATCGGCGCCTATGAAATCTCCAAACTTAATGAAGAGATATAAGCATGTGACTGACAACATCCAATAATCCTTGAGATCTGTAGTTCATGGTTTAACAATCAAACTTCTCATATGCGACATTGGAGCGCCGCTTCAGATCCTTATAAACCATCAAATTGGACGAATTCCAAGCTTGAATCTCTTGAACTCCACTAGATTCATTTGAATGCACGGATAATTTGTTCAATGGAGAGAGATTTTGTCCTCTGCAAAAGAGCCCAAAAGACAAGTCAAGTCGAGAGGTCGACAATGAGTAAAGTGACGATCCTGGAGATCCAGCAGCGTCCGGGGATTTAGCTTTGTCCTAGATGAACTCTCTCCTACAAGCAGTGTGAAAAACTTGACGTCGCCATTTTCTTTTGGCCAGGAATTGAATACAGATGCATCTCCATTAGCTATGGTGATTAAAAATGAATTCAACAATTTTTTTTGCCTGTTCATTATGAATCATTAATGAAAGAGGACGACTCTAGCAATGTAGGTTCTTAGTGTCCGACTGGGCTCACTCCCCCATGAAGAAAATCTAATAAAATATAAGCCCAAAAACTTGAGCTCATATAATAATTCATATGAAGAAATAATGGGAGGTTATATTTTGCCTAAATAAATAGGGTTTTTCTCTATTTTTTTATGTGGTAGCCGCAAAAAATTATTAGTGTGAGGCACTAGCAAGAGAGAGAGAGAACAGAAAATTCGGAAAGAGATGCTATCCGGTTTAAATCAAGCTAACGATTGGAGGTCAATTTGTGCACCGCTTCCTACATTAGGTTTTTCGTAGGTTGAATCGAATATGCTTATTAGTGAGATTTATCATTGATCTTCTATAAAGTTCAAGTGTATCGTCAAGAATGGTGTCTTAATATTGTTGCTTCTATGTACCTCTAGTATTAATTAAAAAAGAACTCTGCTCACTCAATTTTGTTGTTAGTGAAGATTTTGAGTGGACTCTAATCTCGTTGTTTTTAATCTCCTCGCATCAAGGAGGTTTTCCACGTAATATTGCCTTGTGATTGCGTGTTTGTTATTCCTATTAGGTTCGTATATGAATGGAGATTGTTCTATTTCGCTACGTTAACCCAATATCGTTTGGATTGTCCTTATTCCCCCAACACATAGATCACTCTCAGATGACTCAAAAGAGTGGAAAAGAGTTTGCGTATTTCTATCGAAACAAAAGGTTCTCAATCGTCGTACATAACATGAAAAATCTGAACTCCCATAATGCGGAGACCAATCGTATAGCATGAGTATTTTAGATGCGCTCGACTTCTTAACATGTTACTTGAAACGGAGACAGATAACACATGGGAGAGGGAGGAAGCGGTTCGAACAATACATCCGGGTAACGCTAGCATTCAGAATGCCCTGGCATATTACCTGCCTCCTTGAAATCCAATCTACAAATCGGCGAATGCACATGCAGGGAGAAGTTTCCAGGTTCATGCCTCACTTGAAAATTAAATCTAACCGATCTCTCTTGCTCCTAGCACACCGACCATCTTCCCCGCGAAGAAAAAACAAAACCACAAAACCTAAGAACATCTCAGGGAGACAATGCATATGACATCACATGTGGAGAGAGAGAGTTTGTGAAGAGCAGAACACGAGAGAATCCCACTGTCCTACTGCTCAAATCTTGGTTTTGTTTCAGGGGAAGGTCGGCCTGGCATCAGCCTTGTAGGACACTCTAGATTAATCCTAGTGTCAATATAATACGATCTGTCAAGAACCAAAATCTGACTTACTGTAAATAGAAAAAAAACAATGCAGGGAAGAAAGACTCTTCCCGCCGTCCTTTCTGAACAGACATTATTGTACAGCCCTGGTGCTTAGAAAAGAATCATAGATATAAATACTATCCCACCATAAGTATTCAGAGAAGAGGGAGGAGGAGGAGGAAGAGTGTGAAAGCAGCTAATACAACTGGCACCTGACAGCAAGGGCAAAGCCACTTGCCGTATCAGTGCTGTCCATCTTCACTTACAATTACCAAACTTCGAGCCTGTGAAAACATGATTCAAGAAATGCAGCATTTCCCTGGTATAAAAGAAAGTGGGGCGAGAGAGAGAGAGAGAGAGAGAGAGAGATCAGAGCTGTCAATAAAAATGACATCAACTTGTTATCTTGCAAAATGGGAAAATGGATAGCTGTCGAAGACAATCACTGCTGCAAGTACCAAAGGAGAGACCTCGTGCACGCTGTACAGGGATAAAAAAAAGAAAAACTTGGGTAGAGCTCGAACATACTAGTAAAGAGATAATAGAGACAGATCTCGGGACATGTGGGGTCTAATCTAACAAGTCAGATTTCTGACATCAAAGGCCATGACTATTGTACTCCGCCCAGCTGGCATACACTTGACTGAACCCCGCCCACACCGCCTCGTCTCGTAGCATCTCACTCCCTCCTCACTCAGTCTCTCTCTCCCCCTCTCTGTGAGCTCTGCTCTATTTAAGGCTTGTAATACTGTTGCTCTCTTCATCGAATTAATCATCCAGAAGAGAAGCTCTTTGATCTCATCTCTTTCGAGTTTCAGCCACTCTTGTTGCCATTCCCCATGGCCTTCAAAGCCGTGCTCTTCTTGGTGGCCACTTTCGTGTTGATAACCACAAGGGTACTTACTCTCTCTCTTCCTCCCTCCCTCCCTTCCTCCTATTTGTGGGTTGGTGCCTTTTCTGTGGTCTAAATCGCTGTCATCTTTCGACAGGTTTCATCCAGTGATGAGGAACTCAAGATGAAGGTAATGTGTAGAATACTATGAGTAGGAAACAGTGGTGGGTTGTTCAGCAGAAACTGGGCTTCCCTTGTTTGTTTTCACCTTCTTGAGATATGCTCTCATTTACTGGACTACTGAGCAAAATATATATATGCCCCACTTCACAAGTTGGTCTTTTTAGTACTTTCTACAAAGAGACAAGATTAGCCAACCAGGTCAACTGCATTGACTGTTCAGAAAAGTCTAAGCCCCTAGATGTTTCAATGTGGAAGATGCATCATACCCTTATCCTCAACTTTAGTGGCATTTTTGTTTTTCTTGTTGAATCACGTTAATGCGTTGCTAGATTACACGTAACTTGGATGAACTTTTCTCGGAAAGTAGAGATTGAACGTACAAGTTTGTTGCAGGCTCCGTCTCCACCGTATGCGAAGGTCCCAGTGCCAGCTCCTGCTCCGGCCAAAGTGCCAGCTCCTCCATCGAAGACGACACCACCACCAGCGAAGACTCCCACATCCGCACCGTTGCCCCCGGTGAAGTCCAAAGCAGGTAGCGATCTTCCCCCTCCCGACCTTCCCATGATCTCTTTGTCTTTTCTTGTCGTGCCCTCTTTCGCTGAGGCATCTCATCGAATGCTTCGGTCGGCGTCTGCGCAGACTGCATCCCGCTCTGCGACCAGAGGTGCAAGCTCCACTCCAGGAAGAGGCTGTGCATGCGGGCGTGCATGACGTGCTGCGACCGGTGCAAGTGCGTGCCCCCGGGGACGTACGGGAACCAGGAGATGTGCGGCAAGTGCTACACCGACATGACCACCCACGGCAACAGAGTCAAGTGCCCGTGAAGTGCTCGACCCTTTTCCTCCCTCAGCTGCTGCGACATCTGGCGACTCTCGTAATAAAAGTTTCGAATACAGGGGCGGGGAAAAACCAATGGTTTTCCGCTTGAGAATTTGCTGAACTTCTGCTGAATGCCAAGAAGGCTTGCCTGTGTCGTTCCGTAATCTGGGTTGTTTCACTTTCTATGAAATCACCAATCTTTCGTCTCGTTTCGGTGGTCGCTCCTTTCATTGATCCGCCATTGAAGCAGGTTTTCACAGCATAACTTCTGGTAACACTACAGTTGAATACAGCATCCGTACGTAAACGTGGGGAAAAAGGAGTACTTGAATATTTATAGTTTCCCAGTCTAGGAAAATACGTGATTCGATCGTCGAACGATTTTGGAAAAAGATGGTACTTTACCCGACATTTAGAGAGAATTAGTACACCATAAGGCTGCCAAATATCATAGATTAAAGGAAAATTTTACGCATATCTAAATACAACAAGCGTTTTAAGTAATTAAAAATATGAGAAAAAAGAATACAGGTTGTTTATGCAAATTTTTTATATTTTTGGTCGGAGTGTTTTATGGAGCTATACTATTGGCCACACACGGATAATGTCGCTTATGACAATTCGTGGTACTTTTTAGCTATTACTATACCATTGGCCAATTGCTTCAATGTTAATGCTTTCGAGTCGCAAACTCCGAAATCAAATTAGTATGGATTAATACCCTGAAAAACTCCAAATTGGTACGTTTGTGACAAATTTATTTTAAATTAATTTTTTTATTATAAAAAATTTAAATTGGTACACCTGTGATAAATTTATCACAGATAATAAAAAAAATTATAAATTTGTACACTTGTGATAAATTTATGTATAAACTATTTTTTTGGCATTCAAAAACTCCAAACCTGTACACCAAATCAACTACCATGGATTATTCAACTTAACAATTTGACAACAAAATTTAACAGAAATTAATAAAAGATAAATTTATTACAAGTGTACCAGTTTGGGATAAAATTAATTTTGGATAAATTTGTCATAGATGTATCAAATTGAGATTTTTTGTAATATTAAACAATTTATTTTCCACATAAGTAAATTATTAGTTGTAAGCAAAGGTGAATTACGATGAGTATAGATAAGTATAGATAAGTTGTGACCGGTAACGTTAATTTACTACACGAGTGTGATCGAATTTACAATTGATTAAGGTAACATCACAACAAATTTCAAGAAACTTACGGCCTAATACAGGACCGTTCCCTTTGTTTCACCCGGGGCCCAGGAAGCAGCCCGACCATTTATTTGGTCCAACAGAAAAAGGCCGGGCTAACAGACAGTAATTCGCTCGGCCCAACCCTGTATGGGCTGGGCTGGGCTGGGCTGGGCTGGGCTGACGAAATGGGAGCTTAAACTCCAGTGGCTACCTTTTTTTTTTTTTCAATTTAAAGTTATAATTACTGAGTATGTATACTTAGCAATATTACTTTCCACAATCTAGTGTACATGAAGAAACAAACCGCTAATAATAGGAATTATACACAATCTAGTGTACATGAAGAAACAAACCGCTAATAATAGGAATTATATTCAAGAAATGGATCGAAATCTTTATGTTATCGGGTACCCATATCAATTTACTTCCTGAATCTAAAGGTTCTTGCGCATGGACTTCCTCGGTACTTTCAAAAACTTATAAAATTTTCCTCCTAAATAATCAAGCTCCGCCGGAGTCAACAAACCTAAGTGGACAAGCCCCAACTTTGGGCTTTAGAAAGTGTATGTATGCTTGCACGCTAGATCAGGCTTTGTTAGGCACTAGTTCCAAGATCGAGTCTCATTAAGAAAAATGTCTTTTGATCAATTTTCATTCATAATAAAGCAAGTCAGAACCAGAGATAATCAACTTCCACATTCATCAAAAAATCTCAGAGAGTTGGCAATGATGGAGTGGTTCTGTGGATACCTTGACCCCCTTGGTCGAGAGGAACGGGTGCTAGACGTGCAAAAAGTGCGTCGGGCTGCTAGGATTCAAATGTCATTGTGTGGATGCGTTCTTTGGATGCCTTGGTTATCTAGAAGCGCTTGTACTCGATATCGAGATGAACTTTAGGATCAACCTTGACTAAATCGGTACTTGGTTCGGTGCAATTAATTAAATAATTTGTGCACTTTCAGCTTCAAAGGAAAAAAGTACTATAAATGTGGATTGTGTGGATTTCTTCCTTCGCAATAATCCAGTCGTATATCTGTTCTCTCTCAAGTTCCACTTTTTTCTTTTTTTCAAAATTCTTTATTTTGCTATTCAATTTATATCAAAGACGAAACCCCTCAGACCTTTCAAGATCTAGGAACATTAAGGCATAGAATAATAGCTCAATCTCTTGCACAGCTTTTTAATTTTTTAAAGTATTATTTTTCATTTTCAATAATTTAGGTAAGGGGCCGATGTACAGCTAACGATTAAATTAAATATTTTTTTCCCGCTATAAATGTATAAACAGACACGAAAATTATTTTCGTCGATGTACGGAGAGGGCGTCGTCTAGTGGGAACCGAGGATTTTATTACACAACTGTCTCCTTGCATTAAAACCAGCAACCAGGTGTCGGCATTGGAGTTTGTTGTTTTTCTTTTTAAATTTCTTTTCCTTTTTTTTTTTTCCAAAAAAACAAATTACGAAGATACAAGGGAGCAATATTTGCATAGATGAGCTGTGATTTTGAAGGCATGGGTGGGACCGTTGAGCACATGAACATAAACAACATTAATCAGTCATTTCATTGACAGATCCATGTCACTAGAAACTTATCAAGAGCCAAAAATATTTGTTCGTTTTTCTTTTGCAAAAAAGGAATCGCTTTTCGCTTATGAACAATGGGCCGTGTTGGAAAAGTAAGCGTGGGCCAAGCTCAAATGGCACTCTTCCGCGGAAAACCCCAACCCCGAAAGTTACCGACATGAAATTTATGTCGTAGGCAGGCTTGACAACCTGAGCCATCATCGGCCGCATTTAGGATTTACTCAAGCGCTATGCTTTTATTAGCTTGTCAACTTATTTTTATTTTTTGACAAAAAAATTATTTTTATTTTTTTCTCATGATTTTTTGGCACCATATTATACAGCTCATGAAATAATGTTGTGCTGGGTGGCAATGTTGCCTTTAGATAGCCGCATTAGAGAGATGGATCTGGCATGGGAGCCACCAAATACGCGCCCGAATTCAGATGCTTTTGCCCCCACTAGATAGCTGGGATTTATGGATACCAGGTACAGTCGGTAACCATGCCCCTCCTATTTCACATTTCACGGGGCACTGGATTGTTTCTAATAAATGTCTGACGCATGTTATCGAGACACTCGTTAAAAGATTCTTTCATAAGTGCATTTGTTTAAGAAAAAAATATCTTGTCTGAATTAGTTTATTGAATTTTCATCTAATTCACTGAAAATGATTAGTCAAGTAAAAATACTTTTTAATCAAGAAAAATATTCATGCATAATTTTTTTTGTCCGAGATAAAATTATGACATCAAAATCATTTTCTAAATAAAATCCAAATACCATAAATATTTTTGGTCACATATAACAAAATAAAGGAAAACTAATTATTTTCCCAAATTATGATTTTTTGAAGAAGTATTTTTCTTTTCCATAACATGTTCCACTAAACAGATGCACCCTAAATATGTCTATCTGATGTTAGATCGGATATATCTCGATAGTTGTCATTCGAACCTCTAAGATTTTGGGGGAAAAAAAATAGAAATCAAATAAGAGGTCATTAGACTCTCAATACCATATGAATATTGTTGAAATGTTATCTTATATCATTTGACTATAAGTCCTGTACATTATTTATGTACATATGATTTATTTTCATTTGTAAATTGAAGTTTTTATATTGGACCCCGCATGTATGATCATTAATCTGAAACTGACCTGCAAACTGAAGATGCATAGAAAGTACTCCATTAATCATTGCCATAAAAAGAAAAAAGAAAACAGTGAAATGGGCTTGACCGACGCATCTACAGTGATTTTAGGCGATGACATGAGAAAGAAAATATCTACTTATGGCCGAAATCGGTGATCCTTAACCATCGTTTCAAAAAATAAAAGTGTTTTTTTTTTGGAAACCAATTTTCTCATTATAATCGTTGGGTTTATTAGTTAATTGAGGGGGGAATTTCCCCTAAATGCTCATTAATAATCACATCTACTGCCACGCTCTCCCGCCAATTTAGGCTTTCCTCGTATCGTGCGCTGCGTTCTGACTTCTGAGACAGCTGGTGTTTACTTCGAATTCCTCGTTCCCCGTGCTGTTTCGGTAATTGCTTTTCACCAAACCCCCCCGCTCATTGCAACCGCCACCATCGCCCAACATGAGAAGCCAATAAAGAAAATTAAATAATAATAATAACAATAGTAATAATAAAGCATTCCACATGAGAACCACCTTTTTTTGTTAGATTTCCATGTCCGTTGCTCCTTCCCGCGAGTTGAGATTTTCTTTATTTGCTAAAAAAAAAAAAAAAAAGTCTAACGAGGATTTAGTGTGCACACGCGCCCACGAAATTAAGTCAAGTGAAACTTCAAGCCAAACTCACTAAAAGTTCATTTTTTTAAATTTTAATTTGCATAAAATGTTTCGATCAAAAAAAAAAAAAAATTTGCATAAAATGAATATAGATTCTAGGCATAAGGAAAGCTTTTATCGTATCGTTTTCAAGCGTTCTCCCACTATGAATTTGTGATTTGACGTATGAAGATTCTGTTGATATGACTTTTATTGACAATGACTTCAATTCTTCTTAAAAGAATGAATGTAATTTTTTATAAAATATTTACCTATCATATTGAATCACTGTCACTATTATTTTCAACCGACCATCCTTTTTATGTTTCAAGTCGTGTTAACTTTTAAACATCGATCAATCTTTTTAAAAAGAATGAATGTAATCTTGAATTACTGCCACTACATTTTTCAACCGACCATCCTTTTTACGCTTCAAGAGGTGTCGACTTTTAAACATCAATTACTAACATTTGTAAGCATAGCATAGTAAATTATAAGCATGTTGAATAAACCTCTTTAGCAAACTCGTGATTGCATCACAACTGCACTCACACGAGTTATTCGAGTTGTGGTATCTAGAGGTCAAATGGCTCCACTTTAGAGATTTTATATAATTCTAGGTACACTGTATTGTAATTAAGCATCAAACATTGTTCTCGAATGCCATAAACTTTTTATTTTTTCATTTTAACGTTGTCTTGCGTTTGGTTAAACGGAACGAAATATAACTCCAGCATAGTACGGAAGAGGTCTAGCCTCTCCAGGCAGTCAGGTCTACCAACGCCTGTCCACATCCTAAGGAGAGGTGGCGGGCTGCTTGGATTTGCTCGAAACAATGCCTCGGGGACACGGCACCTAACTCCCCTTGTAGCCAACCCAATATTTTTCTTTCCGAATTAGCTGGGAATACGGGCCACTGGGTCTCTTCGGCCTATCTAAAATACTTTCGAGTCTTTTGAGGATATGCTTAGATCCGAAACGAAATATAATTATAGAATGAAATGAAAATAATCAGAAAGATATATTTGTTCGGTATGAAATTATTACGAAATGCAAAACTGTAGCAAAATAGAAAATAGAAAAGGTATTATTATTGTACCGCCAGGAGGAATTCTCCTGTACTAAACATGATTGTCAAAAAGGTGGGGCCCGTTGCATGTCCAGCAAGCAGACCGTGATTGGCGGTGCACCGACTGCCACGTGCACGCGCCTCCCCATTAGCATAACCCGCTCCCTCAACTCAACTCACTCCTCTCTCCCAGTGAAACTCTCTCACTCCTCCATCTCCTTTCTCTCTCTTCATCTCCATTCTCTCTCTAACAACAATGTCGCCGCCGCCGTCGCCGCCGCCGCGCTGCCCGGCCCTCCTCCGCATTGCGCCGCTCCTCCTCGCCGTCCTCCTCGCCTCCTCCGCCGCGCCCGCCGCTTCCCGCCTCACCGCCGACTACTACGCCAAGTCCTGCCCGCGCTTCCACCAGATCGTCCAGGACACCGTCACCTCCAAGCAGATCTCCACCCCCACCACCGCCGCCGCCACCCTCCGCGTCCTCTTCCACGACTGCTTCGGCACCGGCTGCGACGGCTCCATCCTCCTCTCCGCCGCGCCCCTCGCCCCGCCCCCGGAGCGCGACGCCGACATCAACCTCTCCCTCCCCGGCGACGCCTTCGACCTCGTCGTCCGCGCCAAGACCGCCCTCGAGCTCGCCTGCCCCGGCACCGTCTCCTGCTCCGACATCCTCGTCGTCGCCGCGCGGGACCTCGTCACCATGCTCGGCGGCCCCTACTACGATGTCTTCCTCGGCCGCCGCGACACCCGGATCTCCCGCGCCTCCCTCGTCGCCGGGCTCCTCCCGCGGCCCAACATGACCATGTCGGAGCTCCTCTCCCTCTTCGGCGCCCGCGGGTTCTCCGCCCAGGAGATGGTGGCCCTCGCCGGCGCCCACACCGTGGGGTTCTCCCACTGCAAGGAGTTCAGCTCCGGGATCTACGGCTTCAGCAAGTCCTCCTCCTACGACCCGACCTACAACCCGCGGTTCGCGCAGGGGCTGCAGAAGGCCTGCGCCTCCTACGGCAAGGACCCCACGCTCTCGGTGTTCAACGACGTGATGACCCCCAACAAGTTCGACAACATGTACTACCAGAACCTGCCCAAGGGGCTGGGCCTGCTGGCGTCGGATCGGGGGCTGTTCGGCGACCCGAGGACGAGGCCGTTCGTGGAGATGTACGCCAGGGATCAGGACCGGTTCTTCAAAGACTTCGCGAGGGCGATGCAGAAGCTGAGCCTCTACGGGGTCCAAACCGGGAGGAGGGGCGAGATCAGGCGAAGGTGCGATGCCGTCAATTAAGATTTTCGCTTCTTTTCTCGATCGCTGTCGATTCTTGTTTTTCTTTGGTGGGTGTGATTGAGAAAGTGAGATGGGGTTGAGGATAATGGGAGAAGCACGCAGTGGAGTGGGATTTTTATATTTGTATTCATTTTTTTCTGATGAGGCAATATGTATACATGATGTTTGTACCGGAGCTAAAGGCATTTATAGATGATGATTATTCACTTTTTCAGCATTTTTAAGGCTGTTGGTTTCTTAATTTCTTTGCCGGGCAATGGCTTCTAAGTTTTGTTGCTTCTTGTTCTTGAGAAACAGAGCTCAGCCCAGCTCAGCTCCTTTTCTTCTTCTTCTTCTTGCTGGTCAAAAAGGAATAATGGTCCTCTCTTTCCGCTTGCCCTTCTCCTTTTCTGAGACAAAAAGTCACTTGCAGTGGCGAATTAGTGAGTGGGAGGAACAGGCCAATTATGGTAAGATTAGGGTGAAGACACTTGAGGTTACCTTGGTAAAACAAAGTAGAACTGGGAAGTGGAAAGTGCTTCTCTCTCCTGTTTTTCCTGCTGGTGCAACTGCAGCAGTGGAAACTGCTTTGTCATTGTATTGGTGGATTGGAAAGATGGACGTTACATTTTCGCTTTATTTTTTAGTTTTATTCTAACGTCTCCAAACTAGGATAACCTCTCCTTTTCATTTTTCCATTTTGGCTGAATAATAGTTTACTAGCTTAACGGGTACATCTTCATTTTGTTTATGATGCCTACTCAAAACAGAGGAGCTCTAAAATGGAGCTCGATTGAGGATTTTCCTAAGAACCCATTGGCTTAAAAGTTAAAACTATGTAATGCAGTCATTCTCACGGTGCACTCAGATTTGATTCGAAGGAACACATTCGTTATGTCGGCAGATGAAGAAACTATCTAATACTCATCAGTCATTAGATCGGTTTATAAGGTGACGCGGCGAAATGATATTATTTACACGGGAACTGACATTAAAATCGGCCAATTATTTATTTCGAGTTTAATTTTCTAGAAAGGTCATTTTTTTTTCATACCTCAAGGGTATTGTTTGACTTCGGCCAACCTGTTTTGCCAGCCGTGCAAAGCCTGTATAGATTTCTTGGGTAGGCATTAATTGAGGACGGGTGGATCGGTTTTGGCGGAGTTGAAGGGCCGCAGCATCCGAAAAGTGCCTTACAGCATATCAACACAGTTTCTGCCTTTTCTCTTTTAGCTTGCTTTTTTCTACTTTTTTGGCTTGGAAAGGGATTCAACGACCCATCATGTCTCCTCACGCGGAAGATCGCAAGTTCTCAGCATCAAATGATGGAGAAGTACTTGACTGGTTGCATGGTGCATCCCAGTGCATGGGCTTAAATTCGTCAGCATATCATTTGAGATTCATCGTAGTTAACACGACGTCCAAGAAAAATTGGCAATTTAATTGGATCGAAGCACGAATACTGGGTGCGTCTTCTAAATTCTCCAGAAACCGGGAAAACGTTATGAGTGCATTTGTTATGCAGAGCATCACTTTGTAACAATATGAGCTACACAATCACATAATTTGAAGAGTAGGGTTAATTCTGAAAAAAAAAAAATAGTAAATCCTTTTTCTTGCAAGACGTTCTGAACTTTCAAGCCAATTGCTAAAGAACTCGCAGGAACTGCACAAGAATCAGATCCTCCATCACAAGTGTTACGACTACCTGCACACCGTCAGCTTTCAGATTTGGAAAACGAAAAACCCTTTGTTTTAATAGGTAAGTTCAATCCTCGAAGCATACTGATTTGAAAAATGGATTCAATCCTCTAAGCAACATCGACCTTCTGTCTAGCCAAATGCATATTGTTTACTAATTTTAATCCACTCCCGTGATGCGATAAGCTACAGCCAATTGATCATCAGACCATTAACCCAAAAGCATTTAGCTCATGATGATCCACGACGATAGGAAGTGATCCTCAATGACGAAATAATACATTTATGCGGCGTTACATGGTACTTCAAAGTTCACCACAAGCCAAATTTGAGAGCGGAGACCAGAAAACGCCTGTACCCAGATTTTAGTGATAAAAGAATTGTGGAAGAAATTAAAGCTCCATTTTTAGATAACAAGTGTGAGAGTATGCTAGCGTACAAAATATACAATGGAGGGCTAAAAAAGTGCTGCTCCTTTTCGTTGTCCCCAGTATTTTGATTTTCTTCTTCCAAGGGTTCAAACACAGGTTGAGATCTCGCAACCAGTCAACTTCATGATGAGCATCACATATTTGATGTAGATTCCTTGATTTCCTCAAATGAAATGGCCTGCGCGGAAGGAAAGAATTAGAATCTACAAATAGAATTTCCTTGATTATTAGCACAATTTCTTTATCCATCCACTCCAGCGTGTATCGCTGTGAATGTGGCCGCTGGACCACCGTTCTTCTTCCAAAGCCTAGGGAAGTCTATTGAGCTCATGATACTGAGCTGAATTTTCAACTGATCTAAAACACGTGCTTAGTAACATAGATATTAGCAGATTCACCTGATCTTGGCCAGCAAAATCATTCTCTGGAGTGAGGAAGAGCATGCAGTGGCACTCTTTCCTGCCAGAATTACCCAGAAAGATTATTAGTTTAGTTTGAGCAGAGGGACAACCATGACAAGTTTTGCAGGAAAATTCATATGTATAATCTCATGCACCATCAAAGCAACCAAGCGAAAACGTTGATCTCTATCCTACGACAATGGACACAAGGTCTACAAAGACCAACTTCAGTGTGGTATGCAAATTCTGGGGGGATCTGCCTTAGTTTTACCTCATTATTGTAGCTAACAGCTTCGCCCATCGTTCACGAACCAACAACACCCCCCCCTGCCAGGAAAAACCCCAAACAACCCAAAAGAAAAATATTACAAAAAGGAACTCAGTTGCTAATTAATTTGGATTGTGCTGTAAGATGATCATTCTAAATAGTTCAGAAAACAAAAAAAGTTAAAAAAGGGAAGAAATCCAAGATTGGTTAAGGTTATAAAGTCAATTCACACGATCACTAAGCATATAAGTTATTCATATCAAGATAATACCTACTATTACAGGTGATCGGTTCTAGGGTGGGTATGTTTCAGAGCTGGAATCTAGAATCTACCCCATTATAACCAGCTCTCAGGTTTTGGACCCTGGTAGCTACCCCGTTCGCCTAGAATCGGTTCTGAAACCTACCCTATTTTTTCCAGTTTGGTTCCAGGGTCTACCGATAACCTATCCATTTCTATAGCAAAATCATATGAGGTTATGGATAACAAGACGATTCAAAGTAAAAGATAAACAATAGAAATCCCTATCCATAAAAAACAACAATCCATAGGATGAAAAACATAGTCATGTACACTTTAAACGATGAAAAGTTCAAACATGTAACATGTAACATAAAACATAAATTATAAAACTTCATTCCCCATTCATCCATAAAAATTTAGGAGAAGAGGAAAGATTGGAAAGGAGTTTCTAGGAAGGACGAAAGATGGAGAAGTGCTAAGGTTAGAATTTATGGGAAAAAGAAATTAAAGCTTTGGTTTTATAGCTTATAAAACTGGTTCCAAAATAAGGCAGTCTGGTCTGGTTCTCGGGTAGAATCGGTTTGGTTGCACATCCCCACCTACTGTAATGTCCATGGTATTTTGGACGGCACAAGTATCCATATATTGTCACAAAAATGGGGGGAAGAAAAAGAAGAAGAAGCAACCATTCTACTATCATAGTCAGTTAAATATTGTCAGCCATCAACAAACAACTCCCAGTCTCAGCCAACTTAGTTTTACAACGGAAGAGGAAGATATTAAAACTAGCGAAACATAACCAGAAAAATGTTGTAAACTTTCACAACATTGATGTACGGCAAAATCACTCAATGGCGTTTAAATATACTCTACCTCTCCCTCATAGGAACACAGGGACAATTCCAGAAACCTTGCGCTACCTCTGCAGGTTTGTCATCATAATGCCTGTGGTTGAGTGAGTTGAACCTTAGATTATGACACGGACTATGTATATCTCTTCAAATACATTTTTAAATGGATGTATTAAGTAATAAAACAATCCGAGAAGGCAAGGTTGATTTGCATGTATTACCTACATGGGCAAAGCGGTGCACCTAATGAGTCTTTATGGTCAGCCAGTCCCTGTTGAAATTCCAATATAAGTTAGCTATGCACAAATTCAGCATTAGCAAACAAGCACTCACAAGCCCTAAACAAGCTCATAATGTAGGAGGCAACAGATGATAATCATTCAATTAGGGATGCCTGCGCACACTGTTTCATCTCTGATGTTAGATGCACATTCTTGTAATCCACCAGTAAATGAGCTCCGATTTCTTTATCTCAATGAACAATTAACTGATGCAAAGAAGGATTTATTAATTGACTTGAAAAAGCAACTTCAGAATTTTATAAAGGAATTAGAGTGGTGACCTACATTCCAAATGGATTACTCTTTAGTAAATGAGAGTGCATGATGTTGTACCCGTCATAGTTAGTTACTACTGCATATCTAAATGGTAAAACTTCCATCTGTCAAGATCTTTAATTTTGATATCAGTAGCAGACTCATTTTGAATTATACACTACATAGAAGCCCACCCATTACTCAAGCCAAGTTCCAATTGAAGCTCAAATTGGCCATGACACATGTTAAAACTACAAAATTCTTTGTTTTCGTTTGATATGATAGGCAAAACAAACTCGCACCAATTATGGAGCAAGTGATGAACTACAAAAAATTAGTGAAATTGAAAAACCCATTTATACAATAGGATGCAGCATTGCATAGTTGAATTCCACGGAGCTGTTTCACTAATCTAAGCTCACATGGAGTGACAAGCTATCAGAAGAAGACTAAGACCTAGTTGAGTCCCGATATTAGTGAACAAACTGTAGTTTGGAATTGGCAATGATGGTTCTAATTTTAGGAGAGTAATCTGAAGGCTGATATCACAGCTTCTTAATACTAAAAGGTGTAGATCAGTGTCATCCAACTGAAATTATGACAAAAACAAAGGCCTAGACATGGCATAACAGCTATATTACGGACACACAAAACACTGATTGGCTAAGTAGAAAACTATACAGTGACGAGAGCTTTTCAGAATTCATATCCAAATGAAGGGGCAAAGAATGGACTTGAATCATATAAACTGATCGCGTACATAAGTCCTACATACCTTAATGACAACAGAAGTCACACCCTTGTCAACGCAGAAATATGTTCCTGATCGGCGAGCATACTGCTCCGAGAACTTCCTCATTATCTCAACAGATTTCTCTGACGGCTCCACTGGAAACAAACCATCAAAGTTCCGTTACGTGCGAATTGATAAGCGCAAGAAGCGACAAACTAGAATGGAGAAAAGCAGCAAAATTTGATTTTTGACTATTGAAGCCGAGACATGTGCATTTGTTCGAAGTTACCATGAGAGAATGAGAATCAATTAGTCACAGCAAGTACTCATTGAACTTATGAGAAAAAGGCGGCTTTTTTCAATCCGGATTAGAGCTCTCCCTCTCTCTCTCTCACCCCTGTGAATCTCCTCTCCTTTACCCAAACAAGAGAATTGAAAACAACGTAAGAAACTCCTAAATAGAAATTGCATTAGCTAACGTATTTCCCAATTCCGACCAAATTTCACACTCTCAAAGCCGCAACCGGAACACCTACAAAATCAACAATGAGCAAACATCTCACAGCCCCCAGCTAACACATCAGCGCAATAAAGATCGAATTTTACAGCTAAAAAGTCACCCACGGGACAAAAAAAATCCGATCAGCCTATACATCAACCAAGGGAAAACAAAGAAAACACTTCAAATCCTCGAGCCATAAGGCCAATGTTACGAATTCAGTTACTCTAACCAGAGATAAACAGTGAAACTGCAGAGCTCGTCTTTTGCAGATAACTATCCGATTGCACGAAAAGGAAAAAGCACCGACGCCACCAGCACGAAGAGGACGGCACGCCGAACAGCGCCAAACAAACATATAAAAAAAAAAAAAAAAAAAAAAAAAAACAGCAAACGAAGAGGACGACGACATTCGCACCTTTGGCTCGGACGACGGGGCCGCGACGGGAGCGGCGGAGGCGCGGCGCGAGGGACGGCAGGCCGACGGCGGCGAAGGAAGAAGCTTGGAGAGTCATGGCGAGCGCCGATTTCCGCTGCAAATCCCGAAGCGGTGGAGGAGAACGAGAAGGCGAATGTAATGAGAACCGGGAGTTGTGTCTTGTATATATGTTTGCATTTTCGTCCCGTCTGGTTACCTTTTTTTTTTTCTTATTTTCTTGCCCTTTTTTGGTGATATTAAAAATAATTATAAATTCGATATTTATCCGTAAATTCCCCTGGGGCGCACGCGCGCCACACGTTGCAAAATATCAAGCGAGAAATTACGCGAGCCAATCGAGTCGGTTTAAACGCATTCGAATCAAAAGCTGTCGATTTCAAAAGTTTCACAAGATTAAGGAACACACGTGGCGCGTGGATCTGGCGCACGAGACCTCGTGACATTACTAATCGTAAATCACCCTACGCTGGCCGAGCCCGAGGATATTTTTATTGGAGAAAAATAGCGTAATGAAAATAATGGCTACTCGTACCGGGTCACAGGATCTCCGAGAATCCGATCCGGGCTGATCTGACTCTGGTCCGAACTCGCGAAATCCTCTCTTTCGGATCTTGGCCTAGTCGTCCACCGTCCGCGACCTTTGGAATCGTGCCGGAGCTTGTTTCTGGGAAGAAGTGCGTCGGATATATATGCATTGGAGCGCATCAACCGTTCAGCTGTCGTGGGGGAGGAAGTGACTTTCGGTTATAACTACTCTCGGGCTGGACCGGAGTTCGAAGCCGCCACAACTTGCTCTTAATCAATAACCCCCAAAAATAAAATATAGAAAATAAATTGTGACTAAAAGGAATGAGTTAATAAATACGGAAAAATAATAATGAAAATCACTGGGGTTTTGCGGGTGCTTTGAATGGCCAGTGGCCATTCCAATGAAGGAGCGATAGTTTGGTGTGTATGTAGACGAAGACTGTTATTAAGTGAGTCGGTGTTTGCTTTGAGGGTGGCATTGTTGCGAGCCAATTGGAGCAAACTCCAAACCGTCGTTTATCCCAAATTCTCCATCCTACTAAAAGCCACATGAACTCAATTGAGTAATCTTGAATTTCTTTCATGTTAAAAGTCAACTCAAAGGGTAAGACTTTTTTTCACACTCATAATTATGAGCTGACTTGACCTTTTCCACAACTGATGTGGGTTAATTCTAACAAAATCTTCCACATATTGAGTTTGGGTTGGAGCAGCAACAATTTATATCTCTCATGTAACTATTGTTGGAAATTTAGGCTCTAATACCTCTCGTCTCAAAAGCTAGTCAAAGGATGAGAGTTTCCCTCATATTTATAATTATAAATTGACTATCGACTCCTTCCATAATGGATATAGGATAGCCCTAATAATCTTCCCCTTAGGTTGGGGCAATAACAATCCGTATCTTCTATGTGACTATTGGGTCCTTCCCTTATTGGTAACATAGGCCTTATACCAATGTTGGGTGATCTTGCACTTTGTTCACCTCCAAAAACTAGCTTAAAGGGTAAGATTGTTCATCATACTTGTAATTATAAATTGATCACTAGCCTTTTCGAAAAAGATGTGCGATAACCCTAACATACTCATAGTGAAGAAAGGGAAGGGGGTTTGTCCAAAAACTCATAAACCTTTTAACTTTACCAATTGAGTTCATTTGATCAATTTTAACCGAAATTTGCTTACGTGGACATTGGACATCTTATGTGACACAACTAGTGCTGATGTAGACAATTATAATATTCTTTTGAATTTTTCATATATTTCTCATTATTTTTTTTGTCCTATCTTCTTTACGCTAGCCGGCCTTGCTCGCCATAGGCGAGGCTTGGCCAGGCGAGGGCAAGCCTGGCCTCGCTAGATGGAAGTCCTCGCCTAGGCTTGCCCTCGCCCAGGCTACATCTATTAAGGTCGATCCTCATTAAGGCTTGACCTTGCCTAGTTGCGCCTCACTTGCGGCAAGCAAAGTTAGTCGATTTGATCACCCACAAAAGGAAGAAGAAAGAAAGAAATATAAAAATTTAATAAAAAATTCAAAAAATATTACAAAGAATGTTCATTTCAACGTCGTCCATCCTATGCAATATCGTTGGTATCTATGTCAGTAATTTCTGGCCAAAATTAGCCAAATGGTCTCAATTGATAAAAAATAAAAATATTTAAGACTCAATTAGTAAAATTAAAAGGTTTATTACTTAATTAGAAAAAATGGAATGAGTTTAATCCTTTTAGACAATGATCTGAGGGCCAATGAGCTTCATGGATGCAGAGACGGGGTAATTGGAACCCCCCTTATAATCGCAAAAGTTCTCAAGAGCAAGGCTGTAATTATTATTCAATTCAATTGCACTGCATCTATAGATTACAGCCAAGGGATGAGAAATTTGAACCTTGAAGACCAATTTTCCCGTGAAAATCAATCATGTTGAGCGCGTTCTTCCTCGATCTCAGAGAGCCATCTGCCCTGTTTGATCTGCGACACTCATCGTCGCTCTTTACTTTCCATCTCCGACGTCGTTCTTGTCATTGTCTCCTTCGCCACCACGCTGCTCGTCGAAATCCCAAAGTTCATGTCTGAAATCCTCTTCATTTCTCTTGACTTTATGATCGAGCAATCAAGTTGCAAAAGGTTGAAGACAAAACGTCAATCAAGGATTTTCTGTAATCTATCCATGAGTTAATAATCCAAGAAAAATCTTGCGCAGTACTTGGGATCGAAGTGCTTCTTCTTTAACCTTCTGCTGGGTCCTGGAAGGAGCCCAATTTTGGTGCCATCTCACAAATAGATAATTATTAAAATAATTCATAATCATATTGCACAACAACCAATTCAGTTATAAACTTTACAATTTGATCAATTCAGTTCTAAACCTTTTGATAATTGGGTGACGAAGTCCTTTCAATTGATTTTGGCCAAGATTCAATGGCATGGATATCGTCCATCTTATATGCACAATCAACGTTGATGTGGACAATTTTGTAGTTTTTACTTTTTTTATATTTTTTTGTACATTTATTTATTTATTCTAAATTTTTGCTCCCCTTGCGTAGTGGTCGGTGAGGGTTGGCCGATGAGCCTCTCTAGCCTAGAGTTGAAAAGGAAAAAGAAAAAGAAAGGAAAAAAAATAAGAAAAAATAAGAAAAAATTATGAAAATTGTCCACATTAGCGTCGGTTGTCCTTGCCACATAGGATAATAGCTATCCAAGTCATTGATTTCTAGTCAAAATTAATTGGAATGACTATATTTATAAAATTGTAAAAATGTTTATGATTAAATTGACTAAATTGAAAAATTTAGGATTAATTCGGCCACAATAAATTTAGGACTTCCTTTTGTAATTTCCCTCCCATAAATCCATTGTCGTCAAACTTTGTTTGGTACAATCAAATTACAATTTGTGATTTACGAAACCAAAAAAAAAAAAAAAAAAAAAGAAGTCGAACAACAAGAAGGAAATTTGGTTTTGAACGAATGATATGGGTTCACTCTATCTAATTTTCATCAAAGGTATATCTTGAAAAAAGTAACATTCAAATGTGGCGTTGCACTCGAGAAAACCCGAGTTCATGAAAATACGAAATACCCTTCTAATCTTGTAAATCGGTAAACACGCAAACCAAATTGCTGGGTGGGTGGCCCAAATAAAAAGTTAGTTTAAACTTAGAGACATAGGGAATTGAACTTGTATTGCACGTCTAATATCCACGAACATAAGCTCATTGCTTAACCACCAAACCGACAGCTTTCCTATCCTCACAAACCTAATTTCTTTTGCATTGTTTGCACACAAATGTGTGTGCATTTCTTAATATATTATATAAATGTTCCACTTAGATATTTGTCATTTGTAATCATGATATTGCAAAACAAGATATATGTCTAATTGTTACTTATAAGAGTGTGCGAGGAAAATCAACTTCTGTCCTGAACTAATCCACCCAATAAAAGACACGAGCTCATCAGAAAATCTCTCTTCTTCTACCTATGTTTGGGGCATAGCCGCTTGCTCCAAAAATTTCAAGGCTATAAAGTCGTCCAAATGTTTCTTGGATATAGGATTAGCGATCGAGTCGGATTATTAATTAGTGATTTCTTATTTTTTTGGCAACGGGCCTTATTTGATCCATGAAATTAGTCACGCACCGTGTGAGCTCACGACTTACCAACCTAAAGCGGGCTTCCCGTATCGTCAACGGAGAAACAAAGGATCGATAATCGCTCTCCCGTCTCTCGACCATCGGATGTGTCTTTCATTTTCCCATCTCATTCACACTCAGATCTCGTCTGGACAAAAGGAAACTACAATACAAAGCATGAAGAGAAGTTTGCTTTACATAATCCATTCAAGAGCAGACATCCCAAGTGATCTCTCGTGGCAGACAGATCCTTGACCTAGTATATTACACCGGAACATGTTACTACTGCAAACCCTAGAGTCCTCCACAAGGAGGGGGAGGAAACGATGAAAAACAAGAGAACACATGGTGGCAGTTTATTAGGTCAAACCGAGCAGAAGAAAACCCATGCACAAAGCACATACATCTACAGCTACCCTGAGGGCATGTATACGTTTGCATACAGTGATTGATGGCGTTACAGATCTATCAACAAAAGCGGTAACAGTCGGACCAAGACGCTTGATTCCCCAAAGAGAGAGAGCAGAGAAATGAAGCAGCTCTCGAGAGCACCTGTTTCTGTGGAGGGCGAGGGTTTCTGTTCCCCGTTCAAAAGCTATCAACGCCCTTCCCTCTTTAAGCTTCCTTAAATTTTGACCTCTCTTTTTCGGTTTCCCCTTCATTGACCCCCTCTATTTCTCCTTTAGTCGCTGCTGGTAATGATGGCGGTGATGATTTCGCGGGGAGACAGGGCCTGCGGTTGCGGGTTGTGCGCACGATATAGGGGAGGCTGCGAAAGGAAAAATCATGATGGGGATGGAGGAGAAAGAGGGTGGGCGGGGACATGATGATGCTTCGGCGTTGAAAGATAGGGAAAAGCAAGAAAAATACGTTCAAGTGTTCTGTGCCCCCCCTCTCTCTCTCTCTCTCTCAGAGAGAGAGAGAGAGAGAGAGTGAGAGTCGCTCTCTAGGAGCCAAGGGCCAGCCAGCTTTATAGATAATTTTGGGGGTGCTTCTAGGTGCCTTGACCCCATGCACAGCCGGAAAGTCTCTGCCGTATTCCTACCGTTAGATGTAAGAGATGCGATTTCAGAAAAATTTACTGGTTTTTTAGAAAAAAGTTACTGCTTTTGTTAGAAAGATGAGTTTTGTAATTGTGCCGTTAGATCTCCCTAGGAGTTCTTTTGGTAAGTTATGAGTAATTTACCGACTATTTTATAATGATACTAAGTCTTTGTTACACTTTATAATCTAATTTAAGTTCCTTACTAACGTTATTTTTCTTTTCAAATTTAAATCTTTTTTTTTATCATTTACCAATTTTTATTTGTCTCTCTTCTAAATGTCATATATTTAATACCTCTCGTATGAATTCACCAACCTTTGTTTGCATGATTTACTAGTTTTTCTCCTATTAGGGTTATCAACAACTTTCTCACCAACGCCTAAAATTTACCAACTTTTGTATGAGACTACCAATAGAAAAGTTGATGAATCAAATAAACGCAGGTAACTATCTCAAATGAGTGTTGTACCTATAATTAATTAATAATTTAATTGCAAAAAAAGTCAATATATCACTTTTAAATTAAATGTAGTAATTTCACATAAGATTTGGTAAATTTAAGGCGTACTTAAGAAAGATAAAAGAAATTGGTTAAAGATAAGAAAGGTGAGTAATTAAAAGAAAAAATAGACTTTACAAGTAACCGAAATGAGTTGATAACACACAACCAGTCGGCCAGTCGGTAGTTGATCAGAGAAAAGATGGTAAGTCACTTTAATTGAGGTTGATGATTTGAAAAAAAACTCGATAAGTTTAAAATGTTACTAAGAAATGCAAATAAAAGTTTGTAAAACATAAGAAAAATTGACAAATTCAACAAAATCAAATAAAGTCGACAAGTAACTTAAATGACAGTTGATAATCCAACACCGTGTGGTGTAGATATAATGGGCTACTAACCAAAAGAAAAAAAAAATTGTCAGAAAGAAAAAAAGTTATATAAACTTACAAATTTAAATATCAATAAATAACTCAAACAAGAGTTAGCAATCCAAAATAAGTTAGTAATTTGATCTGAAAAAAAAGTTAGTAAATCACTCAAATTTAAAGTTGTAATTTCATATAAGAATTAGTAAGTTCAAAGCGTTGGTAAATTAAGCAAATGAAAATTGATAAATTTGCACAAAAATTACTAACTTGCAAATCATTTAAAATTTGATAATTTCATAAAAGCGTTTGCAAGCTTCTTAAAATTTACTTGAAAATAAAGTCACCGGTAATATTTCCACCAATAGCTTTTTTGGGCACTTACAGGCACTTATTGAAATTTGCTTAGACTGAAAACAAATTTTATTTTTGCGCAAAACTAAACAGTGGAATTCTGCAACTTGATGGGATCATTTAGGCTGCTATCCCCTAAAAGTAAGTCATTCATGTGCCTTTTACATTATGCAACATTTGAGAATCTAACATAAAGGTAAAAAAAAAAAAAAAAAAAAAACCCTAAGTTAATCTCTCTCTCCCTCTCCCTCTCCCACACCCCCCACCCCCTCCCTCCCTCTCGTTGCCACTTTCTCCGACATCAGGTAATATCACCATCGTTATTTCACAGTCTCACTTTCAGATATGTACGTCAACCCCTGCATCTCATCCTACCATCATCATGGTTGATCACAGCTCTAGACCTCCCTTTTGGATGCAAGCGTCCATTATTATCACCACCATCTATCAGGGTTTGGGCTCTCACCATTGATCAGGATGTCGATAGCGTCGAGGGTCTCCAACGGAGTCGAGCTTGGTCATATACCGCAAGGAGCTCGAGAATGTTGGAGGAGCTTAACTCGATTTAATTGATCTGGGCAGGCGGAGTCAAGCTCAAGAATGTTACAGAAGCGTAACTTGATTCAATTGAACTAGACGGGCGATTTACGATGATAGCGCTCGAAACGGAATTGATGGTGACAGCTAAATGGCTTGTCGTAGAGAGGTAAACCTGTCAAAATGAGTCATAATCCTATTTCTAGACTGATATTGAATGAGCCGAGTTGTTATATGGGTTAACTGTATCCAGTAAATGAGTTATAAATGAATTTATAAATAATATAGGTATTAAATGGGTTCACAACTTATTTAGATTCGACTTTTCTCCAAAACTCTTTCCACTTTTTTCTCGCTCTCACTTGATCTTGATCTTGTTTACTTCACATTCTCGCCTTAATTTGGGTATGGTTTTCCAAGATTGGATTATATATGGACAACTTTAGCAATATGGGTCAATTGAGTATGACTCGATATATTTATATTGTATGGAAATGGAGCAAAATGAGTTAAATATATAATTTGAATTGAATTATTTTCAATTCAATTCAAATCCGACCTGATCCACCCCGCCCTATTTGACGGGCCACGCTAAGTTCAGTAGAAAGGAGAGAGATTTAGGAAATTATTGAGATGATAAAGGTGGGGACTGCACCAGTTTATCACGTCCATGCAATTAGCAGCATGCCAAGGCTGTCCACCACCTGGGTGGTAGTTGCCCATGTGCTTTCGACATCACCGCGGAACAACTGTAACGTCTGTCCCCATTAACCTCGGTAGATTGCCTCCCCTGCTGCCTTAGTTGTCCTCGACTTCTTGCCATTGTGAGCACCGTCTCCATCACCACCGGTACCACCGTCACCGAACGGTTTCGCAGTCTCACTTTCAGATCCGCACGTCAACCTCTGCACAGTTCTTTGTCGATCGCCACCACGGCAGATCGCATATTATCGTTTTTCATTTCGATATAGGTCTCGTCATGGGCGTTCAACAAAGGCGAGCTTCTTAGCAGGAGGAGCTGGGCTCCATTCGATTGAACTACATAGGGCGAATCCTACAACGGTCTATGGATGCGTCGTGCCGAGGTGACACAAAGTCGAGTAGGGAGGAGAGAGGTATTCAAGAAATTACCTGGGGTCAGTAGAATAGTGAATATCACACGATCCCGAAACTGAATTTTCCATGACAATTTCTTCGGGCGTTCGTGGCAGATTCCCTCAGAAAAGCAAAACTAGTCTGCAGTTAAAAGTCGATCTAGGTTGTCCCCCCCTTCATCATCGATGACGTAACTTGAACCGATGACAGCTACTTGGTCCCTGGGGAAGCAGCAGCAGGACGAAATATAGATGCCTATAAGATCAGTGCCCTTAATCAAGCCGCTAATCAAGGAGTCTTTACTCTCCTGCTGATGATATTTTCCATGGACAGTTTTGACTATCCATTCGACGAAGTTGGAAATTGGTGTCTTCCTCGTAGAATTCTTCGTAAAGAAGTTTGATCACATCTGGGAAAATGTGATCACATCCGGTGAATGTTCTACCTTACTGATACAGCACTGTCGAGTCACAAGATGCGACGCGAATTACAAGGAATGATTAAGGATTTACGACGTAATCATGCCTTAATCCCGGACTAGTAAGTGCACCATATCACTACCCATTGTGTCTGCACGGGAATGCCATTAGGTGATGAACTTTCATGAGGGTTTTCTAAAGCATATAAGTCGCGCAAGTTCTTCGTTCTTCTTTTGCCAATCTCTATTTTGTGATCATGATGCAGTTTGGTCATTCGGGCTTCTTGTTGACAGTGATGCAAACACTGAACAGAATGCCAGATACACTGTAGCAAACCTGAACAGAAGTTCCCACTCGCATTAACAAGGCATTTGCATTTCCCTTCGATCGAGTTGAATCAGTTTTCCAGCAGTTGCAGTTCCCACAATTGAAATAGCAACATTACAGAAAC
Source organism: Eucalyptus virginea (assembly GCA_014182375.1). Taxonomy (NCBI): domain Eukaryota; kingdom Viridiplantae; phylum Streptophyta; class Magnoliopsida; order Myrtales; family Myrtaceae; genus Eucalyptus; species Eucalyptus virginea. Next base: position 28,729,480 of record CM024523.1, on the reverse strand, counting down.
CAGAAAAGGCAATCCAGGAATCAGAGAGAGAGAGAGATGCTAAGGGTCCAAAAGTGACGAAAGGACATCAAGTTTCACCATGCAGGAGCGAGTTTACAAAATAGCTCAACTTTAAAACAAGCGGAACTAGAGATGGCCGTGGCAGGAATCCTCTTTATGCCTTACTATCCATCGTATGACGATGTGCGCTTATTTTAAATATGATGGATTGATGGAGGAAATATCTTGCAGGATAAATAATTGATCAAGAATTTATTTCATCAACAGTAGTATGAAACAGTGAGTTGGGGGTACAACAAGGCATTTGATGTTCACCTTACTTTACAGTATATTATGCTTCACATATTAATACCTCCAATGCAGACATGGGGTATCATCTGATGAAATTAAACTTGTTCCTGCACATCAAAGAATACGAATTAATGGCTGTTAAAGAAAGATCAACTGTAAAACATCAATTGGGGAAACTAATCAGTCAAATTCACGCAAAGCCCTTTTCTTCCCTCTTTATGCTAGTCAATTTGGAAATGGGTAAGACAGTAAGGGGAAGACAGGACATTTTGGTCTTAATAACAACACGTGCTACAACTAGCAGCCCCTTTACTAGTCAGGGAAAAAGCTAGCGCGCTAGCTAGCTACAACTAGGTATAACCCCTACTTTATTGTATTGTTGGGATATTTGAAGAAACCTGCTGAAAAACCGAAGCCCGCTAACACGCAAGGGCTGAAAAGCCAGCAACTTGTTAGGAGTAGGTTTTTGAGTTGGACAAGAATCATGGTTAGCAGCTGCCACTCGGCCAAACCCTTGCCTTATGACTGAAATTCAATAACTGCAATGTTGAAATGAACTCTATCCCTTCAGACTGACAAAGCATGGTATGATCATGCTAGGACTTACGTCTTGGCGTGCAGATACTGCTCCAAAGTCAGAGGTTTAGGGCCACCGAACCAATCAATCAAAAATATATCCTTGATTTCTAATTTGTAGAGCTGGAAGTCGTGACCCTTTGGCCAGTCTGTCAACCAACCATGAAGTTCAACATCAGAGGATGATATTGTTAGCAACAGATATTGTCAAAGTTGCGTGGATGTATATAATTCATCAAATCCAAGGGCCAGATAGCCACTAGAAAAGTTCGAGTTTGTCTAGTTACCCTTCATCTCTGGATGCTTTGAGAACAAGGCAGTCTTAGCATATTCTGCTTCTTCAGACTTTGGGTCAACTGGCTTAAGCTGAAAAACATTTAAAAAAAAAAATTCCCACAAATTAGCTGACAATCTTGCTCGTCAGTACATGTAACAAACCTAAATAGCTGTACTCAAACAGATTTCATGAAAGGTGCAGACAGACTAGCCGTTAGACTAAAGTACAAATGTTACTCTTGCGCAAGCAGGTTCTGGAGATATCCAGCTACAGGTCCAACATTGCACTTGCTAATCATAATTCAAGTCCCTCTTGATTACATTCATTGGCAAGAACGATAATGTGAAAGATTCTTGTATGCAGTTTTATGGCCAACAAATATATTTTTACATAGGCCATTACATGCCTAACGGATTCTAGTTAGTGAATACAGCAAGTAAAATATGACTTCGCAGGACACCCAAAATCCACATGGAGTAACTCAGTGAAGACAGAATAAGCTAGAAACAGGAATTAGTGTCTTGACGGTTGGCCAATTGAGGACTTAGGTGTTATTTGGATTGATTTTAAGGTTTTACAAAAGCCCCAATCAAATCTTATGCTCCCCATGGGGGGAATTCATCTGTTGGAAGTCCGACGTGGTCTCCATGTGGCATATTTGCTCATATTTCACGCATCATTTCCAATGCCAACTGGGGAGCTCGACACCTGCTTATGGCTTTTTCAAAAGCTTAAGACACTAAAATAAAACCTTAATCGACCAGTGCGCAAAACATTCAGACAATTCACAAGCTTCCACAGCCACATGATCCCAACATCAACTAAAGTGAAAGCACCTTTCCAGTTAGCGTGATCTTTGCACAAGAGGGATTCATAGGGTCTTTCTTCCCACAGGTCCCAATAGGGTACTCGCTAGCTGTAAATGAAGCCCTCTCATCTTTCAACGCATTTTTCGCAGTTGGATCGAGAGTTGTCAAGTAAAAGTACGGGATGCCCCTTCCTTCGTTAGGTAGCCCGTCGCTAAATGAGGCCACATTCCTGAGCAACAGAGGCACGAATAAGTAGAACGACCGAAATGAATTCTCATCAACAGAGGCATAAATAAGCAAACTCGCAAGATTATAATCCAGACAAGCAAAGAGTACCCGAACGGTGCTCCTCCCAAATCGCCAGAGATGGTGCTGCGCAATCAAAACAGCAAATTTGACTTCCGTTAACAGCAACAAAATACAGACAATCAAAAGCAAAATCAACCACTGCCCAGTATGTTAATCAATCAACAGAGGAATCAAGATTCAACCAGTTGCAATATCACAATGAATCGAACTCGGCCAATCCGATATTTTCTTGCACCTTGCGCTAGCTTCTATAGAAAGTTACCCATTCCTGTTCTCCATTATGCTTTTGAAATCCGAAATCCCCCTCCCCATTAATTAAAAAAAAAGAAGAACTTGTCATCAAATTCACACGGTAGGGACTACACCCCTCTCTAACAGGAGATAAAGACTAGAAATTTCAAATTGGACAGCTGAACCTTATGCAGTTACACCTACAAGAACGATGAATCATTTGCACCGATCACTTTGCTTTGCTTAATCATCGAGAAAACTACTTCTGCCGATTCACCGAGAAGAGCGACAATTCGATTCTACCGAGACGAGAAGCAATCGAAGAGACGACGAAAAAAGGGGAACGGGCGAAGAACGAGACGGCAAGATGCCTTACTTCAGGACGCCCCACGAATTCCGAGAGACGAGCCACCGGGCCGTGGCGGCGGCGTCATCCGGGTCGGGTTTCGAGACGGAGAGCGGTCGGGCCTGTTCGGACAGCCGAAACCCGGCGACGAGGAAGAGGATCGAACATAGGACCCGAGACCAGGCTTTGACTTCCATGCTCCTCCTTCCTCCTCAAAACAAGCGCCGTTGTGGAGATATATCGATATATACACGTATGTATTATATATATAGACACGCGCGGAAAGTAAAATGGTTGGTTTATTACCGTAAATGCACGTCCGTGGATTTACGGTAATATTTACGGTAATAAATCAAAATTTAGATAATTACCCACCGTAGAAAATGTGTGTAAATAAAAAAAATGATTGGAGCCATTTTGGGCAACCATCAAACAAATGCCTTGTTGGAAGCCTCCGAGGAAAATAAGTTTTCTGAGATAATCTACCATAAATATGCATGCGACGCACCTTAAATAATATTTTTTCCTAAAATCATCATTTTGGACAAGAAAATAAAACTTTGACTACGGTTTTACATGTCATATGATCCTAAGTCTATAATGTACGAATGGTAATTTTGTATTTCGATGACTAAATTGCTTTCCGTAACATAAAATTGTGGACTTGTGCAATTTTTTCATTTTTTTTAAATATGTAAAAAAAGACTTTTAGGCAAAAACTTAGGTATTAACAAGTTATAAAACTTTTAATTGGTCTAATTAAGCGATAAATTTTCTTCAAAAAGAGCAATCAAAATTTTTTGGATGGGCAGTACCTAAAATTATCTCTATGTTGCTCAAATAGCCCTAATATGGCATCCTAAAATTGTACTTTTAAAAGTAATTTTAGTACTTATTTGCACTTTTTTATTTATAAAAAGGCGAAGGCTCTCTCACCCTATGTGAGTTTCTCTCTATCTCTAAGGTGATAGTTTACCCCTGTTTTGAAACCCTAGCTTTCCAATCCCAATTTCTTGAAGCAATGGCAAATGGCTGAGCATCTTGCCTCCACCTGATTAGGTATCCCTTTCCTTTTCACTCTCGTTCAATACAAAACCCACGCAACATCTTCATGAACCCAACAGTCGAAGAAGCTCGAAGAATGAAATGATAAGAAGTAGTTCCCTTCAGCTGTTCTTTTAATGCAGAAGTGTCCTTCTTTTCTACCCCTTTCTAGCCTAGTTTCTTTGCTCTACACTCCATACTTAGAATTTCCTCTCCAAATGACTTCCTAATCTGCTATCTCACATAGTTAGGGCTCCCTTCACTCCATACCCCAAATCTAGATATCTATCCAGCAACACTGAAACCCCAATAACTCCCACCATTAATATCTTCACATAATCGAGCTGCAATTGATCAAGTATGGAAGGCACATATTAAAACCACCTTCGGATGATGGCGTTGTGCAGAAGGATGGGTAACTTGTGGGAAGGAGATGAAGTTACAAACTTAGATGTAGAAGTGCTTGAAAAAGAAAAATAGGAAAGTGAACTTTTAGTTTATGGAAAGTTGTTCTCTAAACTAAATGTCAATTTCCAAGCGTTTTTAAGCATAATGAAGAAAGCATGGAAATTAGAGGCTATTAAATATGAAGTCATGGAACCTCGGTTTTTCGTATTCACTTTCAATTCGATGGAAGAGAAAAAAAGAGTTTTAGATTCTGGGCCTTGGTCGTTTGCTAGCAACCCTATTATTTTATAAGAAGGTGATCTCACTGTTCTAAAGCATCGTTATGATTTTTCTCATTATGCATTTTGGGTGCATTTTCTGAGACTTCCTTGAGCTGTTGTATTTTAGGACTCTGTAAGGTAGATTGCTAAAAAATTAGGTACAGTGGAGGAGATCAAAATTGAAGCAAGAAACAACAGCTATCATAAAATTGGCAAAGCAAAAGTGAGGTTGAATATGCTAAATCCCCTCAAAATAGGTAATGTTATTAATGTGGGTGGAAGAAAATGGTGGATAGATTTTAAATACGAGAGGCTACCACATTTCTATTACTCATGTGGGTGTACTGGACACTACGCAAATTTCTATCCAAATATACCCTATGAGAAGACTGGATTAGCCCAAGATAAACTGGGAAGATACGGCTCGTGACTCAAGGTGGAAGTGAAATAATTTAGTCCATGCTGGAAAGTATTTTATGGTGATATTGATTTTTCGATGGAGGAAGAGGAAATTGTGCCGGATTCACCTATTTCCCCTATTAGTGAAAATTTGGGCGACAATGATTTAGGGCCAAATAACAAGGCTTTAGTTATATATACCCTAGCAACAAATGAGCTAGTTGAAGATGCAAGAATGTTTGAATATGCAAACCCCAAACCGGGGGAAAAGGGTGCAGCAAACGCATGAGCTATTTTTGACTTTATCAGAGCATGGAAAAGGAGTAAGGCACTCCAAAATAGAAAAAACAAGATTGAAGACACAAGCTGCAAAAAAAGAAAAAAAAAAAAAAAAAAAAAGAAACGCTTTGCTCCCTATGAGAAGAGGGGATCGTTGGTGAACTTAATCGACGAGGAGAAACTTTTGGACACACCAATCCAGTTGCGGGAAGGGGTCCATGAAGGGGCTTTGTTGGTTAGTCCTAATAAGCTATCAAAAAAGACATGAAGCTCTTAAACTGGAATTCACTCTCTTAATAATCCACCATCTTAGAGCTTTAGGGCGCGCATGACAAAATTTCTAGAACAAAAATCAATTTCTATTCCCTAGATAAGTTTCAAACAAAGAAACCCGTTTGATAACAACCTAAAATTTTTATTTCTGGAACAGAAATTCGTTTAATAACATAATAAAATTTCTATTTCTAGGAATATAAATTGATTAGATAACAACATAGGAAATCCTCAAATACAAATCGAAACAATAGTAATATATTACAAAAGTTGAAAAATACAATTTCATGGAATTTCCGACATATTATGGTCCCTTGCTATTTTATTGGCAATAGTTTTCCTAAGCGTATTTATTTGATTTCTCTCCTCGGTTAATGTATCGTTTGCAAGCTCATCCTGCGTAGGTTTAAACAAGTACTGCGGACCTCCATATAGGGAAAAGTTCTTATCCATCTTGTCCTGATTACCGATGTAATTATGGATGGCCCAACATGTAATTACAATATGTGCTTACTCTCGAATTGCAAATGAGGGCATGTGCCTCAAAATGAAAAAGCGATTCTTCAATGCCCCAAATGATCTTTTAATGACATTCCTTCGAGAAGAATGCCTATAGTTGAACAATTCTCTTGCAGTTGTTGGCCGTCTCGCTGTACCCCTATAATCATTTAAATGATACCGTTCACCTTTAAAAAGAGTTAAAAATCCCGGAGTTGCTGCATAACCAGAATCCATGACATAGTATTTGCCTACAACAAGGTATTCATACATTGGTCATAATTTGTAACTATAAATATGATCATAAAGAAAATTACTCCTTAAAGGACAAGCAAATACCCGGTGGCGGCCGAGGAAATTCCAAGCGATGAGTTTCCAATGCTGCTGAAAGCACTTGACAATCGTTGGCAGAGCCTTCTCAGCCAGCATATACAAAAGTAAATTTCATATCAAATGAACAAATGCACATCACATTCTGAGTGGTGATGCCTTTCCTATCTCTAAATGGGATTTGCTTCGACACAGGTACAGAAGCATGAATATGGGTGCCATCAATAGCGCCTATACAACCTTGTCATTTTGTCAAAGATTAGTATTATACAAGTTTATCAACAAAATAAAATTGATGGTGTAAAGGAATAGATGAGAATTCTACCTTGAAGTAACGTTAATGGTTAGGATCCATAAGAATCTCTTGTGGGACAACATCAAAGGAAGGTAGTATAATAATCTCTTTTGCCAATTTGAGAATTGCTTGCAATACTTTAGTGAAGTATTTGCTGATAGTTTGTCCCGAACGTAGGAATCTCTCACATAAATCTCTATTTGAGTTCTTGTGACAAATCATAGATAAGAAAATCCCGGTTTGTTCATCTACCCTAATATATCGGCTATCTTCCAACCAACATTTTCCTTCATTAGATCACAAAGGTTGAGAAAGACACGTCTCTCCATTCTAAAAGCTTCATATATTCTATAAGAATGCCCATAAAGAACCTCTCTTATCCAGTGCGGTCCTGATAATAAGTTGTCCCTAATAGGTTCTCTTGTGTGCATGGACATATCCACTGTAACAATGGCCAATCATGCTATCAGCATATCAAGATCAAAATCATCAAAATCCTGCTCAATTGATTCAACTGATGTTACTTGACCATTATACATGCTACTTTCACCCCCATCCATATTACCTTTATCATCACACAAAATAAGAATATAAACCCATTAGATAAGAACTCCAATAGCAATCAACAATAGCAATAATGTCATCATAATTGCAACTTAAAAACATAAATAAACGAAATCTCAAATACATAAGTCATAGAATGAAATTAAACCAAATATAAATCCATAGTATGTTTCTTAACAACTATTTAAAGAGATTCAAGAAGTCCATGTCTCATTTCAGGTAGAGAGATGATAAAAGCCTCTCTCCAAGTGACATTAAGGCATGCCTGGTTCACAGCTTTATTGTAAAGATTTTGCTCCAAGTCAAGCATGCCATTTAGAACGGCAACCACAACTCCTATGGAGTCTACAAGAGGTGGGGCCTATGAGGTTACGGAGTCACTTGTTGATTGGGCCATCCTGAATTTGATTATTTCTTGAATGGCTTTGCAGGTGCCACTAACATCATAGTTATTACTCTTTCTTCTTCTCTTGAAATTTGGAGTCCTATTCAACTTGTGCTTCTCACGAAATGGAATGATAGTTGCATCAAATGTAAAGATCCCCTCATCAACATAGTGTTCATTAGATTCCTCTGGATCACCTATCGTAGCACCACCACCATTGTCGCCACTAACACCATTGTCTTCTCCCTCCGACACCACTAAGTCTTCTGTATTTCCTATTGCATACTCCCCAGTAGCATATGTATCATCAAACACAATATAAAGGTGTGGATACTGAGGAAACCCATCATTCTTGAATTTAGCCCATTCACTATTATCATGTAAATTTCATAGAAATGACATACATCAACAATATAATTGAAGCTTACATTCACAATAAGAAAAAATGGACCCAAGTAAAGTGATACCTTGATGTGAGAATCCCATACACTTGGATCCTCCACAGCAACCGTTTTGTTTACATTATCTTATCCAAATCTAGATTGTGAAAGAAGCTTCTTAAAACTACTATACTGCTTATTTAGTTTGTTTACCTTGTTCTTCAACTGAATTACATTAAATTGGAGTTGTGTTTGTTTCTTGAACTTGGCATGTGTGTTATTTCACCCTACTTTGTTGTAGGTACAGATGGGGCGATTTCCCTTTTTCACCTCTTCTACCAACAAACTTATAAGCAAATTGGTCAAATGCTTAGTCTACTTTGTTATAAATGCTTCTTTGTGGGGTGTCATTTAACCTTAACTGATTGAGTATTCAATGAACCATATCGGATAATGCACCAATTCAAGAACAAAAGCTTTGATGTCAGGATCATATCAATGTAATGTTCTATGATTGTTAATAAAACAAAATGCATGAAGAAAATTGAAAAAGCACATCACCATATTGAATTATACAAGCAAGCATATATCGCTCTAAGATGCTCGATAGTCCATGAAAACCTAGTATTCTTTGCAGACAAATGTTAAGCATAGCTGCAATATTATTTTTGCATATCATCCCTCGGAACCTCTACTTCTACCGACAATAATAAAAAATAAAAGCATTTTCGCTAAAACACCTCAACTATATATGAAGCATCAATTTTATCAAAAATTAACATTCCAGAAACTGCAAAAAGCCATCCTACCAAGCAGATATTTAAAACAAATTAGATGATCTATCAAGTCATTGACTACTTATAAGATAAAAGAAATAATGCTGGCTCGAAGGCCTTGTTCTTATTTAAAATTCTATATAAGAATTCAGCATAGTGAACAAAGAGGATCTGAGAATCCCATTCTCATCATCCATATGAATTTGTGATTAACAAGCACATCATGAAGGCATATCTCTAGATGGCTTAATATAACGTGAATATACTATAACTAAATTGCCTAGATGAGATGGCATATACAGTTGATATAAAATGACAAAATCTTATGATTTATTTATGCATGAAATAGAATTTTTCACTAACAAATGAATAAGAACATATTACAGCACGCTGTACGTACTCTAAAATATTCCAAATAGAAAGTAAATCAAAGGCTAACCCCCATGATTTAACGATTACATGAAAGCCATGCACTTCAATGACATCTTATATAGCTAGGTAACATAAAATAGAGTAAATGAATCAGTGAGACCAAAATCCAAGTCTAAAGCTTTGAGAAGGATGATTTGCCAGTTTGGGCCACCCACTGGGCAAGGTTTAATATTTTGGGAGTTCCATATCAAAGATGTAACTTAAGTGGAGCAACCTAAGTTTGACAGCTATAATTTTTCAATCTCAACTAAGTAATTCTTTCAATGACAGCATCTAGATATGCATATGAAACTCACATTTTTAAAGAAAAATATGGTTCAAAGCTTCGTATGAAAAATTAATGTCCAAGCCCTATAGTTGCAGAGACCTAACTAATAAAAGGGGCTGCCATAATAGTTATGCACCAAAGTATCCACCATATTCAACGTCTTCTTCTTTAAGCACGCCTAGAAAACCCAAAGGATTGCTTGCTAGTTCAAGAATATCAACACTCCAGCCATGAACATTATGCTTTACTTCTTTGGAACTCCACCCACATATTCAAGACTTACGCTCACAGCCATACCATGAACATAAAGGACATCCACAGCAATATATCAAAGCACAAAGCAAAGGCGGCAAAAAACTACAAGATATTTGGACTTAGTAGAAAAGAAATCTCATGGAGATGTGGGAATCGGGAGTAAAGCCGTGAACAGGACGCCACTCGCCGCAAGTCGTCGGATGGTGCCGGTCAATCAACCTAAACGCGTCGAGAAGAAGAGGTAAAAAGGCCTAAAATCACAAATTCAAGCGACCATGAAAACTCTTACATGTAGGACATATAGTTCCATGCAACTTAAAAGCACAATTAATATCATGATCCGCAAATTTTCAACCCATATTTGGCATGTAACATAGCTCTCATTCGATTCACGCCAAACTTGACCAGTATGTTCATCCCTAAAAAATAATCTCATTGCTATCATGTATGTACTTTCACATGTTGAGCAAGACTATACAGAACAGCACAAGAAGAAACACCGTCATATGGATGGGAAAGCAAGACAGCCTTCATGTACCAGACTCACCCACAGACTGGTTGGGGGGAAAACCTATGGAATACCCCTCGACGGGGGGAAAAATTATGGAGTACCCCTCGACGGGTTGAGGACAGAATGGGAGATAAAGCATGAGCGAGACGAAGAGGCAAAAGCCACTGATTACAGGGAAAGCCAGTCAATCACAGTTACCTGGAGGCGTCGAGAAGATATGCTCGCGCGATCAATGAGGGCCTAGGGTTGAGGACGGAGTTGGAGTCGATGGCAGCGAGTAGACGAAGTGGACGCTTGCGAGCGGACGGAGTGGATGCTGGCGAGAGGATGGAGTCTGAGTCGGAGTCGTCGATTGCAGGGAGGACGAAGTCAGAGTCGAAGGCAAGGTGAGCGACGATGTGACCGGTGAGAGGACGAAGTTGGAGTCAACGGGGGTAGGGAGGACAGAGTCGCATTTGACGGCGAGATGAGCGACAATCTGACCGGCAAGAGGACAGCGACGGCGTTGGAGTCAATAGTGGCAAGAAGGATGGATTCGGAGTCAACGACGAGGATGGATAGATTCGAAGTTAATAGTGGTAGGGTTTTTGGTTTAAGTGTGGCTTTGTTGAGGAGAATGGACGCCCAAATAGAAAAGCTCGTCTATAGAGAGAGGATGCCTAAATTGAAGAGAAGAAGAAATCATTTCTATTTCTATTTCAGAAATTGAAAAATTAAAAATTTTAGTTTCTGATTTCTTCTTCAAATCTATTTCTAAAATAGAAATCTGTTTCAGAAATAGAAAAATCAAATTGCGTTGCCAAACGGATTTCTGTTTCAAACCTATTCCGGGAAACAGAAAAATAGAGAAATAGAGAAATAGAAATTTTGTCATGCGCAGCCAAAGTAACTAGTGAGAGGCCTAAATTGGTCTTCCCTATAGAAAAAAGAAGAAGAAGGAAGAAGTGGTGGATTAAGTTAAAAAGAATATTGAGTATAATTCTTTAGTTGTTGTTAATCCAATTGGGATTGGGGGAGGACTTGCACTACTATGGGATGAGGAGGTGAAAGTAGATGTGGAATTTAGTTCTAGGGAGTGTATTGAGGTGCTATGTAAGGATCTTGATAGTTGAGTAGTGATGAGAATTTTTTATTTATACGAATCTATCAACTTTTAGGAGAGGATTGGACTATGGAATATCTTGCGCTCCAGGAACATTTCTTATAATTTTTCATGGTTATGCATAGGGGATTTTAATGAAGTTTTGTATTGATGGGAGAGGTTGAAAGATATGACGTTGATAGGTATAGGATTGTGACTTTTTAGGAGTTTGTGAACTCATGTTCTCTAATGGATATAGAAAGTAAAGCCTGTGCCTTCACATAGACCGACAACCAAGATTATGATGAGCTAGTCAAAAAGAAATCTGATAGGGCATTATGTACCATGGAATGAAGAGTTTTTATTCCTAAATGCTGAGGCGTACGCTCTTTCCGCTATTGGCTCAGATCATTGCCCGTTCATCCTATCATTGGATTTGGCCAAGACTAGAAAACGGAAGATATTCAGATTTGAAGTATTTTGGTTAGAAAATCTTGAGTGTAGAGATGTGGTTAAAAATGCTTGGAGGGTTGAAATGGGAAACCGGTTGGATATCATAAGCAAAATTAGAAAAAAATAGCAACTGAATTAAGGAGGTGGAGTCAAAAGATTTTAAAAATGCGTCCAAACAGATTGATTTACTTAAAGGAAAACTTACAAATTTAACGAATACAATAGAAGAAACATCAAGTGGGGAAGAGCATAGGAGAACTGTTGAACAAATTGAAGCCTTGTGGAGACAAGAAGAAATGTTTTGGAGCATGTAATCTAGGATTAATTGGCTGAAATGGGGGGACAAGAATACAAAATTTTTTCATACTATGACTATCCAGATGAGACAACGCAACAAAATTTCTATGCCAAGGCTTGATGAACATAGCTGGCGTCGGGACTCATATATCCTCAAACAACACATCATAGGTTTTTATAAATCTTTGTACATCTCGATTGGAAGTAGATATTATCAGCCTATGTTAGAACAATGCTTGTGGATGGTGACTAATGTAATAAACGAAGCCCTTATTAAGCATATCACTAGGGAAGAAGTGAGAACAACTGTTTTTCAAAAAGGAGTAACAAAAGCACGGGGTTGGATGGACTAAATTAATTAATCAACAATACATGAAGAGATCTTCAAAGTGATGGACTCTTTCTTTAACCAAGGTACATTGATCCTGAGATTAACAACTCATATTACTTTCATTCCAAGTATCAAAAATCCTGAGAGTATTTATGAGTATAGGTCTATTAGTCTTTGTAATTTTAATTATAAAATAATTGCAAATGTGATGTCTAATAAGCTCAAACCTTGGATTTCAGAAATTATGTCTCCTGAACAAGGTGCTTTTATAGGAGGAAGACAAATCTAAGACAACATTTTTATTGTTCCGGAGGTATTACATCAATTAAAGGTTAGAAAGAGAAAACAAAAAGTTCAGGCAATCCTTAAATTGGATATGCAAAAAGCCTATGATAGGGTCGAATGGGATTTTCTCGGTAACTGTATGTTGGGAATGTGATTATACGAGAAATGGGTCTTGCTAGTCAAACATTATGTTTTTTCAGTATCTTTTTGCAGTTACTGGTGATTCTTATAAGATCTTTCATCAAACCCGAGAAATTAGACAGGGAGATCCATTATCTCCCTACGTATTTATTATTTTGGTTAATGTTCTATCTTCCCTTATGACTAAAGCATTGACAGACGGAAGCATAAAGGGTATTCAACTGAACTTAAACTGCCCTACACTATCATATCTTTTGTTTGCGGATGATGGCATCTTCTTTTTGGATGGTACAATTAGGGAAGCTCAGAATCTTGCAAATGTTTTAAATCAGTATTACTTTGCATTAGATCAGTCCATCAATCTAAATAAATCAAGCATCTTTTTCCATAAAAACTGTCCTCATGAGCTAAAATCAAATATTGCAGCAGAATTAAGAATGCCTATCATTGAGAAAATAAGGAAATATCTAGGCATTCCTTCATATTAGGGTCATACGAAGAAACAAATGTTTTCTTGGGTATTAGCAAGGGTGGATAGTAAACTAGAGGGTTGGAAAGAACATTTAATATGGAAGGCAAGTAAAGAGATTATGGTTAAGATAGTTGTTCAACCTCTACCGCAGTACATCATGTCAATTTTTAGAGTCCCTATATCTATTTGTAGAGCAATTGAAAAGATGATTTCATCATTATGGTGAAAACAAAACGCATCTAGAAAAGGGATTTACTAAAAAAGATGAGATCTTCTAAAGACTAGAAAAGATTGAGGGGGCCTAGGTCTTAAAGACCTAGTGGCTTTTAACTAAGCCATGTTGGGAAAGCAAGCCTATAGACTAAGCCAAGCCTCGGAAGTTTTAGGGAGCAGAATTTTCAAAGGCCTCTATTTTCCTAGAGGGAACTTTTGGAATGCTAACAAAGGTCCCCGACCATCTTGGGGTTGGCAAAATATACTTATGGGAAGAGATGTCATCGAACCGGAGATTAAATGTGAAGTAGGGGATGGTAAAAGCATCAAAATCAAAGAGAAATGTGGCAGTTATCAAGCAAAATTGGAGGTCCAGTAAATCAAAATGATCATCAATATATAATTGACTTGATACTTCACAGCTTGGGTCAATGAAATACTCAATTACTAAATGAGACATATGGAGTTGATACTGTCCAAGAGATTTTAACTACTCCATTGAGTCCAAATTTAGGACCGGATAAACTCGTATGGATGGCGAACAAGTCAGGTATATAAAAGGTAAAGAGTGGATATAATAAACTTCGTCATATGGGGATATCTAGAAGAGACTACCAAGCATCGACCTCATACCAAAACCTCAGAAGACTATGGACTGAGGTATAGAAATTACAGACCTATCCCAAAAGTTAGATTCTTCATGTGGAGTGTGTACAACAAAGCCCTTCCTACCAAGGACAACTTATATAGAAGAAATTTGATACTTGATCCGTTATGCCTGTTCTACGGCCAAGCTTCAGAAACCATCGAACACGTCTTTACATTATGTGCTTGGACAAAGGACATATGGTCAGATCCCAAAATTAGAGTTGTTGCTTCCTCAACAAACATAACTCGAATTGATAAGTGAATTGGTAATTTTCTTACTGCTAGTACTCCCCCACGAGCTAATGCTCAGTTTGTAGGTATCCTTTGGCTGATTTGGAAAGCAAGAAATGCCTTCATATTCCAAGATAGAAAACCCAAGCCAAACTTGCTTGTGGATGAAACCATCTGTATGACCTGGATCTATGAAAAATGGAAGTAGCATAAGTCAAGCGAAGAATCTGAGATCTACCCTCAAACGAAGAATCGGACTGCACCATTACCTCATATCTTGAAATTAAATGTTGACAGCTCCTAGTGTTGCTCCTCAATGGAGGGTTTGGTTGCCGGTATATGTGAAATCAATGACAGAGTGCTCATCGATGGTTTCGCAAGGAAGATCCACGTTCCCTCGGCTTTAGTCGCTGAAACCCTAGCTGCAAGAGAAGCTCTATTATGGCTGAAAGAAGCACGTGTGTCGAACTTGAGGGGTGTACTTGAAACTGATCTGAAAGTAGAACTAGTTTTTGACAACTTAGCTTTTGGTTAATTTTATGTCTTGACTTTGGAAACGCTTGTAATCCGCCGTCGGGTTGGTATTTCAATGAAGCATATTTCCGACCAAAAAATAAAAATAAAAAGATCGAGCACTTAATTGAACCAATTGAAATGTTTGGGATTGTTTGTACTTTTTAGCAATTGTTTAGGACTTGATTGAATCGATTTTGAAAATTTGGATGTTTCCACGAAATCTCGGGATTAGATTATTTGGTATGAACGATATATCAATATAAATGAAATAGGATCGAACTGGATAGGATAGAAATATAAAATCTAGGAATTTTATCATATCTTATCTATTGTTTGGTGATTATAAGAATAAAGTTAGATATATTCATAGTATATCATGTACATTATTTGGTATGAACGACATATCAATATAAATGAACTAAAAATTTTACAAACGGAGATGATAAAAATCTCTTGCAACACTCTTGGATACTTTTTTTTTTTTTTTTTTTTTTTAATTTTCCTCTCTTTTTAATTAATTATTTTTTATTTCTTTCTTCCTCTTTCATCATTCTCTAATAAAAAATTATTAAATAATAAACTGTATTAATATACTTAAAATACTAGAATACCTAAAATATACTGACCAAAAAAAAAAAAAAAGAATACCTAAAATAAATAAATATAAAGATATATTTATACTTATATGTTGAATTCATATTATAAGATAGAATTAAATTCGAATATATATAAATAAGATTAAATTAAAAAGCTATTGTTATTTTTTGCTATTTTGAATTTTTCATATTAGAATTCAAATATTATTTATATTGAAATATAATTTTAATTTTGTTAATTTAATTAATAGAAAAAACCAATAAAAATTATGAAACATCACAAGATGTGTGGCCCGTGACCAAGAGAATATTCGACTTGATCTAATGACGAATCGAATGAAGGGCTTGCCCTGTTGCCGGAGCGCTCAGGCCTTCTAAGCTGAAATTCTAATTTATTTTCTCATAAATAACACATAAACAAATCAACTTAAAGTGTAATATTTCTTGAATAAGAAAGGGGCCTAAGTAAGGACATTTCAGTTTTAGCATGTCCAACTTAACTAAATTGGGGCATATGCTAGCTTTTACCTTCTTTTTTTTTCTAGCAAAACACATTTTAGGGGTTGTGCATAACACATGTAAATTAGAGCTAGAGGTGAGTTTTTGCTAGTGTTTGAGTGCCAAATCAAATTCAACCCATCAAAATATGGTTTAAATGCGAGTAATAATTTTCACAGAATAACCCAGTTCGCCCGATTTTGATTGGGGCTGGGCTTGAACATCTTAACGTACATCGCACATACGCAGGCTTGAACAAACCACATCAGATGCAATATTCGGGTCGACTCGGCTCGAGTCCGCTCGACCATAATTTCTGCCCAAATGAGCTTAGGGAAATTCACAAATGGTACTTATTTACTTGTATTTACAAGCCGGGAGGCTAATCGGGCTTCGCCCGAGACTAGACGGAGTCGGGTCGCCCGGTCATTATTCCGGCGGCGGTTCTGGAAACGGAACGAGCCCAAAAAGTCCAAAACCACCGCCGCACGAGCACGCAGGAAAACAAACGAATTCACGCGCGGAGACAAAACAACCGGAGATCCGACCAACCTCGTCGCCTCCTTCCTTTGACCTTCGACGCAGTCGCCAGCGCGACCGTCTCTTCGGAGAATCCGCCGTCCTCCTCCTCCTCTTCGATCGACTCCGGAGAGAGACTCGAAGGCGATGGGGCTCTTCGCGCTCGCCGTCGCCGGCGGCGGATTCATCTCCATCGGCGCCCTCGAGGCCCTGGTCGCCTCGGGTTCGCTCGCGGACCGGGCCGGCGGCGGCCCCAGCCCCAGCCCGCCCTCGCCCCTCGGCCCGATCGCCCCCTCCGCGGCGCGATCGCCGCCCCGGCCGGGGGCGAAGGCGGGGTCGGCGTTCCTGATCTCGCTCGTCTCGGTCGCCGTCCTCTCGCTCCTGTTCGTGGCCAACTCCCTGATCTCGCTCGCCGACGCGGCGGGGTCCCGCGACCGCCTCGGCTCGGCTCTCCAGCTGCAGGTCGTGGCGGTGGCGGCGCTGTTCCTGCTGTACTCGGTCGCCGGGATTCTAGTCGCTCTGACGAGCTCGTTTCCTTTGAGCGCTTCGCTGGTCGACGTGATCGCTCTGTTCGCTTTCGTGGAGGAGTTCTTGGCGTACTACCTCCAGAGGAAGGACACGAGCGGGATCGAGAACAGGTACTTCGATCTCATGCTCGTGCCCATCGCGGTATGCACGTTCTCCACGGTTCTGGGGTTGAAATCCCCGAAATCGGAGTTTCCGAGATTGGCCCGCGCCGTCGGTTTGGTGCTTCAGGGAACGTGGTTTCTGCAAATGGGGTTTTCCTTTTACACTGGCTTGGTTGCTCACGGGTGTTGGTTGCACGAGAAGAGTAGAGGGAATTACACGGTTAAGTGCAAGGGGCATGCTGACTATCATAGGGCTAGAGCGATCGCGACGCTGCAGTTTAATTGCCATCTTGCCCTGCTTGTGACGGTAGGGGTCGGGATTTATTCCCTGATTGCGCAGAGGAATGGGATTCGAGGGGATTTCGCGAAGTACAGGCCCTTAGGGGAAGAAGTTCAGAGTTTGGGCAATCATGCCCAGTTTACTCTGGACTCTGATGAAGATGTTGATGATGGGAACAGGGAAGAGGAGAATGTGGCAAAGCCGAAGGGTGCTGTGATAGAGTTGAGTGCTAATGGATATGGTTCTCATCATTGAGTTGAGGGAGAGAGAATGAAGTTTCTTGCTTGAGAAGGCTGACTTCATGTTATCAATTTTCCAAGTGCTTAGAGTAGATGAACCCAACTTTCACTGTACAAAGTGAACTGAGTTAGCTTTTATGTTGGTTTTCCATTCTGTGCAAAAAAATTCAGTTGCTATAGTTTCCTGCTGCAATGTTGAGCTGATTTTTCTTATGTTCGTAATATGTATCGAATTTCTGTCTCTGTTCGGGTCAGGTCAGGAACCTTCTGCTGAAATGGGGGAAGCATATAATAAGATTCAAACTTTTGAGTGTGGTTCACACTGACATGATCTCCATTGTCTCGCCATTTTGAGTTGCCTTTCTTTCTTATATTTCCCTTTGCTGGTTATACTGATCAAATAGATAGAAAAACTATATCTTCGATAGGTGGAGGAGACGAGCATGGAAAAGTGTGGGAAAGTGTAATCAACCATTTAGGAAAGAGCTAAAGTCTTTCTGATGATAGCTAGATGCACCAAAATTGGTTCAGTATGCATCGGCTGGCTGCTGCAGCTAGCATCTCAACTTACTGACAGCTGGCCATGAATGCTTAAGCCTGACCCGATGCTCACTGTTGACTCGCTTCATTGCCATCATTTGTATCACATTCGGTTGGAGAAGCAAAAACTGACCATTTCCTTTTGTCATTCTGTCTTCTCTTATTGTCAAGTTTGCTGAGAGGTTATAAATTGGTTTGTTACCTTTCTTACCTTAATGTCCTTAGAAGACACAGTTTCGTCTGCCGTTTGTCATATTTGATTTGTCTGTATCCTGAGATTGCAATGTGAATTTGTGTCTGAGCACCTGGACATTGACCCCTCAATGGGAATTGGAGCTTCTTCACTCCTCTGTATCCTCTGGCAGCTGGTGATAGATTACAAGCTATGACATGGTCAGGTATCCTGTGGCTTGATCTTGCTGGGACATTTCCTTATGCTGGATTCACATATGATTTGAGTCGCTTGGATTTACAGCAGTGAAATTGAGTGAGATACTTGATTTGGCATTAGTTGCATTGATTTGTTTTTAAGAGGTTGCCTAAATAAGTATTAGTATGAGGGGATTCTGAAATTACCATTTAGTCTGGCTTTTCTTACCTCTGGAACAATTGCATAACTTGAATGAGTATAAATAGATTTGTTCACCGTGACCTTGACTTTCAAAGTCATCCAGTAAAACGTGGACACGGGCACTCATCTCTTCCAGGAGTAAACGACCCAATTCCTTATCCTCTTTCTTCCACTATATGTATGCATGAGCAGATAAATGCTCGTGGGTCACTGAATGTTTCAAAGCGTTCTCTCTCTCTCTCTCTCTCTCACCTAGTTCTTTACTTGTTATTTGCTCATTAAGTGTTATATATTCTTTAGCCACCATTATCATGTAGTTAGGTTCTGTTTTTGTTTGGGTATCTTTCTGTGTTTCTGATCTCCATGAAACTTCTCCACCAAGTTTGCACCGTGTCAAGTTGTGTTCGGATGTGGGGGGATGCTTGCATTTCATACTCCCATCATCCGACACCTTTTCCATTTTCTTCATTAACAAGTAAGTTCCCATGATTTAATTATATGAAACATGCTGCTGTGTATAAAGGTGCTAACCTTCCGTCTTTGTCTTGGCAATCCCCTCATGTGTCCTTTGGTGATAGCTGTCGGAATGTGAAGACTGTTGCTGCTGCTTTTTAGCATGTAATTGGGTGACTCCTGTCTCATGGTGGGTTGTTTATGCGATTCTTCTTCTTGATTGAGCATGAGAATCGATCAGGTCGATTAGTAACTTCCTGCGTAGGCAAAGGCTTTACAGGACACAGGTAACCTATCGCTCAGCACTTGTTCAAAATTGTCTTCTCATACCATTTGCAGTACATTGATCGCATTCCTTTTAAGAACCTTAGGGTCCTAGTTTCAACAGCAATTTCTCATGAATGCTTGCAAGTCTTAAAAAGTTATCACCTCAAGTGGGAAGAGCACATTTCCAAGTCACATTTCAAATCACGTTCTTTCAGAGCCATATGATGTCTTCAACCTCCATGCGTAGTGTGCGTGTTCGGGATATGACCGAAAGCAGAACCCCACATCTCTGGATTTTTAAAAGCATACGATGGTGCGATAATCTTTTTCGTAGCTTTTCTCTTGCATTTAATCAGCTTTTGGTTAAACCTTTTCAAAGTGGAGGTTTGAACTTTTGACCTGATCTTTTTGATTCGGATTTTCCGGGCCTTACAGTTCGGTCGATTTCACCCGTGAAACAAGCAAATTTGTGTCCGTCGGAGCTGGCGAAGGTGACAATTTTTGCAATCCACTTCGATACGGGGACATCATGAAAAAACCGACCTAGAACCAAATCAAAAACGATGAACTCATGTACAATCCTCGCCGTCCACACAGCTACGGCTCCTGAAAAATTTACACGATGCTATGTACAGAAGCAAGCTCAATGAAGCCGCCAAGGCCAGAATCCAGTAGTAACTGTCTAGGCGGGCTTCGCTCATGTCGTCGGAGAACCAGCTGTGGCCCCTCGTGAAGAACTCGATCACCGAGATCATCAGGGCGCTCAAAAAGCTCCCGACTCCGAAGACGCTGGTGTATAGCGCGAATCCCATGGTCCTCATCCTAACGGGGACTTCGTTGTAGAAGAACTCCTGCATCCCGACCACGGTGAAAACGTCGGAAATACCCAGCAGAATGTACTGCGGGAGCAGCCAGAAGATGCTCAATTCGGCGTCTTTGGCTCTTCGTATCATCTCGAGCCTCTTTGTCTCGACAAGCGCGGCTGTCACCATGGCTATGACTGAGAGGAACATCCCGATTCCCATCCTTTGCATTACGTTAATGCCTTCCTTGTTGTGTGTGAATAGCCGAGTGATCGGTATCAGCATCTTGTCGTAAAGGGGCATTAGGAGGATTATGGACAACGTGATGGCGCTCTGGAGGGTCGCTGGTGGGATGTCGAAGTGGCTCCCGATGTTCCGCTTCATCGCCATCCCTTGCTTTGTAAAGAAGGTCGCCGGTTGGTTGAAGATCACAGCGAACATCAGGAGCATCGTCCAAATAGGCAGCAACCGAAGGAGTACTCCCCCGTTATTGATCACATAACAGCGACAGCCTTTGGGGTTCTTTTCCAAGTTCTCGGTGACCCCAACATTGTGAGAACAAAGAGGTTTCTCTTGCAGCCTGTGCACAACAAAAAATGATGAGACTTGTCAGCGACTGATCAAGATCGTGGAAAGGATGGTCGTTGTTGGTTCAAGAACTTGGAGAACTTACTCTAGCTCCACCAATTCAGACTCCTCATCTGGTAAGGAAATTGCTCCATTCTTGAATTTGGATGCAATCGCTCGGATTCTCTTATATACGATAAGAAAAGGCTTGTTACCAACATTATTTGCATCTTGTTTGTACCCACAGAGTTTGTTTCCGCATGAGAAAAATGCAACTGATGCAATCATCGCTCCAGTCGGTATGGCGTATCCCAGAACCCATCCGAAGGTGTCTTGTATGTATGACATGAATGTTATCCCCAGGAGGCTGCCACTACAAATGGCAAAGTACCACCATTGGAAAAACGAGCTGTTCTTGCCTGATTTCTTCTCGTCCTTGCTGCGAGGCAGCTCCTCTTCATTGTCGAGTTGATCCGTTGCGAATGCCTGCAATGATGGATTGTACCCACCAAGGCCGACGGAGATCAAACAGAGGGACCAGAAGAGGTACGGAGAGTAGTCGGGCTTGCTCGGTGGGTGCCATGCTGACTCCAATGCGGTTGATGTCAACGCCACGAGTCCCTTTCCAACACAATGGAAAGAAAAACGGGTATCAATAGCAAGGTACTAAATTACAGATTCACTTCCTCTATTCTTGATCCAGTAAATGCTTATACCAAAGCCATGCTGAGTTGAAAACAAGTAGAATGCTATTTAGCTGACCATAGTCTAACTAAAGTGATTATGCCCACTGTACACTTGGAACAAATCAGATTACACTTGGAGAACAAATCAGATTGCACCAAAAAAGTTGCTCTTTAAGGTCGTGTCACAAAAGGAGAGCTAATGACCTGAAAAAGCATTTTTTTTTCTCTCTAGGGAAAAAGGACAAAAAAAAAAAAGCCTCCTTTTTATTCAAATTGCTAGTGAAAAAGCATTGAGCACCTCCAAATGCAAAAGGCATTGAAACGACATTCAGAAAGTGGTTACATGGTCATCTTTTATGGTCTCTTGAATTATATATACAAAACAGACTTTACCACAAAAAGCATAGAAGACGTCAGAATTGCGCACGTAAATAAATAACTGAAAATAGAGAAGGGCTGAGTACAGATTTAGTCTTTTAAAATTTTAAATGTTCGTGTCTAGGCAATCTCATCCCCTAACTTAATCGAGTCCTCTAACTTTCTGGAGTCAGTACGATTTAATCCTCTAAGTTTCATTTTTTGCAATCAAGCCCTCAATTTTCTTAATATGTGCAATCAAATCCCCATCTTACAAAAAACCTAATCAAAGAAACAAAATGTAGTACTGCCAGGCTTACAAAATGTCTCCCAAGACCGTTGTACCCCACCAGATTCTATGTGCTCACAAGCATTTACCATCTCTTCCACTAATTATGTGATTATGGGAAGTCCCTATCTTACAGATAGGATCTTGTATAAAAAAAAATCACTTTAATGTAGCATTTTTTTTTGTTGACCCACTTTAATGTAGCATTTAATCATACCAAGAAACAAAAAAAGGTCAAAAAACCTAATCTGGCCTTAATGATTTCAACAATGTTTCTGCCTCCACGTCACTGCTCAATATCAAGAAGAGAATAACGAAATTCTCGAGGATCCTACGAGTTCACGTTGAGAAAACATCAACCAGTCACGAAATGGAACATCCTTTTCTAAGAGAGAAAACGAAAGCAACGTGCTTGCGGAACGGTAAGAAACGGAGAGAAATCAGGAAGCAGACTGAAGAGCGAGGAAGGCGTGGCAGCAAGAATCGAACCGAAGACTCACCACGACGTAGAAGAGGGAGAAGGACAGGACGGTGGAGTAGCGGTCCCAGTAGGAGTCGGCGAGCGGGGCCACCAGCCAGAGGGAGCAGCGAGGTGAGGCCGCACCAGGCGTTCACCATTTTCGCCGCCGACGAGTTGCTCATCTTCATGACCTCCGTCAGATACGTCACCAGATTCGACGCCACCCCTTTGAACACGAACCTCTCCATCCCAGCTATCACTGCACCGAATTCATGCACAACCCCAAAAAGAAAGAAACAAAAGAGAGACCAAAACCGTCATTCCAACTGATAAAGAGTCGTTCTCGATACTTGCATGCGACATATACGTGTAGGATTCTCACCCATGAGAAGAACGCAAGCCTTGTTGAACCACCTCTCCATTGTGGGTTTGGAGAGAGAGCGAAGGGGATGAGAAGCAACGGCAGAATTTAAGGAGTCGGTGATGATCTCGAGCTGAGCTGATCCAAAGAAGAGAAGAGGCGAAACCGATCATTCTCTCTCTTCCTCTCTTCTTTAACTTTCAGGGAGCCGCACCGAGTGCAGCCCTTCCGCCACCTTGTAGAAAACAGTAGCTCCCACTCAAGATGACCCCCGTCACCGCAGCAAGGCTTGCCTTCAGTCTTTCCCCCTTTTATATGACAATAATGGGACACCACTACTAGACTCCTCACTAATTTCCGAAATAAAGAAAAGGAGGACGACTCAGAACTGCTACTGCCTCCCCGAATACGTCCTTGTTCCCATAAAGATGCAAGGGGGTCGCAAAAGATACCAGAGCCCCACCTCCAAGTTTCGGTCGGGCCGCATATCGAACCGGGATATTCTGCACGACCCAATTAATCTCTCTCTCTCTCTCTCTCTCTACACTTCTGGATATCATATCAATGAAAGAAAGTGGTGCGAGGAAAGTGTAAATAAAGCATCAGTGCTGATTGACTGCACGGCAGGGGCTTATCGCGCAGGTGGAAGGTGAGGGTGTCGACATGCAGTGGTCATTTTCCCGTTCCTCCCCTCCCTACCACCACCTGGGTCGCGGCTCGGAGGCCGTGCATGGAGACACGTGGCGATCCGGACACGTGTCGCCTGCCGTGGCAAGCCTCGGCACCATGAAACATAGATCCCGAGGATTGGAGCCTGGAAAGTGCTGGTGCAATCGCATGGTGAGCGACGATGGAAGAGAGCCGTGGATGATTCGCAGACAAAAACAAAACCAGAAAAGAGGAGATAAAAATGTTCTAAAGAGATATCTTTTTTTAATGAGTGCGTTTCGATTAGGGGACTTGTCGAGCATGCTTTATAAAAAGATTACTTCAAATTTCCGAAGCGATAATTATGCGTAATATAAAGACGGAAAAGTACTAAAAAAGTCCTAAACCTATTATATTGATACCAATTCAGTTTTAAACTTTTCAATTGAACTAATTTTGTCCTAAACATTCTACTATTGGTACCAATTCAGTCTATCCCGCCAATTTTGGCCGGTCGACGCTAACGTGGATGTTGGCCGATGGTCGGATGCGACATGGCAATTTTTATATTTTTAATTATTTTTTAAATTTTTTTTTTTTCTTTTTTTTTTTCTTTTTTTTTTTCCCCGTCTTCTTCCTTGTGTTGGCCGCGAGCCTCCGGTGAGGCTCGCCGGCCACTAGGTGAGGGCCGCGACCCTCGCCGGCTCGCCCGGCCTCTCCTAGGTCGCGGGCGAGGCGGCTCGCCCGAATCGGCCGCGGCGAGCGCCGCCGGATCCGGGCGAGCCCGGCCTTGCCCACGTGGCCTTGGGCGAGGGTTGCGGCCCTCGCTCGGCCTCGGCCTCGCCTAGTGCCGTGAGCGAAGCAACTTAGCCTAGATCTGGTGAGGCTAGCATCACCCGGGCCGGCAAGCCTCCTCACGGTGACCTTGGGAAGGCCTCCTCACCCTCGCGGCCTTGGGAGAGGCCGCGACCCTAGCCGGCGGGCGAGGGCCGCGACCCTCGCCCGGTGGCGGTGAGCCTCACCGGAGGCTCACCGGCCACCGCTAGGAAGAAGATAGAATTTTTTTTTTTAAAAAATTAGAAAAATCGAAAAAATAATTAAAAATCATAAAAATTTCCATGTCGTTATCCGTCGCCCACCAGACCGACGTCCACCTCGGTGTCGGCTAGCCAAAATTGGCCGGATGGACTGAATTGGTACAAATATTAAAATGTTTAGAACGAATTAGTTCAATTGAAATGTTTAGGACTGAATTGGTACCAATGCAATAGATTTATGACTTTTTTGGTACTTTTCCCTATAAGGACACTTGACCATATGATAGACGGATAACTATATTAAAAAATTCTAAAACTTATTATGAAAGTCTAATTAAGAATTTAAATAAAGTATAAAACAAGCTCTAAAATTTATCACGGAAGTGAGATTAAATCTTAAAACTTTTCAAAAGTATAATCAATTTCTAAAACTTATTAAATTGCTCCGATAAAGTCTTTCTATTTACTTTGTCCAACTTGACAAACAGAAAATTGTAACAAATTTTAAAATTTGATTGTATAAATTGACAAATTTTAAGATGTAGTTGCACTTTTTAAAAGTTTAATGACTCAATTACACATTCGTGATAAATTTTAGTATTTTCAATGCACTTATCCCTATATAATAATTATATTATTTTCTCTAATTGATTTGTTGACAAGTGTGCTTGGAATATTAAGCTTACAAAGTCCCATTTCGAAATATGGCGACCAGAGTGGGGAGCATTTGTTAAAATGATTAATTGCAACGTTTTATACGTTAAACCATCATCATAAATGCTTAAGAAGTTATTTCGAAATCGGGCTGAAGCGGCTTTTATTTGCTACAGTTTTCTTAATTTGAATCTCCCGTATTAGGCACTGTATTTCTTTAATTTCAAATTTCCTGAAATTTCCAGTGATCAAATGTTGAACGTAGACACACGTATGCATCTAGGTACAAACCATTTATAAACCATATTCAACAAGCACTTCATGAATATTTTCCGTCTAGTGCACTGCCCACGTGAAAAGCACAAAGAGAAATTATCATATGAAGTCATTTCGCGGTCGATATGCAGAAAAAATATGCGAAAAATTAGCCCTTCTCCTCATGAATCTTATAGAATAAATCAAGCTATTCATTTAAATAAGCTGATTTAACTTAATTTACTAGATTTTCGTGGAGTGACTTCTCGGTTTCAATAGAGAGCATCTAATATATATCCCTTAAAAAGTAACTGAAAATGTGTATTCTTTGTGCAAACCTCGAGTGCAAAGTAGGAGTTTTCTAAGAGTTAGTTTCACCAATAAAATGATATATGAACTCATTTTTGCAATTGCCAAAATAAATATTATACCGCCTGCCAACAAGATGTTTCAACTCCAAAAATTAGCTTTCCTCATGTATTAGAAGACGTGCTAATAAAGGGAAAAAAAAACAGAGAGAGAATAAAAAGCCAACCCAATGATTCTAGAAATTCTCCACCGGACTTACTCGCTCTAAAATTTCGACCAATAAGAGTATTTGATTGTTTTATAGTAACGACCTCAACAAGACATGTGACATTTACCATGTAAGTTGGAAACTTTCTATCTCCTTTTTTTAATCGTGTTAAGGTATCTCGTGCCGCCTATGTACGTATGGCTTACATCTCCCCCACCTATTAATTTTAAATAGAGCGATCAACATGGTATGCGAGTCCGATTCCGCTCCCTCCTGATTCGATTCCCACAAGAGACGATCGTCGAAATGTGGTCGACAATCCATCAAATCGAAAGAGTTCCGTGGGGGAAGAGAGAGATAGAGGGAAAGAGAGAGAGTGGTGGCTGACGAGGATATGGAGCCAGAAGATAACCCCGCCAATCGAATTTCTTCCTTCTGTTTTCTTCCTTCTCGCTTTACTCTCTTTTCTTCCCAAATGAATGCAAAGGAGCCTCGGTTTTTCCCCCTGCTAATTCACGGCAATTTCTAGACCCGGATAAGCTCTTTAACGAGGAAAAGCGAAGTCAGAGAGAGAGATGGTGGTAATGGTGGGTGAGAGGGATGGCACTTCCCTCGTCACTCTCCTTTACCACCACCAATTTTTGTTTGGGTCCGATGATGGAGCATCCACTCGAGAATCTAGACAGCCCACGTAACCCGCGTAGAAAGGAAATAAAAGATCGATAGAAAGGTACATGAGATCATGCTTCGATTGGAGTGGTGTAGAGGTGTTAAAATGGGTCTTAGACCCATAAATGATCAATTTAAATCATAAATGGGTCATTTATGGGTCTCACTTGTTTTTTACAAAAAGTAGTTAAATATGTTTAACAATTAAAGATTTTGATAGGTGGGTCTTAAGTGGGTCTTAAATGAGTTGAATTTAGAACCCATTTTCAACCAAAACCTCACAATTTCTCTATTCCCTCTTTAACTTTTTTTTATTTATTTATAAAAACAAAATTATAATTAATTTTAATTTTTATTTTATTTTATTTTTCTTTCTTCTGGTTGGCGACACGAATGGTCGGCGACCGGCCGGCAAGCCTCAAGCTCGCTTTGGATCTAGGGCGAGCTAGAGCCTCACCGGATCCGGCGAGGCGAAGGCCTCATCGACGCTCGGCGAGACTCAAGCCTCACCGGATCTAGTGAGGTTGAACTCTCGTTGATGCATCGAGACTCATGCTCGCCGGTGTCGGGAGGCGGAGGCTCGAGCCTCGTTGATCCGCGAGCCTCGAGCTCGCCGGCATCGGGCAAGCTCGAGGCTCGCCTATGGTCGGCCGACCAAAGAAGTCGAAGAACAAAAAAAAGGAAAAAGAAAAAAAAATTAAAAAAAATAATTAAAAATTTTAAAAATTAAAAATTTGATTTTTTTAAAAAAATTATTTTAAAAATTATAAAAATTGTCCATTAAATTTGTGTTGTATAAAATTATTTTAGCAATACC
Organism: Eucalyptus virginea; assembly: GCA_014182375.1. Taxonomy (NCBI): domain Eukaryota; kingdom Viridiplantae; phylum Streptophyta; class Magnoliopsida; order Myrtales; family Myrtaceae; genus Eucalyptus; species Eucalyptus virginea. The sequence goes on along the minus strand of CM024523.1, from coordinate 28,701,904 downwards.
ATTTAAAAAAATTATATATAAATAATCTTAAAAAAGAAAAACATAGGAATAATTTTCTTAAAATATTTGGTTAAATATAATTTTTTTAAAATTAAAATATTTGGTATATATAATATGGTTTGGGTATGGGTCAGAAAATTTACATTATGCATAAATGAGTTAATGGATCAATTTGGGTTGGATCATTAATGACTCGACCCAAACCCGCCCGACCCACTCGTTTAACAGCTCTAGAGTGGTGGTGCGTGTAGTTAGGACCTGCCACCAACCTGTGCCCCAATCGACAAGGTCATGTCTTGCGGTTACCTTGTGATTCAAGTATGCACACATGCCAGAATAAATTGAGAGAATTACCAAAAAAGTTCTAAACTTATTGCAATTGTGCCAATTCAGTCCTAAACATTTTTTTTTTGTCCAATTTAGTCCTAAACCTTTTATAATTATGCCAATTTAGTCCATCTGGCCAAAATTGGCCGACCCCGATGACGTTGACGCCCGGGGACAGCCCGACCCGGCGGGTAATTTTTTAATATTTTTTTTTTATTTTTTTCAATTTTTAAATATTTTATTTAAATATTTTAAAAAATATATTTTTTTTTGCCTTCTTCTCCTTCCTCTAGCTGGCTGGCCGAGGTGAGGGCCGGTGAGGCTGACCTCGCCGGCCAGGCGAGGCTCGCCCCGCCGGCCAGCGGCGGAGGCGAGCTTTGCCCGGCGACGGCGAGGCGGCCATCGCCGGATCGGGGCGAGGTCGACCTCGCCCGGTGGCCAGCGAGGCTGCCGTCGCCATCGCCGCCTAGGGGTGTGCATGGTCCGGGAGGGTGGTTCCCGACTTAGAACCGGGAACCGCCCGCTAAGGACCGGTTCCAAAAAATTGGAACCGGGATCCACCTGTTTGTTGCATGGATCCACCTGGGAACCGGACCGGACCGGGATCCACTTGTTTGTTGCATGGATCCACCCGAGAACCGGACCGCCGGTCCGGTCTGGTTCCCGGGTGGATCCATGGAACCGATCTTGACGCGAAACAATTTTGGTTTTCAACATAGAACGACTACGTGACATCAAAGCAAGCCAAAGAAAGAAAAATCAAATTTAAGTACGTGAAGATGTGGACGGCGGGAGAAGTAAATGCAGCGAATTTACAAAGACGGTCCGGGTAGTTCCCGGGTATTTTGCACACCTCGAGAAGGGAGTGAAATGAGATCTAGGGTTTCTTTTAGTATTTATTTATTTTTTTACTATTAAAAGGTTCCGGTTTGGACCGGGTGGGGGCGGGCGGATCCGCCCATGGGCAGGAACCGGACCAGTTCCCTCAAGAACCGCCCGGTTCCGGGCGATTCCGTCCGGTTACGGCGGTTCCGATCCGGTTTTGGGCGGTCCAGTGGTTCTGGTATTTTGCACACCCCTATCGCCGCCCCCGCCGCCTCCGCCGCCTCCCCGTCCCCGATTGTCGGCACGATCTCCCCCTCCGAGCTCAAGCGGCCCTCCCCGGCCATGACCGTCGCCAAAACCCTGTTCCGGCGCCTCCGGACCGACGAGGACGAGATCGAGCTCCTCCGCGGGTTCCTTGACTACACCACGCAGCGCGGCGGGGCCTCACCCTCGCCGGTGGCCGGCGAGGGCCGAGCTTGCCGGATCTAGTGAGGCTCGGCCTTGCCCGGCGATGGCGAGGTCGTCGCCGAGATCTGGCGAGGCTCGCCTCTGCCGGTGGCCGGCGGGCGACCTCGCCGGCCCTCACCTCTGGCCGGTACCGGTCGGTCGGTCGGGAGGAGAAGAAGGCCAAAATATTTAAAAATTCGAAAAAATAAAAATATATCAAAAAATTATCTTGCCGCCGATTGTCCCCCACCGGCGTCCATGTCGATCTTTGGCCGGCCAATTTTGGCCGGATGGACTGAATTGGCACAATTATAAAAGGTTTATGACTAAATTGAACAATAAAAAAAATAAAGTTTAGGACTAAATTGGTACAATTGCAATAGGTTTAGAACTTTTTTGGTAATTCTCCCGAATAAATTGGGTGCTGGATATGATCGGTCTTGCACGGATCCCCCCAGGAATCCCCTCCTATCCAACATTTCGAATCATTTGGGTTCATGGAATTCGCTGAATAGCTTATCGGTCTAGTAGTTTAAGATAGCAGTTACGATATTGCTCCGGCGAATACGTGAAATATGGAATAGCCCCGCTAGCATTTACGATCCTGCTCCGGTGAATACATGAAATATGGAATAGCCCTGCCGGTTGAATGGGGGATGGATGAAGCCTATGGCTTGCAAGTCTTGCAGCATTTGGTAGAACCGAATATTTTACGTAGCCACACAAAGGAAATGGATTGTTGGTTATAGTCTATTCTTGCCCAAGTGACTAAATGAAATTTATCTGTTCATACTTTCTCGAAAGACGCCGGTGTTCACTAAGCAACCTCGGACAACGACCGTCTTAAGTGTCACCGAACTCTGGCTGTCCTCAACAGAGATCGATCCAAGCAAACATGAAATCACGGAGATGGCCAGGCAGAGATCACTTACCGAAAGAGATGGAATATCCACGATGTCGTCTCAGGCGTATGCATGTGGAAACATTCCCAAGAGTCTTCCAAGACAGAAATCTGAGAGAGGAGCTGCAGGGTTGATGGAGGATTCGTGGGGGTCTTGAGTTCCAGCCGAAATGGTTTGGAATCGTTCGAACAGGGGTTAGTATCACGAGGAAACGGGAGCGTCGCGGCCAGAGAGACTAGGAAACGAACAAAAGCGTTACGATGGGGTCTTAGACCGACGGACACGAAGTTGCATTTCCGAAACACGACGAAAATGTCCAAACGTCAGTATATCCTATAATATATCTCCTTGATTTCCACTAAGAACGCTTTTCTGCGAGCGAGAGAGAGAGAGAGCTCATGATCTGTGAAGCAGAGGACATCTCGCAGAATTCACACCGGCAAAAGGGGGTGAAAACAATGGAAACTAAGCCCCTGCATTATTGTCTTCTTGCGGCTCCCTGTCCTCACTTCAAAATTGAGCTTTGGTATTTGCTCGATTCCTGCACAATTCAGATGTTCAGATAGATTGAGTAATTACCCTTTGAATTCAGATGAACCCTTTCTTAGTTCTTGAAAGAAGTAATTCCACCTTTTTATTTTTATTTTTTTCATTTTGGTGGAAAAGCAAAGAGTGACTATGGCCGAAATGAGCATCTACGCTATTAATATCAGTGGCTTTTCATGGCATCAAGGCATCTCCATGAAACCAGATAAAGAAGGTTTCTGAGCATCCTTGGGCACAAGTATGACAATGACTATCGACTTCCTATTATTACAAAATTGATGCAGTTTTACAAGCGTATAAAGATCACATCCAATAGAAAAAACATCAAGCAGATCTCGTGGCAGTGTGGAATCGAGTAAAGCATCGAAGTATATGAGCCTCTGTGAATGCCTCTTTCGCATATGAAGATCTTCCGAAGGATAGGCACCACCCAGCTGCTGAGCTTCAGGAATGGATCAATGCTGGTTCAGGTCGGATTACCTAGTAGCGGATCCAACTGGTCAAGGTTCACACTTACAAGCTTAGAGAATCGCTATGCTAACATGCTCACTGATGTGGCCGTAAATCCAATTTGTAAGCTTGAATTTCCATGGGAGATATGATTACGTGTCCTTCTTGAACATCTGCATGCTGCTCAGCATACCCAAGCAACTCTGTATCCTCATGAAGAAGATTCAGAGAAGTTGCTCTTGCATTTAAAACTGCGAGCCCCTTGAACATGTTAAAGAGATTGACAGGCTCATCAGCTATATTTGTACACTTTGTTCTGCCCTTGTGACAATAGGAAGAATCCCAATGTCGTCGCTGCAGAACTAGAATGAACCTAGAACCTTCCGCTGCTTGCTGAGAGTATTTTAAAGGCCTGGGGACCTTTAAGCTGACAATATGCAAGTCACATGGTAGAGAAGAAGATAAAGGAGAGACGGATTTTGCAGGAGGCTGAACAGATATATCATGGGATTTCTTGGAAATGAATGCATGTAAAGGGTAGTTTAAGTGCGCGCCAACAGAATGGGAAAGAAGCGAGGGACTTAATGGAAGAGGGTTGGATTCAGGATTCGAGGGACGAGAAATGTTGGATTCGACAAGGATGTGGAATACCACATTCAGTGCACGGTTGTCCATAACTCCTTGTCCCAGACCACGCCCATCATCTCGGACTAAGCGGCGGTCTAGCATAATCTCTAACCATCCATCCTTAGGGCTAGCTGCACCCAGTGACTGCCTCGAATGAAGGGAAAAGCGCCGACCATCAGTTCCTTGCATGAAGGCAAGAGAAGGCATTGGATAGTAATTTCCCTGAAGTGGGATCTTAGTGTAATACTCCCGCCGACTCATTTGAAAGCCATTCAAATCTGAATAGAATATTCTTCTGTTATCTATATCTGATCTGTATCGAGCAATTAACTCTTTGTCATTAAAATCTGGACCCATGAGCTCAACATGATACTCCTTCTCCACAATGAATTGCTGTACAGAGCCTTCTACATTGAAGATGCGTGTGCTGTGAGAGACGGGTGAATTGTCCCACATTGTCTTTGGATAAGAATACACCTCCTGCACCAAGGGACCTTCAGAGACAACCATGGCTCCACCAGCTTCAATGATAGGTTCTGCATCACCGATTGGTTTGAACAAGTAGGCTCCACTTCCAGAACTTGAGTAAATACCTATGACTTCACCCACAATGTTTTCTGGACCATCCAGATGGCTAATTTTCTGCAACAATCCATGCTTTGCATCAAAAGTAAGAACCTGATGCCTGTTTCCGATTTCAACAGTGTCACTTTGTATTTCTGTGCAAGTATATGGAGCTGGACATGATAAAGTATTTGACTCAGAGAGCTGCTTAATTTTTGCCAGCTTAGCTTTTTCGCATCCAACAAAACCACTTCCAACATAATACATCTGCAACCCCATGGGAGGTACAGAAACTTTGAAGTGAAGTCGGTGCCGCCCAGTAAATATCTTGCTTTTGTGGTGCTGCAGCTCTGGAGATACTTGGCTCTGAACACATGTCCAATTGGAGTCCAGAACAGCAACATCAGGCCTGTCGACGATGACCATGACAACTTCTTCCCTCGATTGTTCCAGAGGATTGAAAAAAACGACTGAGTGATAAGTTCCTTCAGTAGCAGCGATCACTTTATGTACTGGCTGAGCATCATACTTAGACCTAACTTGCTCTGGCTCAAACTGGGCAGGGGTCTGGTCGGATTTATCATGACGGATTCCAAGCAGTACTTCGATTCCTTTGGACATGAATATTTGCAGGTCCTGCAAAGATGTGTGCATACGCATCCCATAGTCACGAACCACGTGATCCTTAGCGGTACCAGTTATGCCATCATGATGCTGAAAAAGAGCCAAGTTCCTTCTGGCAGCTGTCAACTTATAGGAAAACCCTACAGGAAGCTTTTCACATTGTGCTCTTTGACAATATCCTAGCAATAAAGCTATAATCATCTCTGTCGCACGAAGTGTTTGCTCAAGCACTCGATCAACAGCCTTGAAGAAGGGTCTTGAAACATAATAGCCACTCCAATAATCCTGTTGCCTATCTGCATAAGTAAAGAAATCCCCTGCTAGAGATGGAAAGCCTCCAATCTGAGCCGAGCCGATTTCACCAGGTTGTGAGTAATTTATTCTCTCAGCCTCCTCGCGAAGTGCTCGGAAGTAATCATCCAAAGTGCCAAACTTTGCTTCTGCATTTAGACTGGGATTAGAGTTGATATAATCAAATAGCAACTGGTAATTTCTAAATTGGGCTTCAGCTTCATCAATGCTGATGTAGCGGAAATCATCTCCAAGCGGAACCAGAAGTGTGTTTGTCCTATACAATGTTGATTTCTTCTTATATTGATCAAGCAGTTTTAGTGCCCTCTCATGCACATTTTCTTGGTTGGTTTCCACCGGGTGTTCTCCCCAAGGGCAAAGTTCATAGACGAACCCACGCATTCGAGCAAAGTCAAACTGACAACAAACAGCAGGCTCTGGTCCACAAGTATGTGGTACATCATAAGAATAGAAGGGCATCATGTGGACAAAAATATCGGTCGACTCCTCTGCATCCCAGCTCTGACGCCATACATACTCCAATTTCTTGTGCCAAGCAAGTTCCTTCTTCAGCTCATAATGGGTCCTCTGGATAAGCATGTTTTCAAAGCCCATTCGACGAAGAAGATATGCCATTGTGGGCGAGTAACCAAATGGATCTATAGCCCAAGAGTTCTTAGGAATAACGCCAATGGTTTCATTGAGCCACATATTCCCCTCTGTCATCTGTAATGCAAAAGAAGGGAAAGAAACAAAGCGAAGCAACAGGTTAACAAAGAAACAGGCACATCCACTCTCTCCAGGCTCGACACTCCGTGAATACATATTGACATCCACATGCGTCCAAGGGTCTTAAAAAAAAAAAAAAAATTGCATATGACACAGATATGCCTAACAAAGCCATGAAGTGCTGAGAGAAGAAAAACCTTGGGTATTCTATAATTCTGGCAAGGTAATTGTAAAGGATCTAGCGTTACCAATCTCAAAGTAATTTCTTTGCCTTGTAGAATTCTTTTACAGGAGACTAACAGTGTAAAAATTATTTCCCCTTTACCAGTTGTTGATCTCAGCACAATTTACCACACTAAAAACATATTCCAGTATAAAAGGTATTTATTACAACCAAGCTATGTATCCACAGGCCTCCATTCAAGGTGAAAACACATTACTAGTTCCACTAGATCTGCATACATAGGCTACGTGGCTTTTGCCTCAGGGAAGGCCTAACTAAAAACTAACAATGATGGGAAATGGTGTTTGATGAAACATGTTGCTTGTCGAGAACACTCCGTTATCATTCACTGAGACAAGCTTGCACTACAGATGCAGAAAATTAACTTTGTCCTCATCCAACTCAGATTCTACTATTGGGACTGGCAAAACTAAATCAAACTTTTATCATAAGTATGTGCCATAAAGCAAATTTATACCTAGGATACTCCGTGAGAGAGAGAGAGAGAGAGAGAGAGAGAGTAAACCTGTTCAATTATGGAGTAATAATGTGAATTAGCCTGCATCAAGAGGCAAATGTTGTCATCTTATATAACAATCAATAAACCATTGCTGCAATCGAGGGTATCACATTAGTTACCTCATCATTCATCACCCAACCACCACCAACAATTTCTAGTTGACCATTCTTCACCAAATCGGTGAAAGATTGCCTCTTTAATTCTGATGCATCCCTCCACCACCTTTCCAGGTATGACATTTCTTCCCAGATAAACTTTCGGCGAGTATCCTGCAAATCCGTACTTTTCCAAATTAGTAGATCTCTGTCTATTCAACTTGCTAGCTAAAATTGACAAAAGAAGCCATCTCTGTCTTTTTCCCTTCACTTGTTCCACCCAAGCAACCAAATAATCCCATTAACATCAATTGAAGCTAAGCAAACTAACTCACGTCACTAATGAGCTTCTCATGAGAAGTGAAACTTTTGTTTTCAAAGATCCAAAATTTGGAATCCTGTGACTATAGATAAATTTCCAGGCAAGAAGACCGCAATGATCAAGTCACAGCTAATCCTTAGTATGCGCTGAAATCTTGTTACCCTCGTTCAACAGAACCATCTTGCAAAGCTTCTCCAAAAGTACAAGATAACATATGAAGTGCGTTGAAAATAGAAGTGTCAGGGATCGCAATTGAGGCTTTCAGCAACAATTCTATCAAACCATAGGATTTCGTCACATAGTAAACTTAGGTAAGCTGAAAATCCAATCACAAGCCCTCTAAATTTGCTAGATTTCACAAGAGTCTATGCATTGTGACTTGGCCTTTTTCCATCAAGTTATTCAGGTTCAAGAACCATGAAGCTCCGGCAGTCATCTAATACAGGTAATGTTGCCAAGGCATCTCTACAGAGGATCTAGCTCTAGGGTAAGTCCAAAATCTAATCGCAAAAGTCGAGACCCTTTTGTGTGATCAAGATCGCCTTTTCCTAACTAACCATAATGCCTTCACTAACTCTAGGAAGTAAAACCAAGATGCTCTCACCTAGTCACAGACAATCTCTAAAACTAGAAGGAATCTCGACCAGGTATAGCAGCATCAAATGCATTTCCAGAACAAGAACTATTCGTTATTTCAAAAAAGGCCGAATTGAATCAACTGATTTCGCATCCCACACACCAAAAAGAGCGCACAAAACCTGCACGAATTCACCCGAAGGACTCAACCAAATTCACTTCAACCCAAAACCCTAACCAAAAAACGCACCTTCGACAGAGACTCGACGATCGTGTCCAGAATGTGGCGCGACTGGCGGTCATAGTACTCCTCCACGGTGAGCTTCCAACCGGGATCGTTGTGCGAATGCGGGGCCACGAACACCTTCAATTTCTCCTCGTCCCACTCGTTCCCCTTGTAGCTCACCCTCCACCCTTGCGTCCACGGCCCGCCGGCGACGTCCAGGAACTCGATCTTGTCGTACAGGTCCTTGGTCGTGAGGTCGACCGTGGCGCCGAAGGCCGTGTCGTTGACGCGCTTGATGCGGGAGATCGGCTTGCGGGGCTTGAAGGGGCCGCGGTAGTGGCCTGGGGAGGGGCGGAGGCGGGAGGAGATGGGCTGCGGGACGCCGAAGAGGAAGAGGGTGAGGAGGAAGAAGAGGACGGAGGTGGAGAGCGCGATGGTGACGAAGTTGGTGAGGACGAAGTTGATCAGCGCCGTCCGCTTCCGGGAGGACTTGCGGGCCGAGATCCCCTTCGCCTTGGCCGGGGCGGAGGACGGGAGGAGGCTCGCCGGCGGCCCGCCCACGAGGCGGCGCGTCTTGCCGAGGTACGAGGAGAAGGGCATCGCGCCGTCGCGTGGTGTCGGCGCGCGGGGATGGGGATCTACGAAACTGATGCCATTCCGGTCGGCGTTGGCGGCGGAGGCGGCGGCGGAGCTAGCGATGGTACCAAGAGAGCATGTGTGTCGTGCGGGGGGGAGTGAGCGCGTTTGGAGGGGTCTCGCGACTTGAGGAAAAGAGCAGAGGCCAGGCCGTGGTGACTACGGTGCCCAGTCAAGGGTCTTGAAATCAAACATTTCTATTTTTTTTTTTTTTATAATCATTTTTATTGATTCAAATATTCTCATGGAAATTTTTTTATTAATTTATTTTTACAAATAATATAAATGATTATCTTTTAAAAATATATTTTTTTAAATTATTTGTATCTCACTAAATAAATAAAGTCTAAGTTCTTCCGTGAGGAAGCCTGGGATTATGAAAAATCACCTGATCAAAGTTGTAAAGGAGAAAGCGCTTTTTATAATCAAATTGTTTTAAATATCCCAGAAACAGGCGGCGTAGTTGGTTGGGGCTTTCATCCCTCCATTTTCTCAGGTTACTTTGACTCTATAGGTTGCTTGGATCGCATTCCTACTTCAAGTTACTTGGTGACTCTCCCTTCTTGGTCTCTTCGTTTTTGAATTGCCAAGGTTTCGTGTTGGCTATCGTGATTACAAAAAAAAAAAAAAAAAATTGGTATTTCTATTTTTATTGTATTTATTTCTCATTGAATTTTTTTATTAATTTATTTTTACAAGTGATATAAATAATTATCTTTTAAAAAATATTTTTAAGTTATATCCTTTATTTTACCAAAAAAATAAAGTCTAAGTTCTAACACTACTGCTCCTAAGTCCTTATCCCCGTGTTTAGCTTCATTGAATAGGAATTAGCTTGTACTCTTGTTTTTGCCGATTGATTTGGTTACAAAGCGTTATGTTTGGTGAAATGGAAAATTTAAGCCGTGGAACTTGAGAAAAAAATAGAGTGAATTAATTGGCTTGTGATGGTCGGATTCCATGGAGGGTGATGGAGACGGGGACGGGGACGGGGAGATGGCATAAAGGGAGAGTTTGTATAGACAACAATAAGGGATATTATCACCCTGTGTATATCACCCTTGTCCTTATCACCCTGTATATCCCTCATCGCTCTTATTCCTTATGGATCACACGGCGTTTCTCACTGAGAGGGTATAAAGATATCATCTTCCGTCGACAGATTTTTCTCTCGAGAAATGTTCCATAAGGAATTGGTGGGGCATGGGGCGATAATAGGCCTAACTCGCTCTGTGATCCCTGCCCCAGATTTGTTTAATTTAATGTAACATATAATTACAAATTAGATTCACATATAGATCATTATATATATATATTATATACGTGGTAATTAAACATAGAATACTAAAGTTTGAGTTATGTATCATTCATAATTTATCCATTCAAAGACATATGCACTTTCTATATTGTGTGTGGTTAGTGTCAAATTTAGTTATATGCAATTCTTTTGTTATTTATTACTTAAATATATATCAGGAAAAAGGAATATATCCATTTAAAAAAGAAAAAAGCACTATTGCTCAAATTTTCACTCATGGCAAAGCAATGCTGTCCCTTTTAAGATGCTTTGTCCCGCCTTATGCTCGTCTCTATTGACAATAGCCATCAAACGATAGTCACCATGCTTGCGCATGTGGCAACTTAGAAAAGGGAACAAACCACCATGAGGCGGTGGTTGTGGTGGTCACATCACTAGATTAAATTTAGATCTAGAGAATATACTTATGATGATTAAAGTAAAGGAGTTGCCTACGAGCATCAAGATGGTAGCCACTTGAGAGTTGCCATCTTGATGGTCAATATAGTCTTGCCATTGGTGTCATTCTTTTTTTCCGCGACTTTAATTATCTTATTATTTTCTAAATATTTTTTTTTTGACTAGACAAAAGTTTCTCCCATATCAGCATAACTAAATGCAAATCACATAATAAGACAATTCATGTAATCTTCGATCCATCTCCGTACAGTACATCGCATGATGGTATTATCGACATAACAAAATTTAACGAGACTCAAGTAAAAGCCATGGTCGAATATTATGATCTTACGACTAATTCAGAAAGGATCACCTGGTTTCTCCAATCAGGTACCGAGGAAATTTCTCCAGAAAATACCTAAGAAAATTCACCCCACGTGGGCTCAAAAATATCTACTGTTGGGCTTTAGGTTTGGGCCCATCCTCTCAACAGCCCAAGGAGGAGCAGGACGACGCTCGTTTCCAAACAGGCCCTCGAGCCCAAACAGGAATAATGCCGTATATCAAGCAGGAGCGTTTCGGGATCGAGCTTCCTCGCAGCTCGTCCCTCTTTCTCTCTGTCATTCCGCTGAAGTTGCTGATTCGCAGATTCGCGCAGGTAAGAGAAATTTCTACCCCTGTAAATCGCTGCGTCGATTCGCGCTTCCGCGGTTGCTCGCTCGACATTTCGATCGCTGCTCGACTTGGATTCTCGCGCGTCCGTGTTTGTGCCGGGTTCGAATTCAGATCCGCCCGCTGCATCCCTAGATCTTCATCGAGGTTGCGGTGAATAGGTAGATTTCGAATCGCATCCGCTGGCCGGATCGTTGGGATTTGTGTATGACGTGGCTTGTACTTTGATCTTCGCCTATAACGATTTCGTCGCGCTCTTTGGCTGATTCCGTGTTTGGGAAGCGCGATTGGGTTCGTGAGCTGGTGCAAATGCTGTAGTTTCCCGCGAAATTCTCGTCGGAGGGGAAATTGTTTCACTGTTGTCGTTGTTGTTGTTGCTGTTAGGTATTCTATGTTCATGAAAGGTTTAATGTTGATAAGGAATTTATGCCTTTAGAAATCATTGGGCGTGTAGTTTGTTCCTATAGAGATGCTGGATCCATGTTCAAAGGTTTGCTTACTTTAGTAACAGCTTATTCATAACGGTTTTTAGAAGATGGGTAATGTGGGCGGGGTTCTGTCGCCTTTTGAGCCTGTGAAGTGCTGGCCATGAGGTTGACGGTGGTGGAACTTCGTGGTTTTTTGGGATTTGGCTATTACTGGGGAGATTAATAGGGATGGAAACTCTAGACTTGAAATATGTCGTTGGTTGCACTGCAGGGAAGTCTGGATTGTTTTGCCAACTGAGATCTAGAATATTTATTATAATCTTGTTTTGTGGAGCTTCCTTAAAATATGGCAATGTACATGAAGTGTTTTGATCTTCTTATTTTTGTGGAAATTTATGATAATTGCTATTCAAAACTGATGCTCCGACTTATGCTCCTGATGTGAATCAGAAGACGAGGAAATTAGTGGTCAAGAGGAGAAGAGAACTTAGTCATCATGCCTTCTCAAAAGATTGAGACAGGTCACCAGGACATAGTCCATGATGTAGCTATGGATTACTATGGAAAGCGTGTGGCAACAGCTTCGTCTGACACCACTATCAAGATAATAGGCGTGAGTAATAACTCTGGATCACAGCACCTCGCTTCATTGAGTGGTCATAAAGGTCCTGTTTGGCAGGTTGCTTGGGCACACCCTAAATTTGGATCAATCCTTGCTTCTTGCTCATATGATGGACAAGTTATCTTATGGAAGGAGGGTAATCAAAATGATTGGGCTCAAGCTCATGTTTTCAATGATCACAAGTCATCCGTGAATTCCATTGCTTGGGCGCCTCATGAACTAGGTCTCTGCTTGGCTTGTGGTTCATCTGATGGGAACATCTCTGTCTTTACTGCCCGACCTGATGGTGGTTGGGACACAACTAGGATAGAGCAAGCTCACCCTGTTGGTGTCACTTCTGTTTCATGGGCCCCGTCCATGGCTCCTGGTGCTCTAGTTGGATCTGGTTTGCTAGATCCTGTTCAGAAGCTGGCCTCTGGAGGGTGTGACAATACAGTGAAGGTGTGGAAGCTTTATAATGGAACTTGGAAGATGGATTGCTTCCCTGCCCTTCAGATGCACTCTGATTGGGTCAGAGATGTGGCTTGGGCACCTAATTTGGGGCTTCCGAAGTCCACAATTGCTAGTGCTTCTCAAGATGGGACTGTTGTAATATGGACTGTGGCCAAGGAAGGAGAGCAATGGCAGGGTAAAGTTTTGAAGGATTTCAAGACTCCAGTTTGGAGGGTTTCCTGGTCACTCACTGGAAATTTGCTGGCAGTCGCTGATGGGAATAACAACGTTACTTTGTGGAATGAGGCAGTGGATGGTGAGTGGCAACAAGTTACTACAGTTGAGCCATAGATTTGGAGTTTGTCTGTTTTGTTATCTGCTTTAATGTGTTTTGCCTTGCCTAGGACCTCTTTGATAGACTGTTATTGTTATGGTGTTTCTCTTTTTGATTTTAGAGTTTGTGAATACAATTATTTTAACATAATCTTTTCTTGAGAGATGAATGAAGGGGTATTATCAAATTTGTTTTTTCTTGGTGAATGTTTGACTGGTGGGTTGGTTCAAATTGAGTTTACCATTTTCTCTGGGATATGGATATTTATATCAGTGCATGTTTATGCCCATCATTGTCTAAAAGGTCAAGGAATTTATTGGCATAATCAAAGACCCATTTACCTGTGTGTTGCTTTTGTGCATCATTATCGGTTACTCGAACAACCTGCAGCTAAATTACTCATAAGAAGACCAAGAAACTGCATACTTTCTGGTCTCACATGCTTTAACAATCAGTCTATGCCTGATTATTCTGAAGGCTAAGAAGCATATTATTGTTTATCAAACCATTGACCTCTGCTCTCATTCTCAAATATTTTAATGGAAGTGCAGCAATTCCACACTAGCGCCTTTTGAATTGATCTTTTATACATCTTTATATTGAGGCTTCAAATTGGATTACATAACCTTCACTGTCTCATCACTGGCATGATGGTCCCTGAGAGTCCAGCATCCGTGGTCACTACTAGGTGTAATGTTTTGCTACCTTTTCTCTACCTATTCCTAGGATCGAGGATGCAATCCAGAGTTAGTATGATGAAATCTTATCTGATACAATGTTTCCTGGATTGGAGAATCGGTTGTGCTCCTCCGCCTGATCCATCGAATTGAAGCTTTCATGTGATGCTATCTCAACTTTCGCTCATGTCAGATACGACTTGATGCTATGCTGGGAGTTAAAATGTGCATATGTAAATGCTATGGAATGTGTCATCAGTAAGTGCCTGCTCGATCACCTCTCCCCCCTTGCCCTGATTGAGTTGTGAATAGGGCGTTGAGAACTGAAATCAATCTTATTTCATTTGCCTGAAAAATTGATCCCTCTCTAGTCATGTCCATTATGTTGGTCCAGGGCGAGCGAAGTTCACCCTCGTACAGTAGGAAACTGTTTCATTGTATATAACCAAGAAATCTACTCTGAACTTATGGCCAGGCGGATCTTGGCTATAAGCATTTAAGCTGCGACCATAGATGTTATTGAGTTTGGTCTCGCGACCAAGATAATCCCTAGCCCTCGAAACTTTTTGAGAGGAGTGGAAGCTCTTTCCATGTCAGCCATAAGCCACCATCTCTAAAAGTTCACGTTCGTTCAGTGAACTTCAGTTTATTCTAATTAGATCTGTAGTTGAAATATTCCTATGTTCTAATATGGTCAATAATGCCAATGGTCAATTTCCACATATAACGCCAATTCAGGAATCAGATCCATCATCTGTCAACACCGGAATCTATGTCCTCGAAAGCGACTGCAAGGAGGTGAAACCCCATATCGAGGGACTTGATCGGGTTGGATATGTACCTCTGGTGACTACGAAGATTTAGCATCGTGTCCATTCACTGACGAGTGATGATAGTACGCTTTGGAGTTGTGGATAATGATCTGAGCCTCCGCCAGAGCCTTTTTGGTGTCAATGTCGCAACACTTGACATTCGTTGTGCTTGGCCGATGATGAGTCATGGACCACCGGAAAGCCTTTGGCCGGTGGGTGGAGTTCGCTAAAGTAAAATGGTGCATTCGTTTTGCAAAAAATTGACAATTTAAAGAAGAATCATCCAGATTTGATCTGTTATATCACTTAGAATAGTGAGTCAACCAAAAAATTATTTTTGTTAAAAATAACCTATGCAAATATATTTTGATGAGAATAAAAACATTTTTGTTACTCATGCTTCTAAGTGATATGAATGGTCAAAGTTTAGAAAATATAAATTATTGGTTTTTCGAAAACAACGCATCCTAAGACTCGGACCTCTAGTCGGTCCATACAGAGTGGTCCTTATGGCTATGCCACAAAACAGCAAAGCATACTCGATGGTTTTCTTTGCAAGAAAATTTTAAAATCGCAAGTTGGCCTTTGGAGTATCGAAGAATTCGTAGGATCGCGATAAGATTCACTAATTTAAGATCGTTGAAATGTGGGGGAAAATGGTGAGGATAGATTGCAACTCCAGAAGAGATGGATTCGCAATTTGTGTTTTCAAGGTTAAAGCCAAAGGAAAGAAAGTAAAGGAGGAAAGGTACTGATTAGACTTAGAAAGCAAGCAGACCATGCTCTGTTCTTCACCATCCACTGAGAAGTTCGGACAGGAAGTGGAGGGATGAAACTGAAGTTGATGAACTGATGACAAGCAAGACAATCTACGGAACTTTACAAGGTTCATATGGCTAGGGGATGGTATTACGTGCCTAGGCTGGGATAGAGATCGAGTGGAGAATTATCAAAATAATCGTAAATCTAGTGTAATTTTTCCAATTTAGTCTTAAACATTTTGCAATTGTACTAATTTAGTTCATTTGGCCAAATTTGACTACGCTAACTTGATAATTTTTAATAATATTTTATTTTATTTTTCGAATTTTTTAATTACTTTTTTTCTTTCTTTCTTCTTTTTCTTCTTTTGGCCAGTCTCTAAACCAGCCAAAGGCTACGCCTAGCGAGGCTGACTTTATTGGTCATTGGCGAGGCTTAGCCATCGGGGGTGAGCTCACCCTCGTCGTCGCCGGGTCATGATGGCAAGGCTTGCCTTCACTAGGTCTGGGCGAGGTCAAGTGGGCGAGGGCTAGCCTCGGTGAGCTCGACCTCACCCGAGAGACGAGCGAGGGTGAGCTCGCCCACAATGGCAAGGCCTTGCTAGCGAAACCTCGGGTCGAGTCGGCAATTGGTCAAAAGAATAAGAAGAAAAAAATAAAAATAAAAATTAATAAAAGTTTTGAATAAATTATTAAAAAATTACCATGTTAGCATCGGTCGACATCGATATCAGAGCCAGCTAGCCAAATTTGGCTAGATTGGCACAATTATAAAATGCTTAGAACTAAATTAGCAAAATAAAAAAGTTTTGGATTGAATTGGAAGAATTGTAATAGGTTCAAGACTGGTTTGATAATTTTCCTAGAGATCAAGTAATTGGTCTATGAAGAGAGCTTGGACCTCTTTTTGCACAGTGCTGACAACCGAAATTGCTCAAGTCAATGTTGATTTGGGCTCAATAAGATCGACCAACATATGGCAAAGATAAAATTTGCTGAGTCCTTTTAGTTGGCAATTACATAAAATCGACAAAGGTGATGAGAAGTTATTAACAGACGACAAAAAAGAAAATTACTAACTGTTGAACCACGAAATGTTGGTCAGTAAAACTCTGACTGAAGTGAAGATTGACGGATTGAGAGGGAGATAGGGTGTTTTAGTCATGTAGCCAACGATTTCGGTTAGGATGACCACTGGTTCATAGAGCCGTAAATCTCAAAAAATGGGCTGTTATAAACGTCAAGAAGAGGAGTTTGCAAGCTGTGGAAGTAACCGTAGACGTGGGGCAAGTGATGAGGACATGACCGCGAGTAGTGGGTCACTATGTTATCATTTGTTGATACGTGCTGCTGAATTCCATGAGTCACGTAAGTTGTTAATCTAATTTTCCTTTGCAATTGTGTTAACCATTTGGAGTGGCTATAAATTTTTGGAGTGTAATTCGAGCAAAGGACAGCCAATCAAGTAATGAATACTGGTTGTTCTATTTTATCTTCCTCCTATCTTTATATATCAATACCCTTCTACACGGCTGACCTCGATTGCCTCAAATTTCTGTACCTTTAATTTTCTGGTCAACTCTCGTTTTCTTGTCCAAGAATCAATAAAGGGCCCCCTAAATGTCTTTGGTCCATTTTCCATATCGATTCACATTTGGAAAGTTGCTTTGTCTACATTTGCGAATGCCTTGTAATTTTGATGTTGCCCTATTTTGGAGAGATAAAAGGAAGCAGCGACAAGAGTATGATCAGATTACTTCGAGGGAATCACTCTGTGTTACTCTCAGTCATGTAAGTTTCGATCCGTTCCTCAGCAAAGAAGAAAGGCACAGAAAGAGATGATTCCTAAACCTTGATCTAGCAACCACTGCACAACTCCCTGATCATGTTCATGCTCCACATAGCACACCTATTCATAAAGGATAAACAAGAAAACATAACAAACGTGTCTATCCACAATACTTGATTCAATCGCTCGATCCGGTCGGTTGGTATCCATGAGAGTAGCCCGAGTGGTTGATTTGAGGACGAATATTGCGGTGGTCGAACTTTGGGATCTCCTTAGTTGATGGCCTTGATCACCACGGCTATGTGTTGCCCATCTTGTTCTTGCGCCGCCCCAAAGACTATTTCGCTCGTCTCCCAGCTCCTCTCATTAGTACGTGTTCGGTTCGGGTGAGCAATGCTGGTTGCGGTGCTGCTGCATTTGCCTCAGCCACTGCCGTTGTGGCTTGGGGTCATCCCCGACCCATCACAAGTACTGCTATACATATAGCTCTTCTTGTGCTTCCCGGCATTGAAATAATTTATCATCATAAAAGAGGCGTCTCTTACTTCATAGAGGACGTGACTCTTGGTCATGAAAATGGGCAACTCTTGGTCCTAAAAGAGATTATTAGTAGTTATGTAAAGATGTTATTTTTGACATGAAAAATAGTAATGGTTAGAGAGGAGATACCTATTTCCAAGAGATGTGTTGATTGTCTGTCTATGAATAGAAACCAAACCACATTTGTTCTTCTTCATAACTCTCTTCTTCTGGTTTAATATACGCAACTTTAACAACACATTCAAAGTGACATTCCAAGAGAGAGTTAAGTAATTGTTGAACTCATTTCTCTGCAATTTAGTATATATCCTGGAGATATATTTATTCTAAATCCACTAATAATAATAGTGGGGGCAAATAATAACTTAAGAATAGTGATCATCATCACGTGTCGAAACATCAAGCATCTATAACTACATTTCTAACTTCTTCACCAAACAAATTTCGCCGACACCCGATCCATCTTTGGACTTTCTGACGCCAGGAACCTCGCACTCTTCCTCAGCTTTGGCAGAGAAATGATCACCTCTATCGGTTCTAATGCATCTTTGTGCAATCTAACCCTGTGTTTGGAAAATGACGCCCCAACGCCCGTCATTTTCTCGTCCTAGCCGGGCATTCCCACCTCTCTGACCTGACTAACTCTTGCGATGCTACCAAAGAGATCCTTCTCAAACTCCAACTCATGCCGAAACAAGCTCCACGGGCATCAGTCCCAATCCCAGGAATCGGCACAATCCCTGGATTGGGACCGAGGCCAAGGAGCCAGAGACCTATATTTGGACCTCGAGCTCGTACTTCTCAAGCGTCCTGCCCCTGCTACACACACATGATGATCCTAAGTATGAACAGGAGGTGATCGGACCGATGCCCTTCGAGAAACTCGGTTGGGACGCAGAGAAGTAAAGCGCTACACCGAGCCAAAGAAGAATACTAAGCAAATGGCTGAACGAGAACAGTAGTCTTGTGCCAAAACAGCACTATGACCAGAGACATCAGGCAGATGGTCAACACGTCTAAGCCTTTCGTCTTAGTCATTAATCAACACATTGACCATTTTCGATGCGCTTTTATCGCTTCCCAATTTTCCTATACTTGACCCTGAACTGTATCGCAGAATCATGCATCCGGCCCCGGCCCTTGGAACGTGCCCTACAGTCCTTTGGACAAAGACCTCCGGCGAGGAATGCTGCAAACTTGCAACGTTAATAAATAGAATTGCCGTGGCCAGCAAACTTACGGGTTACACTTTACATGTGAATTTGAAATGTCCGGTTTTTCCCACATATATGTCCAGCTCAGATGCACAGGGAGGACCTTTTCATATCTTGAGCCCGACGTGACCTTAGTTTGCTTGTCATTGGATTAAGGAAGAGCGACTTGACTTGACAAATAATTTGATGACGTTACTCCAATCGCAAGGCGCTTTTGAGGAGGGACAGGATTCGGAGGGATGCAAAGAAGACTCTAGAACCCAAAATGCAAACACAATGCGCGCTTGACCCCACCAACGTGAATATTGATGCCAGCGGATTAGTTTCGGATTAGGATAAGTTATTTTAGGGTCCATAAATCACGCGGGTTAGTACTATCTCATTCATCAATTATTTGAATTTCATTATAAAATTCGGCATGATTAGAGTAAAATCTCATTTTAGCCCTCTATACTAAACCAAAACAAGCAAGTGTTTATTTACTATCACTAACACCACAAATGGTTTCAAACTAGTATTCTATGCTATATTTACCTTCAAATTAATTTTTTCATAAAAAATCTCAACTTGATGGACCTATACTATCCCAAATTATGGTACATTTGGGATTTTTAGATATATGTGGCAGAATTTTTTGGATAAATATAGTATGAATATATTAATTTAGGGTAAATATGATACTGATGTATTAGTTCGAGTGTTTTTATGATACAAAAATTAATTTAAGATAAATATGATATGAGTATATTAATTTAAGATTTTTGGTGATATTAGCTCTTTTTACTATTTTCAATTAGGTATGCTCTTTTTTTTTGGTCTTTTTGCCCCAAACATGAAAATGATAGTTGCAGGGCTGGACTCTTCGCACGGTACAGGTTTGCCAAAGAAAAAGTTTACGAAAGGGAAAAATAACAGTGTTTGGCGGCGGAAAAGTGCGCAAGCAATTGTATATAGGCTGGGGATCAGGTCACGTGCGTCCCGTGGGGGGGGCCCCCGCGAACATTTTCAATGGCTGGAAATACACGTGGCCCCCCCACGCGATTCGGTACGTGCAAAAACTCCCCAATGGCGAATTCGTAATAATCCCCCAAATCCAGTGGCAATAACTCTCACCCGACTCTCAACCTCCCCCCGCGACCAAAACGTCAAAAATCTTCTCCCGAGTGAGGAGAGAGAGAGAGGGAGAAGCAAAGAGGGCCAATCGCAGAGAGATTCCAGCAATCTTCTTCTCCCTCGCATGGCAACCTCCGCCCGCGCCTCCTTCGTCCTCCGCCGCCTCGCCGACCTCTCGACGAAGCAGCGGCAGCGCCGCCGCTCCGCCTCTTCTCCGTCGCGCCGCGGCGGGCCCCCCCGGCCTCCTCCTCCGCCGCCACCGTCAGCTGCCTCGGCGGCGGCGTCTCCGACGACTTCGTGTCCACGCGCAAGTCCTCGCTCGACCGGGGCTTCTCCGTCATCGCCAACATGCTCAAGCGGATCGAGCCGCTCGACAACTCCGTCATCTCCAAGGGCGTCTCCGACTCCGCCCGGGACTCGATGAAGCAGACGATCTCCGCCATGCTGGGGCTCCTGCCTTCGGATCAGTTCGCCGTCACGATTCATATATCCGAGCAGCCTCTCCGCCGGCTCCTCGTCTCCTCCGTCATCACCGGGTAAATTGGACACCTTCGCTGTTGTTTTCCGGTGGACGGGATGAATTTCAATGAACGTCGTGTGCATTTTTATCGCGATCGTAGGGGTCTCACCGGATGCTGGATTATATCACCGGTGATTTCTTTTATATTTTTCGAAAGGATTGTCGTGTGCAATGGATGCCGGTGTCTGTTCTGATTTTTAGAAGTAACAGTTTGTATGTAATTTAAACAAATCAGAATGATGTTCATGAAAATGATTTTTGAACCGGTGTCTCTCTATATATGTCTAAGCAAAGGTCGATAGTGATTTTCGATTGATATGGTATGAACTTCAGGTATACGTTGTGGAATGCGGAGTACAGGATGTCTTTGATGCGAAACTTCGATAGTTCCTTGGACTCTTCCGTGAAGAGGGATTTGGTGAGCCAAAATGATGTTTCGCAAGTGGAAGGTGAGGAGAGGCAAAGTGGAGATGAGAGTGATGTGTCTGTTGTAGATATGGAGGGAAGAGAAGTGCAGATATTTGGTGATTTGTCTCCCGAGGCTTTGAATTACATTCAGCAGTTGCAGTCGGAATTGGATGTGGTTAAGGAGGTTTGTATTTTCCTTTGAACCTTATTGTTGTTATCTTCATCTTCATTTTTATCTTCTTTTGTGAAAATCTGAATGCAAACTGTTCTTATAGGCTCACCCACCCGTAGGCAGCAGTTGGTTGTTAGCGATTAAAGCGGGGGCCCAGCGGTGGGTTGCTGGGCCAGTTTCCCCTGAGGTATAGTCGCTGTTGGGTCTCTACTACGGAGGCCCGTGAGACCCCAAATCGGCGTAAGCCGACAAGGGCAGGCTCTGGCGGATCCTCGGTCACCAAAAAAAAAAAAAAAAAAAAAACTGTTCTTATAGGCTTTGGTCTGTTGATTATCATATTTGAGCTTTGATGATGTTGGAAGATCCTCCCGTGAGTGTCTTCGAATGAGATTATTTCTAAATGAGGTGCTACTGCAAATTTCATGTTATAGGTCTCTTTGCACTAGGTCATTAAATGTAAATCATATTGAAGTTGCTCGTATTTTTTGGGGTATGAGCTGGAGAAGCTACTTAGTAATGCTTGCAAGTTAGAGAAAGCACCCATTTTAAGATGGTTCTTGGGTTGCTTTCTGGAATTTGGCATGCTGTGGACAGCTGCAGAATGATGTGGATGTTAAATTAGGCAGTTTGGGAGATGACTTTAGTATGACACATGGAGGTCATATGACGTCTCATTATATTTCTGCCTCTCTTTGGGTCTTGTGGGTTGAGGGATATGCTTGCTTGTTCACACATTTTTTACTTTATTTTCAAGACTGATACATCTTAGCTGTTGATTAGAGGATGACTAGATAAGGTAAAAATGAGCTATTATGACAGGATGTGGATTTCATGTTGGATCTTAGTTCGAAATTGTAAGTCCCGGCATGCATGGCTGGTGAAGCACAAGTGGTTAACCACCGATGCGCAGGGACTTCTCCTCCAAAAGGAGATTTTAGTAAATAAACAAGTATAATGCTAGCACTGAGGTCAAGTTGGTAATTTTCCCTTATATTTGCCCCCTCCCAGAGCCCAGGTATCATATACACCTCCAAAATAAAGAGAAAGCACCTATAGCTATCAAGATTAAGTGAACACTCAACATTGCTGTCATTTTTTTTTCCAATGTTTTATACATAATCAAAGAGCATTGGGTGTGCTGCAATGTGACTCTGCCCTCCCTGTCTTTCCAACAGAAATGGAAAAGAGGGGAAAAAGTACAGTTAGTACGTGCAGCAAAACAGTTATTAAACTGTGATGATTTAGTCATCTGTTGGCTTTATCCAAAGAACCTAATAAAAGTGAGCTGCTCGAAAATGGTGGTAGAAAGGGGAGATGATACCGTGTCTTTTTCGTTGTTACTATTGGTGGTGTCTGCTGTCGGTGCACATTGGTTGGACATCATTGGTTAGAAAGAATCATCAATAAGTCATCAAAGTGTAGACATTGTTGACAGAAGAAAAGTCAGGGCTCCTGGTTGTTAAGTTGATTGATGAGGTAAGGAAGAAGAATGCACTACAGAAAATGGTAAATGTAACATAAGAAGGTTAAGGGGGCAAAATGTTGACTAAATTTTGAGGAAACCCCAAAAACATGGGTGACAATTGCCTGAATGAATGGCCAAATTTGAAACCTGTTGGTGCTCTCTCTCTCTCTCTCTCTCTCTCTCAACATCATTATTAGATTGCTTTTGTCATAGATCTTTTTAGAGTGTGATGTGAAGAAGCCTCTTGACTTACATTGAGATTTTGCCACATGCTGCTCCGCCTTGGGCAGATAATTGTGGATCTTTAATTGATGGGGCAAATTGTCATTTATGAGACAGTAATAAGAAATTGAGTTACATACTAATAATGATGGGACAAGTCATGGTCAATTTGCTGTTTGACTATGCTGCTTTAGTCAATGTCAACAACATAATTAGGCTTCTTTGTGAATATTTGTTTGTTTGGGTACATGAATCTCAGTATTTCGAAAACTTCTGATGCATTTAAAAACGAAATAAAATTACTCATGGATAAAGGATCACATATTCGCTGCTCCTTGACGAGTTGTCTGAAATATCTAGGACTTCTATCCTTCAGCTATTGTATGATATGCCGTGTCTTGGTCTCCTTGTAATTGGCAGTGAATTGATGGCTGCCTCTGTAAGAATCCCTTATGTGCTGGCCTCTTTTTGGCTTTCCACCAGATTAATGCAACGATTTATCTGCAAGTCTTGTGTCAGCAGCCCAGTCTGCAAATTGTATAAGCTGTTAGTTCATGTTGATGTGCCGTTGCTTTTCCATTTCTCTTATTATCAATGTTCATCTTCTCACCTGGTGGAGCTCTTACCTTTTCAGGAGTTGAATTCGCACAAGAAGGGAAATATGCGAATTCAGTTGGACAAAGAGAGTAGCAACGATCTGTTGAATTACTTGCGGTCTTTAGATTCTGACATGGTAATCACAAACTTCCCTTTTGATATTAGCTTTGTCTAAATTGTTGTAAAAATCTTCTGCATATTTTGTGTATCATACGCTTGATTTGTTTCTACAGGTAAATGAATTATCACATCCCTCATCAACACAAGTGGAAGAAATCATTCAGCAACTAGTTCAGAACATATTGAGAAAGTTTTTGAAAGATAAAATGGCCAATGAAAATGCCCAAGAGGGCAACGATGAATTGTTTGACGTGATAGGCACTTCAAGGGATAATTTAGCTAAACTCCTTTTCTGGTGCATAATTTCTCTTTTGTTGATGGATTTTTGGTGCTATTAATTCGAGCCAGCTCTTTTTACCACATCAATTTCTCACTCAGGTTTTCCGTCCATGGCAGGTGTATGTTGTTGGGTCATCACTTGAGAGGCTTGGAGAACAGGTTGCAGTTGAGTTGTGTGATTGGATTGTTGTAGAGAAAATAGGAGGCGTGTACATTCTCTTCTTTTTGCCCAGAGATTCTGTTGACTTAAATTATCAGTGGAAATAATCCCCAATTCTTCATCTTGCTTTTACTCGAATCACTTCACTGGAATTATAGGCTCATAAAAAGTGTAGCTTTAATCATTCAAATGCATCTTCCATTTAAATTGTCTGCACAATTGGATATGACTTTTCTGGTGTAGTTTAAGTAAGAAATATCATCTCGATGATGGTCTCATATCTAAATTCTCTGCCATGGTTCTCTGTACCAGTACTATGTAATCACTGTTGAAAGAGGTAATGTACAAATTGTGTGCTCGTTTTGATCGATAAGCTCGACCCCCGGCTTTTAATGTTGCCTAGTATATGTAGGTTTGTTGTCTTGGAAATTCCAATGAAAGCGGCCAATGCACGGCGATTCCTTCAATTTACTTGGACATGGTGAGACAAGGTGATGAAAATATCAGGCCACCGACAAGCGGCAGCTGATGTTACCATTTTAATTGGTTCCATGTGGGTGCATTCAGTACATGCTCGTCGCTTACATGCGGCAAGCATGAAGCAAAGCAAAGCCGACTTAAAGTAGAAACTAAGGCCCTATTTGGTAATCATCTTAGGAACAATTATTTTCGTTCTTTTCGGAACAAAAAAAGAATAAAAAATTCGTTTGGTAAAATTTTTGTTCTTGAAAATAGATTTGGAATAAAATCAAAAAGTATAAAAAGTAGTTTTTTGTTTCCAGGAACAATTCCTATAATCAATTCTTATTTTTTTCTCCTTTTCTTTTTCCCTTTCCTCTTCTTCATTTTAGCTGGTCGCTAACCTCGCCTATAGTCAGCTATTGGCCAAACAAGGGCTAGCGACCTCGCCCGAAGCGTCGTCATGGCTGAGTGAGGTCAATTTGTAGGTGGAGCCTCACACAGCCATATCGAGGTTTGGCCTCACCAGCTAATGCGAGGCTCGCTTATTGCTAAGCTAAGGCGAGGTTGACCTCCTGTTGCTTGGCCACCAATGAGGCTAACGCTCGCCCTAGCTAGGTGAGCCTCGAGTGAGCTCACTGGACCTCGCCTAGCAAGACGGAGGAGAAGAAGAGAAAAAAAAAAAAAAAAAATTAAAGTATTAAAAAATTAAAAGAAACAAAAGAATTTAAGAATCTTAATCAAACGCATTTCTATTCCTAAAATAGAAATTTTGGATAATTATTGAGCGTATTCTTTTTTTTTTTTTTTCAAATATTATTCTCGGGAATAAAATCAGAAAAAATCATTTATAATAAAAAATTGTTCTCGAGAACAGAATCGTTACCAAACGCGTTTTAACGGTGCAAATAACAATAATTTTGTTTTAAAAATCAATTTATGAGTTTTTATATATTGGACAAGTTTTTTAAAAAAAATACCTATTTGTTTTTGTAATATAAATTCATTAGATAAAGATACAAAATTTCTCATCCTCGGCAACTTGAAATAAAAAAAAAAAAAATGAAATTACGTTACTAAATAAATTTTTATTTTAAATTTATTTTTGAGAATAGGAAAAAAAAAGAATAATAGGGAAATGGAATATTTATTATACGCTCATATTGGTATATGATAATTCGTACCCATCCATTTAACACGTGTTGCACGCTCTCTAGTTAGGTTAAAGGCAGGTGGACATCCTAAATCAAAATCTACTTTCTGTCTGAATCACGCGTAGCTCCTCTCAGACACAACATCATGGTTGACAAAACCACCCGATCTGGAAGATGATTGGGTCTTGCATTGCTGTCTTCCTTGTGCCAACGTGGGCATTCAACGACGTCACTGGTCCTTGTTTGCCACCAAACACTACGACCCATAGATGGGTGCAAACTGTATTTGATAAATTGTAATTTGAAAACCCTTTATGAAGTACCTTTGAGCAAAATTGTGTTTGAGGAACAAATGATTTTTGTGATAAAAAAAATTATCAAAAGAAAAATAAAAAAATTTGACCGGCAAGGGTAGGCGGCCACTAGCGACCTCCAGCAATCCCGAATCTGGAGTGGCGAGGTCACGCGACGCAGCCTCGACCTCCGACGACTCCGGATCTAGGGTGGCGAGGTTGCGCAGCGCCGCCTCGATCTTTGGCGACCTAGATCCGAGGCGTTGAGGTCGCGGCGAGGTCACGCGCGACGCCGCCTCAACCTCCGACGACCTAGATCCGGAGCGTCTTGGTCGCGGGAGGACCTCATTGCCCTGGATCTAAGTCGCGGCGGGGTCACGCGACACCGCCACGACCCAGATCCGGGCGGCGAGGTTGTGCGACCCAGATCGGGGGCGGCAAGGTCCTCTCGCGACCCTATTGCCCCAAATCTGGGTCGCGGCGAAATGGCGCAGCGGTCGCGCTACCCCCCGGCGTCAGTCGCCGGCAATTGCTCGTGGAAGAAGAATAAGATGATGATGAATAGTGAGGGTAAAACCGGAAAACGAAAAATCAATGAGGATAATTTGGGAAGAAATTTTTTTTTAGCCCCTAAGCTTAGCATTTTCGGTAAGCTAAAAGCCCAAGGCAACCCCCAACCTGCCTTGGATTTTCAGCCTTGTGAAGGCTGGCGTTTGGGGAATGCAAACCCAAAAATAAATGCCAAACACACTTGCATTTTCCCAGGGGCCTTTAGAGGTCTAAAAGGCTTTGTAAAGTGGTTCCAAAACGCAGCCAAATTATCCCGGCTTGAGTTTTTATCCTTCATTTCGAAACTATTGACTTAATTTTATGTCAAGATCGATCTATTATGCAATCGTACCATCGCTCCGTAGGTGGAAGTAGGGGTTGGGCCAGTCTATCACCTAGCCTAAGGATTAATTCGCACAATGTTGATCCCTAATTTTTGGGATCAATGACCGACCGTGCTGAGCATAGGCGGTTCGAAGGTCAAATTGGGACTAATTGATAATTTTTTTTTTCATTTTTTGTATTTCTTTAAAAGATAAACATACTATTTTTAAATTACATGTCCATCAACAATGTGACATTGAGTAACCGAATTATGAACATAAATACATATCAAACATAAATATAAGATAATGTAACAACATAAATTTATACTTATTAAAAGCAACAAACCATAGAAACGAACACACGAGGCGAGGGAATAGAGGCTAGTGAACAAAGGTGAGCGACAAAGCGGGAGAGGCAAGTGAGGCCGAGACGAGTGAAGAGGGTTTCTTTTTTTTCTTTTTCTTTTTTTGTTGAATAAGGATTGAGTTTCTTTTTACTTTCTAATTTATATGATAAACTAAAGTGTGAAGAAAACAGAAAAAGAGGCACTAAAATTTAGAATAGATAAATGCATATAATATATTGGTCTAGGTAAATTCAACCTTAAACTCTTGAAACTGAGAAATACAATGTAGGGTCCAAAGGTCTTGGGACCAGAAACCGACCTAGTCTTTCTAAGAGTTGGACTAGGACTGGTCTGGTTGGGCTGTGACTCTGGACTAATGCTCATCCCAAGGTGGAAGTTGGCATCGAACAAAGTCATTGTTTCATTATTGATCTAGAGTACTAAATTACTAAATTATTCATCTAGAGCAGCCTAACCTCCCATCCTTCATAGATTGACTAAAAAGATTCAGAACACAAGGCGCAATCGTGCTTAAATGCCTAATCTGAAATTTCTTTTCCTCCGTCATGTTCAAGTGAATTTCATTCAGATTGTCCCTCAGCTCTTGGGCAGTTCAATGATCCTGCTTTTCTTCCCTTCTTGTGTAGATGAGCAAAGTGTTGGATCCTAAGGTCGAAGAGGAGCCGATCTTTCTACCGAATTAAACTCAACTAAACTAAAGAAGCATGCGTAGGTAAAAGACAGGCGATTGAAAGTCCTTTCGAGTATAGCAGATTTTGTTTTTCATTTTACCCTCTCCTTCAGACTGCATTCCCACTTATGCTCCCGAGTTTTGGTTCTGAATCATTTCCTCAATCCCATGTAACAGGGACAACAGTATATCACGAGAAATTCGACGAAAATTGGAAAATTCCATGAATGCAATATCCCATAATTAACCATTTCTACAGGACGCCAGGAAAGAACTATATATACACAACCCACAAGATGTAGCAACCTCATCCCGTTGGCTCGTTTGGCCAGCACGGCTTCTTCCAACTCACGGAAGCCAAAGCTCTCCAGCTTGGGATTGCCAATGAAAAGTTACGCTAATCTGAAACAGCACGGTGGTGCTTTTTTGTGTGTATAGCAAACAGAGAACAGCAATTGGAGTTTTTTTTTTTTGGTTTTTTCGGCATTGCGCCAACCTCGGGCGGATTGAGAATACGCCCCCATTGCTATGACGAAGACAAGAATCTGTTAAACTTCTGTATTTTCGCCAGATTGTGAGATGAAGATGTGAATCCTGCATTTGATGAAGCTCTTCTTTTTTTCCGTCTCGGGCGAAAGAAGAGATCCTCCGTATCTAGAACGTATGAGATCTGTGAACAATTGCTGACATTTAGAAACAATACCCATTGGAAAAGACAAAAAAAAGTACGCACATCTGGTGAAGGACCAGAGGGGGTCAAAAATACTTCCCTACTAATTAAGGAATAAAAACAATGACAACTTCTAATATCAAATTGATCTACCTAAACAACAATGGTAAGAGGACACAAGTCACAGATGGTCTCAGTACGGCAAAAGATAATACGGCAGCCTAAACGCCCAAAAACATCAAATCCCAAGTGTGTGTAACAACATCAAATCCCAGATGCCGTGAACAAGAGGAGGAAAAATTAATGTATGAAGAAACATGAACGTCAAAGGCCAATTGCCATAATTAAAACAGGAAAAATCAAGAAGCTATTAAGCCACACGTGCGCGCACAATGACATTCATCTTACCTTCGATGAGTTGCAAGCTATCTTGCATTCCAAACCATTGATGATTCTAGCACCTTCCATGACCATACACAAAGCAGAACTTTCATCCGGACTCACATATTTCCGTTTGTTTCTGTCAATCACAATAATGAGAGCAAGCATTTAGTGAAAACGTCCCTATTTCTACTCTTTATCCAAATAGACCAGCTATATTCACCACCTTCAAATTGTAAATTGCTCAGAAGTTCTGTCAAGGATAAGATAATTGTTTTGGATCCAATTCTATCACAATTTTTAAAGACAGTCAACAAAAAAATGACCACAACTAACTTCACTGGTGAACCAACTTCAATATTTTCAAACAAACACAGAATGTGCTGCAAAATGAGATATCAAAGGGATTATGAAGGAGAGTTTGAAATGGTAGGGGCACAAAATAATTGGAGAAGGCCACACCAAAGGCATAGGACCATTTAGGAATATTCATCAGCAGCATTGTGGAATAATGATGAAGATAATAGAGCACTTACTTGGATGGACTATGGAAATTTACGAACTTTGGTTCAAACAAAGTAAGCCTCACTAGAACTATTTATATTAGTACTGGAGATATTCTGGAATTTGGTAGGACAGCATCTGTAGACAGCTACTCCAACAGAAAATAAATAGGCGGAGTTTCAATGGGATTGGGTAAAACCGGCCTATTAACTAGAAATATCATAAGTTATCAGAACTTGTTTAGGATAGGCATTGATTAGTCACTAGAAATGTCAAAGTAGGGGGAACTTGTAAGTGCCAGTATCAGGCCTTTTATTACTACCTTAGCAAAAATGTGTCATGCAGCTTCTTTTTGCCAGGAAAAACTGAAAGGAAGTCATTGTACAGATAATCAGCAAAGTTAGGGTCTATTGAAATTGCAAAAACCTCAGGCTTTTCGCTTATACTGTCCATCAGCTGGATGGACATACGAGATGGAGAGGATGACTGCAGGGAAACAAGAAAACAGATCATGAATGTTTGAACAAAGAAAAACAGCCTATTAATGGATCAGACACATAATTCCCTACAGTCGGGGATAAAACAAGGTGCTGCAAAGTACTTACAAATTCCAACCGATATATGTTTTCCTCATGGAGAAAGATACGTGTGTTCTCATAATACACGGCATCAATTAGCTGTTTCCGAGATTTTTCATATTCGTACAATTGAAGGAGCTTGTTGTCCATATCCTCACTAGCTACAGTTTGAAGCTGCAACAGAGACTACAACTGTGACATAGGGACACAACCAAGGTGGAAGAAAATATAGCAAAAGATTGAGCCAAACAAACCTGCTTGACCAACTTGTATATCAATTTGTCCAACGTAAATAGAATGTATGAATGATTTCCAATGATATCTCTGCATGCATCTTCAAATTTTGCATTTTCAAGAGTTCCATCAAGCAATTTGTATAGGACAGACATGAATCTGCAAGTGCGCAGAGCCAATATGAACATACATCCAAAACTTATTCTAACTAAAATTACATGAGCAGATTTTCCATACCTGGCATAAGGATCTGAAGAACATGAATCCTTCGAAGTTCTTCGCTTCATTTCAGCACATAGCGAGCTTGTTTTTGCTGATAAAATTCTTTCATAGAGAATCTGGTCAATGATGCATATACTCATTCAGGAAAGTGTCAAAAATTAAAACTGGACATACTAAAACCTAAATATCCATTCTTACTTGATGAAGTCTGAAAAGCACGTAGAAATTGTCATTTCCATAGAATAGCCGGGAATCTTTCCCCCCTCCATTAAGCAGAGGAGTTGTTACATGCTTTGAAAGGGGCTTCACTGAGGAAAGGAAGCGTTCTGAAAGGGGCAATGGGTTGCTATCTCCTCCAACAGAGTGTGCATCAGCAGCCCCCTCAGCCTCACCTTCACTCTCAGACTTACCATCAGCTTCATCACGCTCTAAATCCTCCTCCTCTTCAGGCTCTTCATGGGAGCATGCATCTCCGGCAGAATCACTGCCTGAGACATCTCCACCAGTTTCAGAAACATTTTCACTGTCTTCATCATCAGCATCTGCATCATTGTCTCCACCATCCTGGCCAGCTACATGGTTGAGGTTACCTGATCGACCCTCTTGTCTATCAATATGACGTCTTGTCTCGGTTAGAGAGTTCGCTGCATACACCTCAAGGTTCTCCTCCTCAAATTCCTCATTTGGCGATAACTCACCCTCTTCTTTTTCAAATTTGGATGGTTCAACAGTACCTACTTGATTCCAGCTGATTTTCACACTATCTTGAAGTATTCCATGAACACTCATTTTTGCAACAGCATTGCCCTGAAGCAGCAAATCAAGCTATGACATGAACATGTTCTTCCATTAAAGGGTGAAAAAGATGAGAAATTGAGAATCGCACAACAGAAGAATTTGTGAGGTGTTACTGTTTGGACAGATTTAAGTGGCAACCGCACTACTTTACTATGGACAGGTAGGATTATGATTAAGGAAAGTGGCAGCAAGATCATACCTCTGATAATGGTACAGACTCCTGAATACCTTTGGATTCATGGTCTTTGCTGGCAGTATCCTTAGGATGGGATGGAAGAGCACTGGAGCAGGAACCTTAAAATATCAAAAGCATTTTGTTCCCAGATAAATATCAAAAGCATCATTATAGGTAGATAACATCGTCAAACTCCAAAAGATTGATATAATCCCACTGAACTAAGCATTACCTGATATCACCTCCACATTGATTCTCTCATGACTGTTCTCTGAAACAAGTGGCGGGGTGCACCCACGTGTTTGTGCACTGGCGGTAACTTGAACATTGGAAGCAGCAACTGTCTCGGACAGATCCACATCCTTTGGTTCCTTCTCAGAAAGATGAGGAGTATCGCTCACTACATCATCTCTATCTGCACGTTCTGAAACTAAAGAATTGTTTTCTTTAGCAGAAGCATCTCCGTCGAGCAAAGCGGCCTTGCTGACACCTGCTAGTCCTGATGAGGCATTCTCATCCACGTTGTTCCTCAATTTTGACTGCAGCAAATTAGCTTTGGCAGCATCAGCATCAGAGGTTTCATCACTTCCTCTTCTGCTTGATGCACTACATTTGGTAATATTGCACATTGCATTTCCAAGAATTTCAGCACCATCAGAGCTAGGAGTTCTAGAAGAAAATCCCAGCGTTGGCTCCACAAAGGTAGCCCAAAGTCGCATTACTTTATTAAACTGCTCTTTGGAGGAGCAAACCTCTTCGCATGAATATCGGACAAGTTTATACAAATCTTCAAGAACTTTTACGTCAGAGTATTCAAACTCCAAATGTGGGACAATAGTTTGTCTACTTCCAGCAGCAATGGCAAGGAGAACATCATCCTCTTTTTGCTTCTTTTCTTTCAATTCTTTGATCTCAGCCACCAAAGCTGTGTACCAAGCCAAGCAACCATTAGAGGAACAAAAAGCTACAACTACAGAACGTCCAAGGCAATCTATTTTGAGAAACCAAATGATAAGTTATATTCACAAGGAAACTACCAGCCATTACAATATACAGTTGATATAGAAAGAGCTTTCACTAGCATTACAAAAAATACCAGGAATGAATATGGGAAATATATCATGACAATTTCAGAACTAGCAAGACCTGATAGTTTTTCCCCACTGAATTTAGTATTTCAAGGAAAAGTACAATTGATAAACACTATGCTCATGGGGAAAAAAGAGACCTGCTGAAAAGGGTCATCTCATAGGTACTTTTAGAATTTGGATGCAACCAAAATCTCTTATGGGATAATTAAGAAGGAAATAAGATGCTTCAAATATTAAAGAAACACAATAACAAGTCAACTCTTTTGGAACATAAAGAAATGTAGACTGCAAAATCTGAATATGATACAAAATATGCAAAAGGAGAAGACACCATTTCAAGAAATAATCAGGCAAAAGCCAACTGCCACCAAAAAAATTTCATTTGACTGTTTTGACTTACATTTTGTACTTAGGTTCTTTGAATCCTGCTGCTTGAAATAGAAGCTGCGATGATCAAGCGATTTGTAGTGGTTTTTAGCATAAATTTCAGCCCAAATCTTGTTAAAATCTGAACGACACCTTGTCCATTCTTCCTGTTTCTGCTTCAGGCGAGTCAACATGACAGGCAACGCAACAGCAGGATTTTTTCGGAGGATGTCCATTACATCCAGACCGTGGTCGCCATACAGACGCTCAATGCATCGTAGATTGAGAGCTGTAAAACAGAATGCATAAGAGAGACAGTTGCTAGTAGCTATCTATTAAAGTACTGAACTAGGCGATACAGATCAAATTGAAGCTCAAGAAAACCATATGACATACAGACCAGTGAAGTAATTTTCAATTGGAATAGGAGTCTCCAAGTTGTTAATATTCTCGTTGATGTTGTTCCAGACTTCCTCTGCCCTTTTCGCAGTGGAGCTCACTGATTCTAACAGCATGTCCAGCTCAAATCTGCAGCCAATAGAAAACACTCTCATGACCCTTGCACAATGGGCATCAAAAAGCAACCACTAGAAAAATCATTATTGAGCAATCTAATCCACATTTCACAGTGATTACAAGTAATAATGTGTTGAGAAATAATGTAGTAATATGAACACAAGATTGCAAAAAGCTTTAGCCTGTGTTATGTGCTTTGAGAAGGGCAAAAGATGTATAGGATCCATGGTGTCCTGGCTCTTTTAGGATGGTCCATGTTTGACCAGAACCTAAATTTGACTTTATCCTGACATATTTCCACTTGTAACACTTTCCGAAAACTTAGTCATACTATTTCAGGAAAATTCCTCAGAACAACTGACAAAGCAGAAGCAAAGATTTCATGCACAGAGAGACAGACAAATTAATTGTAAAATTGGTGCAGCACCCACTTTCAAGTTCACCAATGTACTCATTCCCTTCTGCAACCCTTTTGTGTAATAACCATATAAATATGGGGATAACATGGAGGATATGATCTAATTTAAGTCCTCTCCATAGGTTGACCACAAAGGTTAAGAGAAAGATACATAGTGTCCCCTGAGTTGCCATATGAACCAGCCCCACTTCAATTTCAAGCTACTGTGACGTAGCTTTTACAAAGTCAAAAATGTGGATGGCATGTTGATGTAGATGACCAAACAGGGACATCTTATAACAAAAGAATATGTACCATGTATGGGCAAAATGCCAGAAAAATAATCCAATGCTTTTACCTGTCATCTTCACATCTGAATAAACTTTCTTCATACTGATTCCTGCGCATGTGTTTGAAAGAGTAATCCTCACTACCTGACGTCACAGACACCCAATGGTCATTGAGCACTTGAGCACCAAGCTCTGACCTCTGGCTGACTGAAGGAATTGGATACTGCAGAACACCAAGCAGCAACAAGGTGATATTAAAATATGAACTTCTATAAACAGCTAAGCTAAGAAAAGCAAACCATTTTATACATCATCTGGCAGAAGCCGGTAACTTGGGGTACAGCGTTGACAGTTAGACAAGTCCAGCTCTTGAATGGATTTGAACATATACTTGTCTTTGCATCTTTCCTTATCTTTGGCTCCATCATTCTCACGCTTATGTTCCTTATCTTTATCCTCAGCCTTTGCTGTCCAGGACATGTGCCCATCAGTAGAGAGCGACCCTTCATCCAGTAAGCAACCAACATCAGATTTTGCTACAAAGAGGAAACATATAAAATGTGGCAGACTATTTGAAGAGGAGAGGTGAATAGAAGTATTACATACTTTTACTCACAATACCAGCAAGAAAGCCATCTGGAAAAGGAGACTCGTTAATAACCAAAATTATTCATAGACATGTAGACAAATTATATAAACAACAAATCTCAAGAACTACCAATATTCTCACAGCGCTCCAAAAAGCCATTGAATTCTTCCATGAGGTCAGGATGCTTTCCAAGCAGATCTCTCACCTAAGGAGATAAATCAAACATGAATGAACAAAACAATTTTTCTATGATATTGGCGAAGTCAAGATACACCACAACCAAGGACAGATCAATGAAAACTCAAGGGTGGGGGCCAACTTCAATAATAAACAATTTATTCTGACAATACAATAGAGATGGCCAAAGGAGAATATCGGGTTCTTCATTGACTGATGGTTCTGCACAGCAATGGAAAGCAATCGACAAACAAACATGAACATCAACTTTCTCACAAAACCAACAGAAAATGGATCCATCTTTGCAATTTGTCAGTAATAATAAAATCTCATTAAAAACAAAATAAGTCTTTTAAATCTACTTTTAAATCCCATAGTGCAACATATGAGAGGGCTGCTCTTCTAGCAGTCTCACACAATTCTCAAGATTAAAATTACTGTTTTGCAAATAATATTTAAGCAAGCATATCATCATTGTGGACCTGAAAATATCAAAGGGTATCCAAGAGGGAAGATGGAACCATTTGTTAAAAAATGGACCACATATTAATAGTTTGAGTTGACTCCTTAATTGTTTTGGTGTGTTTGTGGTGGAAAAAAAGCATTTATGCAAAGTGCCGAAATTCAAATTACCTTATCAACCAAACTAGAATGACCTTCTTATAAACAAAGGAGTTTAAGAAGTATAGGTAGAGGACTGTTGCATACCGACATAAAGAGTGGTCTCAAGTTACAGGAAACACATACCAAATTTTGTAAGTCATTTTTCCTTATAATATCACTGCTGTACATATGAAGGCACTTCAAGAAGGCCTGATAATCATCTGAGCTGCACAATCTCTCCTTGACTTTTTCACAGAAAATGAATCCTTGGTTATACATGCCTGCCACAAATTCATGGTCCAAAATGAAATAGAAGCAACACAAACACATTAATGATGAACTGGACTGAAGAAGCATGATGCACGGAGTTAAAAGTTTTAATTTTAAAGCAAACAGAACAGGAAAAAAACAGAGACAAAATATAAGCATACATTTGAAAGTACAGCCAAAAGCAGATATAACGTGAACAAAGGTAAACCAATCACAGTGGAACAAGTTCCTGTGCTAATCTTTTTTTTTTTCAAAACACTTGCAAGAGAGATGACACGAAAATCTTTGAAGTACATTTGTTTACCTTTAGCTGTGACTCCTGTACAGCTACAGTGAACATAGAAGACAAATAATATACCCTACACCACATCTGACTCTTTACATGTACAGTTAGTTTATTTTATACAAGGACATTTAAAATCATCCAAGATGCCAAAAGTGCATTGATAAAGCAACAAATTCAGATATTTTAAATAACAAAGAAACACTAACATCGATAGATATTTACATGTGTAGTGTCACCCATAGTTGGAATAAGCTGTATTGAACCGTACCTCTTTTATACAGATGTCTTTGACACACCATGCATAATTTTCACTATAGAGGATGACGTACACAGAGGTAATTGACGAAAAAGATCTATATATACTTCTAACCCCATCAAATTTATACAAATAAGATGATAGACAAATGAAACTACGATGAAAATTGCCAAGGTGTAAAGCTATTTATCTATTTGGCAAAATGAAGAAAGAATTGACTAGATGCAGATGCTACTGCATCATATTATTGCATAATGTACTTACTCTTTAGAGCATCCCTGTCTTCACAAGAAGTCATTCCATAGTTTTCAACCTTCCTTGAAGATTTTCTTTTGTCGGGAAAGCGCTGTGAGTTGAAATCCCTACTAGTGTCATGCTCAGATTCTCTATCATCCACTTCACGGTTTCTCCTGTCCCTGTTATCCTTCTCAAAACGCTTTCTTTGATCCTTCTGTACCTTGATCATTGCTTTATCATCGTCTAAATCAGGACGATCTACATTTATATCATGCTCAGCATGAGCATTGATAATCCTATCTCGCCGTGCTCGTTGCTGACCGAAAAAGGAAAAGGAAAACCATTATTTTGTCCTGCATACATCCATGAAGGAGCATCCAAACACAAAAGGAGGCAAAACAATTACCTTATCAATTTGCATTTGCCGCAATGTCGGTGTAGCAGAGCTACGTTCATGTTGACGCTGAAATGAATTCCTGGCATAAGGAAAGTTGTGTGTGGAGGCCGTTGCTGAAGTATCAGGCAAGAATTTGGTGAATTCATTAAGTAAGTCTGGATGGTCACCAAAAAGGTTTTCAACCTGCAGACATCACAAACAAAAAATAAACCAGAAGATAATCAAAAAGATCCCAAGTTAATACTCCAGGTACTTCAGACCATGCTAATACAATTAAGCCTTCATATGACAGCAGGAGTTTCTGATGATATCAAACATGTGAAATTTTGTTATGGGACCAAAAATCTTCTGTATTATAACGAAGCACGTGGAACTGCATTTACCTCACTATAGACCTCATTAATGTCCTTGTGCTCCTTCCGGTACTTATTGAGGATGTCCAAAAATGACTTATAGACATGCTCATCATTTTGGAAGCGTTTCTGAAGCCACAAGACACAATATCAGAATTTGATTGTGCCCCTTCATTAAAAAAGACAAATCATTCTATACCTTGATCTTATTAACAAAAGAGATGGCTTCTTCAAATTCCACATTCTTTTTTATTGGTGTTTCATCCTCGTCGGGGGATATTTCAAATCCCTTTGGCAAGAAAGTATTGAATCCCAGAATTAATTTGTTATGCCCTTTAAATAATTCCTTTACTCTTGCTATGACTCCTGTAGTGTCAGTCCTGCAAGATACCAAAAAGTGCGCGAATGAGAAGCTGTTAAACCTTTGATAATCCTATTGTCACCAAGATGTTTATGGTTGTACCTTTGAGCCTTGAAATCTTTCATAACCTCGAGGAACGTGTCGTATTTTTCCCTTTGATCTTGAAACATATCCTTCACTTCCTTGAGGTACGTCAACGCATCATTTGTCGTTAGTTTCTGTGATGCGCTACCTCCACCAACAACCCCGCCTCCATTCTCCATAGCTCCTGTTCCTGTTACTTGGGATTGCCCGTAGCTTCATCGCGAGAAAAAAAATTAAATCATCAATTGGAAATAACATCTCTCCAGATAACAAGTACCAATCCAAACCTGTGCTTGCATTCAACAACCTAAATTTGTCTAATCCCAAAACTTGTTTCTTTTCTCCCATACCTTTTTCGTTCGTGTCCAAAACAAGAGTATTTTCACGAAATCATGGATATCGATATCGAAATTGTGAGCTCCACCTACCGTTCCCTTAGATGTATTTGGCATAGTTTCAACTGTATCCCAATTAACAGTTTTAGTATTACATCTTTTTCACATCTCAGAAGAGGGGGGAAAAATACAACCAAAAATTCCCCGCAAAAAGAATTTCTAAGGTAAATTTCGCAGATGTACACAGTCAGGCACAGTGAACTGATCTCGATCGGAGGTAAAGATCCCAAAAATTTTCATCACATCTCACGAGGTCTCACAGAGCATATAACATCTGAAAGTTCAAGTTCGACCTAAACAGATGAACGATCTCCATGTGGGTTAAATTCATCACTTCCCCGGGTAAAAAAAAAAAAAAAAGAGGAAGAATTTGGGAGGGCACGTCTCGGACACCTTGCATCAGAACAACATAGACACAATCGAAATGCATGAACAGGCAGACTCGTTCCAAACCAACCGACCAAGTCGAAAAAAGATTGAAAATTTTTCGAACCTGATACAACAGAACCGGCATGAATTATACGGAAGACAAAAAACAAGACAGCCAAAAAACTCACTACTCCCCACGTGAAGAACCGAAAGGCCGTTTGAATTGCGAACCAGGGTACACATCATCTCTCGTCCTCTTCATTCCTGCACAAACTGAAGCAAACCCACAAAGCTTAACCCGTCAAACCATTAAAACAAGAAAAAAAACAAACAACTGGAACAGGAATTGAGACCCGGAATTCGAAGAGAGAGAGAGAGAGAAAAGCCAGCACCTTGTAGGTCTGTGGAATTTTTATCGGGCTAAGTGAGAGGGAATGAGCAGATCTCGAGCAGACAGAGAGAGGAGGGCAAGCAAAGTTCGAAGCTTTCGATCGAGAAGAGACCATTAACACGACATTTATGTGCTGCCCTCTCGGGCTATTTTGTGTGCCTCTAAGGAGGG
This sequence comes from Eucalyptus virginea, assembly GCA_014182375.1. Taxonomy (NCBI): domain Eukaryota; kingdom Viridiplantae; phylum Streptophyta; class Magnoliopsida; order Myrtales; family Myrtaceae; genus Eucalyptus; species Eucalyptus virginea. Next base: position 28,662,961 of record CM024523.1, on the reverse strand, counting down.
GCAGAGAAGTATACTCTTGAGAGAAATTTTTTCTTTCGAGAGCACGACAGAGCGAGCGAGCGAGAGAGAGAGAGAGAGAGAGAGAGAGGGGCGAGGCGTTTTTGCTGGTTTTTGTATGGAGAGAGAGAGAGAGTAGGGACAATTTCACTCGGTCTAGGGAGGCAAGGCCCATCAAGTTTAGAATTCGCAATAGGGGCATTAGTTTGAGAATTTTTACGATTTCAAAAATTAATTTGGAATAAATTTATCATACAAAATTCAATTTTCTTGCTCGTAAGTGATTGGCCGAGTGATAAAGGATAGCTTCTTTTTCGTTTCTTTTTGTTTATCCTAATGTATTGTTAGAGTAGCGATGATGTGATTGCTAATCTCAAACCCTCGTATCATGAGTAATGCAAAGTAACTAAGCTTAATTTAGTAAGGGTATGACCCTTATGGTAACCCTAGCCAGAGTCGCTAATCTCAACCGCCCCTATCCTCACTTTTACATCGTGGACCGCGTTAGCGGATTCAATTACTTATTGGGTCACTAGATTTATCATAACGGACTTACTCAAAATAAGTTGCAATCAATCTTGATGGATATCTTGAATCTAAATCTCATTAGTGCCACATTCAGAATTATCATGATTCTCACATATATGAAAAATCTCTAGTTTAGGAAGTAAATATAAAAAAAAAAATCAGATTATTTTTTGCCGTAATTGGGAAGTAAATATAACCATTTTGTTTCTCTATTTTCTATTTTTCTATTTCCAAAATAAGTTTAGAACATATATCGATGAGTAACGTAATTTCATTTTTCTATTTCTGAAACAAATTTTTACTTTAGAACTAAATTTAGAACATAAATCATAAGTAAAATTTGTTTACTTTTTAATTTTTAGAACAAAAATGAGAAATAAAAACTTTTCTCATTATCACTTTCACTACTAAACGACCTACCCACCAGCTATTGCCCACCATCCACCGTGATCTGCCGCTTGTTACTTGCTCGGAAGGTAGAAATTTGGTGTTGTTATTAAACGAATTTATATTGTGGGAATACAAACTTTTTGTTATTATAAAACACATATATTTTTCAGAAACTTGTTAAATTAATCTTTGGTCAGAAATTGATTTTTGGAATATGATGTTTATTATTCGCCTCCGAAGTACAAGAGCTCTACCTTCAATTATTGCGATTAAGATCCATATTCCCACCAGCTTACATTGTAAGATAATAGAAAAATTATCCGATCAATTTTAAACATATTATATAAGGATTAATTTAATCCTAAAATTTTAAATTTTGTTATTTTAGTCATAAACCTTTGCTTTAAATTCTAATATAGTCATTCTAGCCAAAATTTACCAAAAATCACCGAAATTATAGCATACTATGTTGGACTCAGCGATGACTAGATTGCAGTGGTTAACAATTTCCAATGAAATTTATTGGAATAACTATATTAGAGCTTCGTACAAAAAAAAATTAAGACTAAATTGATAAATTTAAAAAAATTTAAGATTGAATTGACATTTAGGATTAGTTGGGTAATTTTCCCATAAGATAACTATTTATAAATGCATAACAAGCTAGTTCTTTTATGCTTGATTTACTATGCTAAAGGACAAATGTGATTTGAACTTCAAAATTAGAGTCAACAAGGAAATATTCAATGGTTGTCGCATGGGAAAATTATCCAATAAGTCCTAAACCTATTATGTAATTGTCAATTTAGTTTTAAGTTTTTAAATTTTGCTAATTTTGTCTTAAACTTTTGAGCGAAATTTCAATATAGTCATTTTGATCAATTTTCATCAGAAATTGCTACCGTAGCAACATGCTATTTAGGACAGTTAACGATTATTAGACTATCGCATCAACAATTTCCAACAAAAATTAGCCGAAAGAACAATACTAGAATTTCACTCAAAAGTTTAAGATAAAATTGATTGAAAAATTTATAACTAAATTATCATCCGTATAATAAGTCTAAGATTGATTGGGTAATCTTTCTATTATTGCATCTTATGGCGTCAGTTGATACGTACATTCAACTACTCATTCCATAAGTCATGTGAAAAGAATCGCCTTCCTTATTTCTCCTATTAGCTTCAATTTGCATTCCATCACGTTGATGGTGTTTTGTCGCTAATGCTTGCACATTCTATGACCTGATCTCCCTTAATTGCAACTTGGGATACTAATTCTCCATTCGAGTCACATACATCACACTTACGGCTTTATTAAGTCATGTTATAAAAATAGTTTATCCAACGTTCGAAGCATAAGTCAAAGATTCAAATTCTGACACTGTCTCTTCCATGTTTTCACGTTCCTTATGGAACGACTTAAACGGTTTATATGGCATGATGTGCTACAATCAAAATCAAATTAAACGATCCGAAGCACTTCCCGATTTCTTTGAATTTTTCTTTTAAGTAAGCTGACCTAGGGTTCGAGTTGCTAGTGAAAACAGAATATCACTGTTCGTAAATTCGTATCAAAATTTCTCTACCCTGCTTGTACCAAATTCTCCTTTCAACGGGTCAGTTAACCCACAAAAAGCTGCCCTTTAACTTGATCTGTTTTACTAATATTTCTCATATTAGAAGTACTGCATATCTAGACCATGTATTTATAAACAAATTAGAAGGTGAATTAGAAGGAACGGCGAATTAATTTATTTGTATGTGTAAAGAGAAGAAATTCTTTATTGTCAATAAGACTCGCATGATAGCGGTAAATGAATAATTTGGGAAATATTTTTCTCAAAGTAATTGCTTAAATCGCTTACAAAAATAAATTATCAAAAAAAATTTGCATTGTCCACAAAAATATTTAGACATAAATTATTATCCATGATTGCAATATTTTACATTGGTCAATTATTTTAAGTGATAGAAACAATCATTTTTAGAAAAATATTTTCCCAATCATTCACTTTCTACTAAATGAAGGGAGCCTAAGTTTAACAAATTAAATTTTGCTTTTGCACATATAAGATTTATACATTATGAACATAGTTACGTTATTAATACAATCCTATTTATTCTTTTACTAATAAATAGTTAAAGTGGTTTATGAAGTTTTGCTCTTTATTTAACATTCTTAATAACGCCTTATATTCACCAACTATTATATGAAATTACCAATCTTTTTTCCATGTAATTTACCAACTTTTCTCTGATTAACTTTTCTGCTAGTTTTGAATTGCCAGTACTCATTTCAGTTACTCACCAGCACTCATTAAAGTACTTTGCGTTTACCAATTAATGTATTCAATGATCGCTTTTATTCACTTTGCTTATCCATCCTTATCTATGATTGACTTACCAAATAGTTTGCATTACTTCGCTTTCGTTTGAATTAGTTACCAACATTTCTTTGATTTTTTTTAATTATCAAATTCACTTATTTATGATAAGAATTTTTTTTAATAACAAACTTTTATTTACGTCTTTTACCCACTAGCGGTAGTGCATAATGTGGCGGAGTTTTAAGAGCGAGAATTGGGAATGGCAACTCTATGTGTTTATTACACGAAAAATCAACAATTTAGAAAATAGTTACTTAAAAGTGATTGATGGTATATTTCACAAAAATGAATAAACAAAATATTTCTTGACCAGTAATGAAAATATTCTGACACAAACGGTTGCTGATAATGAAAACCTTTTTATGTTGACTAATTTTTCAAAGCCATAGAAAGCAATCACTTTAGATTTTTTTTTTTTTCAAATTTAGTTTTCTCGCAACAAACAAATTGTTGAAAGCGTGCAGCAAAAACTTAATACCTTCACTTGGAGAGATATCAGAAAGGGACCTCAAAACTATGCCCATTAGTATATCCAGTTAAATCAATCTTTACTTAAAAGCTTAAGTTAATGAGTTATAAGCCAACCGGGATATATTAATTGCTATACGCTACAGCAATTCTCTGATGTGGGATTTCTCTAGCACAACTCACTCACATGTGCATCCCAACACTCTCCCCCTCATGTGTGAGCTAAGTGTTAGGTCTACTCCCTCTTAATTCAAATATCATTATGGCCTAATTTCATCCTTACGGCCCGCATTGCTATACCACAATACCTACCTGCCCGAAAACCGCAACCAATCAACTCTAATACCATTTGTTGAGAGCGCGTAGCAAAAGTCTGATACCTTTACCTGGGGAGATTTACAAAAGATAGCCCAAATCCGAGCCCATCAATATATCCGGTTAGACCCACCTTCACTCAAAAGATTGAGCCAATGAGTTATAAATCAACTAGGATATATTAATTATTTTACACTACATCAATTCTTCAATGTGGAATTTCTCTAATATAATTCACTCACACGTGCATCCTAACACAAACGGATGGGCAAAAGTTCATTAGCGATTTTTTCTTCGGGAGATTTGTTCTTTATTCGATGGTTCTTCAAGGACCACTCCATGCTTTAGATGTTCCAATCCAATTTTTTGAAATTTTTTTAAGAACATAATAAAAGAAATCTGCAAATAATAATAATAATAATAATAATAATCTACCCATAAAATTTTCTCTCATTAACCCGATATTTATTTAGACCATACTACAGTGGCAAAAATACCAAAAAGAAAAAAAGAAAAAAAATCTACTCGCTTTTGAAGTTTTGTTTCTTTCATCCACAGCCAATCAGCCTACATACGAGTCCTAGAGCCAAATCCTGAACTAAGTTTTTTTTTTTTTTTTTTTTTTTTTTGGTCGGTATCCTTGAACTAAGTTGACTATATAGTGTTGTGTGTGAGCTCATGAGCACGACCCCAGCAATGGAAAGACCAAACTACAGTGTAGAAACTTTGCGATGGTGGGTATAAGTTTCACTGGCTGAGCTGGTCACTTTCTCTTTTCAGCTCATTTGGAGGGAGGGGCCTCCTCGTTTGGATTAGCTCATCGAAAATCAAAATAATCTTGAATCTTGAATCTTGAGATCAATTATCATAAGGGTGATCCTGAGATTTTACAAACATCAAGAATTTGCACAGATGTGAAAGAGCCCCTCTCTATTTTTTTTTTTTGTGACCCAAGAACCCCGTACAGCCGGCAGCCGGCGAGTAAACTTGGGGGGACACGTAAGCAGGAGGACCCATCACCCCCAGCTTCCCACTTAAGACCCTAAGCGACCGTGAAGAGATTTGAACTCCTCCCCTTCGTGAGGGGGAGAGAGCCCAAACCATTGCGGCCACCAAGGCGGTGATAGAGCCCCTCTTTATTGTTATCTCCCAGAAGGGTAAAAGTACAAGTGTCAAAACTTGGCATAGGAGGATACTTTAGTATCAAATATGAGTATCACTTTCTTTGAAAAATGGCACACTTGGATGCCAAATCCAACGATCTTAGCCGAACATCCTATGTCACACTTTTTTATTATGTGGCTCACCGGAGAGATTAGTCAACAAAGAAGAGTCAAAACGACATCATTTTGCCTCTTATTTGAATTTTAATATAATTATTAATTAAATTAAATTTAAAACTAAATTTAAAAGAAAATGGGGAGGAATTGCAGAACAGCCCTCACCGTCTTGCAACTCCTCCACCCTTTTTAAAATTTATATTATTATAAATTTAGTTTTAAATTTAATGTAAGTAATATTTATATGAAAATTGAAATTTGAGGTAAAACGAGTTGTTTTTGGCTTATATAGTCACGTCAACTTGCAAAACGATCTTCTTTGCACTTGTGTCGTAGAAAAATGTCACATTAGCATTTTGGCTAGGTTTCTCGCCGTTGACACTTAACTAATTTATTCAACTCCACTTTATGCACTTAAGTGTATATTTTCACACTTTTGGCACTCGAATACCTCCTCATGCCAAGTTTTGGCACTCTAAGTGTCATTTTCCCCTCCTAAAAGTCAACGATGATTTTCTTTTTGACAATAAACCCCCGAATGTATACTGAAGAAAGGCATAACCAGATGATGGAATTGGACAAGTTTGTCATTTGTACGGACCAAAATAGATCTAAGCACTAAGAATACCTCGTTATGAAAAAAATGAGATTGGAAAACATTTTTCAAAAAATAATCACTTACAAAAATAAATGAATAGAAATTTTTTTCATCATCCACGAAAATAGTTAGATATAAATTGTTATCGATGATGAAAACATTTTTTATTAACTAACTTTTGTAAACGATATGAACAATCATTTTTTGAGAAATGTTTTTCAAATCACTCTTTTTTCGCAAAACGAATGCACCCTAAAAATTAGTTTATGGGGTAGATCAAGATTTGTGGTTTCGAGCTTCAGCTTATAGTATGAATTGAAAAACCTGCCCAAGTGCATATCGATATGTCAACAACAACCGCAGTTATTCTGAAAAACCAAAGTAAATTGGTATTCTTGACGATTGAGAGTAATATCGAAAAATGGAGAAACAAATTCAACGGGCTAGACAAGAGGGCACAGGCAAATATTTCGCTCAAGGCACACGCCAAGTGATCGATTGACTGGGTCAGTAGTGATGAAAATAAGTTCGTCTTATTCTTATTATTACCTTGTCCCATAAGTGGATTACATGAAATGAGAGAGCTGATCTCTTACAAACCATATGCAGGAAACTAATTCCCCCTATAGATCCATAAAGCAAGGAGGAAAACTAATAAAGCGAGAACTGAATATATTGCCGAAACAATCAATTGAACGCGTCCCTCAAAACGCTTCACCTCATCCTCGTACACTTTCATTATTTCCTCATCGTCATCCAGATGAGGGTGATCCACAGTAGGTCTATCCTTAGCTTGAGAATCAGCGATCCCATCTTGAAGAGTTCGGTCCTAAACAAAGACAAGAGAAATGGGAAAGATCATTCGGCGCAACGGCACTTCTTCTGATTGAAAGACCATTCAAACGGCCGGTCACCATACCATTTCCAATCGGCGGGAGGTCGGTGTGGTGATAGAGCTGACCTCCTCCTGATGCTGAGAGATTTCAGGCAAGAGCCTCCTGAATTCCTCGAGCAAGTCCGGATGGTTGGCAAAAAGACCAGCAACCTATGGACATTAGGAATGATAGATCAAATATTTTCAACCTACACGGCATGTCTAACTTCATTAAGATTGGTAAACTTTGATATCAAAACAAGAGGTCGCGCGCAAGGGAGCCCGTGGAACTGCATTTACCTCATTGTAGACCACCCTAATTGGGTTGTTCCCGCGCCAAGCATCCAGAAACGACAGATAAATTCCTCATTCTGGAAACGTTCCTATGCCCAAGCAAGACGTGAAAACAAATTTACCATCAGTGAAAAATTTGCGTTCAGCCCCATAAGAAAAAGTTGGTGCCATACCTTGACCTTGATGACGAACCCGATCACCTCTTCGAAACTGACAAGCTTCCTAGGTTCATCCGGTGATATTTTGCATCCGTCCGGCAAGAAAGTATTGAACCCATGAATCAATCTCTCATATCCAGTGAATAATTCCTTTACTCTTGCTACGACCATCATTGCATCGATTCTGCGAGGCACCGAAGAATGGGATGAATAAGAAGGAGAATTATAAATCATCGAGGATCGAATAGTCGCCACAAGGTTCATGATTGTACCTTTGACTCTTGAAATCTTTCATAATTTCCACGAACGTATTGTACTTTTCCGGTTCATCTCGGAGCGCGTCCTTTAGTTCCCCGAGATATGACATGGGTCATCAGGTGTCGGTCTCCGCGCGCTACCTTCCGCGTCTCCCTCCACTCCTCCTTGGGGTTGTCCATAGCTTCAGAACCAGAAAAAAGAACGAAGGATCAAATTCAAAATAACATCTTAAGGCTGCGCATGGTAAAATTTCTGTTTCTCAATTTTTCAATTTCTCTGTTCCCGAACAGGTTTGGAACAAAATCCGTTTGGTAACGCAAATTGATTTCTCTGTTCCCCGGAATAGAAATCTATTTCAGAAATTATTTTGGTGAGAAATCAGAAGCTAAAAATTTTAGCTTCTCTATTTCTGAAGTAGAAATAGAAATTGTTTTTCTATCCACCCCCTCTTCTTCAGCAAACACGTCGACTACTTTTCTCTCCTCGAAATAGAAATTTTGAGTCGTTATCAAACGGGTTTCTTTGCTCGAAACTCGTCCGGGAATAGAAATTGAGAAATTGATTTCTGGCCAGAAATCAATTTCTGTTTCAGAAATTTTACCATGCGCACCCTAAGAGTGCTCTCGTGCAAAACGAACCCACGACAGAGAAAAAAGTGAACTTTTAGCTTTCAGCACTATACAACAGGACTGGCAAAAAAAATAATTGAAGATAAAAATAAACTCACTGTTCTTCACGTGAAGGGTGAACAGCAACTCTTGTTCCCTCCATATCTGCGTAGAACAAAACCTGAAAAGGCCTTTCTTTTTCCTCAAGCAAAGACTAACACTTAAACAGAAAGCCCCCGAAATTTAAAGAGAAACCATACCTTGAGCTTTCTCAGAGTGAAAGAAGGAGCAGATCTCTGAGATGAAGAGAAGGACCAAGTGAATGTGATGCTGTTCAATGAGACCTTAGCACAATTTATATGGGTTTTGTCACCGTGGTTAAGGAAAGTCATGACCATGGATTAAATTTACCATTGGATTCCTAGTAATACTTCATATTTGGCTGGCCTACAGCTTTCGGCTCGCATTTTACCTAATTATGATGCATGGAGAGAGATCGACACTAGACGGGTTGTGCACGACACATTGATTACATATAAGTAATTACGGATTTTCTCGTTAATTTGATCATTTTGACAGCTGCATTTATTTATGAAGCCGTAAAATTTCAATAAATGGCTCACTCAAAAATGGAAAATCGGAGGTGATGTGCTGTTATTATTTACGGAACATCTAATACTATTAAGTTATACATAGTAGAACCTTAAATTCGAAAACCGTTAAATTTAAATTCGAAAACCGTTAAATTTAAATAAACAGCTTACTCGAGAATGGAGAATCAAAGGTGATGTGCCCTTTTATTCTTTACGAAACATCTAATATCGGAGGTGATGTGCTTTTTCAAATTTTTACCACATCATGGTTAATTTTTAAAAATATTTTAAAACACAATATTACTCGTTTCCAATCCTCTGAGCTTCATTTAATCAATAAAGAGGTTCTAACTCCAGCATTTCCTTTTTTCAGCTGTTCGGAACATGCCATTTTCGGGAAAATTCTTAAAGATCCATTCCATTTTTGTCAAGGATATCAAAGAAAAACCCAAAACGCAGCAAAGGAAAGCCAACCTGAGGACACCCAAGATAGATGTTGAAAGATAAATATGGAGAGCCGTGTCTCAATACGAAATGCATCTTGCTGAATGTGGAAGCACCATAATTATCACCTGGAAAAAATCTCCAATTTGGAAGGTAATCACTTATGGAAAAGATATCTAAGTTCCTACTCGATTTTCAATATCCATTTAGAAAAGGAAGAGGAAGACCCTGAGTTTGCTTCGAAATGTTCGCATATTATCATATTTAGGAGATGTCAATTCATTTTGCCTTTTTGGAGATTTGGCTTCTCCAAAACGACTTGTCTAGAAAATCCATCTTTGACCAATTTTCACGTCGCATTTATGTTACATACAAATCATCCAAGTTGTTTGCCACGTGTGTTTTATGTCAACAATTTAACAAGAAATTGCTCGTGGGCCTAGAAGAAAATCCTCCAACTCATAAGGGAATTCCGCAACTCCTTCTCTTGGAGGATAGGGGATGACCTTTCCGTGTCTCTTTGATTTGACAACTGGCACCCTAGGGATCCTTTGAACCTAATATTCTCGGACTCTCTCATCTACAGCTCCGGACTACCTAGGCAAGCGTTGATGGCTGATCTCTTCTCCACTTCAGGCCAGGCTATCAAGTCGGTTTTGGACTCGTGGGAATGCCCCCTCCCGGTCCTTTCTCAAAACCCGGACCGTTTTTGCTGGATGGAGAACTCTTTTGGCCTATTCATGTAGCATCGGCTTGGGAGACCATTAGGCAGAAGAAGGCTCTGGTTCATTGGCATGCGCTCATTTGGAACAATTTGATTACACGAAGGTACCAAGTCGATCTTTGGCTCGTTGCCAAGCAGACTTCCTACCCAAGCTCTATTGCTATCCCATGGCAGAATTGATTGTGGGGGCATGTGCCTTTTGCAATGATACGTCGGACTCCATTGATCATCTATTCTTTGGATGCCACATCACTGTTAGCATTGCTTTTTTTTGGGCTGCCAGGTGCAATCTACCGTGGCGCAATAGGTCATGGGGGGAGAATCTCCGGTGGGCCGTAGCCTTCCTCTCAGGCAAAGAGTTTCATAAATGCATCGCCCGCTTTTTCTTTTGGTGCACTCTGTCATATTATATGGAAAAACAGGAATAGCATTCTTTTTAGAGAGCAATCCCTGCGATCCTAGCCGTGAAGAACCACCTACTTAAAGTGGTAAGAGACAAGGCTATTACCTTTAGGGACGTAGATGATACTACAAGGAATAGGAGACTGCAGCGCAGCTGGGGTATTGATCCAATCATTTTCTCGTCTAGGGAGATTGAATCTCTACAACGTTGTAGCTGATCAGATTGGTGCCCGCGGTTCTTCTGGTGCCTTGGTAGCCCATCTCATCCTTCAAGGTTGTTGACATCGGCTGCGGGGGTCTACAGATTCTCTTGTTCGCTTCCCTGGCCAGTGTGGCGTGTTTGTTTTGGTTGGCAGTTGTTTGCCGTGTTTCTTTTGTGCCTCTGGCTTTGTTAGCTGCTGTTTGGCTGCCTTTTACATTGCAACACCCTTCCTCTCATAATGGTTCTTTCTCGTTTTGAGAGTAAGTTTTGGTGTCGTGATCGTTTTTGTATAGTTGGTTAAAGCTCAATATAATTCTTAGTTCTACCAAAAAAAAAAAAAACAAGAAATTACATAAAAGCTAATAGATAGTAAATTTGTCACAGATATATAAGTTCAGAATTTTTTGACACGAATTACTTTGGAATTGTAACACAAGTTTACTAGTGTAGGATTTTTTGTAGGATTTTTTGTATTATTAATCTTTTTCTTTAATTAGGCTCTCTTTCATGGCTGATCTTATATTATTGGAGGACAACTTGGTGTTAAATGAATTAGAGTATTTAAAATATTTTTTCATCCTTCAATTAATTAATAGTTTCTTAAAATAATGTCGTCGTCATTGAGGTATATATAAGTTCTCTTCAAGATATAAATATAGCTAGGGGAAATATGTATTGCTCCTGTTCTAATCGGATCACTTGTTTTTTTTTTTCTTTTTTCCGGTATGAAAAGGTTTTTGAAAAGATAGGGCATTTTACAAGCTTAGAAGGCCTTATAGAAGGTTTATAGATCGTCTACCAAATGGAATTGTCGGTAGCGAGATTTGAAATTGAACTTAATGTGCGAAGGGTTCAATCCTTTCCGAGTCAACCCACTTGATAAAATATTATAAAAATATGATCAGCGCGTGCTATGCCTAACATTACTTGCGATAGTAATGTTTTAGAAGTATTTATAATTCGATGTCAGAAGAAATTATTTTGAGTTAAGGAAACACTTAAATAAGCTAATATATATAAAGTCAAACATGAATTAATCAAAATGGAACGTTAGTTTATAAGATATCAAAATTGAATGATCTGAGACAAATACATGGTTAATTCTTTTGCATTTGGTTTACCTAAAAGGATATCGTTCTCTAACAGTGGTTGCTAAATGTGATATCATTAGCTAATACAATATTTATCTACCGGCTGCAACAAATCATGTGCATTTCCTTTGCTTCAAAACCTGGATTCATTGCCTTTTTTTTTTCTTAGTTATCCAAATTAGGTTCATGATGTTGATCATAAAGTATCGCGCCGCAAAATATGTGCGAAAGTCATTTCTTCAGCAGCATGATGTGTCAAAGAACATGAAGAAACTAGAGGCTGCCGATCATTCTGGGTCTTCTGCAAATATGCATAATTTGGTAATCTGCACTTCTTATAAAGAGATAGGTTTGAGGATTTGGCCTCTCTTTTTATTTTCATTAATAACCTCGTGACAAGAATTAAAAGTTGAAAAAAATTTAACATGAGGTTACTAATAGAGGAGGAAATGTGTACCTTCACTCCCGCTCTTAAGTAGTTAACACAACCACCAACCATTGGGCAACAACTAAATGACTGACCGTAATTTGATAAGATGTGCTGGTTTAGAAAGTATACTCTCCACTTGTCACTTTTAAGTAACTCACATGGATCAGAAAGCTTCTTTGAAGGCCAGAGAGGAGAACGCCCATAGATGAAGACTAATGGTATTTGGAGATTAACGGGCCGTCCCATTTGATGGCCGAGAGGAAGGGCTTGTGGGTTGGGAAAGCAATCCCGTTTCAAATCTCCATTAGTAATAGTAATACCTCAAAAAAGTTTCTTCATGAAGACTGAGTTGTAGTTGTTGGAAACATTTTGTTCCCAAACATTGTCCTCACTCTGAACCTGAGCTGGTCCTCAGAAAGGCTTAAGGGACAAGAAATTGGGGAAGAATTGTCAAGAAGTGAGACTCCCTAATGTTACCTCCCGTATTTCTCCCTAGGTGGAAAAAAAAGATCTACTTGGGAATGAAGGAGGTCTTCAGTGGTGAAAATAGATAGCACGTGAGTATTGTACTGGGTACCGCTGGATATGATAATATAGTAGCCTTCTTCGCCTCAAGTGAAAAGGTGATTCTCACTATAGGACCCTTGGAAAGCATTTTGTCGATGTATGGTATGGGGATTGAGTTGTAGTTGGAAAGCATTTTGTTCCTAAACATTGTCCTCACTGAAGTAGATGTCTGTTCCCCTTGGACTCTGAACGATAAGCCTGTTGTGTTAGTGAAGAATGTCCTTTTTCTCTTTTTTTCCTAATGGATGTCACGATTGGTTTAAGGCACCGAAGATACATGGGTTTGTGAGAATTTCTTGGCATCTCTATTTGTTGTTACAATCATGGTTCATGGCTTTGATATATACACGTTAGGAAATCTTCGCGACCGACTTCTGGTGACGCACCTCGACCCTCCTCACCAGTCACCCGACGTTTATATGTACTAGAATTGTCTTGCTCCGCCTCCCATTCTCCCCAATTCCATCCCACTTCTAGTGTTGCTTTAGAATTTATAAGAAAAAAATTCTACGGAATGCATTTCAATTATCAAAAGACATTCTTGGGCAACCAATATCATCGTCACAAACAACTAAGGGTAAATTACCTAATCAGACATAAACCTATTGTACGTATGACAAGCAGCCCTAAACCTTTTCATCATTTTCTAATGTAGCCCATTTGACCTAAATTGGCAAAAAATTGATATAGTGGTCTAGTTATTATAGGCCTTCCTAAATGATACTATCGATGATATGGCCTGGACGACTCTCCTTAAAACAGCGTCATTTTGAATGTTTTTCCTTCTTTAGTTCGTCTTAAACTTTGTGATGAACATTGAAACCCATATTTGGATCTGGAATATTTTTTTCCCGTTTATTTGTTTTACTAAACCTCACGTGTTATTATGATTTCTTCTTCTTCTTCTCACATTTGTTTCCGACATTGCGAACTCTCGACAAATCTCTTATGGCCTGCTTCCCTCTCTTCTATCTTCATTTTCCGCTCCTCACCTTGTCGCCACAAATCCCCACCACCCATTGCTTTGGTCTCGACTGACGACCCCTCACCCCCGACTTCCATTCGCACGGCAGTGTTTTATCCTCGGCGTCGTCGAGCCCGAGCCCAAGCCCGAGCCCAGCAGGTGAGGTCAAGCCTCAAATATCAGATATGAGGTCGAGTGAGCCCTAGATCTGGGTCGAGCGCCTTCGAGCCTGAGATCCAAGGCTCGCCCTTTATACCCGAAAAAAGTATTTGGAATTAGTCTTCCCCACTCGTGAAACAGAACATTTCTTATCTCGTAATTGTCTATTATCAAAATATTCCACTCAATGCACAAGCCAAGTAACTTATTGAGCAATGACATATACAGCACTCATTCTTAGCATAACATCTGGAGTGATAAAAACGCCTTATTTCATTATTCTTGAAATTCATCAGATGACGATCGCTTACAAACTAATTCAGAACCATAAATGCAGAAGAAAAAGTACTACAGGGAAAACTGAATATATCGATCCAACGTTCTTCCATATAATGTATCCCTGTGTAATGATCAATTCATATCAGATCCAGTTGTATCCCGATTGTCCTTTGGCACCTTCTTCATCATGTCCTCACTGTGGTCCAAATTGGCGCAATCTTGTGTAACTTCATCCTCAGAATAACAGTCCTGTCTCGGCGGTCGGTCCAAAATAAATACAAGAGAGAAAAGGAAGAGTATTCCGTGCAACGAAACTATCTAACCGAAAGAAAATGGGAGGCAAAAAGGTCCCCTTACCATTTGCAATCGGCACGAGGTCAGTGCGGTCATAGAGCTGAGCTCCTCCTTAGAACCAAAGTTGTCGGGCAAGTACCTCTTGAATTCCTCGACTAAGTCGGGATGGCCAGCAAAAAGGCGAGCAACCTACGGACATTACGAAATCGAAATGATGGACCAAATCCTTAAGCCTCATCCATTTAGATCAAGATTGGGAAATCTTGTAGTCAAAGAAAGAGATCGTGCATGCGGAAGGAAGCACGTCTAACTGAATTTACCTCACTGTAAGTCACGCCGATTTCCTCCCCGTGCAGGTACCTACTGAGAATGTGATAGAACGCTAAAAAACCATGTTCTTGGTTCCGAAAACATTCCTGCATCCACAAAAAACACTCCATTAAACATCATATTGACTCGGTATTAGCCTTCCACCCAGAAAGACGGAAGTCGTGCCATACCTTGACCTTGAGGACGAAACCGACGGTTTCTTCGTAAGTGACAGGCTGCTCCCTCACCAGCGGTTCGTCCACCGCTATTCTGGATTCTTCCGGCAAGAAAGCGTTGAACCCACGAATCAAGTCATCACGCCCTTCGAATATTTCCTTCACTCTTTCGATGAGTTCTGCTGTATTGATTCTGCAAGATACCGAAGAAAAAGAAGTTAAATCACTTGATAATCATGTTGTTTCCACAAGGTTCTGGATCGTACCTAGTCTTGTGATCTTCGAAGCTCTGTACGAACATGTCGTACTTTTCCCGTTGGTCCCGGAGCGCCTGCTTCACCTCCAAGACGTATGAAATAGCCCCCGGACTCCTCTCGGTGTAAAAAACACCCTACCTTCGGCATCTCCCTCCATTCCCCCTTGGGATCGTCCATAGCTTCATATCCAAGGAAAAAGAATGAATGGTCGGATTTAAAAAAACATAAATATTTCGAATGATTCCAATAAGAAATACTTATGATGCTACTCTTTCTTATACACTATTTGACATGAATCTATATTAATTTTATTCTTTTAAAAATTATTATTTTTTGCTAGTAGAAACTGAAAACGGAACGTATAGAAAATTATTTGATTGAATAAATTGAGAGGGCTCTCGTCCAAAACGAAGCCACGAAGCGGGGGGCAAGGTGCAAACTTTTCAGCACTATCCAAGGGGACCGGCAAAAGATCATTTTGAATATGAAAATGAACTCACCGTTCTCCACGTGGAGGGGGTAGAATAGCACCTCTTTTTCTCTTCATTTCTGCACAAAACGAAAACCGAAAATCTTTTTCTTTTTCCTCAAACAAAGATTATCATCTAAACAGAAAGCCCCCAAATTCAAAGAGAAACCATACCTTGAGCTTCCTCAGAGTGAAAGGAGGAGCAGATCTCTGAGATGAAGAGAAGGAACCAAGAAAATGTGATGCTTTTCAATGAGATCTTAGCTCAATTTATAGGGATTTTGCCAACGTGGTTAAGGAAAGTCACATTGGTGGATTAGGTTTCCCATTAGATTCCTAGTAAAATTTCATATTTGGCTAGCCTGCCATTTTTGGCGCGCATTTTTACCTAACCACAATGCATGGAGAGAAATTACCACTAGGCGGATTGTGCATGTAACGAAGCATTTGTTACGTAAAAGTAAGCATTTGAGGGTCACGGTTTTTCTCGTTAATTTGATCGTTTTAGTAGACACATTTACTTATGAAACCGTTGAGTTTAGTTAGATGGCTTACTTGGAAATTTGATAATCGGAGGTGACGTGCTTTTTATTCTTTACGGAACTTCTAATATCATTAACTCGTACATATTAGAATCTTAAATTTTGCAAATTGTTAAATTTAAATAAATGGCTTACTCGAAAATGGATAATCCAAGGTAATGTGTCTTTTATTTTTTACAGAACGTTTGTGCTTTTTCAATTTTTACATATCATGGTTAATTCAAGCTTTTGACAGCATGACATTTTCTGGAGCATTCTCAACGATCCATTACATTGCCTCCCTTTGTTGGAGATGAATATGGAAAGCTAACCAGAGGACACCCAAGACAGATTTTAGAGATGAATATGGAAACTCGAATCTCAATTCGAAATGCATCTTGTTGAATGTGGAAGCCTCATAATTATCACGCGGAGAAGATGTCTAATTTGGGAGGTAATCACATTTGGAAATAAATCCAGTCATTATCTACTCAATTTCGATATCCTTCGGAAAAAGGAGCAATACCCTGAATTTTCTTCGAAATGTTCTCATGTTGGATAGATAGGCCACGTACATTTCGTGGACTAAAAATTTTTGCCGTTCTATTCGGTTTATGTGATTGATATTTCCTATTTTGAAAATCTTACCTGCCATTATATATATATAATGTTTTTAAAGCGAAAATATGTTCAGATTGTAAAATCTATTTTAAACGGAAGACACTCAGACTCTACTTTAGATAGAATACACTCAGACTTTACACCCAAATGAGACACGAGTTTAGAACATAGCAGATTCAGAACGAAGCATGTTTAGAACAAGATAACTTGACAAAACATAACACAAGCCCCAAACATAATTGACTCAAATCTTTTTTTTTTTTTTTTTGAAAACCTGACTCAATCTAATTGATATTGAATTGATATTGAAGACAAGAACTTTCTATATGAAAAAGCTCTACTTATAGAAATCAAGATTATATTTGTATGGGCAATCAGAATTAATTTGGGATTCTACTTCTAGCACTCGACAGCTATCAAATCTTCCAGATATAGATTTGTCCAGTGGATAAATTGGAAGATAATCCTCTATATACTGTCCAACGGCTAGTTTGAAAGTGAATAAATATTTAAGGAGATCAAGGACCGATGAGCAAGTAAAAAACGGAACGTAAAATTTATAATTCCAAAGTCTAAGCAAACTTCGATCATACACTTGTCTCTCGTGAGCTTAAACATTTGTGATTGTGAGAGAAATACCAAAAGAATGACTTAATAAGATAGTGTAATCTACCACTGACTATTTGCACTCAAAGTTGTAATCTCTTGTTAATCACATAGTGAAATCCAGCTAGAAGGCTGTTAGCATGAAAGAGTGGATATAGACTTGATCTAAGCCGAACCACTATAAATTTCGTGTGCAACATTCTCTTCCCTTAACTCTTCATATTTAAGTCTGTTGCATAGGTTATTTCAGAAATCCATTCCATCACATAACAAATTATGAACATTTACCAGAAGTCTAGTGGCTCGCTTATCAAACTATGATCCTTATTTAGACTTTGCTCGCAACTTATTTATGCCGCATTCATTTGCCAATGCTTCTTTTAAACACCTATTCACCCCCTCTAGGTATTTGTACTAGCACTTTCAAATAAGACTCGTATGATAGCTGTAAATGAATAATTTGGGAAATATATATCTCAAAGTAATTGCTTAAATCACTTACAAAAATAAATGATCGAAAAAAATATGCATTGTCCACAAAAATGTTTAGACATAAATTATTATCCATGATTACAATATTTTACATTGATCAATTATTTTAAATGATAGAAACAATCATTTTTAGAAAAATGTTTTCCCAATCATTCACTTTCTACTAAATGAAGGGAGCCTAAGTTTAACAAATTAAATTTTGCTTTTGCACATATAAGATTTATACATTATGAACATAGTTACGTTATTAATACAATCCTATTTATTCTTTTACTAATAAATAGTTAAAGTGGTTTATGAAGTTTTGCTCTTTATTTAACATTCTTAATAACGCCTTATATTTACCCACTATTATATGAAATTACCAATCTTTTTTTCATGTAATTTACCAACTTTTCTCTGATTAACTTTTCTGCTAGTTTTGAATTGTCGACACTCATTTTAGTTACTCACCAAAGACTCACTAAAGTACTTTACGTTTACCAACTAATGTATTCAATGATCTCTTTTATTCACTTTTGCTTATCCGTCCTTATCTATGATATTTTTTTTGGTCAGTATCCTTATCTATGATTGACTTACCAAATAGTTTTTATTACTTCACTTTCATTTGAATTAGTTACCAACATTTTTGATTTTTTTAATTATCAAATTCACTTATTTCGATAAGAATTTTTTTAATCTTTTACAAACTTTTATTTACGTCTTTTACCCACTAGTGGTAGGGCATAATGTGGTGAAGTTTTAAGAGTGAGAATCGGGAGTGGCAACTCTATGTGTTTATTACGCGAAAAATCAACAATTTAGAAAATAGTTACTTAAAGTGATTGATGGTATATTTCACAAAAATGAATAAATAAAATATTTCTTGACCAGTAATGAAAATATTCTGACACAAATTGTTGCTGATAATGAAAACCTTTTTTTGTTGACTAATTTTTCAAAGCCATAGAAAGCAATCAAAAGTTTAAGTTAATGACTTATAAGCCAACCGGGATATATTAATTGCTATACGCCACATCAATTCTCCGATGTGCGATTTCTCTAGCACAACTCACTCACATGTACATCTCAACACTCTCCCCCTCACGTGTGAGCTAAGTGTTAGGTCTACTCCCTCTTAATCAAGTATCATTCTAGCCTAATTGCATCCTTGCAGCCTGCATTGCTATACCACAATACCTACCTGTCGCGACCTAATTTTCGGGTACACCTCCTAAAACTAGGTTAATGGATTACTAAGTCGCCCATACCAATTCGCGACTTAAGGTTCAAGTTTTTTAACATGCAAAAGATTATTAACTAGGAGTCGCCACTAATCGGTTCACGGTAGGTCGATTAGACACCTAAGTAAAATAAATAGAGATTTATTTTACTCCTACGAATCAGAGACTAAGGGTACGGGGACTTGGTTATACTAGAATTTTCTAATGCCCTTTCGATACCATTTCTTTTTAATTTTTAAAATATTTTTGCAGGCAACTTGGATTTATTTTAAGCTAATCACTATCATGCAAATGTGGTGACCACATGGATGCTCATCCATTATTAAAACATTCAAATAAATAAATTGCATCACACAAAGCAAGCAATCATTTTTTTGGGTTTTCTTAAAAAAAGAATTCTTTTATAAAAATGCATTTTAAAACTAAATGACTTAATCTTATTAATGTGCAAATTCTAATTAAATGGGCCTATTATGCAAACTAGTTATTATGCACCTTATGACCTAACTTTACTAACAACTTCTAATTAAATGATCATATTATGCAAACTAATTAACATGCACCTAGATTTTTGTATTTTTGTATTTTTTTTTTATTGAAGTTTAGAATTTATGAAA
This sequence comes from Eucalyptus virginea, assembly GCA_014182375.1. NCBI lineage: Eukaryota > Viridiplantae > Streptophyta > Magnoliopsida > Myrtales > Myrtaceae > Eucalyptus > Eucalyptus virginea. The sequence goes on along the minus strand of CM024523.1, from coordinate 28,643,360 downwards.
ACCCTACTTAATCTAGCTAAAAAGGGATAATTTTATAATCTATTCTAGGGATTAATTTGATTTAAACCATATCTTATCTTAGAAAACTATTTTTTGAAAAATGAGATAATTAAAATGTGCGATCATTATCTAAAAAAAATTAATTTAGGTCCAACCTAACTTATTCTAAAAATGCAACCCTAAAAATGTAATCCTAAGAAATTCTAATTTACTAAACCTACATGTTTGATTTACTAAAAGTATATGCTCACGCAGAATTTTGATTTTTTGATTTTTTAGTTTTTTTAAAAGATAAGTAATTATTAAAAAAATATTAAATCTAATCTATCAACAAAATAAATGATTAAAATAATCGAAAAAATAACATGTTGTTGTTTACGGGTCAAATTAACAATTATCTTAACCCTAATTATCACGACAAAAGAGATCAAAATAATTAAAAATCTGATCCGAAGTCTTACGGATCAAATTAATAATTATAATGATTTAACAATTAAAATTCTACCAAAAACCCAAAAATTAATATAATTAAAAAAATAATCCGATGTCTCTGATTAAATTAATAATTACAATAATTCCAGACAAAATCCCAAAATGGATAATGCCTACAAAATGCGCAAATATTAACATTCAATGTTACAATTCAAATAATTAAACTAAAAGAATGCTATCGAATAAAATAAACAGAAAAATAACATAAAAATAAAGACAGTAAAATAAACTAAACTATAAAAGTAAAACAAAATAAAATAAAAAAGAACAAAAACTACCTTAAGGGGGAGTAAACCGACGGTGGACGGCGCTGGGCAGTCGTCGGGGCTCCGGCGGGGAGCGGCTGCAGGTGGACGGTGGCGGGCTCGAGCTCGGGGCAGCGGAGATCGGTGGAGCAAGGGCACGGCGCGGCGTCTGGCGGGGCAGCAGACCGGCGAGGGGCTGAACAGCAGCGTTGGGCAGCAGATCTGCTGGACGTCGGGGCAGAGGAGGGTCGCGGCGGTGTGGCTGGATCTCGGGCGGAAGGCGCGGCGAAGGGCTTCGTGGATTGCAAGACCGACAGCGGAGGAGGCGTCGAGGCGCTCGGGTCGCGGCTGCCACAGGGAGCTCGGGCTCTGCAAATCGATGACGGCGTCGGGGCGAGCTTCGCGGAGAGGATGGCGAAGCGGCGGTGGAGTAGAGAGGGCTGGCGTCGCGGTGGTCAGCAGCTCTGCGATGCGAGGGATCGGGTCGCGGCTGCTGCGGGCTGCAGCTCTGGCAGCGGATTGGCGGGTTGCAGGGAGCGTCGGCGAGGAAGGCGCGGTGCAGGTGCAAGAGGCGCAACGCGAGCGCGAGGGGAGCAGCAGCGGGCGTCGGAGGTGCGGCGATGGAGCTGCAGACGCGGGCGGCGAGGGGGCCGAAGGTGCTCGGGTGCTCACGTTGGGCGCGCAAGCAGAGGCTGGCGGGCGCGACGGGGCCGAGCGGGATGCTGAGGCGGTGGCGAGCAACGGGACCGAAATCGGCGACGGGTGGGTCGCAAGTTGCAGAGGTGCAACGGCGTCGGGCTCCGAACGGTGGTGCGGGGTCAGGTGAGCAGAGACAGGGGTGCCGGTGCTCGGGCAGAGGCGGCGGCGACGGAGCGTTGGGCGGCAGGCGGGTCGCGGGCCTGCGGTGGCTGGCGGGCTGAGTTGCCGTGGTGGTGCAGCGACGAGCTGCAAGAGATGGGCGCCGGTGTCGAGCGAAGCCTTCCTGAAGAAGACGATCCCTTTTCCCCCCTCTTTTTTTTTTTTTTTTTTTTTTTTTTCTTCCCTCTCCCTCTCTCTCTCTCTCTCTCTCACGTCACTTCTTTTCTCTCGGTCACCTGCCCTCCCTGCCCTCACGTCTCTTCTCTCTTTCCCTCTTTTCTTTTCTTGACCTTTTTTCTCGAAAACAAAGACAAAAGAACTCTCTTTCTTTTCTTCTTTGAATTTCGAATTCTAACGAAACGAAAGAACTACTCTCACTTTTTTTTTGCTCTCAAAATTTTTCTAATCCGCCCCCTCTTTTCATGAAAAATGAGCCTATCTTTTATAGTGATTCAAAACGGTCTCTTTACATGGCATTTCCCGAGTTACCATTTCTTGTCACATTAAATCAAATCCGTATGATTTGGCAATCATGTCAATTCTTGCCAATTTTTCACTTGATTTCAAATTTGTTGCTGCATTTAACAAAATCTGGACATCCATCAGAATTCCATATTTCCTTGCATAATTCAATCAAATCAATTTCCCCCATTTTCATTTTTTTTCTCTTTATTTGTTCAAAATGCAATTTTATTTTTCCAAAATTAGGTCTCAACACTACCTGCTCCAAAACCACAACCAATCAACTCTAATACCATTTGTTGAGATCGCGTAGCAGAAGTCCGATACCTTCACCTAGGGAAATTTCTAAAAGATAGCCCAAATTCGAGCCTATCAGTATATCCGGTTAAACCCACATTCACTCAAAAGATTAAGCTAATAGGTTATAAATCAACTAGAATACATTAATTACTCTACACTACATCAATTCTTCAATGTGGAATTTCTCTAATACAAGTCACTCACACGTGCATCCTAACACAAACAGATGAGCTAAAGTTCATTAGCGATTCTTTCTTTAGGAGATTTGTTCTCTATTCAATGGTTCTTCAAGGACCACTCCATGCTTTAGATGTTCCAATCCAATATTTTTAAAAAAAATTTAAGAACATAACAAAAGAAATCTGCAATAAAAAAAATAATCTACCCATAAACTTTCTCGCATTAACTTGATATTTATTCAGATCATACTACAGTGACAAAAATACCAAAAAGAAAAAAAGAAAAAAATCTACTCGCTTTTGAAGCTTTGTTTCTTTCATCCATAGCCAATCAGCCTACATACGAGTCCTAGGGCCAAATCCTTGAACTAAGTTGACTATATATAGTGTTGTGTGTGAGCTCATGAGCACGACCCCAGCAATGGAAAGACCAAACTATAGTGCAGAAACTTTGCGATGGTGGGTATAAGTTTCATCGGCTGAGCTGGTCACTTTCTCTTTTCAACTCATCTGGAGGGAGGGGCCTCCTCTTTTGGTTTAGCTCATCGAAAATCAAAATAATCTTGAATCTTAAATTCAATTATCATAAGGGCAATCCCGAGATTTTACAAACATCAAGAATTTGCACAGGTGTGGAAGAGCCCCTCTTTTTTTTTTTTTTTTTTTTTTTTTTTAATGCTAAAAGAGCCCCTCTCTGTTGTTATCTCCTAGAAGGGTAAAAGTACAACACAAGTGTCAAAACTTGACATAAAGGGATACTTAAGTGCTAAACATGTGTCATGGTTAAGAGGTTTCTACAGCTAAAGGGCCGTGCCTTTCTGTGGAGGACCTCCTGCAGTCGCTAGGATTCCCAACAAGACTTCTTCCGGAACATTCCAAGGGTGGGCAATATGGTAATTGAGCCAAAATCTAGAACTCTCATGTCATTAGTGTCGGTAGTTGGTAGGTTCGGTGGTGCAATCTCATCCGCCGGATGAATTCTCAATCAATGGATGTAATCTGAGGACCTCTAGTATAAGAAGGGGTGCCATCCCCGTCATTTAGATCAATCCAAATATTTCAGCAATACAAGGCTCATTTCTTTCCAAAGTTTGTCTCTCTAGACACTTTCTCTCTTTACGATCCGGGTGAAGCGAGCGAGTGTGTGATCGATCGAGCAAGGCTTGGCTTATGCAATCCAAAAGAAGAGTATTCCGTGCAACGAAACTATCTAACCGAAAGAAAATGGGAGGCAAAAAGGTCCCTTACCATTTGCAATCGACACGAGGTCAATGCGGTCATAGAGCTGACCTCCTCCTCAGAACCAACATTGTCGGGCAAGTGCCTCTTGAATTCCTCGACTAAGTCGGGATGGCCGGCAAAAAGGCGAGCAACCTACGGACATTACGAAATCGAAATGATGGACCAAATCCTTAAGCCTCATCCATTTAGATCAAGATTGGGAAATCTTGTAGTCAAAGAAAGAGATCGTGCATGTGGAAGGAAGCACGTCTAACTGAATTTACCTCACTGTAGGTCACGCCGATTTCCTCCCCGTGCAGGTTCCTACTGAGAATGTGATAGAACGCTAAAAAAACATGTTCTTGGTTCCGAAAACATTCCTGCATCAACAAAAAACACTCCATTAAACATCATATTGACTCGGTATTAGCCTTCCACCCAGAAAGACAGAAGTCGTGCCATACCTTGACCTTGAGGACGAAACCGACGGTTTCTTCGTAAGTGACAGCTGCTCCTCACTAGCGGTTCGTCCACCGCTATTCTGGGATTCCTCCGGCAAGAAAGCGTTGAACCCACGAATCAATTCGTCACGCCCTTCGAATATTTCCTTCACTCTTTCGATGAGTTCTGCTGTATCGATTCTGCAAGATACCGAAGAAAAAGAAGTTAAATCACTTGATAATCATGTTGTTTCCACAAGGTTCTGGATTGTACCTAGTCTCGTGATCTTCGAAGCTCTGTATGAACATGTCGTACTTTTCCCGTTGGTCCTGGAGCGCCTGCTTCACCTCCAAGATGTATGAAATATCCCTGGACTCCTTTGGTGTAAAAAAACACCCTACCTTCGGCATCTCCCTCCATTCCCTCGGGATCGTCCATAGCTTCATATCCAGGAAAAAGAATGAATGGTCCGATTTAAAAAAACATAAATATTTCGAATGATTCCAATAAGAAATACTTATGATGCTACTCTTTCTTATATACTATTTGACATGAATCTATATTAATTTTATTCTATTAAAAATTATTATTTTTTGCTAGTAGAAACTGTAAACGGAACGTATAGAAAATTATTTGATTGAATAAATTAAGAGGGCTCTCGTCCAAAACGAAACCGCGAAGCGGGGGGGCAAGGTGCAAGCTTTTCAGCACTATCCAAGGGGACCGGCAAAAGATCATTTTGAATATGAAAATGAACTCACCGTTCTCCACGTGGAGGGGGTAGAATAGCACCTCTTTTTCTCTTCATTTCTGCACAAAACGAAAACCGAAAATCTTTTCCTTTTTCCTCAAACAAAGATTATCATCTAAACAGAAAGCCCCCAAATTCAAAGAGAAACCATACCTTGAGCTTCCTCAGAGTGAAAGAAGGAGCAGATCTCTGAGATGAAGAGAAGGAACCAAGAAAATGTGATACTTTTCAATGAGATCTTAGCTCAATTTATAGGGATTTTGCCAACGTGGTTAAGGAAAGTCACGTTGGTGGATTAGGTTTCCCATTAGATTCCTAGTAAAATTTCATATTTGGCTAGCCTGCCACTTTTGGCGCACATTTTTACCTAACCACAATGCATGGAGAGAAATTACCACTAGGCGGATAGTGCATGTAACGGAGCATTTGTTACGTAAAAGTAAGCATTTGAGGGTCACGGTTTTTCTCGTTAATTTGATCGTTTTAGTAGACACATTTACTTATGAAACCGTTGAGTTTAGTTAGATGGCTTACTTGGAAATTTGATAATCGGAGGTGACGTGCTTTTTATTCTTTACGGAACTTCTAATATCATTAACTCGTACATATTAGAATCTTAAATTTTGCAAATTGTTAAATTTAAATAAATGGCTTACTCGAAAATGGATAATCCAAGGGAATGTGTCTTTTATTTTTTACAGAACGTTTGTGCTTTTTCAATTTTTACATATCATGGTTAATTCAAGCTTTTGACAGCATGACATTTTCTGGAGCATTCTCAACGATCCATTACATTGCCTCCCTTTGTTGGAGATGAATATGGAAAGCTAACCAGAGGACACCCAAGACAGATTTTAGAGATGAATATGGGAACTCGAATCTCAATTCGAAATGCATCTTGCTGAATGTGGAAGCCTCATAATTATCACGCGGAGAAGATGTCTAATTTGGGAGGTAATCACATTTGGAAATAAATCTAGTCATTATCTACTCAATTTTGATATCCTTCGGAAAAAGGAGCAATACTCTGAATTTTCTTCCAAATGTTCTCATGTTGGATAGATAGGCCACGTACATTTCGTGGACTAAAAATTTTTGCCGTTCTGTTCGGTTTATGTGATTGATATTTCCTATTTTGAAAATCTTACCTGCCATTATATATAATGTTTTTAAAGCGAAAATATGTTCAGATTGTAAAGTCTATTTTAAACGGAAGACACTCAGACTCTACTTTAGATAGAATACACGCAGACTTTACACCCAAACGAGATACGAGTTCAGAACATAGCAAATTCAGAACGAAGCATGTTTAGAACAAGACAACTTGACAAAACATAACACAAGCTCCAAACATAATTGTCTCAATCTAATTGACTGACAATTGGATATTGAAGACAAGAACTTTCTATACGAAAAAGCTCTACTTATAGAAATCAAGATTCTGTTTGTATGGGCAATCAGAATCAATTTGGGATTCTACTTCTGTCACTCGACAGCTATCAAATCTTCCAGATATAGATTTGTCCACTGGATAGATTGGAAGATAATCCTCTAGATACTGTCCAACGGCTAGTTTGGAAGTGAATAAATATTTAAGGAGATCAAGGACCGATGAGCAAGTAAGAAACGAAACGTAAAATTTATAATTCCAAAGTTTAAGCAAACTTCGATCATACACTTGTCTCTCGTGAGCTTAAATATTTGTGATCGTGAGAGAAATACCAAAAGAATGACTTAATAAGATAGTGTAATCTACCACTGACTGTTTGCACTCAAAGTTGTAATCTCTTGTTGATCACATAGTGGAATACAGCTAGAAGGCTGTTAGCATGAACGAGTGGACATAGACTTGATCTAAGCCGAACCACTATAAATTTCGTGTGCAACTTTCTCTTCCCTTAACTCTTCATATTTAAGTCTGTTGCATAGGTTATTTCATAAATCTGTTCCATCGCATAACAAATTCTGAACATCTACCAGAAGTCTAGCGGCTCGCTTATCAAACTATGATCCTTATTTAGACTTTGCTCGCAACTTATTTATGCCGCATTCATTTGCCAAGGCTTCTTTTAAACACCTATTCACCCCCTCTAGGTATTCGTACTAGCACTTTCAAATAAGACTCGTATGATAGCTGTAAATGAATAATTTGGGAAAGATATTTCTCAAAGTAATTGCTTAAATCGCTTACAAAAATAAATGATCGAAAAAAATATGCATCGTCCACAAAAATGTTTAGACATAAATTATTGTCCGTGATTACAATATTTTACATTGATCAATTATTTTAAATGATAGAAACAATCATTTTTAGAAAAATGTTTTCCCAATCATTCACTTTCTACTAAATGAAGGGAGCCTAAGTTTAACAAATTAAATTTTGCTTTTGCACATATAAGATTTATACATTATGAACATAGTTACGTTATTAATACAATCCTATTTATTCTTTTACTAATAAATAGTTAAAGTGGTTTCTGAAGTTTTGCTCTTTATTTAACATTCTTAATAACGCCTTATATTTACCCACTATTATATGAAATTACCAATCTTTTTTTCATGTAATTTACCAACTTTTCTCTGATTAACTTTTCTGCTAGTTTTGAATTGTCGACACTCATTTCAGTTACTCACCAGCACTCCTAAAGTACTTTACGTTTACCAACTAATGTATTCAATGATCTCTTTTATTCACTTTTGCTTATCTATCCTTATCTATGATATTTTTTTTTGGTCGGTATCCTTATCTATGATTGACTTACCAAATAGTTTGCATTACTTCACTTTCATTTGAATTAGTTACCAACATTTTTGATTTTTTTAATTATCAAATTCACTTATTTCTGATAAGAATTTTTTTTAATCTTTTACAAACTTTTATTTACGTCTTTTACCCACTAGTGGTAGGGCATAATGTGGTGGAGTTTTAAGAGCGAGAATCGGGAGTGGCAACTCTATAACAATTTAGAAAATAGTTACTTAAAGTGATTGATGGTATATTTCACAAAAATGAATAAACAAAATATTTCTTGACCAGTAATAAAAATATTCTGACATAAATTGTTGCCGATAATGAAAACCTTTTTTTGTTGACTAATTTTTCAAAGCCATAGAAAGCAATCAAAAGCTTAAGTTAATGAGTTATAAGCCAACTGGGATATATTAATTGCTATACGCAACATCAATTCTCCGATGTGCGATTTCTCTAGCACAACTCACTCACATGTGCATCCCAACACTCTCCCCCTCACGTGTGAGCTAAGTGTTAGGTCTACTCCCTCTTAATCAAATATCATTCTAGCCTAATTGCATCCTTACAGCCCGCATTGCTATACCACAATACCTACCTGCTCGAAAACCGCAACCAATCAACTCTAATACCATTTGTTGAGATCGCGTAGGAGAAGTCCGATACCTTCACCTAGGGAAATTTCCAAAAGATAGCCCAAATTCGAGCCTGTCAGTATATCCGGTTAAACCCACCTTCACTCAAAAGATTAAGCTAATAGGTTATAAATCAACTAGAATACATTAATTACTCTACACTACATCAATTCTTCAATGTGGAATTTCTCTAATACAAGTCACTCACACGTGCATCCTAACACAAACGGATGAGCTAAAGTTCATTAGCGATTCTTTCTTTAGGAGATTTGTTCTCTATTCAATGGTTCTTCAAGGACCACTCCATGCTTTAGATGTTCCAATCCAATATTTTTAAAAAAATTTAAGAACATAACAAAAGAAATCTACAATAAAAAAAAAATAATCTACCCATAAACTTTCTCGCATTAACTTGATATTTATTCAGATCATACTACAGTGACAAAAATACCAAAAAGAAAAAAAGAAAAAAATCTACTCGCTTTTGAAGCTTTGTTTCTTTCTTCCATAGCCAATCAGCCTACATACGAGTCCCAGGGCCAAATCCTTGAACTAAGTTGACTATATAGTGTTGTGTGTGAGCTCATGAGCACGACCCCAGCAATGGAAAGACCAAACTACAGTGCAGAAACTTTGCGATGGTGGGTATAAGTTTCACCGGCTGAGCTGGTCACTTTCTCTTTTCAACTCATCTGGAGGGAGGGGCCTCCTCTTTTGGTTTAGCTCATCGAAAATCAAAATAATCTTGAATCTTAAATTCAATTATCATAAGGGCAATCCTGAGATTTTACAAACATCAAGAATTTGCACAGGTGTGGAAGAGCCCCTCTCTGTTTTTTTTTTTTTCTTTATGCTGAAAGAGCCTCTCTCTGTTGTTGTCTCCTAGAAGGGTAAAAGTACAACACACGTGTCAAAACTTGACATAAAGGGATACTTAAGTGCCAAACATGTGTCACGGCTAAGAGGTTTCTATAGCTAAAGGGCCGTGCCTTTCCGTGGAGGACCTCTTGCAGTCGCTAGGATTCCCAACAAGACTTCTTCCGGAACATTCCAAGGGTGAGCGATAGGGTAATTGAGCCAAAGTCTAGAACTCTCATGTCATTAGTGTCGGTAGTTGGTAGGTTCGGCGGTGCAATCTCGTCCGCCGAATGAATTCTCGATCAATAGATATAATCTGAGGACCACTAGTATAAGAAGGGGTGCCATCCCCCTCATTTGGATCGATCCAAATATTTCAACAATACAAAAGCTCATTTTTTTCCAGAGCTTGTCTCTCTAGACACTTTCTCTCTTTATGATCCGGGTGAAGCGAGCGAGTGTGCGATCGATCGAGCAAGGCTTGGCTTATGCAATCCAAAAGAGCCTGAGTCGCCGCACGGTCACGATCCCAATCAATTGGCCCGATACATGAGTGTCACTTTTTTTGAAAAATGGCACACTTGGGTGTCAAGTCCAACTATCTTAGCCGAAAATCCTATGTCGTATTTTTTTTATTATGTGGCTCATCGAAGAGCTTAGTAAACAACATCGTTTTTCTCTTATTTGAATTTTAATGTAATTATTAATTAAATTAAATTTAAAACTAAATTTAAAAGAAAAGGGAGGAATTGCATAACAGCCGTCACCGTGCTGCAACTCCTCCCCTTTTTAAAATTTATATTATTATAAATTTAGTTTTAAATTTAATTTAAGTAATATTTATATTAAAATTGAAATTTGAGGTAAAACAGCGTCATTTTTGGCTTATATAGCCACGTCGCTTAAAAACGATCTTCTTTGCACTTGTGCCGTAGGAAAAATGTCACGTTAGCATTTTGGCCAGGTTTCTTACCGTTAACACTTAACTAATTTATTCTCCAATTTAGGCACTTAAGTATACATTTTCACACTTTTGGCACTCGAATATCCTTTGAGTGTCCTTTTCCCCTCTTAGAAGTCAACGATGATTTTCTTTTTGAAGTAAACCCCGAACGTATACCCAAGAAAGGCATAACTAGATGATGGGATTGGACAGGTTTGTCATTTGTACCACCAACCTAGATCTAAGCACTAAGAATACCTCGTTATGAAAAAAATGAGATTGGAAAACATTTTTCAAAAAATAATCACTTATAAAAATAAATGAATAGAAATTTTTTTCATCATTCACGAAAATAGTTAGATATAGATTGTTGTCGATGATGAAAACATTTTCTAGTAACTAACTTTTGTAAACGATATGAACAATCATTTTTTGAGAAATGTTTTTCAAATCACTCTTTTTTCGCAAAACGAATGCACCCTAAAGATTAGTTTATGGGGTAGATCAAGATTTGTGGTTTCGAGCTTCAGCTTATAGTATGAATTGAAAAACCTGCCCAAATGCATATTGATATGTCGACAACAACCGCAATTATTCTGAAAAACCAAATTAAATTTGTATTCTTGACGATTGGGAGTAATATCGAAAAATGAAGGAGAAACAAATTCAAAGGGCATAGACAAAAGGGCACAGGCAAATATGTCGCTCAAAGCATACGCCAAGTGACCGATCGACTGGGTCAGTAGTGATGAACATAAATTTGTCTCATTCTTATTATTACCTTGTCCCTTAAGCGGATTACATGGAATGAGAGAGCTGATCTCTTACAAACCAAATGCAGGAAACTAATTCCCCCTCTAGATCCATAAAGCAAGGAGGAAAACTAATACAGCGAGAACTGAATATATTGCTGACACTATCAATTGAACGCGTCCCTCAAAACGCTTCACCTCGTCCTCGTACACTTTCATTATTTCCTCATCGTCATCCAAACGAGGGTGATCCACGGTAGCTCTATCCTTAGCTTGAGGATCAGCAATCCCATCTTGGCGAGTTTGGTCCTACACAAAGACAAGAGAGGTGGGAAAGATCATTCGGCGCAATGGCACTTCTGATTGAAAGACCATTCAAACCAATCGGCGGGAGGTTGGTGTGGTGATAGAGCTGACCTCCTCCTGATCCTGAGAGATTTCAGGCAAGAGCCTCTTGAATTACTCGAGCAGGTCCGGATGGCCGGTAAAAAGACCAGCAACCTATGGACATTAGGAATGATAGATCAAATATTTTTAAACCTACAAAGCATGTCTAACTTCATTAAGATTGGTAAACTTTGATTTCAAAATAAGAGGTCGTGCTCGCGCAAGGAAGCCTGTGGAACTGCATTTACCTCATTGTAGGCCACCCTAATTGGGTTGTTCCCACGCCAAGCATCCAGAAACGATAGATAAACATTTTCCTCGCTCTGGAAACGTTCCTGTGCCCAAGCAAGAGGTAAAAATAAATCATCAGTGAAAAATTTGCGTTCAGCCCCATAAGAAAAAGTTGGTGCCACCTAATTAGTGTAAGTGAAAGGGAGTCTTGACCGTTCCTCGATCACCAAAAAAAAAAAAAAAAGTTGGTGCCATACCTTGACCTTGATGACGAACCCAATCACCTCTTCGAAACTGACAAGCTTCCTAGGTTCATCCGGTGATATTTTGCATCCGTCCGGCAAGAAAGTATTGAACCCATGAATCAATCTCTCATATCCTGTGAATAATTCCTTGACTCTTGTTACGACCATCATTGCATCGATTCAGCGAGGCGCCGAAGAATGGAATGAATAAGAAGGAGAAGTATAAATCATCGACGATCGAATAGTCGCCACAAGGTTCATGATTGTACCTTTGACTCTTGAAATCTTTCATAATTTCCACGAACGTATTGTACTTTTCCGGTTCATCTCGGAGCGCGTCCTTTAGTTCCCCGAGATATGACATGGCGTCATCAGGTGTCGGTCTCCGCGCGCTACCTTCAGCGTCTCCCTCCACTCCTTGGGGTTGTCCATAGCTTCAGAACCAGAAGAAAGAACGAAGGATCACATTCAAAATAACATCTTAAAGAGTGCTCTCGTGCAAAACGAACCCACGACAGAGAAAAAAGTAAACTTTTAGCTTTCAGCACTGTACAACAGGACTGGCAAAAAAATAATTGAAGATTAAAATAAACTCACTGTTCTTCACGTGAAGGGTGAACAGCAACTCTTGTTCCCTCCATATCTGCATAGAACGCATAGAACAAAACCTGAAAAGGCCTTTCTTTTTCCTCAAGCAAAGACTAACACTTAAACAGGAAAACCCCCGAAATTTAAAGAGAAACCACACCTCGAGCTTTCTCAGAGTGAAAGAAGGAGCAGATCTCTGAGATGAAGAGAAGGACCAAGTGAATGTGATGCTGTTCAATGAGACCTTAGCACAATTTATATGGGTTTTGTCACCGTGGTTAAGGAAAGTCATGACCATGGATTAAATTTACCATTGGATTCCTAGTAATACTTCATATTTGGCTGGCCTACAGCTTTCGGCTCGCATTTTACCTAATTATGATGCATGGAGAGAGATCGCCACTAGACGGGTTGTGCACGACACATTGGTTACATATAAGTAATTACGGTTTTTCTCGTTAATTTGATCATTTTGACAGCTGCATTTATTTATGAAGCCGTAAAATTTCAATAAATGGCTCACTCAAAAATGGAAAATCGGAGGCGATGTGCTGTTATTATTTATGGAACATCTACTACTATTAAGTTATACATAGTAGAACCTTAAATTCGAAAACCGTTAAATTTAAATAAACGGCTTACTCGAGAATGGAGAATCAAAGGCAATGTGCCTTTTATTCTTTACGAAACATCTAATATCGGAGGTGATGTGCTTTTTCAAATTTTTACCACATCATGGTTAATTTTTAAAAATACTTTAAAACACAATATTACTCGTTTTCAATAAAGAGGTTCTAACTCCAGCATTTCCTTTCTCCAGCTGTTCGGAACATGCCATTTTCGGGAAAATTCTTAAAGATCCATTCCATTTTTGTCAAGGATATCAAAGAAAAACCCAAAACGCAGCAAAGGAAAGCCAACCTGAGGACACCCAAGATAGATGTTGAAAGATAAATATGGAGAGCCGTGTCTCAATACGAAATGCATCTTGCTGAATGTGGAAGCACCATAATTATCACCTGGAAAAGATCTCCAATTTGGAAGGTAATCACTTATGGAAAAAAAAATCTAAGGTCCTACTCGATTTTCAATATCCATTTAGAAAAGGAAGAGGAAGACCCTGAGTTTGCTTCGAAATGTTCGCATATTATCATATTTAGCAGATGTCAATTCATTTTGCCTTTTTGGAGATTTGGCTTCCAAAACGACTTGTCTAGAAAATCCATCTTTGACCAATTTTCACGTCGCATTTATGTTACATACAAATTATCCAAGTTGTTTTCCACGTGTGTTTCTATGTCAACAATTTAACAAGAAATTGCTCGTGGGCCTAGAAGAAAATCCTCCAACTTAGAAGGGAATTTCACAACTCTTTCTCTTGGAGGATAGGGGACGGCGTTTCCGTGTCTCTCTGGTTTGACAACTGGCACCCTAGGGATCCTTTGAACCTAATATTCTCGGACTCTCTCATCCTCCAAACTACCTAGACAAGCGTTGGTGGCTGATCTCTTCTCCACTTCAGGCCAGGCTATCAAGTCGGTTTTGGAGTCGTGGGAATGCCCCCTCCCGGTCCTTTCTCAGAACCCGGACCGTTTTTGTTGGATGGAGAACTCTTTTGGCCTGTTCACTGTAACGTTGGCTTGGGAGACCATTAGGCAGAAGAAGGCTCCGATTCATTGGCATGCGCTCATTTGGAACAACTCGATTACACCAAGGTACCAAGTCAATCTTTGGCCTGTTGCCAAGTGCAGACTTCCTACCCAAGCTCTATTGCTATCTATTGGGATTAACGGGTTCCCAAAAACCGGATTCGACACTAAATCGAACCCCTAAAACGAATGCGGAAGATAAGCCAGGGAAATACATGTATCACCGATCGTAAAGCACACCACGGAATCGAGCGTACCTTGTTAGCCACAGATTAAACACCAATGCCGATAAGAGGAAGATAATTTGGCCCTGTTCGATCTGATGACGACAATTCGCTTGGAATGGGAGAAGAAAGTTGCCTTGTGCTTACTGTTTCTTCTATTTGAGAGAGAGTGAGCGTTTGAAAGAGAGGGAGACGTACGTACGTTAATGCCAAGAGGTACGTTCTCCCTCTCTCTCCTCCCTTATATATGTCCCTCCAAAAAACAATTAATCGTGCCCCTTCATCCATGGACCCTACTCTTGTGGGCCGGGCTTTTAGGCCCAACATGGGCGGACGGGCCTTAAGCCCATCACTAATAAAACCATCATCTCCCACTCGCACATGGTGGGCTGAACAGGATTCTCTTTACCTCTCTACAACATTCATACCGGTGAATAATCCGTGCGACCAACATACTTTGAGAGCTCGTTGCTATACATCTGTTAGGAATATATAGCAGTTCATAATGGGCATCACATCCTGAGTAGATTTAGTATGCAGTTCCCTAGATCGATCGATCACATTTATATCTCTCTTGATCTCTTTCAAACAATGATATATACCTTGTATTTACAATTATGATTATCCCAAAGACAGTCATAATTGGTTAACCGGTGAATACAAAACTACAATGTGATTCTCCAGGTTCGATCTTCCTCTTTCCTTCAAACTCTCAATTTCAGTTCAGCTTGCTTTTCTAGAAATGTCCCATTAGATCGAATCAAACTCATGACCATTGGCAACATCCTAAGATAGCAAACACTAAATAGAAATCTTGAGAATAAGTAAGAGTCATGAGGGCACTCAAATTGAGGAACTCTTTTCCTCAAGAGTCTCACACGGCATAAAAGTTGAGATCAAACTTTTGCCTCTCTTATTGGTCGTCTCATGAATACGTAGTATGAAATACGTATTACGGTATTAACTCCTTTCCCATTGAGCGTATGTCTACACCTTTCAATACCGTACAGATGATAGTTCAGATATACCCAATGTCTAACTTGAGTTCACGTATCTACTCATTAACAAAATTCATCAGAACTCACATCTGGCATCATAGACAGATAAGGTAAAATATGTGGGCTATTTTACTTTCGGACATAGTAAGTATTATGTCCTCATCTTAAAACTCAGTTAAGGCGACAAACGTGTTTTAAGCTTGAGCTCTCGATTATCACCCAGATAATAAGCTTAAAAATAGTCTCATCTCTATTTATCACACAGTAAATAGAGGCGATTACCCGTGTGAGTGGGCTAATCTTATATCTGTCCGACATACTTTCTCAACTTAAAGTAATGCACTGAGCATTAAGATGCATAAAGATCAAACAAAGATTCATAGGCATTAATGATGAAAACACAAATTCATCAAATGTGAACACTTAGGGAAATTGCAATAGTCGACATCGGCCTCTACGCAATCCTAGAGATTTCATATGGCCACAAAACACATCTCTAGGTATTGGCTTTGTCATAGGATCTGCTACCATTCTATGCGTAGTATGTACTCTAAGTTCACATCTTTTCGTGCAATTATATCTTTGACAAGATTATACTTGGTATCTATATGTTTGGTCTTGCCTTGATATTTTGGATCTTTGGTGCACGCTTTCGCTGCTTGGCTATCACAGTTAACCAACAATTAATCTGCAGCACTTCCAATAACACCTAAATGATCCAAAAAATCTCTTAAGCCAAACACATTCTTATACTGCTGCTGATAATGCCACGAACACAACTTACATCGTGGACAAGGCTATACACTTTTGTTTCTTACTGCTCCAACATATGGTGCCATTATTCGGTAAGAAAACAAAGCCAGAGGTAGATTTCCCTTCATCTAAATCTCCTCCATAATCAACATCATAATAGCCTTAGAGTCGCAGATCATTTCTATAATAACTCAGCGTATAATCAGCAGTCCCCTTTAGATACCTCAGTATTCTCTTAACGGCTTTCCAATGTGCTTGACCTGGATTGGATTGGTATCTTCTCACCATTCCAACTGCAAAACATATGTCGGGTCTTGTACACATCATAGCGTACATCAAGCTCCCAACAGCACTAGCATAAGGAACATATTTCATTTGTTCTTTCTCTTGTGGAGTCCCTGGACACAGTCTATGGCTCAATCCTTCACCTTTTGCAATAGGAGTGTCTATGGGTTTACAATCTTGCATACGAAATCGTTTAAGAACCTTCCTTATATATGTTTCTTGCGAAAGAGACAACGATCTCTTCAAACGATCTCTTGAAATCTTAACTCCAAGAATGTATGCAGCCTCACCCATATCCTTCATCTCAAAGTTGGAAGACAACCAACTCTTGACGATTAGCAAACTCCATATTGCTTGCGGCAATCAGTATATCATCAACATATAATGATATGATCACAAATTGATCCTTGGATCTTTTGATATATACACAATGATCCTCATCTATCATTGTAAAATCATATGCCATTATGGCATTATGAAAACGTATATACCATTGTCTTGACGACTGCCAAAGGCCATATATCGACTTCAAAAGTCAACATATATTTGCTTATTGGCCTTTCACTATGAAACCAGCATTTTGTTCCATATATATTTCTTCCTCCAATTCTCCATTGAGGAAAGCAGTCTTTACATCCATTTGATGTAACTCAAGATCCATACTAACCACTATTGCCAGAATAATGCGAATCAAGGTAAATCTCACTACAGGAGAAAATGTATCTACATAATCAATTCCTTCTTGTTGATTATACCCCCTTCGCTATAAGGCGAGCCTTATGCCTTTCTATCGAGCCATCAGCCTTTCGCTTTATTTTGAGAACCTACTTGTTCCCAATAGCTTTGTGTCCTTTTGGAAGATCAACCAGTTCCCAGACTTGGTTTGATTTTATTGACTCCATTTCCTCTTCCATTGCATGAATCCATTTTTCCTTACTAGGACAATTCAGAGCCTCATTAATATCTCTTGGCTCATCCTCATCTTGTGGAGCAATCATAAAAGTTTCCCCTTCAATGTCAAAACGTCGACGGGGAATACTTTGGCGACTTGTTCACCGTATGGGAGATTGTACACTTAGCACATCATTCCTCATTATGCTCCCACTTGGATTAGATAATGACGATATCATCTCATCATGTGGTTGTAATCGCGAATGAGTTGAATTCAATTCATCACTTCTCATATTACTCCTACTTGGACGAACTCCACTAATATCATTATCTTGATCCAAGGTTTCAAATAGGGAGTAATCTTCCCTTATTTCGCCCTTCTTAGGAAATTCATCCACTAAGAATGTGACATCCCGTGATTCAAATTCAGTTATACTCCCACTTTCCTCCTCACCTATGAACACATACCATTTCGAGTGTTCAGAGTATCCCATTAAAATACTCTTATTTCCTTTGGGACCCAATTTCCCAAACTTATGAGAGGACTCATGAATATAGGCAGCACAACCCCATGGCTTAAGAAAACTTAAGTCCGGTTTTCTACCTGTCCATAACTCAAATGGAGTGGAAATAACTGATTTGGAAGGCACCCGGTTAAGTATATAGGCAGCAATTAACAACGCATCACTCCAAAAAGTGATAGGTAAGTTAGCATGTGCCATCATGGACCTAACCATTTCCAGTATGGTTCTGTTTCTTCTCTCCGCAACACCATTTTGTTGAGGAGTGTATGGAATAGACAACTGTTTTCTTATTCCTTTTTCATCACATAATTTTCTGAACTCATCAGATAAATATTCTCGACCTCGATCGAATCTCAATACTTTTATTTTCTTGTCTAATTGATTTTCTACCAAGTTCATAAACCTTTTGAAACAACTTAATGCTTCAAATTTATGAGAAATCAAATAGACATATCCAAATCGAGTATAATCATCTATAAAAGTGATGAAATAAACAGCCCCATGCCTTCCTCTCACATTCATTGGACCACAGACGTCAAAATGGATTAAATGCAGAGGAAATTAAGCTCTTTTATATTTTCTAAATGGTTTCCTTGTCGTTTTCCCTACTAGGCAATGCTCACATATGGGCAAATCGACTTTTTCAATGTTGCCCAACAAGCCCTTTTTGGCTAGTCTATTCAAACGTTGTTGGCCAATATGACCAAGTCTAGCATGCCACATATTCACATCATTATCATATAAAGTAGAAGACGTGAAACAAGGGAATAACAAATATTGACATCACCATAGTCAACATTTAATACAATAAAACCATCCAGAAAGTAACCACAACCATAGTAGTTTGTATCTAAATACAAATCTACACCTTTATTATGGAAGTTCATACTAAAAACAAGCTTAACCAACACCAAAACAGACACTTAAATTTCGACGAATCTCCGGAGCATATAGATCATCATGTAGGAACAAGTTGCGTCCACCATGCATGTTCAATTGGCAGATGCCAATCCATTTAACTTCATTTATGAAGTTATTTCCTACATAGATCCACTTAATTCCAGTTGGTACTCGTCGGAATTCCACGAATGATCCTCTATCCTTTGCTACACGGTCTGCATGCTCCCGAATCTACAGTCCACAAAGGATTGGATTCAGCCAATAATTCAGAACTTGACACATAAGCAAAGTTCTCAAATGTACAAGAGGTGTATACCTTCTTTGGCTCACGACAGTCGCGAGCATAGTGACCTCTCTTGTCACAATTGTAACACCTCACCCTTGACATTTTCTTCACTTGAGGACGTTTTCCTCTCTTGTGTTGGTTAATTCTTGATTTCTTACAATAAGGACTTGATCCTTTGCATTCCCACATATTGAACGAATCAATACACTTACGCTTAGAGCTCAAAGCCCTTTCTGAGCTAGAACCAGCATATCAAATATCTATTTTCGGCTCAAATGCCGTTAGGCGGTCATCAGCTAGCTCGAGGTGGCGCATGGCATCCTCAAGATCTTCTATAATATGGTCAAGAGCTTCTAGTGCTTCTTGCTTTTCCAGCACATATTGAATCTTCATATTCAACATTTCACAATTGTTGCCGTTCATATCAGCAATTACATTCTTAGTTGCTGAAACCATCGATCTGAACACATCAGACATACATGCACGAATAATTAATGCCTATCATTTATGCATCCCTATTTGCACAGACCCATCATATTAATGAATAATTTCAAGTAAGGCTTCAGAATCAAAAGGTCACTATGTTTCCAATCATCCTCCAAAAATCCTAACTCAAAATTATTATTAATATAATTGTCTTATGCAAAATCAATTCTATGAAGTTACAAAAACTTCTATGAACTACCCACAACAATCAACAATAATAGAAATCAAATAATATCTAACATCCAATAGAATAATAATGCTTTCACATAATACAACTATACATTACACTAAGCAATATATACAGAGAAAAATATCAACATGGAAAGAGATATTCACACCCAAAAACATCTCATAATTAATGTAAGAAATAAATAGGGAATGTCCATTCTAATCTATCAGTCAAAACATCTGAGAAAACTGAAGGCACATTTGCCAACCATGGAAAAACTTTTGGAGAGCTTTCATGTCGCCACCAAGGCGCATTTACTCTACGCCATGTGGCGCTCAATCTAAGGGTTGAAGTTTAGGTTAACTCAATCCTATAGTATTCTCTTACAAAAGCTTCCACCAGCCTCCTATAACCCGGGACCACGTAGACCTCCCATAGCCGATCTAACACTGCTTGCCATTCAGGTGGAAGAGTGTTCATCAAAGCCGGCACCTTCTCAAAATCCGGCATAAGATAACCATTCCGAGATGATTTCCTGTATCATTTGATTGACCCTGACCACATGTGATACTAAATCACCGTCATGCCACCGATAATTAGCTAAATCTGACATCAGCCTTTTAAGTCTTGCATTTCCCTCGTCCGTTCTTGGGATTGCGGTATCCGTGCATAACGCATCATAGTTCCCGCAACAAATGCGGGAACTAAAAATGGATTACCCATAATCCATAATTTACATAAGGGAAAATACATAATTTTCCAAAATTCATGCAACAAATGCAGAATAAATAATTGATTACATATAAACCACATAGGCATAAATGAAAAAAGAAACAAATTCCTTTTTTTTTTCTAGGTCAACGGTCAACGGTCGGTCAACAGTCAACGGCCGGTCAACGGTCAACGGGGGGCGGGTCGTCAGACCGGTCGGGCCGGTCGGGCGGTCGGGCCGGGTCGGGCGAACCGACCGCACGTGCCGCGCGCGTGCACGAGCTGATGTCATGCAGACGTCGGGCGGCACGTGCCGCGCGCGTGCCAGGCTTCCGCGGATCGGGTCGGGTCAGGTCGCCGGCCGGCCAACGGTCGTCGGCGATGACGTCATCCCGGCGGTTACCGTGACGTCACGGTGACGTCAGCACGCGCCGGTTCGCCGGCCGCCGGTGCGCACGTGCCGATTCGCCACCGGCGTGTGGCGCCCACGCGCAGCGCCTTCTGGCCGCGCGTGTGGGCGCGTGCGGCGTCGCCCGGTGGCGCACAACATGTCGACGGACTCGTCTCGACGAGCCCTTTCACCCTATGTCTTCAGAAATTGATTTCGACTTACAGAAACTCGAAAAAATGGACGAACAGTGCTCGGGCATTGGGATTTTGCTCCCCGATCCGTGTCGGCTGAATATCTTCGCGAAAAATCAATCAAAAAACATGAAAAGGGTCGGGAAAACATGAACTAGGGCTCTGATACCAATGTTGGGATTAACGGGTTCCCAAAAACCGGATTCGACACTGAATCGAACCCCTAAAATAAATGCGAAAGATAAGCCCAGGAAATACATGTATCACCGATCGTAAAGCACACCACGGAATCGAGCGTACCTTGTTAGCCACATATTAAACACCAATGCCGATAAGAGGAAGAGAATTTGGCCCTGTTCGATCCGATGACGACAATTCGCTTGGAATGGGAGAAGAAAGTTGCATTGTGCTTACTGTTTCTTCTATTTGAGAGAGAGTGAGCGTTTGAAAGAGAGGGAGACGTACGTACGTTAATGCCAAGAGGTACGTTCTCCCACTCTCTCCTCCCTTATATATGTCCCTCCAAAAAACAATTAATCGAGCCCCTTCATCCATGGACCCTACTCTTGTGGGCCGGGCTTTTAGGCCCAACATGGGCGGACGGGCCTTAAGCCCATCACTAATAAAACCATCACTATCCCATGGCAGAATTGATTGTGGGGCATGTGCCTTTTGCAATGATACGCCGGACTCCATTGATCATCTATTCTTTGGATGCCACATCACTGCTAGCATTGCTTTCTTTTGGGTTGCGAGGTGCAATCTACCGTGGCGCAATAGGTCATGGGGGGAGAATCTCCGGTGGGCCATAGCCTTCCTCTCGAGCAAAGAGTTTCATAAATGCATCGCCCGCTTTTCTTTTGGTGCGCTCTGTCATATTATATGGAAAAGCAGGAATAGCATTCTTTTTAGAGAGCAATCCCTTGCGATCCCAGCCGTGAAGAACCATATGCTTAAAGTGGTCAGAAACAAGGCTATTACCTTCAGGAACATAGAGGATACTATAAGGAATAGGAGACTGCAGCGCAGTTGAGGTATTGATCTGATCATTTTCTCATCTAGGGAGACTGAATCTCTATAACGTTGTAGCTTATCAGATTAGTGCCTGCGGTTCTTTTGGTGCCATGGTAGCCCATCTCATCCTTCAAGGTTGCTGACGTCGACTGCGGGGGTTTGCGGATTCTCCTGTTCCCTTCCCTAGCCAGTGTGGCGTGTTTGTTTTGGTTGGCAATTGTTTGCCGTGTTTCCTTTGTGCCTTTGGCTTTGTTAGCTATTGTTTGGCTGCCTTTTACATTGCGGCACCCTTCCTCTCATAATGGTTCTTTCTCGTTTTGAGAGTAAGTTTTGGTGCCGTGATCGCTTTTATATAGTTGGTTAAAACTCAATATAATTCTTAATTCCACCAAAAAAAAAAAACAAGAAATTACATAAAAGCTAATAGATAGTAAATTTGTTACGAGATATATAAGTTTAGAATTTTTGACATGAATTACTTCGGAATTGTAAGACAAGTTTACTAGTGTAGGATTTTTGTGGGATTTTTTGTATTATTAATCTTTTTTTTTTAATTAGGCTCTCTTTCATGGCTGATCTTATATTATTGGAGGACAACTTGGTGTTAAACGAATTCGAGTATTTAAATTTTTTTTCGTCCTTCAATTAATTAATAGTTTCTTTTTATAATGTCGTCGTCATTGAGGTATATATAAGTTCTCTTCAAGATATAAATATAGCTGGGGGAAATATGTATTGCTCCTGTTCTAATAGGATCACTTGTTTTCTTTTCTTTTTTCCGGTATGAAAAGGTTTTTGAAAAGATAGGGCATTTTACAAGCTTAGAAGGCCTTATAGAAGGTTTATAGATCGTCTACCAAATGGAATTGTCGGTGGCGAGATTTGAAATTGAACTTAATGTGCGAAGGGTTCAATCCTTTCCGAGTCAACCCACTTGATAAAATATTATAAAAATATGATCAGCGCGTGCTATGCCTAACATTACTTGTGATAGTAATGTTTTAGAAGTATTTATAATTCGATGTCAGAAGAAATTATTTTGAGTTAAGGAAACACTTAAATAAGCTAATATATATATATATATAGTCAAATATGAATTAATCAAAATGGAACCTTAGTTTATGAGATATCAAAATTGAATGATCTGAGACAAATACATGGTTAATACTTTTGCATTTGGTTTACCTAAAAGGATATCGTTCTCTAATAGTGGTTGCTAAATGTGATATCATTAGCTAATACAATATTTATCTACCGGCTGCAACAAATCATGTGCATTTCCTTTGCTTCAAAACCTGGATTCGTTGCCTTTTTTTTTTCTTAGTTATCCAAATTAGGTTCATTATGTTGATCATGAAGTATCGCGCCGCAAAATATGTGCCAAAGTCATTTCTTCAGCAGCATGATGTGTCAAAGAACATGAAGAAACTAGAGGCTGCCGATCATTTTGGGTCTTCTGCAAATATGCATAATTTGGTAATCTGCACTTCTTATAAAGAGATAGGTTTGAGGATTTGGCCTCTCTTTCTATTTTCATTAATAACCTCGTGACAAGAATTAAAAGTTGAAAAAAATTTAACATGAGGTTACTAATAGAGGAGGAAATGTGTACCTTCACTAATCCCGCTCTTATGTAGTTAACACAACCACCAACCATTGGGCAACAACTAAATGACTGACCGTAAGTTGATCAGATGTGCTGGTTTAGAAAGTATACTCTTGTCGCGACCAATTTTTCCGGGTGTGGACCACCTATGGTTTGGCTAATGGATTGTTAAGCCTAAACTTAACTCGAGCTCTCCCAAGCCCATACCAATTCGCGACTTAGGTTTGAATTGTTAACATGCAATTGATTTTTAACTAGGAGTCGCCACTAATCTATTTTTGGTGGGTCGATTAGAAACCCTAGTAAAATAACGGGAGATTTACTTTACTCCTACGAACCAGAGATTCATGAATTCGGGGACTTGGTTACACCAGACTATCCTAGTGCCCTTTCGGTACCTTTTTATTTCATTTTCAAAAAATTGTTTAGCAATTGAGTTGATTTTAATTTAACTTCCTAACATGTAAGGTGATCATGCGGGTGCACATACCACCAATTTAACACCCAAGTAAAGCAGAAAATAAATTGCAGGACTTACCTCAAAGCAACGGAAAGCATCTGCATTGTTAAATCAGAATTCACATCAGCAGCCCTAGATATGATTTCTAATTAACACGCAGTTTCAATTTTTATTTTCACTTTATTTAATGAAAACCATGACTTATGCAATGTATGTAATCTAATATGACATAGCAGCATGACCTAAACTATATGAAGAAATGCAATAATTAAATGCAATCTAAATTAATCAAATAATGACAGGTAATGCGATGTAATGACATACTAAAATGACACACAACATACAATTTAGTATGCGAGTTATATGTCATGCAACATTTATTAAATGACTTAGTCTAATGACGGGCAAATTCTAATTAAAAATGAACCTAACAATAATTACTACATGACGTCCATTTCATAGACCTAATTCTGTATGACGTATGCATGATTTTTTGTGTTTCCTATTAATGAAACTAAATCCTAAATGAATGTGCTCTTTTTTTGATTTTTTTTTTATTTAAAAATTCATAACAAGATTGCAATCCTAACATGCAAAACAAACCTAATCTTTATTCGGATTTTTCTTTTTGATTTTTTATTTGAAAATTCGAAATCAGATTGCAAATTTTAAACCTAAAACAGTAAATCTAATCCTAACTCAAAAATATTTTTTGGATTTTTCTTTTACGAAAATAAGATTGATTCAACCAACAGCAAATCAAACAAGGATAAGATTGATATCTAAAAATTGGCGAACCATATTTCGCGCATGAGATCGGGTTGGCCAATTCTAAAATAAATCGCGAATCAAATCTCGGGCTTGAGATTGGATTATCGATTTTTATAAGAGATTGCGAGTCGGATTTCGGTCGCGAAAATCGGACTGTCAATCCCTAGCTTGAAGGACTACTCATAGTGGAATATAGTCACATATTTAAGGAACAATTCTACTAAAAACAAGACATAGGAGAAAATAAATAAAAAATAAATCAATAAACAAAAAATAAGTAAATAAAAGGACTACCTAATCCTTTTTCTTTCTTTCTTTTCTCTTTTTTTTTTCTTTTCACGCTTTGTGTCCGTGCGGCTGATCACCGGCTCCGGTAAGGGTGTCGCGGTCGGGGCTCCGGTGAAGGGGATCAGCGGGTGGAGGCGCGAGCTGCTGCTGGTAGTGGAGCGAGGCTCGCTGTCGGGCGCCGGGCGGAGGCGAACAGCGACGGGCTGTGGCACAGGAGCAGGTCGTCGGGTTCCGATCGGAGGTGCTGCAGGCGTCGGGGAACAACGTCAGGTGGGCAGAGACCGGTGGAGACAGGGCGGAGCTTTGGACGAGCCGGCGGGTCGCTGATTGGAGGTGCTGCAGGCGCGGTGGTTGGTGACGACAGATCTCGGACCGGCGCGGGCAGATCGGTCAGATCAGGGGCGTCGCTTGGGCGGCGGTGGCTCGGCAGCAGGGGAACTCAGGCGCTGGGCAAGCTGAGGCGGATCACCGGCGAAAGCGGGGGCGGCGTTGCTGCTTGGAGGCCGGCGGCGCAACCTGTAGACCGGCAATGCAAGGAACCGGCAGTGAAGATACGCAGCAAGAGAAACCCTTTTGGAGAAGATGAACAGTAGGGGTCTTGTCAAATGTTTTTTCTTCTTTTTCCCTATCACTCTCTTTCTCACGTCACTCTCTCTCTCACGGCAATGCTTTCTCTGACTTTTTCTTTTCCCTGCAGTTTGTCAGGAAAAAAGAAAACCTTCACGGATGACTTTTTTCTGAATTTTTTCAAAGAAAAACCCCCTCTGAAAGCAAGAACCGAACCTCCTATTTATAAAGTGAAAACCCCAGTCGGTTCTACGTACGAAGATTTGCGTATATTGACCTAATCGCTAAGGATCGTCCTTCGAAACGGAGAGATTTGCTCAACCAAAAATCGGCTCCAAAATCTGAAGTCATCTGTTAAAATCTTCTAAGGCCGACTCACTCGACCATTGAAGATTATCCTCGATAAGGCTTCAAATTCTAAAATCATTTTTTAAAAGATAATTGTTACCCTAATAATAATAAAAATAAAATAAAATTTAGGTGTCAACAGCTGCCCCTCTTTGAAGGTGAACTCGCAGAGGTTGCCTTCAAAGATAAAGTGAGACCTAAATTTTGATTATGCACATGCAATGGATAATTTTTGTTGGAAAATAAATTCCATTTTTTTATGCAACTTATATGATGCATGGAAACGCTAATGCAAACGGTAAAGGAACTTACCTGGAATAACTTACCTTCAACGAGGGTAGAGTGATTCAAGATAGTTGGTGTCACATGTTCAGGACCCGTACCATTCTACGGTCGCCTAAACGGAGATTTACCTTCCAAGACCCGTACCATTCTACGGTCGCCTGAATAGGGAAATAGGTTTTGTCTAGGACCCGTTCTATTCTACGGTCACCTAGACTGAGGTTTTGCTTGGCTAGGACTCGAACCATTCTTCGGTCGCCCAGCCTTGCGACAGAAATCATCCAACCAGGACCCGAACCATTCTTCGGTCGCCTTAATCAGATTGAATCTGGAGAAAAATCTTTGGGGGACAACTCCATCGAGTGTCGGTATACCTGTGCCACGACAGGTATCTAAGATATGGATAGAGATATACTTACCTGGTAACATCTCTGTTCCTGGGGAAATGCCTCCTGCAAAACATGTTCATAGGAGAAGCAATATGCATTTGTGATTGCAAACATGCATTAATTTAAGGGAGGTTCATGCGCTATGACTTATATCAAGTCTGCATCACCTAATTTCCATTGGGAAAGAGTTCACAAAGAAAGTTCCAATCTGAACACATGAATGTCACGGATGTGCCAAATGGGGGACCTCTTGGTCTGAAAGGACTTTTCACTCGTTCTCATTAAAATGGGTTGTTTTATCCTGACCTTTGATGCAGGATTTTCAACAGTCACTCTATCTCACTGTCATCATGCCAAACAAGGGTCCGAGTAATCTCGCAAGTGGTACGAACTTACCAATCTGAGAGGTCTTTAACTGGGACTGTAATGCGGGCTTGGTCAATGGCTTAGCAAAGGAGACTCTTTGAGACGAGGCTATTTGAAAAATGAGTGATATTTCACAATCATCTTGGGGTTTACAAGCCAAGAAACATGATAAATGAAGCAGAAATTATCTTACTCGCACTTCTTCAAGCGATGCTTCCAAATATATGAACTTTTACGTTAATTCAAGTGCCCTAATCTGAAGAGACTTTGTAAGGGACGTAACGTAGGTTGGGTTCATGGGTTGAGGAATGATCATTTGGCTCAAAAAGCGTTTAGGGGATCAAAGTTGGTGATCATCTTGGCATTTTCAACAAACAATTTTCCTCCCCATCGTTGAAAATTTTCTTCACATCACAACTTCACCGATTGCAACATCATTTGAGTTTTTTTTTTTTTTTTTTTTTTTTTTTTTTTTTTTTTTTGAGTACCACCTTGCTGGGGATACGACTCACTTCATCAAGTGTTTGATTTTTTCTTTGGGTATTGGCCTTGCTTTTACCAGGCACACTGCTTTTCATGCCCCATTTTTGCACTCATTTTCTTTGGATTCACACAGCTTCCTTTTTATCATTCTAGACGAAGCCACTTGAATTTTTTCTTTTCTCTGCCTTGCCCCAGTGTGGGGGATGATCACCAACTGGGTTTAATATGAAATGAATTCATAGGCTCAAGGGGGCTATGCAATGGATAAAGTGTATAGGATAGAGAAAGAACTGCTCTTCGTCGTCCTAAGGCACTTTAAATTATCGTACAAGTCACATTGTAAAAGCAATACTTGAAGATTGATGCAAGTACGAGTAAGAAAATTCCTATTATTCATTTCAAATCTTGTCCCAGTATGAGACGATTCTTGATAGGGATAATTTAAAAACTCTTCATGTGTGTGGGCTCAAAGGGCTGAACAATGGATATACCTGTAGTGTTTTGGGTAGCAGAAGAAACTGCCCCTCATCACCTTGGTTGACGTACCCTTTGCGAGATCACCCTTTTCCTCATAGGCATGGAATTTTTCACACAACTCACTGGGGGTCTGTGTATGGAATGGGTTTGCCTTTCATCGTTCCAAAGTATCCCATTTCACACATTCAATTCATCTCACACAATTCATCAAGGAAGACAAATGCAAGATTTGCAACAAGTTTGAATTTGCAATTCAATGAAGCAATTTATTCATCATAAATTGTTTGCAATTCAAAACATGACATGGCAATTTCTATCATGGGTAATATTTCTTGACAGCATCTGAATTAACTGGAGTGGAAAACACACGACCATCCATTTTAGCCAAGATCAAAGCACCGCCATGAAGTACCTTCTTTACCACATATGGGCCACTGTAGTTTGGAGCAAACTTCCCTCCAGGATCTGGAAAAATTGGCAACAGCTTCCTTAGAACAAGATCATTTACCTCGAAATGTCTTGGCCGCACCTTTCGGTTGAAAGATCTGGCTACTCTCTGTTGATATGCTTGGCCATGGCGAGAGCCTTCGTCTTTTCTCATCGATCAAGTTTAAGCATTCAAGTCTTTGTTGCGACCATTCGCCTCGAGATAATTCCATTTGGGATAATACTCTCAGGGAAGGGATCTCCACCTCCACAGGCAAAACTGCCTCCATGCCATATACCAAAGCAAAAGGAGTTGCTCCGGTAGAAGTACGAATCGATGTCCGATACGCCATCAGTGCGAAGGGTAATCTGTCATGCCAATCTCGATAATTCTCAGCTGTCTTAGCCAAGATCTTCTTAATATTCTTATTGGCCGCTTCAACAGCCCCATTCATTTGAGGGCGATAAGGGGATGAATTCAAATGCTTGATCTTGACTTCGATGAGCAACTCATCAACAAGCTTGTTGTTCAAATTTGTTCCGTTATCAGTGATAATTGTTTCAGGGACACCATAACGAGCAATTATGTCACGCTTGATGAATTTTGCAACATTGCGAGCAGTGACGCTTGCAAATGACATAGCTTCTATCCATTTGGAAAAGTAATCTATCGCCACCAAAATAAAACGATGTCCATTTGAAGCCTTAGGATTTATTGGGCCGATTACATCAATCCCCCACATTGAGAAGGGCCATGGCTCAGAAAACTGGTGCAGCTCTGTTGGAGGAACATTTATCTTGTCACCATGAATTTGGCAACGATGGCAACTCCGAACATGCTGAATACAATCACCTTCTAGCGTGAGCCAATAATAGCCTAATCTCATGAACTTCTTAGCCATCATGTGTCCATTCATATGGGGGCCACATACTCCTTCGTGAACTTCTTGCATAATTTGAGTGGCTTCAGCTGCACCCACACATCGCAACAAGACTGAATCAAAAGATCTCTTGTACAAATTTTCACCACTGACAAAAAACTTTGAGGCCATCTTCATAATGTACTTCCTATCAGTTGAAGTGCTTCCCTGAGGGAATTCCTGTTTTTGGATGTAGTTCATGATATCAAAATACCATGGTTTTCCGTCAGACTCTTCTGTCACTACCATACAATGAGCCGGTCTTGGCAAAACTTCTATCTTCAATGGCTCAACTTCTAATCCGTCAGTGACTTGCAACATAGATGATAAAGTTGCGAGTGCATCTGCAAATTGATTGTGAGACCTCGATAAGTATTCAAATGAAACTTCATCGAATTCCTTGATCAAATCTTCTAGGTACTTGTGATATGGGAGCAATTTAGGATCCTTAGTCTTCCATTCACCTACGGTCTGCAGTATGATCAACGCGGAATCCCCGAACACTTTTAATTTGGCTACACCCATCTCGATTGCAGCTTGAAGCCCGAGGATGCAAGCTTCATACTCAGCTATATTGTTAGTGCATGGGAATATCAATTTCGCAGCTACTGGATGATGTTGTCCGTCTGGGGATATCAGAATTGCCCCAGTGCCAGAACCAGACAAGTTGACAGCTCCGTCAAAGAACATTGTCCATGAATCTTCATCTACACTCAAGATACGGTCATCCAGGGAACAATCATCATTATTTGAGACTTCTGGATTCTCAGCCAATAAATCAGCGATCACTCGACCCTTAACTGACTTCTGTGGCATATATTGCACATCAAATTCTGATATCAAAATTTGCCATTTAGCCAACCTACCCACCAAAGCTGGCCGATCAAGTAGGTACTTGATAGGATCATTCTCAGTTACAAGGAATATCTGGTAATGCAGTGTGTACTGTCTCAATCTATGCAACACCCACACTAGTGCAGCACAAGTCTTTTCCACATCAGAAAATTTCAGCTCTGAAATGGTGAACTTTTTACTCAGGTAATAAATGGCTCGTTCTTTTTTATCGACGGGACTTCCTTGTGCCAACATCGCACCCAATGACTCACTATGAATGGTGAGGTAAAGAATCAAAGGATGCCCCGGCAATGGCGGGACAAGAACTGGTGGATTCATCAAGTATTGCTTTAACTTGTCGAACGCTTCTCGACACTCATCATCCCAATTGACTCGTGCGTTCTTCTTTAAGAGCTTGAAGAATGGCTTGGCAGTTTCAGAAAGTTGGGAAATAAATCGAGCAATGTAATTCAATCTGCCCAAAAGACTTCGGACCTCTTTCACCGTTGATGGAGATTGCAGCTCACATATGGCTTTAGCTTTAGCTGGGTCGATTTCAATCCCTTTACTGCTCACAATGAATCCGAGTAATTTACCGGATGTTGCTCCGAATACGCACTTAGCGGGATTTAGTCGAAGCTTGAACTCACGGAGCCGATCAAACAACTTCTTCAAGGTCTCGATGTGGCTTTTTCCAGGTCGAGTCTTTGCAATCATATCATCGACATAGACCTCAATTTCTTGATGCATCATGTCGTGAAACAGTGCTATCATGGCTCGCTGGTAAGTTGCCCCAGCATTTTTTAGTCCGAAGGGCATAACCTTATAATGAAAGGTTCCCCATGGGGTGATAAATGCAGTTTTCTCCTTATCTTCCTCCTTCATCCTTATCTGATTGTACCCAGAAAAACCATCCATAAAGGAGAATAGTTCAAAACCAGCGGTACTATCCACAAGGACGTCTATGTGTGGCAACGGAAAATCATCCTTTGGGCTAGCCTTGTTCAAATCCCGATAATCGACACAAACTCGGACTCGACCATCCTTCTTCATCACCGGCACGATGTTTGCTACCCATTCAGGGTATTGCGAGACTTCAATAAATCCGACTTTTAAAAGCTTCATCACCTCTTCCTCTATCTTCTTCGAGAGCTCAGGCTTAGTTCTTCGTAGCCTTTGCTTCTTAGGAGGCACATCCGGGTTAGTAGGCAAATAATGCTCCACAATTGACGGGTCTAACCCAGGCATGTCAGCGTAGGTCCATGCGAAGATGTCCTGATATTCCTTCAGCAGCTGAATTAGGCGCTCAGCCTCGTCTTTGGAGAGATTCGCCCCTATTTTCACCTCCTTGGCTTCTTCAGTGTCACTTAAATTCATAGTGACGGTTTGCTCGGATGTGAGTGTCTTGGCTTTTTCATGTTGTTCCCAGCTTTGCTGCACCTCAATGGAATCTTCAATGGAATCCCCGATTAACTCTTCAGGATCATCATTATCAGCACTCGTTGCATTGGATTGGACCATTTCCACACCTTTGCATGTTATATGATTGTCCCTGAAACATGAAATAGAAGGATCAAAAAGACAAACAGGGTTAATCATATTTTATTTTATTTTTTGAAACTCTTTTGCAAAAGCATGTTTTGAAACATTTTGACATGAGGAAGCATGATGAAGCCCAGGCCTCAGAATTCTCCTTGGATTTTGATTTTGTTTTATCGGCTGGATATCATCACCGGGCTGGTTTGGTGTACCTCATCATGCCCTCAAAATAAAACTTGTAATTTCATTGAAATTCATCAATCAATTACAATTTATTGAATGGAAAATGCAATTCGAGTCCTAAGAAGAAAGTAAAAAAGAAATTGAAAACAACTCCTAGAAAGCAATAAAAATTCCCGCGCAGGGGAATGTGAGAAAGCAGTAAATGAGTTACTCTTGTGGGCGAGGGCCCGTTTCTTCCAGAGGTTCTCCATCAATGGCTCCGATGGAGAGATCATCGAACAAACTTGAAATTCCTTCCAGGGTGTCATCAGAGTTTTCCGTCTTTGAAGGCGCCGGATCATCCATGCCATCCCATCCACTGGGAACTATATTGCGGGCATCAAAGTAAAAGCTGGGAGGAGCCGAATACTTCACCATATAGTCGAACTTCCCACTTGGCTGTCCGAGAGTATCCATCACTTCACTTCATGTTGCATCATAATTGGAGGACCAGGGAACGTCTCATGAATGTTTGGAGGTGGTAAATTTTGCCTCCCTCGCCCTTGCTCAGGTGGCGAGTTATGCCTTCCCTGTCTTTGTCTTCCGGAACTTCCTCCACCTCTTCCATGGTACCCTAACCCAGCAGATCGGGACCTCTGAAGGGCTTCAATGGGGTTTCGAATGCCCTGGCCATTCCTTCCAAGCCCATTGCCAGGGACGAAACCATTCCCAACCATTACTCTTCCTACCATGAGGGCAGCATCCGAAACCTCAGGAGTAGGCGGCGATGAACCTCGAGAAGCATGTATGGTAGACACTAACTCAAATGAGTGATAACTTGGTTCGAGCTCAGAATCCGGCTCTACATAAGGGATAGCCGTCTCATGATAAATCCGGTGGTCTTCTTCACCATACACAGTGACCAACTTTCCTTTGATCACAAATTTTACAGCTTGATGTAGACTTGAAGGGACTGCACCAGCAGTATGTATCCAGGGACGACCTAGGAGAAAATTGAACGCGGTAGGGATATCCAGCACCTGAAAAGGAATGTTGAAGACGATCGGCCCTATTTGCACGTCAAGATGGATTTCCCCGATCACCTCCTTTTTCGTTCCATCAAAAGCTCTCACAGATGTCTTCGCCGCATGTATCTTGGACAGGTCTACCTTGAGGCGGTGAAGAGTGGCTAGTGGACATATGTTTAGGGCGGACCCATTATCAATGAGTACTCGAGACACATGAGAAGCATTATGCTTGACAGATACATAGAGTGCCTTGTTATGCCCCCTACCCTCAAGAGGGAATTCCTCATCTGAAAAAGCAATCATGTCCTTGAGAAGGACTGCTCCCACAAAATCCTCCAGCTTATCTGCCTCAACTGTTTCGGGTACACGAATTTCACTTAGCACCTTTATCAGTGACTTTTGATGCACAGGTGAGGTTTGGAGGAGCTCGAGCAAAGAGATCTGCGCTGGCATCTTTCGTAACTGATCGACGATATTATACTCACTTGCTTTAATCACAACCAGAAATTCCTTAGCTTCTTCATCAGTGACGGGCTTTGCAGGTTGAACATTATTTTGAGCATAGGTTCGACTAGAGCTTGTAACGAGGTCAACATCTAAGCCATAAGACCAAGGTACTGCCTTGTTGTCGACATACTCATACGGCTGAGGCATCTCAATCACAACCTCCTCATCCGATGCATCTTCAAGTGGGGGCATATCTGTGAGTGACGGATCTTCTCCTCTTTTGCTATCATCGAGAGCAGCCTGCTCTTCCTCCCAATCGATAATGATATGAGAAATAGTGGAAACTATGCAGTTATGGTCAGCATATACAATGATGCCATCATCCACCATTCTGGCAACTCTTTCTTTCATCAGTGCTAGGGGAACATTCTCTTGATCTGGATAATATCCAGCTCTCACCAGTCCATTGTAGGCATCTGCCACACGCACCTTCGAGTTCTTGATCCGTCTAACTTCAGGTTCTAGGATAACATTCACCGTACCCTCATGCTCCGGTAGCGGATTCTTCTGGACGTTTGGCCGAGCAGTTTGGAATGAGAAGGCCTTTGTATCCAAGAGATTTTGGATCTTGTGCTTGAGGGTGAAACATTCGTCAGTTGAATGCCCCAATTCACCGTTATGGTAGTCGCACTTCTTTGTCGAGTCATAACCGCGAATGTTTTCGCGATTGGGACGCTTTGGCTCGTTAGTAAGCAAACCTTTCTTTCGGAGGATCGTCAGCACTTGGGATGGAGACCCAGGGAGAGGAGAAAATTGCCTCCTATTATTTGCTTGGGCAAATGATTGACGGCCAGCAGCTTGTGGTTGTCTTGGATTCATTTGGATGGCCGGGCACGTTTGACATTTTCTTGGTTAAAAGCCACATTTACATCCACAGCCGCTTCCTTCTCCTTCTTGGCAGTGAATCTTCTACCAGATGGCTCGGTAAACCATCCTTCCCTTATCCCCATCTCGATTTGTTCTCCCACAGGAATAAGTTGATTGAAGCTTTCAACATATGTACTGGCCATTCGGTTACGGAACTCAGATGGAAGGGTCTTCACGAACAACTTCATCAACTCCTTGTTGGTGGGCTCAGGAGTAATTTGGGCCGCCAAGTTTCTCCATCTCACAGCATACTCTTTAAATGACTCGCTCCTTTTCTTTTCCATCCGCTCCGGGTCTTCTCGGGAAGGTGCGATGTCCATGTTGAACTTGTACTGTTTGAGGAACGCGTCAGCCACTTCGTTCCAGGTGTCGAGCAGGTTCACATTCTTCATCACGTACCAATTTAGTGCGGGTCCAGTCAAACTCGCATGGAATGATTGGATCATGAGGGGCTCATTCTTGACGTGTTGTGCCATGCGCACGTGGTACATCTGCAGATGGGATTTTGGGCAAGATGTGCCATCATACTTCTCAAACTCTGGCATTTTGAACTTGCTCGGCATTTTGACCTTCCCATAGACCGAGAGATCAAACGGGAGGGAGCTTTGTGATTCCTGCAGCTGTCTCATTTTCTCTTCCAGCTTCGTAAAACGCTCATCCTGATCTGTCTTGGGAACGCCGTCAAGCTTGGCCTTTCCAACAATGATCGGTCATCCTCCAGCCCAGGCATGTCGTCATCAATCTTGTTTACTTGCTTTGGGATAACTATTTCAGGAAGAGCGGGTGCAGTTGTTGGATTTGCTTGGAGGAGTTGGAGTTGATCCGTCACAAGCTGTAAAGAGGTGAGTACTTGTTGAAGCTGAGTCTCCATAGCGGAGACACGATCACGCATTTCGGTTTGTTCGGCCATTCTTGCCCTTAATCGCGTGATGATGGGCGAACGTGATGGATCCGTTATAACCTAATATAAGAAATGAACAAAAGTAAGCATTCTTATATGAAAATACGCCGATCCATGGCAACATTCTAGAACTTTTATTCATCAATGGAGCTTTTGACAGATCTATCAAAATAGAAACTCGAAATGTCCTAAACAAATGAACTAGGAAAGTAAATAACTCAAACTCCCTAATCATTAATCTAAAAATGAAAATATCAAGATTGATTCAAGCATTTCATCTGGCTTGATCAATATACACTCGGGACACCATTCGGCGTAAACGTTTATTCTCCTCTTGAGCCTTTTCAGCAACTCTTTTGAGGCGTTTATTCTCAGCTCGATTGGTGATCTTCAATGGCGCCTCCGGTATCTTTGGAAGTAGCTCCTCGGGAATCTTATGCTGTTGGATATACTTGATTGAGGCATAGTATTTCCTTTCTTTGCCCTTCAACTCCTCTTCGGGCCATTTGAGTTTTCATGGACGGCACATGTCCCACATTGATTTGATAGCAAGAATGGAATCTTCATGGCCTCGGCTTCCATCAACGAAGCTGACTTGGAGTGGCTCTGCTTGTAATGCTGGGGGAAGCTCTTGTACGACTTGATACTGACGAGTCACTCTAGTCGGATAGTACTCCAATGCTCCAGTGAATCCCAATAGAGGGATTGGGCCAACACTTCCACACGAGAGTCTCGCTACCCGAACTTGGAACCATTTAGCATGCCATAGGAAACCTTTGAGAGTTGGTTTTTTCATGAAAGCTAGCCACCTAGAATAATGGTAATCCGGTGCATGTTTTTGATTGTTCTCAAATCTCATAATAGGGTGATTAGAATTACTAACATCATGTATAGTCATTGAACCACCAAATCCTTTCATATGAGAGAGGAACCAGATTTGTAAAAGTTCAGGAGAGGAATGGAGAGTCTTATCGCCACCTCTTTTGAAACGAGTGAGAGAAAGAAAAGTTTCAGTCAAGACAGTGTTTACAAAATTTTTTCTTTCCAACACTTGCCTAACTAATTGAGCAATCAAAGGGTTAATAGCATTCTTGCAGTAAGGAAATACTATAAACCCAAAGAAAGCCAAGAGGAAAGTCCTACGCATTTGAAATGAGGTGCCCTTTTCAAAACATTCTTTCAAAAAAGATAAAGGACACGCATTACGGTGAGCTTTTAAAATCTTTCTTATATCATCCTCTTTAATTCTCAGAAAATCCGATAAAGTCATAACAGGATCTATTCCGATAGGCGGACTAATCAATTCAGCTTTTAAGGACTTTCCCATGGCGATGCTATATTCTTCCAAGGTGGGAGTGAGTTCATGCTTACCGCCGAAGATGAAGGTAGAAGTCTCGGGGCACCAACAAAGTGGGCAAGTGCTTGGACGAGGCCGCCATGGATGTTGATACGCAGCAGCGGAATCAATCGACCAATATGTGACTCAACGAATTGACAGCTATTTTGATCTAACCGGTCCCACCAAGTGCTAAGCTCTTCCTTCGGAGGGAGAATAATCCGAATGTCCGGTATCCCCATTGTATATTAATCAAGGCTTAGGACAATCCTAATGCCATGGACCGACAAAATAATGTGACAAAGTAAGTAAATTGCAAAGGCAAAAATTAGAGAACTTACTTTACCACGAAAAATTGACGGCAATCACATAGACATGCGTATGGTAAGTGGCTCGATTTCTAATCTATAAGGCTTATCAAAGTGAAGCCATAAGGATGATCAGACTAGCCACGGGCTTGTGGACTATGTCGGGTCCTTATGACTCCGGCTTGGTCAAAGAGCCGACCTAGGTCGCGAGCATGCGGACCGAGGTGGGTATTCTTGACACCATAAAATAAATTTCGGGATTGAGATGGGCGACTCGTACCGCGAGCATGCGGTCGAAGTGGTATCCATCTCAATACCATCCTAAATAATCCTATGCGGCCCAGGTCCGGCGGCAGGTTGTGTGTGCAAAGTGTAGTGATAAATGCAAAGCATGCATATCAATTTAAATCAAACAACACTTCAAAAAAATATAATAAACCATACATCCCTAACTCCAACCTGCAAGGCAAGGGTTAGCAATCACTTCCCCTTATACCTCCAATCTGCAAGAACATTTAACACCTAAATGTTAGGGACGCACCTGGGATCCTCGCTGCCAAACAAAAATATTTTTTGAAAAGAAGAAAATTGGCCTAAGTCCACTAAGAATTTCAACTCAAGTCCCCAGCGGAGTCGCCAAGCTGTCGCGACCAATTTTTCCGGGTGTGGACCACCTATGGTTTGGCTAATGGATTGTTAAGCCTAAACTTAACTCGAGCTCTCCCAAGCCCATACCAATTCGCGACTTAGGTTTGAATTGTTAACATGCAATTGATTTTTAACTCGGAGTCGCCACTAATCTATTTTTGGTGGGTCGATTAGAAACCCTAGTAAAGTAACGGGAGATTTACTTTACTCCTACGAACCGAGATTCATGAATTCGGGGACTTGGTTACACCGGACTATCCTAGTGCCCTTTCGGTACCTTTTATTTCATTTTCAAAAAAATGTTTAGCAATTGAGTTGATTTTAATTTAACTTCCTAACATGTAAGGTGATCATGCGGGTGCACATACCACCAATTTAACACCCAAGTAAAGCAGAAAATAAATTGCACTTACCTCAAAGCAACAAAAGCATCTGCATTGTTAAATCGGAATTCACATCAGCCCTAGATATGATTTCTAATTAACACGCAATTTCAATTTTTATTTTCACTTTATTTAATGAAAACCATGACTTATGCAATGTATGTAATCTAATATGACATAGTAGCATGACCTAAACTATATGAAGAAATGCAATAATTAAATGCAATCTAAATTAATCAAATAATGACATGCAATGCGATGTAATGACATACTAAAATGACACACAAATACAATTTAGTATGCGAGTTATATGTCATGCAACATTTATTAAATGACTTAGTCTAATGACGGGCAAATTCTAATTAAAATGAACCTAACAATAATTACTACATTATCTACCTATAATTGATAAACGTCCATTTCATAGACCTAATTCAATATGATATATGCATGATTTTTTGTGTTTTTATATTAATTTTGAAATTAAATCCTAAATGAATGTGCTCTTTTTTTGATTTTTTTTTTTTAAAATTCATAACAAGATTTTCAATTAACATAAAACAAACCTAATCTTTATTCGGATTTTTGATTTTTTATTTGAAAATTCGAAATCGATTGCAAATTTTAAACCTAAAACAGTAAATCTAATCCTAACTCAAAAATATTTTTTGGATTTTTCTTTTAAAAATAAGATTGATTCAACCAACAAAAATCAAACAAGGATAAGATTGATATCTAAAATTGGCGAACCATATCTCGCGCATGAGATCGGGTTGGCCAATTTTAAATCAAATCGCGAATCAAATCTCGGGCTTGAGATTGGATTATCGATTTTTATAAGAGATTGCGAGTCGGATTTCGGTCGCGAAAATCGGACTGTCAATCCCTAGCTTGAAGGACTACTCATAGTGGAATATAGTCACATATTTAAGGAACAATTCTACTAAAAACAAGACATAGGAGAAAATAAATAAAAAATAAATCAATAAACAAAAAATAAGTAAATAAAAGGACTACCTAATCCTTTTTCTTTCTTTCTTTTCTTTTTTTTTCTTTTCACGCTTTGTGTCCGTGCGGCTGATCACCGGCTCCGGTAAGGGTGTCGCGGTCGGGGCTCCGGTGAAGGGGATCAGCGGGTGGAGGCGCGAGCTGCTGCTGGTAGTGGAGCGAGGCTCGCTGTCGGGCGCCGGGCGGAGGCGAACAGCGACGGGCTGTGGCACAGGAGTAGGTCGTCGGGTTCCGATCGGAGGTACTGCAGGCGTCGGGGAACAACGTCAGGTGGGCAGAGACCGGTGGAGACAGGGCGGAGCTTTGGACGAGCCGGCGGGTCGCTGATTGGAGGTGCTGCAGGCGCGGTGGTTGGTGACGACAGATCTCGGACCGGCGCGGGCAGATCGGTCAGATCAGGGGCGTCGCTTGGGCGGCGGTGGCTCGGCAGCAGGGGAACTCAGGCGCTGGGCAAGCTGAGGCGGATCACCGGCGAAAGCGGGGGCGGCGTTGCTGCTTGGAGGCCGGCGGCGCAACCTGTAGACCGGCAATGCAAGGAACCGGCAGTGAAGATACGCAGCAAGAGAAACCCTTTTGGAGAAGATGAACAGTAGGGGTCTTGTCAAATGTTTTTTCTTCTTTTTCCCTATCACTCTCTTTCTCACGTCACTCTCTCTCTCACGGCAATGCTTTCTCTGACTTTTTCTTTTCCCTGCAGTTTGTCAGGAAAAAAAGAAAACCTTCACGGATGACTTTTTTCTGAATTTTTCAAAGAAAAACCCCCTCTGAAAGCAAGAACCGAACCTCCTATTTATAAAGTGAAAACCCCAGTCGGTTCTACGTACGAAGATTTGCGTATATTGACCTAATCGCTAAGGATCGTCCTTCGAAACGGAGAGATTTGCTCAACTAAAAATCGGCTCCAAAATCTGAAGTCATCTGTTAAAATCTTCTAGGCTGACTCACTCGACCATTGAAGATTATCCTCTGATAAGGCTTCAAATTCTAAAATCATTTTTTTAAAAGATAATTGTTACCCTAATAATAATAAAAATAAAATAAAATTTAGGTGTCAACAACTCTCCACTTGTCATTTTAAGTAAATCACATGGATCAAAAAGCTTCCTTGAAGGCCAGAGAGGAGAGCGCCTTAAGATGAAGACTAATGGTATTTGGAGATTAACGGGCCGTCCCATTTGATGGCCGAGAGGAAGGGCTTGTGGGTTGGGAAAGCATTCCGTTTCAAATCTCCATTAGTAATAATAATACCTCAAGAAAGTTTCTTCATGAGGACTGAGTTGTAGTTGTTGGAAACATTTTGTTCCCTAACATTGTCCTCACTCTGAACCTGAGCTAGTCCTAAAAAAGGCTTAAGGGACAAGAAATAGGGGAAGAATTGTCAAGAAGTGAGACTCCCTAATGTCACCTCCTGTATTTATCTCTAGGTGGAGAAAAAAGATCCACTTGGGAATGAAGCAAGCCTTTAGTGGTGAAGATAGACAACACGTCAGTATTTGTATTGGCTACCACAGGGTATGATAATATAATAGCCTTCTGTGCCTCGAGTGAAAAGGTGATTCTCACTAGAGGACCCTTGGAAAGCATTTTGTAGATGTATGGGGACTGAGTTGTACTTGTTAGAAAGCATTTTGTTCCTAAACATTGTCCTCACTGAAGTAGATGTCTGTTCCCCTTGGACTCTGAACGATAAGCCTGTTGTGTTAGTGAAGGAATGTGTTAGTGAAGAATGTCCTTTTTTCTTTTTTTCCTAATGGATGTCACGATTGGTTTAAGGCACCGAAGAGACATGGGTCTGTGAGAATTTCTTGGCATCTCTATTTGTTGTTACAATCATGGTTCATGGCTTTGATATATACGCACGTTAGGAAATCTTCGCGACCGACTTCTGGTGATGCACCTCGACCCTCCTCACTAGTCACCCGACGTTTATATGTAATAGAATTGTCTTGCTCCGCCTCCCATTCTCCCCAATTCCATCCCACTTCTAGTGTTGCTTTAGACTTTATAAGAAAAAAATTCTACGGAATGCATTTCAATTATCAAAAGACATTCTTGGGCAACCAATATCATCGTCACAAACAACTAAGGGGAAATTACCTAATCAAACATAAACCTATTGTACGGATGATAAGCAGCCCTAAACCTTTTCATCATTTTCTAATGTAGCCCATTTGACCTAAATTGGCAAAAAATTGATGATGTAGTGGTCTAGTTATTATAGGCCTTCCTAAATGATACTATCGATGATATGGCCTGGACGACTCTCCTTAAAACAGCGTCATTTTGAATGTTTTTCCTTCTTTAGTTCATCTTGAACTTTATGATGAACATTGAAACCCATATCTGGATCTGGAATATTTTTTTTCCCGTTTATCTGTTTTACTAAACCTCACGTGTTATTGTGATTTCTTCTTCTTCTTCTCACATTTGTTTCCGACATTGCGACCTCTCGACAAGTCTCTTATGGCCCCCTTCACTCTCTTCTATCTTCAATTTTACGCTCCTCACCTTGTCGCCACAAATCTCCACCACCCATTGCTTTGGTCTCGACTAACGACCCCTGACCTCCGACTTCCATTCGCACGGCAGTGTTTTATCCTCGGCGTCGTCGAGCCCGAGCCCAGCAGGTGAGGTCAAGCCTCAAATATCAGATATGAGGTCGAGTGAGCCCTAGATCTGGGTCGAGTGCCCCCGAGCCTGAGATCCAAGGCTCGCCCTTTATACCCGAAAAAAGTATTTGGAATTAGTCTTCCCCACTCGTGAAACAGAACATTTCTTATCTCGTAATTGTCTATTATCAAAATATTCCACTCAATGCACAAGCCAAGTAACTTATTGACTAAAGACATATACAGTACTCATTCATAGCATAACATCTGGAGTGATAAAAATGCCTTATTTCATTATCCTTGAAATTCATCAGATGACGATGGCTTACAAACTAATTCAGAATCATAAATGCAGAAGAAAAAGTACTACAGGGAAAACTGAATATATCGATCCAATGTTCTTCCATATAATGTATGTAATGATCAATTCATATCAGATCCAGTTGCATCCCAATTGTCCTTTGGCACCTTCTTCATCATGTCCTCACTGTGGTCCAAATTGGCGCAGTCTTGTGTAACTTCATCCTCAGAATAACAGTCCTGTCTCGGCGGTCGGTCCAAAATAAATACAAGAAAGAAAAGGAAGAGTATTCCGTGCAACGGAACTATCTAACCGAAAGAAAATGGGAGGCAAAAAGGTCCCCTTACCATTTGCAATCGGCACGAGGTCAGTGCGGTCAAAGAGCTGAGCTCCTCCTCAGAACCAAAGTTGTCGGGCAAGTACCTCTTGAATTCCTCGACTAAGTCGGGATGGCCAGCAAAAAGGCGAGCAACCTGCGGACATTACGAAATCGAAATGATGGACCAAATCCTTAAGCCTCCTCCATTTAGATCAAGATTGGGAAATCTTTTAGTCAAAGAAAGAGATCGTGCATGCGGAAGGAAGCACGTCTAACTGAATTTACCTCACTGGAGGTCACGCCGATTTCCTCCCGTGCGGTTCCTGCGAGAATGTGATAGAACGCTAAAAAACATGTTCTTGGTTCCGAAAACATTCCTGCATCCACAAAACACTCCATTAAACATCATATTGACTCGGTATTAGCCTTCCACCCCGGAAAGACGGAAGTCGTGCCATACCTTGACCTTGAGGGCGAAACCGACGGTTTCTTCGTAAGTGACAGGCTGCTCCTTCACCAGCGGTTCGTCCACCGCTATTCTGGATTCCTCCGGCAAGAAAGCGTTGAACCCACGAATCAATTCGTCACGCCCTTCGAATATTTCCTTCACTCTTTCGATGAGTTCTGCTGTATCGATTCTGCAAGATACCGAAGAAAAAGAAGTTAAATCACTTGATAATCATGTTTTTTTTTTTTTTTGTGAAGTTAAGAGATACTTGATAATCATGTTGGTTTCCACAAGGTTCTGGATCGTACCTAGTCTCGTGATCTTCGAAGCTCTGTACGAACATGTCGTACTTTTCCCGTTGGTCCCGGAGTGCCTGCTTCACCTCCATGACATATGAAATAGCCCTGGACTCCTCTGGTGTAAAAAACACCCTACCTTCGGCATCTCCCTCCATTTCCCCTCGGGATCATCCATAGCTTCATATCCAGGAAAAAGAATGAATGGTCGGATTTAAAAAAACATAAATATTTCGAATGATTCCAATAAGAAATACTTATGATGCTACTCTTTCTTATATACTATTTGACATGAATCTATATTAATTTTATTCTATTAAAAATTATGACTTTTTGCTAGTAGAAACTGAAAACGGAACGTATAGAAAATTATTTGATTGAATAAATTGAGAGGGCTCTCGTCCAAAACGAAGCCACGAAGCGGGGGGGCAAGGTGCAAACTTTTCAGCACTATCCAAGGGGACCGGCAAAAGATCATTTTGAATATGAAAAATGAACTCACCGTTCTCCACGGGGAGCGGGTAGAATAGCACCTCTTTTTCTCTTCATTTCTGCACAAAACGAAAACCGAAAATCTTTTTCTTTTTCCTCAAACAAAGATTATCATCTAAACAGAAAGACCCCAAATTCAAAGAGAAACCATACCTTGAGCTTCCTCAGAGTGAAAGGAGGAGCAGACCTCTGAGATGAAGAGAAGGAACCAAGAAAATGTGATGCTTTTCAATGAGATCTTAG
Source organism: Eucalyptus virginea (assembly GCA_014182375.1). Classification (NCBI taxonomy): domain Eukaryota; kingdom Viridiplantae; phylum Streptophyta; class Magnoliopsida; order Myrtales; family Myrtaceae; genus Eucalyptus; species Eucalyptus virginea. Next base: position 28,599,939 of record CM024523.1, on the reverse strand, counting down.
CTCAATTTATAGGGATTTTGCCAACGTGGTTAAGGAAAGTCACGTTGCTGGATTAGGTTTTCCATTAGATTCCTAGTAAAATTTCATATTTGGCTAGCCTGCCATTTTTGGTGCGCATTTTTACCTAACCACAATGCATGGAGAGAAATTACCACTAGGTGGATCGTGCATGTAACGGAGCATTTGTTACGTAAAAGTAAGCATTTGAGGGTCACGGTTTTTCTCGTTAATTTGATCGTTTTAGTAGACGCATTTACTTATGAAACCGTTGAGTTTAGTTAGATGGCTTACTTGGAAATTTGATAATCGGAGGTGACGTGATTTTTATTCTTTACGGAACTTCTAATATCATTAACTCGTACATATTAGAATCTTAAATTTTGCAAATCGTTAAATTTAAATAAATGGCTTACTCGGAAATGGATAATCCAAGGGAATGTGTCTTTTATTTTTTACAGAACGTTTGTGCTTTTTCAATTTTTACATATCATGGTTAATTCAAGCTTTTGACAGCATGACATTTTCTGGAGCATTCTCAATGATCCATTACATTGCCTCCCTTTGTTGGAGATGAATATGGAAAGCTAACCAGAGGACACCCAAGACAGATTTTAGAGATGAATATGGAAACTCGAATCTCAATTCGAAATGCATCTTGCTGAATGTGGAAGCCTCATAATTATCACGCGGAGAAGATGTCTAATTTGGGAGGTAATCACATTTGGAAATAAATCTAGTCATTATCTACTCAATTTTGATATCCTTCGGAAAAAGGAGCAATACTCTGAATTTTCTTCCAAATGTTCTCATGTTGGATAGATAGGCCACGTACATTTCGTGGACTAAAAATTTTCGCCGTTCTGTTCGGTTTATGTGATTGATATTTCCTATTTTGAAAATCTTACCTGCCATTATATATATATATAATGTTTTTAAAGCGAAAATATGTTCAGATTGTAAAGTCTATTTTAAACGGAAGACACTCAGACTCTACTTTAGATAGAATACACTCAGACTTTACACCCAAACGAGACACGAGTTCAGAACATAGCAGATTCAGAACGAAGCATGTTTAGAACAAGACAACTTGACAAAACATAACACAAGCCCCAAACATAATTGACTCAATCTAATTGACTGACAATTGGATATTGAAGACAAAAACTTTCTATACGAAAAGCTCTAATTATAGAAATCAAGATTCTGTTTGTATGGGCAATCAGAATCAATTTGGGATTCTACTTCTGTCACTCGACAGCTATCAAATCTTCCAGATATAGATTTGTCCATTGGATAGATTGGAAGATAATTCTCTAGATACTGTCCAATGGCTAGTTTGGAAGTGAAGGAAGATAATCCTCTAGATATTGTCCAACGGCTAGTTTGGAAGTGAATAAATATTTAAGGAGATCAAGGACCGATGAGGAAGTAAGAAACGGAACGTAAAATTTATAATTCCAAAGTTTAAGCAAACTTCGATCATACACTTGTCTCTCGTGAGTTTAAACATTTGTGATCGTGAGAGAAATACCAAAAGAATGACTTAATAAGATAGTGTAATCTACCACTGACTGTTTGCACTTAAAGTTGTAATCTCTTGTTGATCACATAGTGGAATCCAGCTAGAAGGCTGTTAGCATGAAAAAGTGGACATAGACTTGATCTAAGCCGAACCACTATAAATTTCGTGTGCAACATTCTCTTCCCTTAACTCTTCATATTTAAGTCTATTGCATATGTTATTTCAGAAATCTGTTCCATCGCATAACAAATTCTGAACATCTACCAGAAGTCTAGTGGCTCGCTTATCAAACTATGATCCTTATTTAGACTTTGCTCGCAACTTATTTATGCCGCATTCATTTGCCAAGGCTTCTTTTAAACACCTATTCAGCCCCTCTAGGTATTCATACTAGCACTTTCAAATAAGACTCGTATGATAGCTGTAAATGAATAATTTGGGAAATATATTTCTCAAAGTAATTGCTTAAATCGCTTACAAAAATAAATGATCGAAAAAAATATGCATCGTCCACAAAAATGTTTAGACATAAATTATTATCCATGATTACAATATTTTACATTGATCAATTATTTTAAATGATAGAAACAATCATTTTTAGAAAAATGTTTTCCCAATCATTCACTTTCTACTAAATGAAGGGAGCCTAAGTTTAACAAATTAAATTTTGCTTTTGCACATATAAGATTTATACATTATGAACATAGTTACGTTATTAATACAATCCTATTTATTCTTTTACTAATAAATAGTTAAAGGGTTTATGAAGTTTTGCTCTTTATTTAACATTCTTAATAACGCCTTATATTTACCCACTATTATATGAAATTACCAATCTTTTTTCATGTAATTTACCAACTTTTCTCTGATTAACTTTTTTGCTAGTTTTGAATTGTCGACACTCATTTCAGTTACTCACCAGCACTCCCTAAAGTACTTTACATTTACCAACTAATGTATTCAATGATCTCTTTTATTCACTTTTGCTTATCCATCCTTATCTATGATATTTTTTTTGGTCGGTATCCTTATCTGTGATTGACTTACCAAATAGTTTGGATTACTTCACTTTCATTAGAATTAGTTACCAACATTTTTTATTTTTTTAATTATCAAATTCACTTATTTTTTATAAGAATTTTTTTTTAATCTTTTACAAACTATTATTTACGTCTTTTACCCACTAGTGGTAGGGCATAATGTGGTGGAGTTTTAAGAGCGAGAATCGGGAGTGGCAACTCTATGTGTTTATTACGCGAAAAATCAACAATTTAGAAAATAGTTACTTAAAGTGATTGATGGTATATTTCACAAAAATGAATAAACAAAATATTTCTTGACCAGTAATGAAAATATTCTAGCACAAATTGTTGCCGATAATGAAAACCTTTTTTTGTTGACTAATTTTTCAAAGCCATAGAAAGCAATCATTTCAAAGCCATAGAAAGCAATCAAAAGCTTAAGTTAATGAGTTATAAGCCAACCGGGATATATTAATTGCTATACGCCACATCAATCGTCCGATGTGCAATTTCTCTAACACAACTCACTCACATGTGCATCCCAACACTCTCCCCCTCACGTGTGAGCTAAGTTTTAGGTCTACTCCCTCTTAATCAAGTATCATTCTAGCCTAATTGCATCCTTACAGCCCGCATTGCTATACCACAATACCTACCTGCTCGAAAACCGCAACCAATCAACTCTAATACCATTTGTTGAGATCGCGTAGCAAAAGTCCGATACCTTCACCTAGGGAAATTTCCAAAAGATAGCCCAAATTCGAGCCTGTCAATATATCCGGTTAAATCCACCTTCACTCAAAAGATTAAGCTAATAGGTTATAAATCAACTAGAATACATTAATTACTCTACACTACATCAATTCTTCAATGTGGAATTTCTCTAATACAACTCACTCACACTTGCATCCTAATAACACAAACGGATGAGCTAAAGTTCATTAGCGATTTTTCTTTAGGAGATTTGTTCTCTATTCAATGGTTCTTCAAGGACCACTCCATGCTTTAGATGTTCCAATCCAATATTTTTAAAAAAATTTAAGAACATAACAAAAGAAATCTGCAATAAAAAAAAATAATCTACCCATAAACTTTCTCGCATTAACTTGATATTTATTCAGACCATACTACAGTGACAAAAATACCAAAATGAAAAAATGAAAAAAATCTACTTGCTTTTGAAGCTTTGTTTCTTTCATCCATAGCCAATCAGCCTACATACGAGTCCCAGGGCCAAATCCTTGAACTAAGTTGACTATATAGTGTTGTGTGTGAGCTCATGAGCACGACCCCAGCAATGGAAAGACCAAACTACAGTGCGGAAACTTTGCGATGGTGGGTATAAGTTTCACCGGCTGAGCTGGTCACTTTCTCTTTTCAACTCATCTGGAGGGAGGGGCCTCCTCTTTTGGTTTAGCTCATCGAAAATCAAAATAATCTTGAATCTTAAATTCAATTATCATAAGGGCGATCCTGAGATTTTACAAACATCAAGAATTTGCACAGGTGTGGAAGAGCCCCTCTCTGTTTGTTTGTTTGTTTGTTTTTTTTTTTAATGCTGAAAGAGCCCCTCTCTGTTGTTATCTCCTAGAAGGGCAAAAGTACAACACAAGTGTCAAAACTTGACATAAAGGGATACTTAAGTGCCAAACATGTGTCACGGCTAAGAGGTTTCTACAGCTAAAGGGCCGTGTCTTTCCGTGGAGGACCTCCTGCAGTTGATAGGATTCCTAACAAGACTTCTTCCGGAACATTCCAAGGGTGGGCGATACGGTAATTGAGCCAAAGTCTAGAACTCTCCTGTCATTAGTGTCGGTAGTTGGTAGGTTCGGCGGTGCAATCTCGTCCGCCGGATGAATTCTCGATCAATGGATGTAATCTGAGGACTTCTAGTATAAGAAGGGGTGCCATCCCCCTTATTTAGATTGATCCAAATATTTCAGCAATACAAAGGCTCATTTCTTTCCAGAGCTTGTCTCTCTAGACACTTTCTCTCTTTACGATCCGGGTGAAGCGAGCGAGTGTGCGATCGATCGAGCAAGGCTTGGCTTATGCAATCCAAAAGAGCCTAAGTCGTCGCACGGTCACGATCCCAATCAATTGGCCCGTGATACATGAGTGTCACTTTCTTTGAAAAATGGCACACTTGGGTGTCAAGTCCAACGATCTTAGCCGAAAATCCTATGTTGTATTTTTTTATTATGTGGCTCATCGAAGAGCTTAGTAAACAACATCGTTTTTCTCTTATTTGAATTTTAATGTAATTATTAATTAAATTAAATTTAAAACTAAATTTAAAAGAAAAGGGGAGGAATTGCATAACAGCCGTCACCGTGCTGCAACTCCTCCCCCTTTTTAAAATTTATATTATTATAAATTTAGTTTTAAATTTAATTTAAGTAATATTTATATTAAAATTGAAATTTGAGGTAAAACAGCGTCATTTTTGGCTTATATAGCCACGTCAGCTTAAAAAACGATCTTCTTTGCACTTGTGTCGTAGGAAAAATGTCACGTTAGCATTTTGGCCAGGTTTCTTACCGTTAACACTTAACTAATTTATTCTCCAATTTAGGCACTTAAGTACACATTTTCACACTTTTGGCACTCGAATATCCTTTGAGTGTCCTTTTCCCCTCTTAGAAGTCAACGATGATTTTCTTTTTGACAGTAAACCCCGAACGTATACCCAAGAAGGGCATAACTAGATGATGGGATTGGACAGGTTTGTCATTTGTACCAACCAAAATAGATCTAAGCACTAAGAATACCTCGTTATGAAAAAAATGAGATTGGAAAATATTTTTCAAAAAATAATCGCTTACAAAAATAAATGAATAGAAATTTTTTTCATCATTCACAAAAATAGTTAGATATAGATTGTTGTCGATGATGAAAACATTTTCTATTAACTAACTTTTGTAAACGATATGAACAATCATTTTTTGAGAAATGTTTTTCAAATCACTCCTTTTTCGCAAAACGAATGCACCCCAAAGATTAGTTTATGGGGTAGATCAAGATTTGTGGTTTCGAGCTTCAGCTTATAGTATGAATTGAAAAACCTGCCCAAATGCATATTGATATGTCGACAACAACCGCAATTATTCTGAAAAACCAAATTAAATTGGTATTCTTGACGATTGGGAGTAATATCAAAAAATGAAGGAGAAACAAATTCAAAGGGCATAGACAAAAGGGCATAGGCAAATATGTCGCTCAAGGCATACGCCAAGTGACCGATCGACTGGGTCAGTAGTGATGAACATAAATTTGTCTTAATCTTATTATTACCTTGTCCCATAAGCGGATTACATGAAATGAGAGAGCTGATCTCTTACAAACCAAATGCAGGAAACTAATTCCCCCTCTAGATCCATAAAGCAAGGAGGAAAACTAATACAGCAAGAACTGAATATATTGCTGACACTATCAATTGAACGCGTCCCTCAAAACGCTTCACCTCGTCCTCATACACTTTCATTATTTCCTCATTGTCATCCAAACGAGGGTGATCCATGGTAGCTCTATCCTTAGCCTGAGGATCAGCAATCCCATCTTGGCGAGTTTGGTCCTACACAAAGACAAGAGAGATGGAAAAGATCATTCGGCGCAATGGCACTTCTGATTGAAAGACCATTCAAACCAATTGGCGGGAGGTTGGTGTGGTGATAGAGCTGACCTCCTCCTGATCCTGAGAGATTTCAGGCAAGAGCCTCTTGAATTCCTCGAGCAGGTCCGGATGGCCGGTAAAAAGACCAGCAACCTATGGACATTAGGAATGATAGATCAAATATTTTTAAACCTACACAGCATGTCTAACTTCATTAAGATTGGTAAACTTTGATTTCAAAACAAGAGGTCGTGCTCGCGCAAAGAAGCTGTGGAACTGCATTTACCTCAGTGTAGACCACCCTAATTGGGTTGTTCCCACGCCAAGCATCCAGAAACGATAGATAAACATTTTCCTCGCTCTGGAAACGTTCCTGTGCCCAAGCAAGACGTAAAAATAAATCATCAGTGAAAAATTTGTGTTCAGCCCCATAAGAAAAAATTGGTGCCACCTAATTAGTGTAAGTGAAAGGGAGTCTTGGCCGCTCCTCGATCACCCAAAAAAAAAAAAAGTTGTGCCATACCTTGACCTTGATGACGAACCCAATCACCTCTTCGAAACTGACAAGCTTCCTAGGTTCATCCGGTGATATTTTGCATCCGTCCGGCAAGAAAGTATTGAACCCATGAATCAATCTCTCATATCCTGTGAATAATTCCTTGACTCTTGTTACGACCATCATTGCATCGATTCTGCGAGGCACCGAAGAATGGAATGAATAAGAAGGAGAAGTATAAATCATCGACGATCGAATAGTCGCCACAAGGTTCATGATTGTACCTTTGACTCTTGAAATCTTTCATAATTTCCACGAACGTATTGTACTTTTCCGGTTCATCTCGGAGCGCGTCCTTTAGTTCCCCGAGATATGACATGGCGTCATCAGGTGTCGGTCTCCGCGCGCTACCTTCCGCGTCTCCCTCCACTCCTTGGGGTTGTCCATAGCTTCAGAACCAGAAAAAAGAGCGAAGGATCAGATTCAAAATAACATCTTAAAGAGTGCTCTCGTGCAAAACGAACCCACGACAGAGAAAAAAGTAAACTTTTAGCTTTCAGCACTGTACAACAGGACTGGCAAAAAAATAATTGAAGATTAAAATAAACTCACTGTTCTTCACGTGAAGGGTGAACAGCAACTCTTGTTCCCTCCATATCTGCATAGAACGCATAGAACAAAATCTGAAAAGGCCTTTCTTTTTCCTCAAGCAAAGACTTAACACTTAAACAGAAAGCCCCCGAAATTTAAAGAGAAACCGCACGTCGAGCTTTCTCAGAGTGAATGAAGGAGCAGATCTCTGAGATGAAGAGAAGGACCAAGTGAATGTGATGCAGTTCAATGAGACCTTAGCACAATTTATATGGGTTTTGTCACCGTGGTTAAGGAAAGTCATGACCATGGATTAAATTTACCATTGGATTCCTAGTAATACTTCATATTTGGCTGGCCTACAGCTTTCGGCTCGCATTTTACCTAATTATGATGCATGGAGAGAGATCGCCACTAGTTGGGTTGTGCACGACACATTGATTACATATAAGTAATTACGGTTTTTCTCGTTAATTTGATCATTTTGACAGCTGCATTTATTTATGAAGCCGTAAAATTTCAATAAATGGCTCACTCAAAAATGGAAAATCGGAGGCGATGTGCTGTTATTATTTACGGAACATCTAATACTATTAAGTTATACATAGTAGAACCTTAAATTCGAAAACCGTTAAATTTAAATAAACGGCTTACTCGAGAATGGAGAATCAAAGGCGATGTGCCTTTTATTCTTTACGAAACATCTAATATCGGAGGTGATGTGCTTTTTCAAATTTTTACCACATCATAGTTAATTTTTAAAAATATTTTAAAACACAATATTAGTCGTTTCCACATGTAAGATCCTCTAAGCTTCATTTAATCAATAAAGAGGTTCTAACTCCAGCATTTCCTTTCTTCAGCTGTTCGGAACATGCCATTTTCGGGAAAATTCTTAAAGATCCATTCCATTTTTGTCAAGGATATCAAAGAAAAACCCAAAACGCAGCAAAGGAAAGCCAACCTGAGGACACCCAAGATAGATGTTGAAAGATAAAAATGGAGAGCCGTGTCTCAATACGAAATGCATCTTGCTGAATGTGGAAGCACCATAATTATCACCTGGAAAAGATCTCCAATTTGGAAGGTAATCACTTATGGAAAAGATATCTAAGTTCCTACTCGATTTTCAATATCCATTTAGAAAAGGAAGAGGAAGACCCTGAGTTTGCCTCGAAATGTTCGCATATTATCATATTTAGCAGATGTCAATTCATTTTGCCTTTTTGGAGATTTGGCTTCTCCAAAACGACTTGTCTAGAAAATCCATCTTTGACCAATTTTCACGTCCCATTTATGTTACATACAAATCATCCAAGTTATTTGCCACATGTGTTCCTATGTCAACAATTTAACAAGAAATTGCTTGTGGGCCTGGAAGAAAATCCTCCAACTCAAAAGGGAATTTTGCAACTCCTTATCTTGGAGGATAGGGGATGGTCTTTCCGTGTCTCTCTGATTTGACAACTGGCACCATAGGAGTCCTTTGAACCTAATATTCTCGGACTCTCTCATCTACATCTCCGGACTACCTAGGCAAGCGTTGGTGCCTAAACTCTTCTCCACTTCAGGCCAAGCTATCATGTCGGTTTTGGACTCGTGGGAATGCCCCCTTCTGGTCCTTTCTTAGAACCTGGACCGTTTTTGCTAGATGGAGAACTCTTTTGGCCTGTTCATGTAGCTTCGGCTTGGGAGACCATTAGGCAGAAGAAGGCTATGGTTCATTGGCATGCGCTCATTTGGAACAACTCGATTACACCAAGGTACCAAGTCAATCTTTGGCTCGTTGCCAAGCAGACTTCCTACCCAAGCTATATTGCTATCCCATGGCAGAATTGATCATGGGGCATGTGCCTTTTGCAATGATACGCCAGACTCCATTGATCATCTATTCTTTGGATGCCACATCACTGTTAGCATTGCTTTCTTTTGGGCTGCTAGGTGCAATCTACCGTGGCACAATAGGTCATGGGGGGAGAATCTCCGGTGGGCCGTAGCCTTCCTTTTGGGCAAAGAGTTTCATAAATGCATCGCTCACTTTTCTTTCGGTGTACTCTGTCATTTTATATGAAAAAGCAGGAATAGCATTCTTTTTAGAGAGCAATCCCTTGCAATCCTAGCCGAGAAGAATCATCTAATTAAAGTGGTCAGAGACAAGGCTATTACCTTCAGAAATGTAGAGGATACTACAAGGAATAGGAGACTGCAACGCAGCTGGGTATTGATCCAATCATTTTCTCGTCTAGGGAGACTGAATCTCTACAACGTTGTAGCTGATCAGATTGGTGCCCGCGGTTCTTCTGGTGTCGTGGTAGCCCATCTCATCCTTCAAGGTTGTTGACGTCGATTGCAGGGGTCTGCGGATTCTCCTGTTCCCTTCCCTGGCCGGTGTGGCGTGTTTGTTTTGGTTGGCAGTTGTTTGCCATGTTTCTTTTGTGCCTCTGGCTTTGTTAGCTGCTATTTGGTTGCCTTTTACATTGCAGCACCCTTCCTCTCATAATTGTTTTGAGAGTAAGTTTCGGTGTTGTGATCGCTTTTGTATAGTTGGTTAAAACTCAATATAATTCTTAATTCTACCAAAAAAAAAAACAAGAATTTACACAAAAGCTAATAGATAGTAAATTTGTCACAGATATATAAGTTCAGAATTTTTTGACACGAATTACTTTAGAATTGTAACACAAGTTTACTAGTGAAGCATTTTTTGTGGGATTTTTTGTATTATTAATCTTTTTTTTTTAATTAGGATCTCTTTCAAGGCTGATCTTATATTATTGGAGGACAACTTGGTGTTAAACGAATTAGAGTATTTAAAATGTTTTTTCATCCTTCAATTAATTAATAGTTTCTTAAAATAATGTCGTCGTCATTGAGGTATATATAAGTTCTCTTCAAGATATAAATATAGCTGGGGGAAATATGTACTGCTCCTGTTCTAATCGGATCACTTGTTTTCTTTTCTTTTTTCCGGTATGAAAAGGTTTATGAAAAGATAGGGCATTTTACAAGCTTAGAAGGCCTTATAGAAGGTTTATAGATCGTCTACCAAATGGAATTGTCGGTAGCGAGATTTGAAATTGAACTTAATGTGCGAAGGGTTCAATCCTTTCCGAGTCAACCCACTTGATAAAATATTATAAAAATATGATCAGCGCGTGCTATGCCTAACATTACTTGTGATAGTAATGTTTTAGAAGTATTTATAATTCGATGTCAGAAGAAATTATTTTGAGTTAAGGAAACACTTAAATAAGCTAATATATATATATATATATATATAATATATCAAATATGAATTAATCAAAAATGGAACCTTAGTTTATAAGATATCAAAATTGAATGATCTGAGACAAATACATGGTTAATTCTTTTGCATTTGGTTTACCTAAAAGGATATCGTTCTCTAACAGTGGTTGCTAAATGTGATATCATTAGCTAATACAATATTTATCTACCGGCTGCAACAAATCATGTGCATTTCCTTTGCTTCAAAACCCGGATTCGTTGCTTTTTTTTTTTCTTAGTTATCCAAATTAGGTTCATTATGTTGATCATGAAGTATTGGGCCGCAAAATATATGCGAAAGTCATTTCTTCAGCAGCATGATGTGTCAAAGAACATGAAGAAACTAGAGGCTGCCGATCATTTTGGGTCTTCTGCAAATATGCATAATTTGGTAATCTGCACTTCTTATAAAGAGATAGGTTTGAGGATTTGGCCTCTCTTTTTATTTTCATTAATAACCTCGTGACAAGAATTAAAAGTTGAAAAAAATTTAACATGAGGTTACTAATAGAGGAGGAAATGTGTACCTTCACTAATCCCGCTCTTATGTAGTTAACACAACCACCAACCATTGGGCAACAACTAAATGACTGACCGTAATTTGATAAGATGTGCTGGTTTAGAAAGTATACTCTCCACTTGTCATTTTAAGTAAATCACATGGATCAAAAAGCTTCTTTGAAGGCCAGAGAGGAGAGCGCCTTAAGATGAAGACTAATGGTATTTGGAGATTAACGGGCCGTCCCATTTGATGGCCGAGAGGAAGGGCTTGTGGGTTGGGAAAGCATTCCGTTTCAAATCTCCATTAGTAATAGTAATACCTCAAGAAAGTTTCTTCATGAGGACTGGGTTGTAGTTGTTGGAAACATTTTGTTCCCAAACATTGTCCTCACTCTAAACCTGAGCTGGTCCTCAAAAAGGCTTAGGGGACAAGAAATAGGGGAAGAATTGTCAAGAACTAAGACTCCCTAATGTCACCTCCTGTATTTCTCCCTAGGTGGAGAAAAAAGATCCATTTGGGAATGAAGGAGGTCTTCGGTGGTGAAAATAGATAGCACGTGAGTATTGTACTGGCTACCGCTGGACATGATAATATAGTAGCCTTCTTCGCCTCGAGTGAAAAGGTGATTCTCACTAGAGGACCCTTGGAAAGCATTTTGTAGATGTATGGTATGGGGATTGAGTTGTAGTTGGAAAGCATTTTGTTCCTAAACATTATCCTCACTGAAGTAGATGTCTGTTCCCCTTGGACTCTGAACGATAAGCCTGTTGTGTTAGTGAAGAATGTCCTTTTCTATTTTTTTCCAAATGGATGTCACGATTGGTTTAAGGCACCGAAGATACATGGGTTTGTGAGAATTTCTTGGCCTCTCTATTTGTTGTTACAATCATGGTTCATGGCTTTGATATATACACGTTAGGAAATCTTCGCGACCGACTTCTGGTGACGCACCTCGACCCTCCTCACCAGTCACCCGACGTTTATATGTACTAGAATTGTCTTGCTCCGCCTCCCATTGCCGCCAATTCCATCCCACTTCTAGTGTTGCTTTAGAATTTATAAGAAAAAAATTCTACGGAATGCATTTCAATTATCAAAAGACATTCTTGGGCAACCAATGTCATCGTCACAAACAACTAAGGGGAAATTACCTAATCAGACATAAAACTATTGTACGGATGACAAGCAGGCCTAAACCTTTTCATCATTTTTTAATGTACTCCATTTGACCTAAATTGGCAAAAAATTGATGATGTAGTGATCTAGTTATTATAGGCCTTCCTAAATGATACTATCGATGATATGGCCTGGACGACTCTCCTTAAAACAGCGTCATTTTGAATGTTTTTCCTTCTTTAGTTCATCTTAAACTTTATGATGAACATTGAAACCCATCTTTGGATCTGGAATATTTTTTTCCCGTTTATTTGTTTTACTAAACCTCACGTGTTATTATGATTTCTTCTTCTTCTTCTTCTCACATTTGTTTCCGACATTGCGAACTCTCGACAAATCTCTTATGGCCCCCTTCACCCTCTTCTATCTTCAATTTTCTGCTCCTCACCTTGTCGCCACAAATCTCCACCACCCATTGCGTTGGTCTCGACTGACAACCCCTCACCTTCGACTCCCATTTGCACGGCAGTGTTTTATCCTCGGCGTCGTTGAGCCCGAGCCCGAGCCCAAGCCCGAGCCCAGCAAGTGAGGTCAAGCCTCAAATATCAGATATGAGGTCGAGTGAGCCCTAGATCTGGGTCGATCGCCCCCGAGCCTGAGATCCAAGGCTCGCCCTTTATACCCGAAAGAAGTATTTGGAATTAGTCTTCCCCACTCGTGAAACAGAACATTTCTTATCTCGTACTTGTCTATTATCAAAATATTCCACTCAATGCACAAGCCAAGTAACTTATTGAGTAATGACATATACAGTACTCATTCTTAGCATAACATCTGGAGTGATAAAAAGCCTTATTTCATTATCCTTGAAATTCATCAGATGACGATGGCTTACAAACTAATTCAGAACCATAAATGCAGAAGAAAAAGTACTACAGGGAAAACTGAATATATCGATCCAATGTTCTTCCATATAATGTATCCCTGTGTAATGATCAATTCATATTAGATCCAGTTGCATCCCGATTGTCCTTTGGCACCTTCTTCATCATGTCCTCACTGTGGTCCAAATTGGCGCAATCTTGTGTAACTTCATCCTCAGAATAACAGTCCTGTCTCGGCGGTCGGTCCAAAATAAATACAAGAGAGAAAAGGAAGAGTATTCCGTGCAACGTAACTATCTAACCGAAAGAAAATGGGAGGCAAAAAGGTCCCCTTACCATTTGCAATCGGCACGAGGTCAGTGCGGTCAAAGAGCTGAGCTCCTCCTCAGAACCAAAGTTGTCGGGCAAGTACCTCTTGAATTCCTCGACTAAGTCGGGATGGCCGGCAAAAAGGCGAGCAACCTGCGGACATTACGAAATCGAAATGATGGACCAAATCCTTAAGCCTCCTCCATTTAGATCAAGATTGGGAAATCTTTTAGTCAAAGAAAGAGATCGTGCATGCGGAAGGAAGCACGTCTAACTGAATTTACCTCACTGTAGGTCACGCCGATTTCCTCCCCGTGCAGATACCTACTGAGAATGTGATAGAACGCTAAAAAAACATGTTCTTGGTTCCGAAAACATTCCTGCATCCACAAAAAACACTCCATTAAACATCATATTGACTCGGTATTAGCCTTCCACCCAGAAAGACGGAAGTCGTGCCATACCTTGACCTTGAGGACGAAACCGACGGTTTCTTCGTAAGTGACAGGCTGCTCCCTCACCAGCGGTTCGTCCACCGCTATTCTGGATTCCTCCGGCAAGAAAGCGTTGAACCCACGAATCAAGTCGTCACGCCCTTCGAATATTTCCTTCACTCTTTCGATGAGTTCTGCTGTATTGATTCTGCAAGATACCGAAGAAAAAGAAGTTAAATCACTTGATAATCATGTTGTTTCCACAAGGTTCTGGATCGTACCTAGTCTCGTGATCTTCGAAGCTCTGTACGAACATGTCGTACTTTTCCCGTTGGTCCCGGAGCGCCTGCTTCACCTCCAAGACGTATGATATAGCCCTGGACTCCTCTGGTGTAAAAAACACCCTACCTTCGGCATCTCCCTCCATTCCCCCTCGGGATCGTCCATAGCTTCATATCCAGGAAAAAGAATGAATGGTCGGATTTAAAAAAACATAAATATTTCGAATGATTCCAATAAGAAATACTTATGATGCTACTCTTTCTTATATACTATTTGACATGAATCTATATTAATTTTATTCTTTTAAAAATTATTTTTTTTGCTAGTAGAAACTGAAAACGGAACGTATAGAAAACTATTTGATTGAATAAATTGAGAGGGCTCTCGTCCAAAACGAAGCCACGAAGCGGGGGGGGGGAAGGTGCAAACTTTTCAGCACTATCCAAGGGGACCGGCAAAAGATCATTTTGAATATGAAAAATGAACTCACCGCTCTCCACGTGGAGGGGGTAGAATAGCACCTCTTTTTCTCTTCATTTCTGCACAAAACGAAAACCGAAAATCTTTTTCTTTTTCCTCAAACAAAGATTATCATCTAAACAGAAAGCCCCCAAATTCAAAGAGAAACCATACCTTGAGCTTCCTCAGAGAGAAGGAACCAAGAAAATGTGATGCTTTTCAATGAGATCTTAGCTCAATTTATAGGGATTTTGCCAACGTGGTTAAGGAAAGTCACGTCGGTGGATTAGGTTTCCCATTAGATTCCTAGTAAAATTTCATATTTGGCTAGCCTGCCATTTTTGGCGTGCATTTTTACCTAACCACAATGCATGAAGAGAAATTACCACTAGGCGGATCGTGCATGTAACGGAGCATTTGTTACGTAAAAGTAAGCATTTGAGGGTCACGGTTTTTCTCGTTAATTTGATCGTTTTAGTAGACCCATTTACTTATGAAACCGTTGAGTTTAGTTAGATGGCTTACTTGGAAATTTGATAATCGGAGGTGACCTGCTTTTTATTCTTTACGGAACTTCTAATATCATTAACTCGTACATATTAGAATCTTAAATTTTGCAAATCGTTAAATTTAAATAAATGGCTTACTCGAAAATGGATAATCCAAGGTAATGTGTCTTTTATTTTTTACAGAACGTTTGTGCTTTTTCAATTTTTACATATCATGGTTAATTCAATTTTTTGACAGCATGACATTTTCTGGAGCATTCTCAATGATCCATTACATTGCCTCCCTTTGTTGGAGATGAATATGGAAAGCTAACCAGAGTACACCCAAGACAGATTTTAGAGATGAATATGGAAACTCGAATCTCAATTCGAAATGCATCTTGCTGAATGTGGAAGCCTCATAATTATCACGCAGAGAAGATGTCTAATTTGGGAGGTAATCACATTTGGAAATAAATCTAGTCATTATCTACTCAATTTCAATATCCTTCGGAAAAAGGAGCAATACTCTGAATTTTCTTCCAAATGTTCTCATGTTGGATAGATAGGCCACGTACATTTCGTGGACTAAAAATTTTTGCCGTTCTGTTCGGTTTATGTGATTGATATTTCCTATTTTGAAAATCTTACCTGCCGTTATATATATATATATGTTCAGATTGTAAAGTCTATTTTAAACGGAAGACACTCAGACTCTACTTTAAATAGAATACACTCAGACTTTACACCCAAACGAGACACGAGTTTAGAACATAGTAGATTCAGAACGAAGCATGTTTAGAACAAGACAACTTGACAAAACATAACACAAGCCCCAAACATAATTGACTCAATCTAATTGACTGACAATTGGATATTGAAGACAATAACTTTCTATACGAAAAAGCTCTACTTATAGAAATCAAGATTCTGTTTGTATGGGCAATCAGAATCAATTTGGGATTCTACTTCTGTCACTCGACAGCTATCAAATCTTCCAGATATAGATTTGTCCAATGGATAGATTGGAAGATAATCCTCTAGATACTGTCCAACGGCTAGTTTGGAAGTGAAGGAAGATAATCCTCTAGATACTGTCCAAGGGCTAGTTTGGAAGTGAATAAATATTTAAGGAGATCAAGGACCGATGAGCAAGTAAGAAACGGAACGTAAAATTTATAATTCCAAAGTCTAAGCAAACTTCGATCATACACTTGTCTCTTGTGAGCTTAAACATTTGTGATCATGAGAGAAATACCAAAAGAATGACTTAATAAGATAGTGTAATCTACCACTGACTCTCTGCACTCAAAGTTGTAACCTCTTGTTGATCACATAGTGGAATCCAGCTAGAAGGCTGTTTGCATGAAAGAGTGGATATAGACTTGATCTAAGCCGAACCACTATAAATTTCGTGTGCAACATTCTCTTCCCTTAACTCTTCATATTTAAGTCTGTTGCATAGGTTATTTCAGAAATCTGTTCCATCGCATAACAAATCCTGAACATCTACCAGAAGTCTAGTGGCTCGCTTATCAAACTATGATCCTTATTTAGACTTTGCTCGCAACTTATTTATGCCGCATTCATTTGCCAAGGCTTCTTTTAAACACCTATTCAGCCCCTCTAGGTATTCGTACTAGCACTTTCAAATAAGACTCGTATGATAGCTATAAATGAATAATTTGGGAAATATATTTCTCAAAGTAATTGCTTAAATCGCTTACAAAAATATATGATCGAAAAAATATGCATCGTCCACAAAAATGTTTAGACATAAATTATTATCCATGATTACAATATTTTACATTGATCAATTATTTTAATTGATAGAAACAATCATTTTTAGAAAAATGTTTTCCCAATCATTCACTTTCTACTAAATGAAGGGAGCCTAAGTTTAACAAATTAAATTTTGCTTTTGCACATATAAGATTTATACATTATGAACATAGTTACGTTATTAATACAATCCTATTTATTCTTTTACTAATAAATAGTTAAAGTGGTTTATGAATTTTTGCTCTTTATTTAACATTCTTAATAACGCCTTATATTTACCCACTATTATATGAAATTACCAATCTTTTTTTCATGTAATTTACCAACTTTTCTCTGATTAACTTTTCTGCTAGTTTTGAATTGTCGACACTCATTTCAGTTACTCACCAGCACTCACTAAAGTACTTTACGTTTACCAACTAATGTATTCAATGATCTCTTTTATTCACTTTTGCTTATCCATCCTTATCTATGATATTTTTTTTGGTCGGTATCCTTATCTATGATTGACTTACCAAATAGTTTGCATTACTTCACTTTCATTTGAATTAGTTACCAACATTTTTTATTTTTTTAATTATCAAATTCACTTATTTCTGATAAGAATTTTTTTTAATCTTTTACAAACTTTTATTTACGTCTTTTACCCACTAGTGGTAGGGCATAATGTGGTGGAGTTTTAAGAGCGAGAATCGGGAGTGGCAACTCTATGTGTTTATTACGCGAAAAATCAACAATTTAGAAAATAGTTACTTAAAGTGATTGATGGTATATTTCACAAAAATGAATAAACAAAATATTTCTTGACCAATAATGAAAATATTCTGACACAAATTGTTGCCGATAATGAAAACCTTTTTTTGTTGACTAATTTTTCAAAGCCATAGAAAGCAATCAAAAGCTTAAGTTAATGAGTTATAAGCCAACCGGGATATATTAATTGCTATACGCCACATCAATTCTCCGATGTGCGATTTCTCTAGCACAACTCACTCACATGTGCATCCCAACACTCTCCCCCTCACATGTGAGCTAAGTGTTAGGTCTACTCCCTCTTAATCAAGTATCATTCTAGCCTAATTGCATCCTTACAGCCCGCATTGCTATACCACAATACCTACATGCTCGAAAACCGCAACCAATCAACTCTAATACCATTTGTTGAGATCGCGTAGCAGAAGTCCGATACCTTCACCTAGGGAAATTTCCAAAAGATAGCCCAAATTCGAGCCTGTCAGTATATCCGGTTAAACCCACCTTCACTCAAAAGATTAAGCTAATAGGTTACAAATCAACTAGAATACATTAATTACTCTAGAGTACATTAATTACTCTACACTACATCAATTCTTCAATGTGGAATTTCTCTAATACAACTCACTCACACTTGCATCCTAACACAAACGGATGAGCTAAAGTTCATTAGCGATTCTTTCTTTAGGAGATTTGTTCTCTATTCAATGGTTCTTCAAGGACCACTCCATGCTTTAGATGTTCCAATCCAATATTTTTAAAAAAAATTAAGAACATAACAAAAGAAATCTGCAATAAAAAAAATAATAATCTACCCATAAACTTTCTCGCATTAACTTGATATTTATTTAGACCATACTACAGTGACAAAAATACCAAAAAGAAAAAAAGAAAAAAAAATCTACTCACTTTTGAAGCTTTGTTTCTTTCATCCATAGCCAATCAGCCTACATACGAGTCCCAGGGCCAAATCCTTGAACTAAGTTGACTATATAGTGTTGTGTGTGAGCTCATGAGCACGACCCCAGCAATGGAAAGACCAAACTACAGTGCAGAAACTTTGCGATGGTGGGTATAAGTTTCACCGGCTGAGCTGGTCACTTTCTCTTTTCAACTCATCTAGAGGAAGGGGCCTCCTCTTTTGGTTTAGCTCATCGAAAATCAAAATAATCTTGAATTTTAAATTCAATTATCATAAGGGCGATCCTGAGATTTTACAAACATCAAGAATTTGCACAGGTGTGGAAGAGCCCCTCTCTTTTTTTTTTTTTTTTTTTTTTTTTTTTTTTGATGCTGAAAGAGCCCATCTCTGTTGTTATCTCCTAGAAGGGTAAAAGTATAACACAAGTGTCAAAACTTGACATAAAGGGATACTTAAGTGCCAAACATGTGTCACGGCTAAGAGGTTTCTACAGCTAAAGGGCCGTGCTTTTCCGTGGAGGACCTCCTGCAGTCGCTAGGATTCCAACAAAACTTCTTCCGGAACATTCCAAGGGTGGGCGATACGATAATTGAGCCAAAGTCTAGAACTCTCCTGTCATTAGTGTCTATAGTTGGTAGGTTCGGCGGTGCAATCTCGTCTGCCGGATGAATTCTCGATCAATGGATGTAATCTGAGGACCTCTAGTATAAGAAGGGGTGCCATCCCCTCATTTGGATCGATCCAAATATTTCAGCAATACAAAGGCTCATTTCTTTCCAGAGCTTTGTCTCTCGAGAAACTTTCTCTCTTTACGATCCGGGTGAAGCGAGCAAGTGTGCGATCGATCTAGCAAGGCTTGGCTTATGCAATCCAAAAGAGCCTGAGTCGCCGCACGGTCACGATCTCAATCAATTGGCCCGTGAAACATGAGTGTCACTTTCTTTGAAAAATGGCACACTTGGATGTCAAGTCCAACGATCTTAGCCAAAAATCCTATGTCGTATTTTTTTATTATGTGGCTCATCGAAGAGCTTAGTAAACAACATCGTTTTTCTCTTATTTGAATTTTAATGTAATTATTAATTAAATTAAATTTAAAACTAAATTTAAAAAGAAAAGGGGAGGAATTGCATAACAGCCGTCACCGTGCTGCAACTCCTCCCCTTTTTAAAATTTATATTATTATAAATTTAGTTTTAAATTTAATTTAAGTAATATTTATATTAAAATTGAAATTTGAGGTAAAACAGCGTCATTTTTGGCTTATATAGCTACGTCGCCTTAAAAAACGATCTTCTTTGCACTTGTGTCGTAGGAAAAATGTCACGTTAGCATTTTGGCCAGGTTTCTTACCGTTAACACTTAACTAATTTATTCTCCAATTTAGGCACTTAAGTATACATTTTCACACTTTTGGCACTCGAATATCCTTTGAGTGTCCTTTTCCCCTCTTAGAAGTCAACAATGATTTTCTTTTTGACAGTAAACCCCGAACGTATACCCAAGAAGGGCATAACTAGATGATGGGATTGGACAAGTTTGTCATTTGTACCAACCAAAATAGATCTAAGCACTAAGAATACCTCGTTATGAAAAAAATGAGATTGGAAAACATTTTTCAAAAAATAATCGCTTATAAAAATAAATGAATAGAAATTTTTTTCATCATTCATGAAAATAGTTAGATATAGATTGTTGTCGATGATGAAAACGTTTTCTAATAACTAACTTTTGTAAACGATATGAACAATCATTTTTTGAGAAATGTTTTTCAAATCACTCTTTTTTCGCAAAACGAATGCACCCTAAAGATTAGTTTATGGGGTAGATCAAGATTTGTGGTTTCGAGCTTCAGCTTATAGTATGAATTGAAAAACCTGCCCAAATGCATATTGATATGTTGACAACAACTGCAATTATTCTGAAAAACCAAATTAAATTGGTATTCTTGACGATTGGGAGTAATATCGAAAAATGAAGGAGAAACAAATTCAAAGGGCATAGACAAAAGGGCACAGGCAAATATGTCGCTCAAGGCATACGCCAAGTGACCGATCGACTGGATCAGTAGTGATGAACATAAATTTGTCTTATTCTTATTATTACCTTGTCACATAAGCGGATTACATGGAATGAGAGAGCTGATCTCTTACAAACCAAATGCAGGAAACTAATTCCCCCTCTAGATCCATAAAGCAAGGAGGAAAACTAATACAGCGAGAACTGATACAGTGAGAACTGAATATATTGCTGACACTATCAATTGAACGCGTCCCTCAAAACGCTTCACCTCGTCCTCGTACACTTTCATTATTTCCTCATTGTCATCCAAACGAGGGTGATCCACGGTAGCTCTATCCTTAGCTTGAGGATCAGCAATCCCATCTTGGCGAGTTTGGTCCTACACAAAGACAAGAGAGATGGAAAAGATCATTCGGCGCAATGGCTTTTCTGATTGAAAGACCATTCAAACCAATCGGCGGGAGGTTGGTGTGGTGATAGAGCTGACCTCCTCCTTATCCTGAGAGATTTCAGGCAAGAGCCTCTTGAATTCCTCGAGCAGGTCCGGATGGCCGGTAAAAAGACCAGCAACCTATGGACATTAGGAATGATAGATCAAATATTTTTAAACCTACACAGCATGTCTAACTTCATTAAGATTGGTAAACTTTGTTTTCAAAACAAGAGGTTGTGCTCGCGCAAGGAAGCCTATGGAACTGCATTTACCTCATTGTAGACCACCCTAATTGGGTTGTTCCCACGCCAAGCATCCAGAAACGATAGATAAACATTTTCCTCGCTTTGGAAACGTTCCTGTGCCCAAGCAAGACGTAAAAATAAATCATCAGTGAAAAATTTGCGCTCAGCCTCATAAGAAAAAGTTGGTGCCACCTAATTAGCGTAAGTGAAAGGGAGTCTTGGCCGTTCCTCGAACACCAAAAAAAAAGTTGGTGCCATACTTTGACCTTGATGACGAACCCAATCACCGCTTCGAAATTGACAAGCTTCCTAGGTTCATCCGGTGATATTTTGCATCCGTCCGGCAAGAAAGTATTGAACCCATGAATCAATCTCTCATATCCTGTGAATAATTCCTTGACTCTTGTTACGACCATCATTGCATCGACTCTGCGAGGCACCGAAGAATGGAATAAATAAGAAGGAGAAGTATAAATCATCGACGATCGAATAGTCGCCACGAGGTTCATGATTGTACCTTTGACTCTTGAAATCTTTCATAATTTCCACGAAC
Source organism: Eucalyptus virginea (assembly GCA_014182375.1). Lineage (NCBI taxonomy): Eukaryota > Viridiplantae > Streptophyta > Magnoliopsida > Myrtales > Myrtaceae > Eucalyptus > Eucalyptus virginea. The sequence goes on along the minus strand of CM024523.1, from coordinate 28,578,226 downwards.
GTATTGTACTTTTCCGGTTCATCTCGGAGCGCGTCCTTTAGTTCCCCGAGATATGACATGGCGTCATCAGGTGTCGGTCTCCGCGCGCTACCTTCCGCGTCTCCCTCCACTCCTTGGGGTTGTCCATAGCTTCAGAACCAGAAAAAAGAACGAAGGATCAAATTCAAAATAACATCTTAAAGAGTGCTCTCGTTCAAAACGAACCCACGACAGAGAAAAAAGTAAACTTTTAGCTTTCAGCACTGTATAACAGGACTGGCAAAAAAATAATTGAAGATAAAAATAAACTCACTGTTCTTCACGTGAAGGGTGAACAGCAACTCTTGTTCCCTCCATATCTGCATAGAACGCATAGAACAAAACCTGAAAAGGCCTTTCTTTTTCCTCAAGCAAAGACTAACACTTAAACAGAAAACCCCCGAAATTTAAAGAGAAACCGCACGTCGAGCTTTCTCAGAGTGAAAGAAGGAGCAGATCTCTGAGATGAAGAGAAGGACCAAGTGAATGTGATGCTGTTCAATGAGACCTTAGCACAATTTATATGGGTTTTGTCAGCGTGGTTAAGGAAAGTCATGACCATGGATTAAATTTACCATTGGATTCCTAGTAATACTTCATATTTGGCTGGCCTACAGCTTTCGGCTCCCATTTTACCTAATTATGATGCATGGAGACAGATCGCCACTAGACGGGTTGTGCACGACACATTGGTTACATAGAAGTAATTACGGCTTTTTCTCGTTAATTTGATCATTTTGACAGCTGCATTTATTTATGAAGCTGTAAAATTTCAATAAATGGCTCACTCAAAAATGGAAAATCGGAGGCGATGTGCTGTTATTATTTACGGAACATCTAATACTGTTAAGTTATACATAGTAGAACCTTAAATTCGAAAACCGTTAAATTTAAATAAACGGCTTACTCAAGAATGGAGAATCAAAGGTGATGTGCCTTTTATTCTTTACGAAACATCTAATATCGTAGGTGATGTGCTTTTTCAAATTTTTACCACATCATGGTTAATTTTTAAAAATATTTTAAAACACAATATTACTCGTTTCCACATGTAAGATCCTCTAAGCTTCATTTAATCAATAAAGAGGTTCTAACTCCAGCATTTCCTTTTTCAGCTGTTCGAACATGCCATTTTCGGGAAAATTCTTAAAGATCCATTCCATTTTTGTCAAGGATATCAAAGAAAAACCCAAAACGCAGCAAAGGAAAGCCAACCTGAGGACACCCAAGATAGATGTTGAAAGATATATATGGAGAGCCGTGTCTCAATACGAAATGCATCTTGCTGAATGTGGAAGCACCATAATTATCACCTGGAAAAGATCTCCAATTTGGAAGATAATCACTTATGGAAAAGATATCTAAGTTCCTACTCGATTTTCAATATCCATTTAGAAAAGGAAGAGGAAGACCCTGAGTTTGCTTCGAAATGTTCGCATATTATTATATTTAGCAGATGTCAATTCATTTTGCCTTTTTGGAGATTTGGCTTCTCCAAAAGGACTTGTCTAGGAAATCCATATTTTACCAATTTTCACATCGCATTTATGTTACATACAAACCATCCAAGTTGTTTGCCACATGTGTTTCTATGTCAACAATTTAACAAGAAATTGCTCATGGGCCTGGAAGAAAATCCTCCAACTCAAAAGGGAATTCCGCAACTCCTTCTCTTGGAGGATAGGGGATGGCTTTCCATGTCTCTCTGATTTGACAACTGGCATCCTAGGGGTCCTTTGAACTAATATTCTTGGACTCTCTCATCTACAGCTCTGGACTACCTAGGTAAGCGTTGGTGGCTGATCTCTTCTCCACTTCAAGCCAGGCTATCAAGTCGGTTTTGGACTCGTGGGAATGCCCCCTCCCGGTCCTTTCTTAGAACCTGAACCGTTTTTGCTGGATGGAGAACTCTTTTGGCCTGTTCATGTAGCGTCGGCTTGGGAGACCATTAGGTGGAAGAAGGCTCTGGTTCATTGGCATGCGCTCATTTGGAACAACTCGATTACACCAAGGTACCAAGTCAATCTTTGGCTCGTTGCCAAGCAGACTTCCTTCCAAGCTCTATTGCTATCCCATGGCAGAATTGATTGTGGGGCATGTGCCTTTTGCAATGATACGCCGGACTCCATTGATCATCTATTCTTTGGATGCCACAACACTGTTAGCATTGCTTTTTTTTGGGTTGCTAGGTGCAATCTACCGTGGCGCAATAGGTCATGGGAGGAGAATCTCCAGTGGGCCGTAGCCTTCCTCTCGGGCAAAGAGTTTCATAAATGCATCGCTCGCTTTTCTTTCGGTGTACTCTATCATATTATATGAAAAAGCAGGAATAGCATTCTTTTTAGAGAGCAATCCCTTGCAATCCTAGCCGGGAAGAATCATCTACTTAAAGTGGTCAAAGACAAGGCTTTTACCTTCAGAAACGTAGAGGATACTACAAGGAATAGGAGACTACAACGCAGCTGGGTATTGATCCAATCATTTTCTCGTCTAGGGAGACTAAATATCTACAACGTTGTAGCTGATCAGATTGGTGCCCGCGGTTCTTCTGGTGCCGTGGTAGCCCATCTCATCCTTCAAGGTTGCTGACGTCGATTGCAGGGGTCTGTGGATTCTCCTGTTCCCTTCCCTGGCCGGTGTGACGTGTTTGTTTTGGTTGGCAGTTGTTTGCCGTGTTTCTTTTGTGCCTCTGGCTTTGTTAGCTGCTGTTTGGCTGCCTTTTACATTGCAGCACCCTTCCTCTCATAATGGTTCTTTCTTGTTTTGAGAGCAAGTTTCAGTGCCGTGATCGCTTTTGTATAGTTGGTTAAAGCTCAATATAATTCTTAATTCTACCAAAAAAAAAAAAAAGAAAACAAGAATTTACACAAAAGCTAATAGATAGTAAATTTGTCACGGACATATAAGTTCAGAATTTTTTGACACAAATTACTTTAGAATTGTAACACAAGTTTACTAGTGTAGGATTTTTTGTGGGATTTTTTGTATTATTAATCTTTTTTTTTTAATTAGGCTCTCCTTCATGGCTGATCTTATATTATTGGAGGACAACTTGGTGTTAAACGAATTAGAGTATTTAAAATATTTTTTCATCCTTCAATTAATTAATAGTTTCTTAAAATAATGTCGTCGTCATTGAGGTATATATAAGTTCTCTTCAAGATATAAATATAGCTGGGGAAAATATGTATTGCTCCTGTTCTAATCGGATCACTTGTTTTCTTTTCTTTTTTCCGGTATGAAAAGGTTTATGAAAAGATAGGGCATTTTACAAGCTTAGAAGGCCTTATAGAAGGTTTATAGATCGTCTACCAAATGGAATTGTCAGTAGCGAGATTTGAAATTGAACTTAATGTGCGAAGGGTTCAATCCTTTCCGAGTCAACCCATTTGATAAAATATTATAAAAATATGATCAGCGAGTGCTATGCCTAACATTACTTGTGATAGTAATGTTTTAGAAGTATTTATAATTCGATGTCAGAAGAAATTATTTTGAGTTAAGGAAACACTTAAATAAGCTAATATATATATATAAAGTCAAATATGAATTAATCAAAATGGAACCTTAGTTTATAAGATATCAAAATTGAATGATCTGAGACAAATACATGGTTAATTCTTTTGCATTTGGTTTACCTAAAAGGATATCGTTCTCTAACAGTGGTTGCTAAATGTGATATCATTAGCTAATACAATATTTATCTACCGGCTGCAACAAATCATGTGCATTTCCTTTGCTTCAAAACCTGGATTCGTTGCTTTTTTTTTTTTTTCTTAGTTATCCAAATTAGGTTCATTATGTTGATCATGAAGTATTGGGCCGCAAAATATATGGGAAAGTCATTTCTTCAGCAGCATGATGTGTCAAAGAACATGAAGAAACTAGAGGCTGCCGATCATTTTGGGTCTTCTGCAAATATGCATAATTTGGTAATCCGCACTTCTTATAAAGAGATAGGTTTGAGGATTTGGCCTCTCTTTTTATTTTCATTAATAACCTCGTGACAAGAATTAAAAGTTGAAAAAAATTTAACATGAGGTTACTAATAGAGGAGGAAATGTGTACCTTCACTAATCCCGCTCTTATGTAGTTAACACAACCACCAACCATTGGGCAACAACTAAATGACTGACCGTAATTTGATAAGATGTGCTGGTTTAGAAAGTATACTCTCCACTTGTCATTTTAAGTAAATCACATGGATCAAAAAGCTTCTTTGAAGGCCAGAGAGGAGAGCGCCTTAAGATGAAGACTAATGGTATTTGGAGATTAACGGGCCGTCCCATTTGATGGCCGAGAGGAAGGGCTTGTGGGTTGGGAAAGCATTCCGTTTCAAATCTCCATTAGTAATAGTAATACCTCAAGAAAGTTTCTTCATGAGGACTGAGTTGTAGTTGTTGGAAACATTTTGTTCCCAAACGTTGTCCTCACTCTGAACCTGAGCTGGTCCTCAGAAAGGCTTAGGGGACAAGAAATAGGGGAAGAATTGTCAAGAACTGAGACTCCCTAATGTCACCTCCCGTATTTCTCCCTAGGTAGAGAAAAAAGATCTACTTGGGAATGAAGGAGGTCTTCGGTGGTGAAAATAGATAGCACCTGAGTATTGTACTGACTACCGCTGGACATGATAATATAGTAGCCTTCTTCGCCTCGAGTGAAAAGGTGATTCTCACTAGAGGACCCTTGGAAAGCATTTTGTAGATGTATAGTATGGGGATTGAGTTGTAGTTGGAAAGCATTTTGTTCCTAAACATTGTCCTCACTGAAGTAGATGTCTGTTCCCCTTGGACTCTGAACGATAAGCCTGTTGTGTTAGTGAAGAATGACCTTTTTCTCTTTTTTTCCTAATGGATGTCACGATTGGTTTAAGGCACCGAAGATACATGGGTTTGTGAGAATTTCTTGGCCTCTCTATTTGTTGTTACAATCATGGTTCATGGCTTTGATATATACACGTTAGGAAATCTTCGCAACCGACTTCTGGTGACGCACCTCGACCCTCCTCACCAGTCACCCGACGTTTATATGTACTAGAATTGTCTTGCTCCGCCTCCCATTCCCCCCAATTCCATCCCACTTCTAGTGTTGCTTTAGAATTTATAAGAAAAAAATTCTATGGAATGCATTTCAATTATCAAAAGACATTCTTGGGCAACCAATGTCATCGTCACAAACAACTAAGGAGAAATTACCTAATCAGACATAAACCTATTGTACGGATGACAAGCGGGCCTAAACCTTTTCATCATTTTTTAATGTAGTCCATTTGACCTAAATTGGCAAAAAATTGATGATGTAGTGATCTAGTTATTATAGGCCTTCCTAAATGATACTATCGATGATATGGCCTGGACGACTCTCCTTAAAACAGCGTCATTTTGAATGTTTTTCCTTCTTTAGTTCATCTTAAACTTTATGATGAACATTGAAACCCATCTTTGGATCTGGAATATTTTTTTTCCCGTTTATTTGTTTTACTAAACCTCACGTGTTATTATGATTTCTTCTTCTTCTTCTTCTTCTTCTTCTTCTTCTTCCACATTTGTTTCCGACATTGCGAACTCTCGACAAATCTCTTATGGCCCCCTTCACTCTCTTCTATCTTCAATTTTCCGCTCCTCACCTTGTCGCCACAAATCTCCACCACCCATTGTGTTGGTCTCGACTGACGACCCCTCACCTCCGACTTCCATTCGCACGGCAGTGTTTTATCCTCAGCATCATTGAGCCCGAGCCCAGCAAGTGAGATCAAGCCTCAAATATCAGATATGAGGTCGAGTGAGCCCTAGATCTGGGTCGAGCGCCCCCGAGCCTGAGATCCAAGGCTCGCCCTTTATACCCGAATGAAGTATTTGGAATTAGTCTTCCCCACTCGTGAAACAGAACATTTCTTATCCGGTAATTGTCTATTATCAAAATATTCCACTCAATGCACAAGCCAAGTAACTTATTGAGTAATGACATATACAGTACTCATTCTTAGCATAACATCTGGAGTGATAAAAAGCCTTATTTCATTATCCTTGAAATTCATCAGATGACGATGGCTTACAAACTAATTCAGAACCATAAATGCAGAAGAAAAAGTACTACAGGGAAAAATGAATATATCGATCCAATGTTCTTCCATATAATGGATCCCTGTGTAATGATCAATTCATATCAGATCCTGTTGCATCCCAATTGTCCTTTGGCACCTTCTTCATCGTGTCCTCACTGTGGTCCAAATTGGCGCAATCTTGTGTAACTTCATCCTCAGAATAACAGTCCTGTCTCGGTGGTCAGTCCAAAATAAATACAAGAGAGAAAAGGAAGAGTATTCCGTGCAACGAAACTATCTAACCGAAAGGTCCCCTTACCATTTGCAATCGGCACGAGGTCAATGTGGTCATAGAGCTGAGCTCCTCCTCAGAACCAAAATTGTCGGGCAAGTACCTCTTGAATTCCTCGACTAAGTCGGGATGGCCGGCAAAAAGGCGAGCAACCTACGGACATTACGAAATCGAAATGATGGACCAAATCCTTAAGCCTCCTCCATTTAGATCAAGATTGGGAAATCTTTTAGTCAAAGAAAGAGATCGTGCATGCGGAAGGAAGCACGTCTAACTGAATTTACCTCACTGTAGGTCACGCCGATTTCCTCCCCGTGCAGGTACCTACTGAGAATGTGATAGAACGCTAAAAAAACATGTTCTTGGTTCCGAAAACATTCCTGCATCCACAAAACACTCCATTAAACATCATATTGACTCGGTATTAGCCTTCCACCCAGAAAGACGGAAGTCGTGCCATACCTTGACCTTGAGGACGAAACCGACGGTTTCTTCGTAAGTGACAGGCTGCTCCCTCACCAGCGGTTCGTCCACCGCTATTCTGGATTCCTCCGGCAAGAAAGCGTTGAACCCACGAATCAAGTCATCACGCCCTTCGAATATTTCCTTCACTCTTTCGATGAGTTCTGCCGTATTGATTCTGCAAGATACCGAAGAAAAAGAAGTTAAATCACTTGATAATCATGTTGTTTCCACAAGGTTCTGGATCGTACCTAGTCTCGTGATCTTCGAAGCTCTTTACGAACATGTCGTACTTTTCCCGTTGGTCCCGGAGCGCCTGCTTCACCTCCAAGACGTATGATATAGCCCTGGACTCCTCTGGTGTAAAAACACCCTACCTTCGGCATCTCCCTCCATTCCCCTCGGGATCGTCCATAGCTTCATATCCAGGAAAAAGAATGAATGGTCGGATTTAAAAAAACATAAATATTTCGAATGATTCCAATAAGAAATACTTATGATGCTACTCTTTCTTATATACTATTTGACATGAATCTATATTAATTTTATTCTTTTAAAAATTATTTTTTTTGCTAGTAGAAACTGAAAACGGAACGTATAGAAAACTATTTGATTGAATAAATTGAGAGGGCTCTCGTCCAAAACGAAGCCACGAAGCGGGGGGGCAAGGTGCAAACTTTTCAGCACTATCCAAGGGGACCGGCAAAAGATCATTTTGAATATGAAAAATGAACTCACCGTTCTCCACGTGGAGGGGGTAGAATAGCACCTCTTTTTCTCTTCATTTCTGCACAAAACGAAAACCGAAAATCTTTTTCTTTTTCCTCAAACAAAGATTATCATCTAAACAGAAAGCCCCCAAATTCAAAGAGAAACCATACCTTGAGCTTCCTCAGAGTGAAAGGAGGAGCAGATCTCTGAGATGAAGAGAAGGAACCAAGAAAATGTGATGCTTTTCAATGAGATCTTAGCTCAATTTATAGGGATTTTGCCAACGTGGTTAAGGAAAGTCACGTCGGTGGATTAGGTTTCCCATTAGATTCCTAGTAAAATTTCATATTTGGCTAGCCTGCCATTTTTGGCGTGCATTTTTACCTAACCACAATGCATGAAGAGAAATTACCACTAGGCGGATCGTGCATGTAACGGAGCATTTGTTACGTAAAAGTAAGCATTTGAGGGTCACGGTTTTTCTCGTTAATTTGATCGTTTTAGTAGACCCATTTACTTATGAAACCGTTGAGTTTAGTTAGATGGCTTACTTGGAAATTTGATAATCGGAGGTGACCTGCTTTTTATTCTTTACGGAACTTCTAATATCATTAACTCGTACATATTAGAATCTTAAATTTTGCAAATCGTTAAATTTAAATAAATGGCTTACTCGAAAATGGATAATCCAAGGTAATGTGTCTTTTATTTTTTACAGAACGTTTGTGCTTTTTCAATTTTTACATATCATGGTTAATTCAAGCTTTTGACATTATGACATTTTCTGGAGCATTCTCAATGATCCATTACATTGCCTCCCTTTGTTGGAGATGAATATGGAAAGCTAACCAGAGGACACCCAAGACAGATTTTAGAGATGAATATGGAAACTCGAATCTCAATTCGAAATGCATCTTGCTGAATGTGGAAGCCTCATAATTATCACGCGGAGAAGATGTCTAATTTGGGAGGAAATCACCTTTGGAAATAAATCCAGTCATTATCTACTCAATTTCGATATCCTTCCGAAAAAGGAGCAATACTCTGAATTTTCTTCGAAATGTTCTCATGTTGGATAGATAGGCCACGTACATTTCGTGGACTAAAAATTTTTGCCGTTCTGTTCGGTTTATGTGATTGATATTTCCTATTTGGAAAATCTTACCTGCCGTTTGTTAAATTTATATATAATGTTTTAAAAGCGAAAAATTGTTATTAATTTTAAGGATGCAATTTGGATCCATTGAATATAATTTATTATTTCAGAAACAAAAGCTAACATAATCTATTGTTTAGGAAGTATATTTTTTTGGTTAATACCACGAAAAATCACAATTTAGTATACTTGTGTCGCGTGTACCCCAAATTAATTGTGGTGTCATAAAAAATCTTAAATCAGTCTACCCATGACAAACCTAATAAAATCTTATGGAAAAATTAGAACAAAATTAGGGATTTTTATAAATTTCAAACCTTATAGCAATGGCATGGATCTGCACTCATTTGGTTTTTCATGTGTGTGTATTTTTTAATAATTTAACTTATTTTTTAATTTAATATAAGGATAAGTGCATTAGAAGTCCTAAAATTTGTCGTGAAAGTATAATTAAGTTTTAAAACTTTTAAAAATGCAATCAAATTTTAAAACCTATTGAATTGGTGCAAAAGTGATTCTATTAACTCCGCCTAACATAGCTAATAGAGAATACTAACGTGACTTTCTTTATTATTTTCTCTCTCCTATATGATGCCAACATGATTAAAACATGAAATAAAAGACTACAACGACGTCGTTTTTGTCAAAATCTCGTTCTTTAACCCACATTTTATTTAAATTGGATTTAAGAAATGAACACAAAAAAAAAATGCATATTCATATACGAAATTCAGTACTTTCAGCAGCATGATGTGTCAAAGAAGATTGAAAAACTAGAGGCTGCCGATCATTTTGATATTCCGAAAAAAAAAAAAATTGCATGTTGTGCTTATCTATACTACTATTAAGACATAGGCTTGAGGGTTTGGTCTCTCTTTTTATTTTCATAAATAACCTTGCGATCAGAATTAAAAGTGTAAAGAAGAGTAATAACTAAAGCGGTTATTGATGGCGAAGGCAATGCCTAACTTTACTAATCTTGCGACCAAAAAAAGAAACTTCACTAATTCCACTCATAAGCCGTGGACACCACCGCCAATCATTAAGCAATGACTAAATGACTTATCGCAACCTGATAAGATGAGTTGGTTTAGAAAGTTCGCTCTCCCCTTGCCACTTCAAGTAAATCGCATGAATGAAGAAGCTTTTTAGAAAGTCAGAGAGCCTTCAAATGGAAGTTAATGATATTTGAAGACTAATCGGTGGTTAGTTGTGGAAAAGCATTTTCTTCCAAAACGTTGCACTCACTGAAGTAGATGTCTGTTCCCTTGGACACTGCCTGTCACTCGACATTTAAAATCTACCGTCTGAAAAATGAATAAAAACCCCCCATAGAGTGGATATCAATCGTCCGAAGACATTCTTGGGCAGCAAATATCATAGTCACAAACAACTTAAAAAAGATCAAACATGTCATGTTACTGCATAACATTTCAACTAAAAAAAATTACTCAATCAATCATAAATCTATTGTACATACACCAATGTGGGATAAGTACACTATCAGTGCCAAAACTTATGTACGGTGCTCACTTTGGTGCCAAAAGTTTCCGTCGGATCACTTAAGTGCCAAATCGGAGGAAAAACGATCACTTTGGTGCCACCGGTGAAAGATTCCAGCCAAAATGATTACGTGGTATTTAAAAAAAAAAAAATCGATAGGGCCTTTAAACGACGTCATTTTCGGTCTTCCTTAAGAAAACAACGTCGTTTTGCCGTCCTACATGGATGGCTTCACGGAAATGATGCCGTTTAGCTCACATGGGGATTGAAATTAGGGTTTCCGCCGCTCGGCCACCGTCGTTCGCCCACCGTCACTTAGCCACCGTCACTCAGCCACCGTCCCTCGGCCACTGTCGCTCAGCCACCATTGTAGTTGCTCGACCAGGTGGGTGAGGAGAGACTAAGATTGTTGCTCGAGCAATAAGTGGTAGGAAAAATCAGAGGCGGGGGCAAAGGAGGAGGAGGAAGAATATGGGTTGAAGGTGCCGCTAGTGCGCGTTGCTGGTGTCGTTGCTGGTGCTGCTACCGGTGCCGTGCTGGTGCCGTTGCTAGTGTGGGTCTTCGAGGAAGAAGAAGACAAAGACGAGCCTTCCCTCTCTCAATTTAGGGATTAGGGTTTCTAAGTTGGGGGAAAGATGCCGAACGGCGTCGTTTTGGTGTTTGGATGCTGACTCAACTCTCCAACGAGCCACGCCGACTTCAAAAATTAATAAAAAAAGGCCACGTCGGATTTCCGGCCAATTTCATCAGCGTTGGCACTTAAATGATCGTTTTTCAAAATTTTTGACACTTAAGTGATCCGACGGAAACTTTTGGCACCAAAGTGAGCATCGTACACAACTTTTGGCACTGATAGTGTACTTATCCCCACCAATGTAGTCTTAGACATTTTTCATGATTTTCTAATATAGTCCATATGATCTAAATTGGCCGAAAATCGTGAACGCGGTGGGTTAGTTATTGCCTAGCATCCTATATGTCACTGTTGGCGATCTCACATGGACAACTCTACTCCAAACAATGTCATTTCAAGTAATTTCTTGAATTTTCTGATTTTTCCTTTTTTTTCTTTATTTTTTCTTTTGTCGTTGGTCTTTAACTTTACGATGAACATATGTATTTGGGATTGGACTTCTTCTTTTTTTCCTGTTCATCTTCTCAACTAAACTTGACGCGTTATTGTGGTTTCTTGTTCTTATCTATATTCGTTTCCGACATTGCACGCTCTCAGTAAATCTTTAATTGGTCACCTTTGCTCTTTTCATCTTCATCTTTTCCACTCTCAATGTCTGTTGCAACCATTTGGTTTCTCTATGTTAAGGCTCACAATACAACTTAGAGGGGTGAATAGGTTATTTTAAAAAATATTACAATTTTTTGTAGAATATTTCAAATTGGACTTGGATAACTAGAGACAGCTTGATAGTGTCAAAAGTAATATGCTTGTATCATATGCTTATATCATAACAATAATGAAAAATGACTGAAGAGATAGAAGAGATTGCAATTTGAATTTATAATCGTTCGGCTTATATCATGCCTACATCCACTCTTTTGGACGAACTAATAACAACCACCATACTCCAAGCCTTGATCTCTGCTTGGGCTCGTTCCTTCTCCAACTATGGCTATGCAATCACGCCTGGATATGATTATCTAGTGTTATCCAATTTGCAATTTAATATTGTTATCAAATGAAATTGCATAATAGTTGGCTAAATTGTGATAGTGCCGTGGGAAGGAGTTTATGCGGAAAGTAGAACGCCCCTAATCTGAATGGTGAAATGACACCTAACCACTCTTGAGTTGCTGCAACTTTAACTTGGAATAGTTCGTGTTGATTGAGTTTGTGCTGTTTATTGAAAATTTGTGATTGTTGGGTACTGCGGATCTTCAATAATGAGGGAGTTAGTTAAGAAATGTAAAGAAGGTTGACCCATCGGAGAACAAGATGAATAGTTACCTATATGTAATGGAAAAAAATAGAGAAAATTCGAAAAATTAGACAAAAGATACTTTGCTTTGCCACATCATATCATCAATCATGCCAATAAGATAGTTGATGATGATCAGATGTCATATCAGTGATTTTCAATTATAATTGACCAAAAAGAACTACATTGGAAAATCATAGAATTGTTTGGGATTATATTAACTAAATTAAAAAGTTTATGACTCAATTGACATCCGCACAATAAGTTTAAAAGTGATCGGCTAATTTTCTCTTCCCACTATATCTAGTTGATTTGGAACCTTTAAAAGAAAAAGATAAACTCGTGGAGAAATATTTCATATTTGGCTAGCCTGCCATTTTTGGTGCGCATTTTTACCTAACCACGATGCATGGAGAGAAATTACCACTAGGCAGATCATGCATGTAACGGAGCATTTGTTACATAAAAGTAAGCATTTGAGGGTCACGGTTTTTCTCGTTAATTTGATCATTTTGGTAGACGCATTTACTTATGAAACCATTGAGTTTAGTTAGATGGCTTACTTGGAAATTTGATAATCGGAGGTGATGTGCTTTTTATTCTTTACGGAACTTCTAATATCATTAACTTGTACATATTAGAATCTTAAATTTTGCAAATCGTTAAATTTAAATAAATGGCTTACTCGAAAATGGATAATCCAAGGTAATGTGTCTTTTATTTTTTTACAGAACGTTTGTGCTTTTTCAATTTTAACATATCATGGTTAATTTAAGCTTTTGACAGCATGACATTTTCTGGAGCATTCTCAATGATCCATTACACTGCCTCCCTTTGTTGGAGATGAATATGGAAAGCTAACCAGAGGACACCCAAGACAGATTTTAGAGATGAATATGGAAACTCGAATCTCAATTCGAAATGCATCTTGCTGAATGTGGAAGCCTCATAATTATCACGCGGAGAAGATGTCTAATTTGGGAGGTAATCACATTTGGAAATAAATCTAGTCATTATCTACTCAATTTCGATATCCTTCAGAAAAAGGAGCAATACTCTGAATTTTCTTCGAGATGTTGTCATGTTGGATAGATAGGCCACGTACATTTCGTGGACTAAAAATTTTTGCGGTTCTATTTGGTTTATGTGATTGATATTTCCTATTTTGAAAATCTTACCTGCCGTTTGTTTAAATTTATATATATGTTTTAAAAGCGAAAAATTGTTATTAATTTTAAGGATGCAATTTGGATCCATTGAATATAATTTATTATTTCAGAAACAAAAGCTAACATAATCTATTGTTTAGGAAGTATATGTTTTTGGTTAATACCATGAAAAATCACAATTTAGTATACTTGTGTTGCGTGTACCCCAAATTAATTGTGGTGTCGTAAAAAATCTTAAATCAGTCTTCCTGTGACAAACCTAATAAAATCTTATGGAAAAATTAGAACAAAATTAGGGATTTTTATAAATTTCAAACCTTATAGCAATGGCATGGATCTGCACTCATTTGGTTTTTCATGTGTGTGTATTTTTTAATAATTTAACTTATTTTTTAATTTAATATAGGGATAAGTGCATTAGAAGTCTTAAAATTTGTCATGAAAGTACAATTAAGTTTTAAAACTTTTAAAAATGCAATCAAATTTTAAAACTTATTGAATTGGTGCAAAAATGCTTCTATTAACTCCGCCTAACATAGCTAATAGAGAATACTAACGTGACTTTTCTTTATTTTTTATTTTGTTGTTGGTCTTTAACTTTACGATGAACATCCGTAGTTGGTATTGGACTTCTTTTTTCTTTTTTCTTTCTGTTCATCTTCTCAACTAAACCTGACACGTTATTGTGGTTTCTTGTTCTTATCTATATTTGTTTTAGACATTGCACGCTCTCAGTAAATCTTTAATTGGTCATCTTTGCTCTTTTCATCTTCATCTTTTCCACTCTCAATGTCTCCTGCAACCATTTGGTTTCTCTATGTTAAGGTTCACAATACAACTTAGAGGGGTGAATAGGAAAAAATATTACAAATTTTCGTAGAATATTTCAAATTGGACTTGGATAACTAGAGACAGCTTGATAGTGTCAAAAGTAATATGCTTACATCATATGCTTATATCATAACAATAATGAAAAATGACTGAAGAGATAGAAGAGATTGCAATTTGAATTTATAATAGTTCGGCTTATATCATGCATGCGTCCACTCTTTTGGACTAACTAATAACAACCACCATACTCCAAGTCTTGATCTCTGCTTGGGCTCATTCCTTCATCAACTATGGCTATGCAATCACGCCTGGATACAATTCTCTAGTGTTATCCAATTTGCATTTCATATTGTTATCAAATGAAATTGCATAATAGTTGGCTAAATTGTGATACTGCCGTGGGAAGGAGTTTCTGCAGAAAGTAGAACGCCCCTAATCTGAATGGTGAAATGACACCTAACCACTCTTGAGTTGCTGCAACTTTAACTTAGAATAGTTCGTGTTGATTGAGTTTGTGCTGTTTATTGAAAATTTGTGATGGTTGGCTACTGTGGATCTTCAATAATGAGGGAGTTAGTTAAGAAATGTAAAGAAGGTTAACCCATTGAAGAAGAAGATGAATAGCTACCTATATGTAATGGAAAAAAAATAGAGAAAATTCGAAAAATTAGACAAAAGATATTTTGCTTTGCCACATCATATCAAATGTCATATCAGTGATTTTCGATTATAATTGACCAAAAAGAATTACATTGGAAAATTATAGAATTGTTTGGGATTATATTAACCAAATTGAAAAGTTTATAACTGAATTGACATCCGCACAATAAGTTTAGAAGTGATCGGCTAATTTTCCCTTCCCACTATATCTAGTTGATTTGGAACCTTCAAAAGAAAAAGATAAACTCATGGAGAAAGATACATAAGTTAGGAATGTTTTGAGGTGACTGATATGTAGTAAAATCCAAAATTGAAGGAAAAAGAAATTGAACATCCCCTACACGGAATCATTGTTTTGTATAATCAACGTCAATTCAGAAGTACATGGACGAACATTTCGCTCAATGCACACGCCAAGTAACTTATCGACTATTGACATACATACACTACTCATCTTTAGCACTAGCAAATAACTAATATCCAAGAATAACATCTGGAGTGATGAAAATAAGTCAGTTCAATGTCTTTTTTATTTCATCATCCCAGAAATCCAATAGATGACAATCTCTTACAAACTAATTAAAAACCACAAATCAAGAAGGAAAAGTAAAGCAGGGAAAAGTAAATATATTGATGAAATCTTCTTCCGAAAATTGCATCCCTATGTTCTGATCAACAACTCATATCAGATCCAATTGCATTCCTGTCGTCCTTGTGCATCCTCTTCATCATGTCCTCATTGTGGTCCAAATCGGCACAATCTTTGTCTATCTTGGTCCTCGGCTTGAGAATTGATTCTCCTGTCTCGACGGGTTCGGTCCAAAACAGAGACAGAGAAAGAGGAAAGATTATTCAGTGCAACGAAAGATCTAACCGAAAAGGACGGAAGGCGAGAATGGTGACCTTACCATTTGCCGGCACGAGGGCACTGGGGTGAGAGTGTTGAACTCCTCCTCCTCCTCCTCCTCCTCCTCCTCCTCTATTGAGCTATAGGGCATGAACCTCTGGAATCCTTGGAATAAGTCCGGATGGTCGGCAAAAAGGCGAGCAACCTACGGGCATCACGAAATCAAAATGATGGACCGAATCCTTTAGCCTCCTCTATTCAGATCGGGATTGGGAGATCTTGTAGTCAAAGCAAGAGAACGTGCATGCGGAAGGAAGTAAGTCAAACTGCATCTACCTCATAGTAGACCGCCCTGGCCTCCTTTCCACACCGGTACAGATAGAGAATGTGAAAAAATTCATCATTAACACGTTCCTCGTTCCGAAAACGTTCCTATGTCCGCACAAGACATGAAAAAAATAATAAATAAATAAATATCGTGCCGAATCAGTATTTGCCATCCTCCCCGAAAGACAGAATTTGTGCCATACCTTGATTTTGTCTATCAAACGGACGGCTTCCTCGTAAGTGACAGGCTGATCCTCTGCCGGTGGTTCGTACAGTGCTGCTATTTGGCATTCCTCCGGCAAGAAAACGTTGAAGCCATAAACCAATCCGTCATGCCCTTTGAATAATTCCGTTGCTCTTGCCACTACCCTTGCTCTATTGATCCTGCGCGATACCAAAGGAAAGAAGTAAAATCATCGATAGCCCTATCATCGCGACTAGGTTCACAATTGTACCTTCCAGTCTTGAAATCTTTCATGATCTTTAGGAACATCTTGTACTTTTCCGGTTGGTCTGGGAATGAGTCCTTCACTTCCCTGACGTATGACAAAGCATCGTTCATCGTTAGTCTTTGATCCGCTCTACCTCTGCCGGCTCCCACCATTCCTCCTTGGGGTCGTCCGTAGCTTCATATCCAGAAACAAAGAATGAAGGCTCGGATCCAAAATAACATAACCTTGGGTATCGGTTCAAAGCCTATCGGAAGCAATTCTTTTCATCTACAAATATTTCGAATGAACTTGAATAACAAACTTTACGTCTTACCTTAGCTTATTCACGTTCTTTCTTATGTTCTATCTTATATTAATTTATGTTGACAATTAACAAAATTTTGTCAATAGAATCTGAGACTAGAACGAAAGGGGGAAAACAGCACTAGACCACAGGACTGGCGAAAGATTATTTCGAATACGAAAATGAACTCACCGTTCTCCACGTGAAGGGCGAACGGCACCTATTTTTCTCCTCATTTCTGCACCAAACGAAACCCTCAAAGCTCTTTCTTTTTCCTCAAACAAAGAATTATCATTCAAACAGAAAGCCCCCAGAGATTCAAAGAGGAAACCCCACCTCGAGCTTTCTCAGAGTGAAAGAAGGAGCAGATCTCTCTGAGATGAAGAGGAGGGACCAAGAAAATGTGGTGCCTCTCAACGAGGACTAGGCGCAATTTATAATGAGATTTTGTCAACATGGTTAAGGAAAGTCATGTCGATGGATTAGGTATGCCATTGGATTCCTAGTAACATTTCATATTTGGCTAGCTTGTCATTTTTGGCGCGCGATTTTACCTAACCACAATGCATGGGGAGAAATTACCACTAGGCAGGCCGTGTGTACGAGGCATTTGTCATGTGAAAGATTGCATTTTAAAATCACGGTTTTTCTCGTTACTTGATCGTTTCAATGGTTGCATTCATTTATGAAGCCGTTAAATTTAAATAAACGGCTCACTCGAAAATGGAAAATCGTTCGTGACGTGCTCTTTATTCTTTATGGAACTCTTAAGGTTGTTAAGTCGTACATATTAAAAACTTCAAATTTTAAAACCGTTAAATTTAAATAAACGGATTACTCAAAAATGGGATAATAGGAGGTGATGTGCCTTTTATTCTTTACGGAACATTTGTGTTCTATGAATTTTTACATATCATGGTTAATTTAAGCTTTTTGTAATAGATAAAGGGATTTTTTTTTTTTTTTTTTTTTTTGGAAGCATTCCCCACGATCCATTTCATTGTCGTCCTTTGTAGGTGGAATATTGAAGAAAAAACCCAAAACGCAGCAAAGGAAAGCCAGCCTTAGGACAACCAAGACAGATGTCAAAAGACAAATATGGAGAGTCGGGTCTCAATACAAAATCCATTTTTGCTGAATGTAGAAGCCTCATAATTATCACATGGAAGATATCTCTAATTTGGGAGATAATCACATATGGAAAGAAATCAAGTCGTTTTTAAACTCGATTTTGATATAGTTGGATCATAGATAGATACCATATATTTCATGAAACTTAAAAATTTCTGCAGTTGCGTTCCCTTTATGTAATTGACATTCCTATTCTGAAAAAACTTGGATATTGTTTGATTACATTTATATAAATACCGTCTTAAGTTTAAAAAAAAAAAGTTGTTTTATATTAATATGCCTTGAATAGAATTAGATATTTCAGAAACAAAAGGTAACATAATACATTGTTTGGGGAGCATATTCTTTTTGTCTAATTAAGCTATCTTTCTTCGCTGATCCATATTTTCGGATGAAAACTTGGTGTTAATTGAATAAATATTTTTTTAAAATTGTTATTAGTCTTTAATGATTAATATTTGCTTAACAACAATGTCATGGTTGCGGAGGTAAAAGCAAGTATAATTTTTTTCTTTAAGGTGATATCAAGATGTAAATAGGCTCCCTATTGTCAAAAAATTAATCGTTTATATCACTTGAAATAATTAATTAATGAAAAATATTTTCGTTATCGACAACATTTATATTTAAATATTTTCTTGAACGATAAAGATATTTTTTGTTCATTCTTTTTTGTAACGATGCTAGTTATCGTTTCTTGGAGAATATGTTTTAAATCATTCATTATTCGCGAAACAAACACGTGCATAATTATTTTTTTTAATTCAGGGAAGTATGTATGGCTTTTTTAATTCTAACCAATTCACTTTTATTTGAGCCACATGAAAAGGTATGCCTAACATCATAAAAGGTACAATCTGCGCCTGGACAAGCATAACATTATTGGTAATAGTCATGTTTTAGAAATATCTAGAATTTGATGCAAAAAAACATTACTTTGACTTAAGAAACATTTAAATAAATAATTTTATCAATTTTGGTGATTATAAAAAAAAAAAAATCAGATCCTTAGTTCATAAGATGATAAAACTGAATGATCTGAGACACACATTTAGTTAGTTGGATATTTGTCGGAGTAAAATATTGCCTTATGTAGAATAACATATCATTGTGACAAATTTCTATATACGACCTTCCAAGAATCTAATGTTGCTCTTTTTGACTCCTTATATTAACATAATTTCCTAATAATTATCTACCATATTCTTACTTGCCATGCAATTACTTTCTCAGTTTCAGGTACCAATAATATTTTTACCAAGATTTTTCAATTTCTTTTACTGTATTAGATTCTTTTACGCCAATTTATTGACACATGTTGTCCCCATCTTCGAGATTCATTTCCGAATTAGCTACCTACCTTATTCTTGCACTTCGATTGGTATCTTCATTGGAGTAAATTTCTTATCATGGCTTTTGGACATTTCTCAAATCTATTTCATGAAAACATATGCGCTGCTTTTTATGGAAACAATCTAGAAAGACTTTAATTTATTTCCACAAAATTAATTGTAAATTATTGAATTACTTACATTCAAAGACTAAAAGATCAAGATTATTCCATGAGGTTATTAAATAACTTGAAATGTTCAAACTCATCGATATGGATTATGATTTTTAAGTAAATCTAAACGTATATGGAAATCAAAGACCGAATCGAATACAAAAATGTCATTATCAAAGCTATCTAGTTTTTGTATTAAGTTGTAATGGTGATCATGGAGGACTACAAAAGTAAGAGAATATAAAAAAAAATTAAAATAAATTATAGATCAAACAACCGAGGGTTTTTTGGGTCAAAAGAAAAGTTAATGGATAGAATATATCAATTACCAACAACTAAATTTTTTTTCAAAAGCATTAATATAAAAAAGGTGTTAATTTCATACATAGCACATAATTAAAAAATTGTAACATAAAAAATTTTATGGGAAAATGATAGACTAAAGTCTCAAACTTATTGCACTCATGACAATTCAGTTTTAAACATTTCAATTTGGCTAATTTAGTCCTAATACTTTTGACGATTTGTCAATTTAGTCATCCGACTAATTTTGACTGGAAATAACTCGTATGAACCCCTACCATTTTACATGGCACAATCGACAATAACCTACATAATTGTTATAATTTTTTAAAAAGAATATTATTTCTTCTCTTTTTTTTTTCTTTCTTTTCCTTTTTTTTTCCTTTTAAGCCTGAGGAGGGTCACTAGCCAACCCTTATTGTCCACAAGCACGGTTGGCAAGTGTCCCCACCATTGGACTAGGGCTGTGATGCCCTGATTGATCACGGGCCTCACACGGTGGCCAATAACCTTCGTCGGACTTCATAGAAGAAAAGGAAAGAAACAAAACAAAACAAATAAAATTAAATATTATAATAAATTATAAACATTATACAAAATTATAAAAAGATTATCTATGTTAGCGCGGGCCATCCTATATGACATTGTAACTCCATGTTCACGATTTCCAGCCAAAATTAACCAAAAATGACTAAATTGATAAATTGTCAAATGATTTAGGACTAAAGTGGCCAAATTGAAAAATATAGGAATGAATTAATGCAAATATAATAGGTTTAAGATTTTTTTAGGAATTTTCTTAAAATTTTAATTGTAACCTTTGTTTTAACCTTTCGATTGTTTTTCGCTTATTTAATATCCAACATCTCTAGCCTTTAAAATATACAAAAGGCTAATTAGACTTGAGGAGGTGAGGTCCAGCTCGAAAGAGTCCCAAATTGAAAGCCTATCTTAATGGGCCCGAATTGGTTTGTCGGACACATGCCCATAAGTGTGTTTGCGACCACTGGATAAAATAATAATACAGATGATCAATATGCAATATAATTTTTAATTTACAATATGGTCCATAAATTTTAGCTTAATGTGTAATATCGTCCCTAAACTTTTTTTCAATGTGGTCCCTAAACCATCGGTATGTATTGAAAGTAGTCCATAAGTTATATGAAAATGTTTAAAAATTCAGGGACCACGTTGAATATTAAAACAAAGTTCAACAATCGCACTAAATAAATTAAAAGTCGATGTACCACACTAAACAAATTAAAAGTCGATGAATCGTATTGAACAAATCAAATGTTCATGAATGACACTGCATATTATGCCAAAAATCAACAATTTATGTTGTTTGACCTTATTGGATCATGTCTCCTCTCTTACATTACTAAATACAGCATAACCATAGTCTAATGTTCTGGCACATTGATTGTAGGCATATACATTCACATGCACGAGAAAAAAGAAAGAAGCATCTTCCATTTTATTGCTTCATCTCCCTCCATGTCATTTACAGAAAGAAGATCTTGCTCTCGACTTATGTTTTTTTCGCCTCTTTGACTTCGAAAGCTTCTCTTCCAAATGCCCTGATCATTAAAGTTAAGGAGGATTGCCGGTTCTTTGGAGGCTAACCAATGAGTAATAAGCTCCCGACGGCCCTTTGGCCAGGAGGAAGGAGTGAGTCCCCCTCTCCACCACCTTCCCTTTGTCGAGCACGGCGATGGTGTCGCAGTTCTGGATGGTGCTCAGCCGGTGCGCCACCACCACGCTGGTCCGACCCACCATCACTCTCTCCAGCGCGTCCTGCACGATCTTCTCAGATTGGCTGTCGAGCGCGCTGGTCGCCTCGTCCAGCAACAGGATCGTCGGGTTCTTGAGTATGGCGCGGGCGATCGCGATCCGCTGCTTCTGCCCGCCCGAGAGCTGCACGCCCCTTTCCCCGCACCATGTATCGTAGCCTTCCTTCAATGACGCGATGAAGTCGTGCGCGTTCGCTGCCTTGGCCGCCTCGACGATTTCCATTTCGTCCACGTTTTCTGACGCGCCGTACGCGATGTTCTCTCTTATGGTGCCCGCGAATAACGTGGGCTCCTGGCTGACGAGCGCGATGTGCTTCCTCAGTGATCGCAGGTCATACGACCTTATATCTCTGCCGTCGACTTTCACTACGCCTCTGAGCGGATCGTAGAATCTCTCGATCAATCCGATTATCGTCGATTTGCCCGACCCGCTCTGCCCCACCAATGCCGTCGATTTCCCAGCCTCGATTCTGATTGAGAAGTCCTTGAATATCAGGATGTCGGGCCTAGCCGGGTAGGCGAAGTCCACGTCGCGAATCTCGACGTGGCCCGTTATCTTTTCGGGCTTGTGCCCTTCCGGGTCTTCGGGCTCGATCCTGGTGTACCGATCCAAGATGGCGAAGACCGAGCCGACGGCCTCTGAGCCCTTAACAAGGTCTGATGTCATGCTTCCGGCATCGGCGATGACTCGGCCCGTGCTCACCAGGATCATGAAGGTCTCGAAGAGCGCCTTCCCCGAGATGTAGCCCTTGGAGACGAGCTTGCCGCCGTACCAGAAGTCCAGGGCCCAGGTGCATGAAGTGAGGCTCTGGGAGGCGCCGAGCCCAAGCCCGGCGTACCAGGACTGCTTGATGCTCTGGCGGCGTGGGCCCTCCTGCGCCCGCTCGAGCATCCGGAGGATCCGGTCCTGGGAGGAGAAGGCGGTGATGGTCCGGAGGTTGGAGACGGCCTCGGCGGCGAGCTTGCTGCTCTCGTCCTGGGCCTTGATGGCCTTCTGGGACATGCTCTTGAGGAGGACCTTCTGGACGTAGAAGCAGGCGATGACGATGGGCTGGACGGCGATCATCACCAGGGCCAGCCTCCACGCGATGACCAGACCCATCGTGAATGCTATGGTCACGGCGGAGGCGGTTTGCACGACGAGCGCCATCCGATCACCCACTAGAGATCTCACCTGACCGGAATGAAAGTGTCGGATTAGCAATTTTGCAATGCAAGGGATGTTATGTTATAGAGCGTCCAAAAGGAAAACGCACGTACCACGCTGGCGTCCTTGGCGAGCCGCGCGCAGACCGTGCCGCTCGAGTTCTCGTCCTGATCGAACCACCCGACCTCGAACGTCAGGATCTTGGACAGCATCCGCTCCCGCAACCGCTTGGTCAGGTACTCGCCCATGTACGCGAAGTTGTAGTGCTGCGACACGTTGATGAGCAGCGAGAACACGGCCAGCCCGAGGAAGCACAGGGAGTAGGTCCGAGTCTTGCGCTTCACCTCGTCGTGGTCCGTCAGGAAGTAGACCGAGACCACCGACCCGAGCGCGAAGGCGTAGACCGGCTGGACCGCCCCGAACAGCACCGCGCTCCCGCATCCCATGCAGGCCTGCCTCCACTCCGGCGCGTTCAGCGCCAGCAGCCTCCTAAGGGATGGCACCGGGAACTTCTGCTCGTCCATGAAGCCGGCCTGGTCCGCGCCACCGAGCGAAGCCCGGCCCGGGCCGGCGGCCGAGTTGGCCGAGCTCGACCGGCTCACGTGGGAGAGCCTCCGGCTGCTCGTGTTGTTCGAGTCTGCAGCGGATATGGTCGGCGAGGAGAAGTCCTCGTGGTGGTGTTGGGTTGCGGCATCGTGGCTCTCGGTCTGCTGGAGCCGGACGAGGGAGGCGTAGAGGCTGGAGTCGTCGCCGATGAGCTCCTCGTGGGAGCCGGACTCGAAAATTTGGCCGTCCTTGACGACGGCGATGAGGTTGGCGTTGCGGATGGTGGAGAGGCGGTGGGCGACGATGATGGTGGTGCGGCCGATGGCGGCCTTGTCAAGGGCCTCCTGGACGACCCGCTCCGACTCGGAGTCGAGCGCGCTGGTGGCCTCGTCGAGGAGGAGGATCCTGGGGGACTTGATGATGGCCTTCGCGATGGCGATCCTCTGCTTCTGGCCGCCGGACATTTGCACGCCGCGCTCGCCCACCTGAAAATTTCGCAATTGCACGGTTGGCTAATGCAAATTAACTCACGACGAAGCAAATCTACAGCGATTATTCACTTAATTACGCAACGATGACACGTGGTGATTCGGTGACCTTGTAGGGCACCCATCATCATCCACATGGCTAGCTGCTAATGACTAGACTGGCGAGCATCGGGTGCGCGTTTCAAGACGTTGGCCCCTAGGGGAATGCCACTTGCGGGAGGGCAAGCTTGGTCCGGAACAGAACCGAGGGACCATGTACTTAGAAAAAGCCAAATGGCAAATTGGGTGCGAGGTGTCCGTGTCTCTTCGACTAAACATCATGATCGTGCGCGAGAAAAGGAATCATCGTGCGCCCACCATTGGCGGAGCTGGTGTTGTTTTGGAGTGGTATTGTGACTAATTCAATGTGTGTTTGCCATTTAGGCAATCCTGGGGAACAAAGGACATATTCCTTCAGGACCCAAGAAAGTTTCAACCCGGAAATCATCTCGAGTGTCTTAGTCAAGCGCATCTTCAGTCACTGGTGGGCACTGTTGTCTTCTGCATTCCCGCACACCCTAGAGGAGAACAAGAATCCTGTTGTGCTCTCCACTTGCCATTTGGGGTCTCGGTCCCAACATGATCGACGCTCTTATTATACTCTAAGGGATAAAAGGCAAAATGCCCTGTGAATCTTTTCATAATTTGCCATTTGCTCCTAACTTTTTTATTTGATAATTTACACTGAACTTTGCTCTGTGGACATGCATCCTACACTGTCCAGTTTATCCTTGAGATTGCCCAAGGAAGCTTAGAGTGACCGTTTTGATCTACAAAACACTTTGGAAAGGGTGACGTGTGGCACCACCGCCCGCAACAGCAACGCTGGCTTTGTCCTCTCACCCTCATCCGGGAGGGGAAGAGTTCAAATCCCAGCCCTGTCGTTAGGGATTCTTAAGTGTGGCACCCTGGTGGTGGGTCCTCGGCTAGCGCCGCCCCTAATTTATCTCACCGGCTGTCGGCTGTACAAGGGGTTCCAGGGTTATCAAAAGAAAAAAAAAGGGTGACGTGTGGCAATTCGAAGCACTTAAGATGTCAAATTGCAATTTTTATAATGCTTTGCAAACTTAAAACCATATGTTTTTCGAGAGAATATTCCTTTAAAGACCATTCAATGCATCCTAGTTATATTAATCAAGTCAATCTCCTATTGCACTTTACCAATTTCCAACCGGCGATATCATTGCTAGACATCCGTCCGAATGCACACTAGGTTTACTCGAAAATAGCGAAAATCGACAGGTTCAAATCTAGCAATTAGCTTTTTATTGGGAAATGATATGAAACTCACCTGGGTATCATAGCCTTGAGGAAGCTGAGAGATGAAGTTGTGGGCATTGGAGGCCTTGGCAGCTTCCACAACCTCGTCGAATGTCGCATCTTCCTTGCCAAACAGAATGTTCTCTTTAATGGAAGTAGCAAAAAGCGCAGGCTCCTGGCTCACCAGTCCCATCTGCGACCTCAACCACTTCACCTGCAACCTCTCAATGGGCACTCCATCCAGCAGTATCTCACCACCGAGCGGGTCGTAGAACCTCTGCAGCAGCGATATCACTGTCGACTTGCCCGACCCACTCCCGCCCACTAGGGCCACCGTCTTGCCCGCCGGGACCCTCAGATTGAAGTCCCGGAAGATCAGGGCGTCGGGCCTCGATGGGTACGCAAACTTGACGTGCCTGAACTCGACTTCGCCCAAGACCGTGTCAAGGATCTCGCCCTCTGGGCTGTCGGAGTCGATCTTTGGGACCCGGTTGATCATTTCCATTATGCGCTCACCTGCCGAGCATGCTTCCGAGAAGTACTTCACGTTGGATAGGCCAGATCCTAATGATCTGCATCGACAATCAAGAATTGGAATGAAGAAAATGTCGTCTCTTTTTGGGTTCTTTTTCTCTTGATATGGTTTAGTGCAAATGTCGAATTATTCTACTCAAGTGTTACTTAATTTATGCTTTCCTTTTGAAGGAATGATTATCGCACCGATTAGCCACTTCCCCCCTAAATATTCTGTAAGGTTAGGACGGCAAGATGTCATCGCTTTTTTTTTTTTTTAGGGGGGAACAAGTACTACAAGCCTAAATTTTTAAGCTTTAATCATTGAGAGAAAAGCAAAAAGAAGCATTCTTTAGGAGTTGGATCAGTGAGAGAGCATTACAGTCCACCGACGGCGATGGCGGCGCCAACTGCAAAAACTGTCCCGCCCTTGGCGTCATGGTACATCACCATCCTGCTGCCGTAGTACGACATGAAGGACCAGATCGCGAAGACGACCCCGTTGCTCCCGATGGCCAGGCCCTTCGCTAGCCCCTGCCTCAGGCCCAGCTCGACCGAACCCCGGAGCGCGGCAGAGTACTCAGCAATCGTCTTGTCCTCCCCAACAAAGGCATAGACAGTCCGGATGGACGAGACCGCCTGTTCCGCGACCGCACCAGCTTTGTTGTACTCCTTCCGGATCTTCCTCGCCAGATTCATCAGGGTTCGGCCGTACATGAACCCAGGGATTACCAAGA
Organism: Eucalyptus virginea; assembly: GCA_014182375.1. NCBI lineage: Eukaryota > Viridiplantae > Streptophyta > Magnoliopsida > Myrtales > Myrtaceae > Eucalyptus > Eucalyptus virginea. The sequence continues at coordinate 28,552,074 of CM024523.1, read as the reverse complement.
GGACCACGAACGGGAACCCGACGATAGCCAGCCTCCACAACATCAGAAACGCCACCATGTAGCTTCCAACGAACATCGAGGCATTCATCAGGAAATTCGGCACCTACACGAAACATGGCATTCCATCAGCCGTCCCTTACACACCTCAATTTATGGATCAAAAGAACCGTAACCGCCCCGTCGGGCTTGGCTAGTCCGCAATGTTATGTGACTTTGTACTAGTGATTAGTTAGGACATATTAACCTTCTCGGACAAGACATCTTGGATCACGAGGCTATCGTTGGACACGCTGGTGATGACTTCGGACGTGCTGGTCACATGCAGGTCGAAGTAGCCCACATCCTGTCGCAGGACGGCCTTCAAGTACCGGGCTCGCATCCTCGCGGCTTGTCTCTCTCCCGTCCTCGTCCAACAGTATCCCTCTAATCAAATCACATGTCCGAAACACAGATGTTAAGTAAGGAAAAAAGGAATGAAGGGTTAAAACTCAAATTTGAAGAGACGGAGAAATAGGACTGACCCAAGAAACATGCCACGAACGAGCCACACGCCAAGTACAGAAGAGCCACTACGTTCTGTCAAATCGCATAGGGACACAAAACGTAAAAACTCAGCCCCTTTTCATGACAGACAAAATCAACCTCAATGCAACGAAGGGCGGACCTTGTTAATGTCTTGGAGGAACGTGCCCGTCGTGAAAGACGACACGTTGCCGATGTGGTTCATCAATTGGCTGCTGATGAACAAGACCAGCGGAGTTGTGAAGCCGTCCCCGACGGCTCCGAGGAAGCCGAGGGCCATCAGTAGCTTGTCGGCGGCGTCGGCATGCATGAAGATGGAGCGGACAGAACCGGTCGTCCTCTCCGTCTCCCTCTTCTTCGCTGCCACGGCGCCGTTTTTGTCTTCGTCGCTCATTTTCCGACACCGCAATCAGGCGCGCACTAGACGCTCCAGAGAAGAACGACAGTAGGATTCGTTTGCGCAAGATTTCGGTGGTTCCACCTTCGGTTGCCTCCAAAATGAGGTCCCCTATAGACGGGAATGCTCGCGCTGTCGTTTTGTGGCTTTCTTGCAGTCGCTGCTGAGAGAAGCGAATCGAGAGATGGCTTGCATTTATAGATGTCTTAATGTGCAGCGCTAGATAGCGACTTGGACAACTCGTCCTAGCCAAATTCACTAGGTAGGGAAAATGCCCGCTCGTTAGGTTTGGAAAAAGGATTCCACACATGCGATCCATTAAATCACATGAATCCCACGTAAGATGCACAAATCCAACGAATCATATAAATTTTCAACGCATCATTTTTTGACAACAAATTTAAGGTGGACTTTGATGGAAGCCAAATTGCTTGGCAAAACGCATGCAAACCCTAATAAGAGTGACGTGGAGTTGAAATTATTATCAATTTGTCCCTCAAATCATGTTTTAGTGAATTGAAGTCAGGCAATATTCTCAACATTACTCTCGGCATGTCTAGGACTTTCATATGTTATGACGGCATATAGTGATCTGTACACACGCCTAACAAATTAAACTTTCAATCCAATGCCTATGTATAAGATTGAAGGGTCTTTAAATTACAGAGTGTTATGTATGCAAAACAATGATAATTCGAATGAGAGGATCATCTATTGCTATAGAATTTAATTATGAAACTTCATTGAAATAGTGACATTCCAAATATAAAATCAATTTTTTCCTTTTACCAAATTTTTTTTTTCTGTGGAACCCACAATGTCACCTCAAAAGATATAAAATCGAACACCCACTTAGATTTTTCCATGTTAAAAAATAAATTAATTTACTTATCTACACTTTAATGATGCTAATTAAGAAAAAAAATCCTTCGAATAATCTGTGGGGGCCTTGGTCGGGTTGCTGATCCCATGTGTCCGAACCTATTGCTTCGAAAGAGGCGGTTGGACGAACATGGGCAGGAGGAAGAAGATATCATCGTTGACTTTGATCATTCAGCCTCTCTGAAAGCGTCATTAATGACGAAAACGAGCAACATCCATTAAACAATCTAATTAAAAAAAAAACAAAATTTAGAGCATCGCGTCATCAATGCTAGTATTGTCAAAATCAAATACTTTTTTCTCGAATTTTATAAGCAAAAAAAAAAAAAAAAAAAAAAATTATCGAGGCTCGAATAAAATACCTTATTGTCTAATCTATATATATTGCAAGAGTAATTTATTTTTTGTGGCGTTGCTGAGGACGACATTGAGGATCTATGCTACACGAAGGTGGTACCGCCGGGGGGGGGGTGGTGGAGCTCTCAGATCTTGGCTGTAATATTCTTGAAATTTCACTAAATTATATACTTCAGGGTTTTAAATGTCAAAAATATTTCGTGGCGCCACCTAAATCCGATGCATATATAAAGTTAGGATTATAGTAATCAACAGTTAATAAGTCAATATAGATTTTTAACTAGACCTAGTCAAGAATCGTCTCGGCTTTTTAGTTCCAAGATCCTTTTGCCAAGAGCAAGAGGTTAATCGACTTTTTAAATGATCTGGTGAGGTACATGTAGATATATTATCTTATTGACATGTTAACAACTATGCACTCGCCGCATTAATTATATTGAAAACATTGAGAATATTTCCGAAGGGGGAAGTACCAATCAATCCCGGAAATCCTGAAAACTTCTATGAAGGATTTTTCCTTTTGACGGGTTTCTTTTAACTGAAGTGCATGGGGATTTGTGATGGACTTGTTCGGATCTTGTTCTATTGGTGAATTCCTCAGAGTAAGTGCAATCAAACTGTTTGTCACGTGTTCTTCTGACCAGGCGTGACGTCGAGAAGTTGAACAGACGGAAAGGGGGGCTCTTCCGAAAGTTTTTCTCTATGGATCTAGCGATGGCAGTGTCTGATTGCGCCGTGGACAATGAAGAGAGTTTTGATAAGACGAGAGAAGTAGAGGTTACGAGTACCTCAAGATTTAGGAAATGGTAAATTTCACAATTTTATTGTACATTTAGAGCATGTTTGTTTGAATGAGAGAATTCTTCGTGAATTAAGTTTATGGATTTTTGCACATTTGATTTGCTAAAAATGATTACTCAATCGAAAATCATTAACGATAGAAAGAAAGTGCACCCATTAAGTTAGGAAAATAAATTTCTCGAAAATATATTTTTTTGATCATGAAGTTTTTCCCAAAAGGAACCACGCTTAGATTTTGATTCACTGCTAGTGAAAAAACTTTACAAATCCAAGCCTTCTGTTTTACAATATGTACAAAAGCATGTTTTTACAGTAATTTCTAATTTTTCTCAACACGCAAAAGTTTTGTTTTTAGGTTGAGGATTCTTTCTTGAGACAAAGACGGGAATGTGGAGTGGGGTGAGCATGGTTCCTGTCTAAACCGAAAATCGCACCAGATTGGACGGATTGGTTTTAAATAGTTCCTGCAGGAACCAATGGAAATCAGCAATAACTAGGGATTCTAGGTTCCGCACAAGGAATCTTTTCCTAATCTAAAGCTGAAGCATTTAGGATCAAAAACCGCCATTAGAAACAAGATGAACAATTTATGCAGTCAACCAGTAAAGATGACGTACGAAGAAAAATTCTTGGGTTATAAAAAAGATGGCGTGGTGCACATCAGTCAGCGCAAACGTACAAGAGCATCATACACAGCGATGCCCGGCACATTTGCAAAGAAAGCTCCAATCAATTTCTTGAGAAGTCAATGGTGCTATAATCCTCCTGCAATCGAGAAGAGTCAACATCTTTAAATACTACTAGCGATGCCCGGCGTAAAATTTCGTTTCTTTTTCCAAAGAAAGCAATTTGATTTCTCTATTTACAATTTTCTTTCTAGAAATTAATTTGAATGAGAAATGGTGCTTCTGAAATAGAAACCTTATTTCCTTTTCTCCATCCTTCGAAATAGAATTTTTGTTCTCAAATTGGCAAAAGAGATTATCATACCACATTCCTTTGATGTTGTCTCACAAGAGATTCTTATGGATCCTAAGCATAAATGTTACTTCAAGATATAATTCTCATATATTCCTTTACACCATCAATTATATTTTGTTGATAATCTTGTATAATACTAGTCTTTGATAAAATGACAAGGCTATATAAGCGCTATTGATGGCACCCACATTCATGCTTTTATACCTGTGTCAAAGCAAATCTCATTTAGAGGTAGGAAAGGCACCACCACTCAGAATGTGATGTTCGTTTGTTCATTTAATATGAAATTTACTTTTGTATATGCTGGTTGGAAAGGCTCTGTCAACGATTGTCGAGTGCTTACAGCAGCACTGGAGACTCCTCACTTAGAATTTCCTCGGCCGCCACTAGGTATTTGTTTGTCCTTTAAGGAGTAATTTTCTTTATGATCATATTTATAGTTACAAATTATGACCAATGTATGAATACATTGTTGTAGGCAAATACTATATTATGAATTCTGGTTATACAACAACTCCAGGATTTTTAACTTCTTTTAGAGGTGACCGGTATCATTTAAATGAGTATAGGGGTAGAGCGAGACGGCCAACAACTACAAGAGAATTGTTCAACTATAGGCATTCTTCTTTAAGGAACATCATTGAAAGATCATTTGGGGCATTGAAGAATTGTTTTTTCATTTTGAGACACATGCTCTCATTTGCAATTCGAAAGCAAGCACATATCGTAATTGCAAATTGTGCCATCCATAATTACATCTGTGATCAAGACAAGATGGATAAGAACTTTTCCCTATATAGAGATCCAATGTACTTGGCTAAACCTACACAGGATGAACTTACAAACGTTCAGTTGACCGAGGAGGGAAACCAAATAAATACGCTTAGGAAAACCATTGCTAATAAAATAGCAAGGGATAATAATATGCCGGAAATTCCATGAAATTGTATTTTCAACTTTTGTAATGTATTAGTATTATTTCGACTATTATTTTGTATTTGAGAATTTCCTATGTTGTTATTTATCCAATTTTTATTCATAGAAATAGAAATTTTATTCTGTTATCAAACGGATTTCTGTTTTAGAAATAGAAATTTTGAGTTGTTATCAAATGGATTTCTTTGCTTAGAAACTTGTCTAGGAAATAGAAATTGAGAAATCAATTTCATCTTTAATTTCTATACCAGAAATTTTATTATGCGAGGCCTAAGGGAGCGCATGACAAAATTTCTATTTCTCTTTTTTTGTTTTTTCTGTTCCTCGGAACAGATTTGAAACAGAAATCCGTTTGGTAACGTAATTTCATTTTTCTATTTCTAGAACAAATTTCTATTTCAAAAATAGATTTGGACTAAAATCGAAGTTAAAATTTTTAGCTTTTTTATTTCTAAAACAGAAATGAGAAATCAAAATTTTTTTTTATTGTTTACTCGTCACCGCCCGTCGCTCACTTGCAGCCCGTGGGATGCCGGATGCCCGTCATCGGTTGTCGGTTGCCCACCACCGCCCCGCCACTAGCCGTCGACTGCTGGCCACCGAACGTCAGTCATCGGCCACCACACTCCAGCCGCCCGTCGCCAACTGCCGGTCGCCGGATGCCGGATGCCCAACGGTCATTGGTTGCTCAACACTAATCTTTGGATGTCAGAGGCTCATCACCAACCATCGGATGTTTGCCGGCAACCGTCCACCGCTCACCACCGACTGCCGGATGTTTGCCGCCCACCACCCACTGCCGAACTTCGGCCACTAGCCACTTGCCGTCGGCCTCTTGTTGCCGGACTCTACTCCGGCAACTAGCCACCCGTCACCGGCCTCCTATCGTTGGACTCCGGATGTCGGATGTTAGACGTCGAACTTTGGACATTGGACGCCGGTTGCAAGTCGCCGAACTCCGATGTCGATTTCGGACTTTGGCCGCCCGCTGCCAGACGCCAAATGTCGAACTTCGGACTTCAGCCACCCGCCGCCGGTCACCGGATGCCGAACACCGATCACCAAACGTTGAACTTCAGCCACCGAACGCCGGTCGTTGCTGCTCCTAGAAATAGAAATTTTATTTCATTATCAAATGAATTTTTATTTTAGAAATAAAAATTTTGAATTGTTATCAAACACGTTTCTTTACTCAAAAACTTGTCAATGGAAGAGAAATTATTTCTGTTCCAGAAATTTTGTCATACGCCCCCTAAGGGCGTGAATGATAACCATTTTGGCCAAAAATGATTTCTGGAAAAGAAATAGATTTTTCTATTTCTATTTCTAGATGAGTTTATAAGCAAAAATACATATTTGATAACGACACAAAATTTCTATTCTAAAAATATAAATTCGTTTGATAATGACACAAAATTTCTACTCTAAAAATAGAAATTTGTTTAATAATAACACAAAATTTCTTCCTTTTGGATAGCGGCAATTGGACGAACGATGACGGCGGCGGTGGCGGCAAAAGAATGGCCGATGAACGACGGCGGCAACGGCCGATTCATAGCAAGGACAAATAATGAAAATAATTTTTATTTCTCATTTCTGTTCCAAAAATAGAAAAGTAGAAAAATTTTACTTCTAATTTCTATTGCAAACCTATTTTTGGAACAAAAATCTATTTCAAAATAGAAAAGTAGAATAATTTTATCAAACGGATTTCTATTCCGAAATAAGTCTGAATAGAAAAATTGTTTCTAAATAGAAATTTTAGTTTATCATGCACCCCCTAAGATTATTTATCTGGATGCCATGAATGTCCAACTTTCTTTTAAGTCCTACTAAAGATAAAAAGAAAAAAAAAAGAAAAAAGAAACCTGCACAATCAATCTCGATCCATCCCGAGAATCGAACCAAGACTGACCGATCCAATCCAGAATTGAATAAATAGGGTCGATTCCCAATTCCCAAATAAGAATTGACTCGTTTTGAAACCGGTCACTCCTAATACGAAGAATTAAGGAATGCACCTTTCAATTTCTTGATGATCATGGTCCCGTGCTGTTGATTCCTTATAATTAAATTAACCATTGTAAAAGGAAGGGAAAACATAAAAACCATATTATGCCCAAGATGATATATGGTGTATACTATTCTTACATTTTCCTTCAAAACAAAGGAATATCCATAGCAAGAGTAATTGATTTAACCTACTTCAATTCGCCGCTGATGCATCATGGCTCAAAGTTCCAAGAACTTTAAATTATTGAAAAAAAAAAAAAAAAAAAAAACAGAGCCGAGGAAAAGCGTGCAAGTGGTCTCCCAAGATGCCCGCACGACACGATGTTGTGCTACAAAAAGAAGGACGAGGCCTTGAAGATTGTCCATCAAAGCCGCTCCAGGAGTCCTTTCCTGTACAAATAATTGAATTTCAATTACGAGTGTCGCGTGCACTTATGAAAGCATCCATTTTCCTTTTTCAACATTATTGAATCCACTATCGTTTTCGTAATTTTGTTATTCTAGCACTAATCGAAACGATTTCCGTCCCCTATAGCTTAAAAAGTCTTTTGGGCACTAGCTAACAAGAGCTCGTACAAATATTCGAATCTCAGTAACAAGTATTGTGCGTACTTATCGAGAAATTCGATTATCTTTTTTGGCACTCAAATGCAGTATTTCTATTGTAATATTTATATTCAACACTAATCAAAACGAGTTTTATCATGACAGCTTAAAAGGTTTTGGACTTGGCACTAGCTAACAAGAGCTCGTACCATTATTGTATACGCTTTCTATTCAATAATAGGGGTTCGAGGCTTTGTAATACTTTGCCATTTTAGAGGATTTTCATCAAGTCCATCATGCAACGCACTTACTATTAGATAATTAACACGTGAAACAATTTGATTATAAAAGTAATTTCAAATATACATGTCACTTGTTAAATGGTGAATGTATAATTTTTCGGTTTATGCGGATGACGCACCTAACAATAATCGTTTAGAGAGCTGTTATTTTGTTATTTCTCTTCAAAATAAAGAACGAACACGTTTAAAACCGTAGAGGTTTATAGGTGCTTCAGATGCATGTGGTCTCAACGTATCTCAGCCCCTGAGATACGTCCCACTCCTTCAAAATCATATGTCATTGGCAATGGCCAAGTTGCCGGCCCGGCAAGTTTGGTTCTGTTCTTTATTTAATTTAAAGTTAAAACACATATGACAAGTTCACTCTCTATTAATTTCTATTAAATTTTACATTCAATTTGCTGAATTGGATAATTTATGGTAGTTGATGGGCATATCAGTTTTGGGTTTTACATTTTGCTTGTCGCAAATTTACCAATTTGCAATTTTTTAAGGTTAAAACTAATTAATGGTAGATTTGTTACAGATGTACTGATTTGAGGTTTTTTTTTGTGAAAATATTAGTTTTGGTTCACGTGTACCCATTGGTGGTTTTTTGTGGTCAAAAAATTAATTTAGAGTAACTTTCTCATACATTTACTAGTTTTAGATTTTTCATAATATTAACCCTTTAATCTATAAACTCCTTAACAAATCAAAAAATTTTAAATATGTCATCAATTCAGCCACATACGATTGCAAATATCTTTGATGCTGACGGGTGAGTCTATAATAATCATAACAATAATAATTCAAAAAAAATACAATAATGATATTATCTTAATTTACTCGAGGCCCGACAATTACTTAACCATTTTGTTTGGACCACCTCATTAGAGAGCGATAGATCGGTTTGATGCAACGAAGCAAAGAGGACGCCATCAATATTCCTGGGAAGTCAGATGACGTCCTTGCATACGAGAACTGCATAATAATTGGATTTAAATAATTCGACAAGGAACAAAAAATTAATAATAATAATGTTGATTTCATGTCGATATTACAAAAGCCAGCTCTATACGGCGTTAGCTGCTTCGCACGTGAAAACAGTCGGTCGATTGTCATCCACAAAATGTCTTTTTCTTTTTTTTAAAGTTCTCTCCATAAATTACGGGGGAAAAAGTTGATCGGATATTTTTATTAATTCGTGCTTCGGAACTCGAAATTGCAGGAGTAAGTTGTTGCAACCGCATTATTATATGCCGACTTGATTTAAACCACCCTCTTTTTCTTTCGAATTCAATTTATTTGTTTTAAGAATAAATAACTTCTGAAATTAGTGCATGTTTCGGACACGTCGAATTGGTGGCTTTGAAAATGTGATGCACCAAATGTCACTATCCAATATTCATCTACAAAATAGAATTATTCAAAGAAAATTATTATAAAAATTTCGCGTGAAACGCTTGTTAAGCAATAAAATAAGAAAATAATATATCGCGCCGATTGTTCTTATAACATGTACGATCAATATTTTGAAAATCAAAGATTTTTATATTGAGCACGTCACTATTACATGTTCAAGAATAAAAACGCAATTCTGAATAGTCAGAGGATTCCATTTAATCTCATATATCCATTAATTCTTTAAACAATTTAACTTTTTGGTATCACATCTTTCTCAATCTATGTATAACCATTTTCGAACATGAAATTCATTTGTGGTTTTCTTTATTTCAAATTTAATAAAAGTCTATGTATAACGAAATGGCTTCTTGCTCTATGCATTGATGTGTTTGAGCGAGGAATGTCTAGAAGAGGAGGGACTTTGCTCGGCATATGATCCGTTGCATAAGCATGTCGTCCTTTCAACAATTTGGCAAATTGAATTTCTACGAACCGTCGATCGCTCGGGTCAGCGTTCGGCTCATACGATTACCAAAAAGTCAACCCCCCTCGAACGTGTATATATTTCGACGTTTAATCGAAGCAATTAAGGTTTCGACCAAAATAAGAAATAAATCAAAGCAATAAAGGTCCACTTTGAAGCCAGAAGTCTATCTGCTTAGGTGCCATGATCAGGTGCAAATCGAGAAGCAGACGTCATAAAAGTTACAGAATCTCGTGACTATGACGTGCATTAATATAAGCTAATTAGTCAATTACATTACCTAAACGGACTTTCTGGTCTGTAGGGGGACGCTCCTGGTAAAACTAACATGATCACGGGTGCTTTTAATTTCGTCGGTCGTGGCGTTTTTTCATTACGAAAGAAATTAATTACTTACTAAGGAGAGCAGATGAATCGAGGCGACGTCAGTATTCGATTATTCCAGAATGGTTATAGTCATTTGTGAACTCAAAATCACGTCTGTAGAATGTACTCTCCATATGTTATCTAAAGCATAGCTCAAAATACAAGGGTTTTGGCAATATCTTTTCTATTGACCGTTTTTTTTTTTTTTCAGGGGAAAAATTAATTACGTTCATATTTCGTTAGAGGATATATTGCCACTCAAACGGTAAATTAATTCGGTGTTTCCTCCTCAAATCGATGGGATCCATATTATAGTTAATACAGAAATCTTAGTAAACCTTGCACACAGGATGATTGTTTGCTAAAAATTGCCTCGTTTGCACACCTAACAAAAGTGTCAATAACTTATCAACAAGTTTCCAGGAAATTTAATGAGAAAATTATCAAAAAAGTTCTAAAACTTATTGTGTAAATGCCAATTCAATCATAAATATTTTAATTTGGCCATTCTAGTCCTAAATCTTTTAACAATTTGCCAATGTAGCTCTTCCAACCAATTTTGCCCGATAATCGCTAACGTGGACGTTGGCGGGTTTGCATGACATGGCTAACATGTAAACAATTTTTTGTATTCTTTTTAATTTTTCTGAATTTTATATCATTTTCTCGATTTTTTTTCTTTTTCTTTGCTTTTTCTATATTTTTCTTCTAAGATCATCAGGGGCTAGCAATCTTAGTCGGCCAACTGGGTGAGGGCCACGATGCCCTCAGCGGACTTAGTAGGAGAAAAAGGAAAATGAAGAAAGAAAAATTAAAAATATATATAATAAATTATAAACAATTCATAAAATTTAAAAAAATTGGTGGGAAGTAGTTTATTGGTAAATGGTCAAAATGTTTATAACTTAATTGGTAAAATAAAAAAATTTATGATTGAATGCCATTCATATGATAGGTTTATGACATTTTTGGTTATTATCTTGAAATTTAAGTGACCCTTTGAGTTTTTCTACCAATAGTTTTTTAAATCTATTATAATTATATCAATTTAATTCTAAACCTTTTAACAGTGTCTATCTAGTCATATATCTTTTAATGATATCAATATAATCCTAAACCTTTTAATGGTGTTAATTTAATCATAATTTTTTTTGACTTAAAGCTAATTCAATTTTTTCAACTAATTTTGGCTGGGCTTTGCTAACATGGATGCCGATGATTTACATGGTATGATTGGTAATAAAGTGGTCAACTGTTAATAATATTATAATAATTTTTCAATTTTTTTCTTTTTCTTTCTTTTTCCTTCCTATTCCTTTGGTCAATCGTTGGATCTCAACGACTGGCCAAAGACAAGGGTGAGCTTGACTATGATTGGGCGAGATGCAACATCACCAAAAGCCACAAGGGCGGTCTCATGAGGGACGAGGCCTAGCCTTGCTAGTGGTTGGTAAGTTCCATCACTGGTGGTCCTATGGGGCAGGGTGAAGAGCTCCAAGCCCCTTAGCTACACATGCTAACCTCAAAAGAACTCGAAACTTCTCGTTATTCCAGGTGACAATAATACACCCATCAATCACCCAAGTGACACAACCCACATACAATCGCGCATAAAATGTTTGACTAACTCAAGAGAATCAATGATTGGAACCACCTCTAATCGGTACCGCCTTCAGACAGCTCGAGGTGGTGGGGGGTTCAATCAGCCTTGTCGTACTCCTCGGCAAAAGGAGGGGCGGGGGGGTTGTTTTAAAAAGAAGGGGGTGATCGGAAAAGCACTGAGAAACATCGACAGATAGTTTCAGTACAAAAAAATCGTTTGCTGTCCCACTGAGCTACAGTAGCTGGCTGTGCATTAGTTGGTGATTAGGAGGTCACTCCATTCATTCGACGGAGTTAATGCTGACTTGACAAACAAATTGTCTCTCTAAATCTCACTCGATGTGTAGGCGCACCAGGAGGTTCGGCACGGTGCAATTCCACGTAATCCAGAAACCAGGAAGTTCGAATGACTCGTGATTCTGTACTAACTAAACCAATGGGCGAAACGATATTTTAAGATCCAATTGCTTATGCGCGTTCTATGTGCGTGCACGTGGGTGTGTTTTTTTTATTTTCTTTGATTCATTTGAGCATCAATGGTTTGCCATAACGAACTTTCATTGTTACAAAGACTAGAGAAGCCTCCTAGTGACTCAATGAGCCGGTTTGCCTAATCATATCCAAACCGATTAATCTGGTGGAGGGTTTCTGCTTATTTGACATACGAGATTCACAGGATTGACGAAAAGGAGTGCGATTCATTGGGGGGAAAGTATGTGATTCGACCGGATGTCCATATTTTACTTAGATGAATACGCCGCACCAATAACAAATATTCCCAAAAATCGATGGATCGGATCCCGAAGATCACGCTTTCGAAGTTGGCTTACTTTAATGGAGATTCACTCTCGCGGAGCCAAAGAACGGACGGGAAAATGCCGAGCATTCGAGTGCTCCAGGGAACGTGTCCGTCCCTGTTCCTTTCTCCTCTCCACAGTGGCTCCATTGACAGGATCCGCAAGGACAAAACCGCATATGGCGAAACATCAATCGCATATCATATGCACTTCCTCCTCCGAGTGCCCCTCTATTGTGTTGGGTCTTTTCAACCAAAGATTCGAAATGCAGCTTTCTGTTCGTGCCGCGATCGTTGCGTCGCTAGCTCCTCCGTGGCCAAAACCCCACGTGTTGTTTTCTTCTTCCATCGCATGAGGTGGGCCCCCACACGAGACCCTCCCTTTCTCGACGCATGATCTTTAGTCGTCCGGGCCGAATTTCGGAACCCACGAATGACAATCCTTGTTTTTTCTTCCATCACACTAGCCTAGGTGAGCCCCACGAGAGACCCTCCCTTTCTCGACGCATGATCTTTAGTCCAGGCCAAGCTTCGGAACCCGCAAATGACATGGGGACAGGAATACGGGACTAACGGTCATAGTGCGACATGGTCTAACTAGTTGTTGCGCACTAACACGGGGCGATGACGTGGCGCGATCGTGTCAGTCGACCCTTTTTTTTTTTCCCTCATTGACACGAAGTCGAAGCACATCCCCGAGCGTGCCCCAAAAAGTCCCGAATCCAATTGATGCTGGGACAACTTAGTCCATCTCCTCACCTTTGCATTCAAGTGACAAAGGGAATATAACACCAAAGTTCAATTTTTCTCTGTTGGTCGTGGAGGGTTAGGCAATCCATGGGCAAGGATGACCTCATGTCCCAAAGTTCAAATTGCTGTAGAAGCAAATTTGGGTGCCTTGTTCCATCGCACCACGTAGGGGAACACGAAAAGATCGCAAGGAGATTAGGGGGACACGAAATGATCATAATCTACGAGCTTGATGGGGACTCGATTGAGAAGATTAATGGGATGTTTACTCATAATTCTGCTGCTTCGCTGTCGTTAAATTAGTCTTCGGCGATCATTACGGATTGCATTATGATGTTGCTTTCGTACTGATTTTAAGACAAATTAGGAGACGCAATTTCATGGTCCCCATCTCCCCGTATTAGGAACGCTGTTTTATCGACTTAATCTTGTCGAAAGATGATTGGGTTTGTTGTTCGGTTTGATTAAGGATTTTAGCCAGCTTCTTTTGTGTATTGGACAAAAAAGAAAAAACTTCAAGAGACATCCATCGAGTAATGGTGAGGGTTCGATCCATCTCACGATGACCAAGCCCTCAAAAGAGATATTACGAGCAACCGTGCAATGTGGTGATTATTTTGGGGATGGGTGTCGACTCGTGAACCATTTGAGAGAGCCTCTCTTAGATTAGGGATGTCACGACTCCCACTTGAAGAATTAACTTTCATGTGAGTACTAACTGATGAACTAATGTATGCGAGTTCCCTCCACTAATTTAAAAATTTGATAGGAATTGCATATTGTCCAAATTCTCTTGTCCATTGTCATTCTCCTCCCTCATTGGATCGAATATGGTCTAGTCCATCCATAGACCACATATCAATTGGAGGGGATCCTATTTTAATACCATTTTGTAGCAACTTAGCTTGGTTCTCACGAGCCAAATCACCAAAAGGAGTACTTTAAGTAATTGGAGAAGGTAATGACCATTTTGTAGCGAGTGTTGATTGGTGAATAGTTCAACAAGGTATTTCCCATCTTATGTGAGATTTGATATGTTACAAACTCTTTGGTTATATTAATTAATGTATAATAACTTGACTCGGTCCACGAGGACCAAATGATCAAAAGTAGTACGCTAAATGATCGTACAAGGTGGTACTCATTTGATGATGGTATTGATCGCTCAATAAGTTATACCACTACCACCTAGTGATACTCCCCCATTCAATGTGCATCTCGGTCTAATTGTGTCCCCTACTATCTTTAAAGTCTGTCAGGAATCACATCTCATTCAAGTCCTTTTAGATCATCCGTCACTTTCCACTCCTGTGGAATTGAGTATAGGCTTAGTCTATCCACAACCATAAATCTAATACAAGGAAGGTTACTTGATGTCATCTATAATAACCTGAACTTATTTCATGTGAGCCAAATCACAAAAGCAAGTATTATAATGGCACATATGATAAAATTTCCACTTTTTTATTTTTTTGTTTTTTTGTTCCTCTAAACATATTTAGAATAAAAATCCATTTGATAGCGCAATTTAATTTTTTTATTTCTGAACAAATTTCTATTCTAAATTGATTTGAAAAAAAAAATTATAAAGCCTAAAATTTTTAACTTCTCAATTTCTATTTTAAAATTGAAAATCAATTTATGGTCGTAAATTAATTTTGTTAAATTTTATCATACGTATCTTAAACAATCGCGTAAGGTTTCGACAAAAAATGTTTGAAACATGAATCGGCATCTCTCCCATTCGGCCCGGTATTCGGGATGTGACGTTAAGATGCTGGTGAAACTGCGGTCGAGATTTGAATGAACATTATGGGACTCGAAGCGTGATGCTGATGTGATGGAGACAGTTTAAGTTTTTCCCAAATTTTTTTTTTCAATGTGTTTTGTGTCATAAAAGTGAAAAAGGAGCGCATTCGTGACGTCGCTTGCCATTTTTAGCTCAATCTGGGCCCACCAAACACCAAGCTAAGTGGAGGAGGAAGAGGGAGCTTTGAGGGAAATACTCCCAGCCGGAGAATATGCCTCCTGTCAAGGCCCAGGGACTAGAACGAAGGGCGGAAGCAAGACCGGACCTGAACCGATCACCGTGACTCATGACGCGAGACCCACGTCAACTCGTAATTTGATAAAATGATATATGTAATAAAAGTCTTAAAACTTATCAGGAAAATGCGATTAAATTCTAAAATTTATAAGAAATGCAGTCAAGTCATAAAACTTATCAAATTCGTCTAATTGAATCTTAAAGTTAACACCGTTAAATTTACTGATAGAAAATGCTAATGTGTCATTTTAAATGAATTTTTATTTTCCACGTGGCTTTTTAAAATTATTTTTTTTGAAAAATCTTTAAAAATTAGGTTTAAAAACTTAAAAAGAAAAGCTAAAATTTATTTAAATATGTAATTGTTAAAAAAAAAAAAAAGAAAGTAAATGGCACCAACGGGCAATTCCACTGCCGCCGCCCATCATTGGAGGGGTCGGTGACGGTAGCCAACCCTTGCCCAACCAAGGCGAGGCCTCACTAGCCCTAGGCTCGGGCTTGGGCACGTAGGCCCTCACGAGAGGCCGACGACCATCGCCCGCCCTGGGTGAGGCCTTGTCGGCCCTTACTTGGGGCTAGGGAGGGTCACCCAGATCCAAGGGAAGGGGCCTTGCCTAGGGCAGACAATGGTCACCGGCTCCCTGTGAGGGCTACAAGGCCTCGCCCTAGGTGAGCGATGGTGGTCAACCCCTCTTGAGGGCCGACATGCCCAAATCTGGGCACCCTTGCCCAACTTGGCGGGGGTGGCAGGCCCTTGCCAAGAGCCGGTAAGGCCTCACCCTAGCCGATGAGGGCTAGCCACCCCTGCCCAGGGTTGGTAACCATCACTAGCCCCTCTGGCAATGGGCAGTGGTGGCGGAAGCTTCCACTAGTGCCTTTTTTTTTTTTTTTTGGAATAGTTATGTTTTTAAAATAAATTTTAAGTTTTCCTTTTAGTTTTTAAATCTAATTTTAAAAGGATAAAAATAATTTAAAAAGCCACGTGGAAAATAAAAATTCATTCAAAATGTCATGTCATCATTTTCTATTAATAAGTTTGACAGTGTTAAATTTAAGACTCAATTGAATCAATTTGATAAATTTTAGGACTTGGTTGTACTTTTTGTAAGATTTATAACTCAATTGCACTTTTTTGATAAGTTCTAGGATTTCTATTGCACATATCCCTTTGATAAATTATATGTATCGGAATAAAAAAAAATTCTCTTTTAGTCTAAGATTCCATGAAGCCGCATGAAAAAGAAACCTACTATTGTTTTGGACAATTTGCTATCATAAGGGAATCTACATGTGAGCACTAATTAGCATTGACATACGATACGACACGTCGACACATCATTTTTTAAAAATAAGGAATTCCAATACGTAGGCACATGTTGTGTATTTAATGTATATTTATATATATGATAAATTATTATTTTTTCGAATTAATTTGATTCAAATTCATAAATAAATAAATAAATAATAAAAAGAGTCTAAAATGAATTTACACTAAAAATCACGAGTCATGTGATGTAAGAGTCAGAAGAGAATAGAAGACTATGTTTTTCTCATTTTTCCAATTATTATTATTATTTTTTTTTTTTTACATTTTGACCCATTATTTATTGAAAATTTTTAAGATTGATCTCGTATGTATCGGAATCGTGTGTCGGAATTCTGAACTCTTGTGTCGGAAGAATTGATCATGAAAGGCTTTCAAAAAGTGTCGATACTTCCTTGTGTGAGGATATGATTGAGGTGGGGTGAACGATGAACATCGCTTGAAGTTCCATTGATCTTTTAAAAAGCTAAGAGGGTACATGTCTCTTGTCACTTTCAAATACTTGCCAAGGGAACCCAATGGACGCACGCTCTTTAGTGCACCAAACGATCCTCTCTGTCCTTCCAATTTCCAACACGACTTCGACTTCTTAAGCTTGATTCTCCTTCCTACTTTATTCCCCTTCCAAGATATTTGTCCCTCTTCGTCCCACGCAGCTCGCATGTTACACTAGAATTCTCGTCTGCAGTCCGACCAATAGTCTATTGGTAATAGTTACTAGATAAAAAAAAATGACCCAAAAAACGTCCTTTTTTTTTTATAATCTATTGGCATAGATAAAAAAAAAAAAATTACGTTTTTTGGGTCATAAAGAGATGACGATTTCTTAGATTCCCTTATTTTTTACGTGAGAATGGGGGACAACCAATAAGAAGGGAAATCGCTGGTGATTTGCACGGCAACGCCTTAATCTTCCGAGCGTGCGTGTCCAGTTGGGAAGCACGGGAAGCACGCCCAAAAGAACTGAGAATTATTAGAAAGCAGTAATAGGTACCAATTCGAGGGGCATCCGCCACCACCACCACCTGACAAAATAACAATAAAAAAAATTGAAAAAAAAAGTGAAGACACACATTTTAAAACAATTTTTTTGTGCAGAAAAAACCTTAATAAATATAGTATACCTGCTTGATAATTTATTCCTTACATCATTCTTAAGTGATTGTATTTCTCGTGTAAAGTACTTCAACGTTATTTAGAATATTGTGGTGTAACTGACAAGTGTTAACACAAGTGAGATCCACTAAAAAATGTCGTGCGATGCATTTAGCTGGCCATCATCACTTATTTCATCCTACAAGTGTTTGGACTTATTACTACTGTGGTGGCATAATTGATACCCTAGTGCCTATTTCAAATGTTGGTGGGCAGTTGGCCATAACAAAAGCTACCCTCACATGCTTTTCGATTCGAATTTGAGAGGATGGGTGACAATAGCATCGAAAGCACGCGCGATATGGATCAAATAGTAACGCGGCCCAATAAGGTCAAGGGCCTGTTCGGTATGAAGAAAGTCGGTCCGATGGGGGCAGAGGCCCCTAGTTATAATAAAGGCTTGTATGGTAACATTCCCATTTATTCGTTTTTTTGCTTTTTTATTCTCCAGAATAGAAAATGATCATAAATTCATTTGGTAATGTTAGTTAATTTTTTTATTCCCTAAAATAGAAAAGTGGTCAGGAATAGATTTGGAATAGAAACAAGTAGGAGAAAAAAATAGTTTTTTGTTTCCGAAAACAATTTCTAAAAATAAGTCATTCTCTTTTTCTTTTTTTTCTTTTTCTTCTTCTTCTTTGTCTAAATGGTCAATGGAGACTTGCCGCCCGCTGCCAAGCACCACTCGTTGCCAATTGCTACCGGTCATTGATTGTTGGTTGTCGCCCGTCGTTGGTCGATTGCCAGTTGTTGCCCGCCGTAGTTTGCTGCCAAGAGGAGGAGAAAGAAGAGAGGAAAAGAAGAAAAATCTTTTTAAAAAATATTATAATATTAAAAGAAATTTTATGGTACAAAAATTTGTGGATCATATCAAATGCATTTCTTTCTTTTTCTATTCTATGAATCGGAATTTTGTATAGTTACCAAATATGTTGCTTTACTTAGAAATTGTTCCAAGAAATAAAAATAGAAAAAAATTATTTCTGAAAAAAAAAACTATTCCCGGGAACAAAAATATTATCAAGCGCACCTAATATCTCCCATCTTCGGTTGGCTCTACTAATTAAGTGTTGGGCCTATACAAAGTCGAAATTTCATCGTCATCCGTCGCTTCGTTGCCTCTCAAAAAGAGGCGCGAAAAAGCAGAAACACAGAGACACGGGGAGAAGAGCGGCCTTGATCGGTGCTGATGCGCAGAAGCAGCTCCTGGCTCTGATTCGCGACTTCACCTCCGAGAGATCACAATGAGGTAATCTTCTCTCTCTCTCTCTCTCTCTTCTTCGTCAGGACTCGTGCTCGTCTTGTGGAGTAAGAGCATTTTTTGGAAGCAACGACAAAAGTGACAATCGAATTAGTAATGTAGGATCGTGAGTTCCTGAGCTATGAATAGAGTTAGCACCGGTCGTAGGAGGTGATGCAAGATTGCTTCGTTGTCGTTTCTTTTCGAGATGAATGGATCGAAATTTGAGTTCAATTGACTTCGATAAAGTTGCTTTAGACTCATGAGAGGGAACGAGATAAAATTGGATATGATAAGATATTATATTCAGAATTTTGTTATTTTTGTTAGATTTTTTTTTTTTTGGTCACCCTACTCTATTCCTACTCTACACTCACTCTCAGACTTTTGCCCTGGGTGTGGGAGTCGAAACCCACTCCTGAAATTTACGCGTCCCCACCCCATCCCCCCTGAGAAGGTGGAGATTTGAACCCCTCACCTCCCCCTTCCAAGTTGGAAGGATGGCCACTGGGGCGAACCCTCAATGGTTTTTTTGTTAGATTTTATTCACTGTTTGGTGAATCATATTAATAAAGTTCAATATATTTACATCGTATCATGTATATTTTATCAATATAAAATAATGTATTGGTGTAAATTAATCTAAAAGTTCATAAATGGAAATGCTAAACATCCATTGCGACACTTTTGCCTACTTTATGTTTATTTGCTCTTTTTATTTTGTTTTTCCTCTCTTTTTTAATTATTTTATTTTATTTCTTTTTTCCCCTTCAATCATTCTCTAATAAAATTTTATTAAATATTAAACTGTATTAATATACCTAAAATATGTAATAAATATAAATATATTTATATATTGAATTTATATTATAACAAGTCGAATATATAAATAAAAATAAGATTAATTTATAAAACTAAATAGTTACCATGAATTTCTTATATTATAATTCAAATATTTTTTATATTGATATAATTTTAATTTTTTTTTTAATTTAAGAAGTTTGTTATTAAAAAAAAAATAACATTCCTATTATGGATATTAGAAATTTTATTCACCTTTATCCTATTTCCTCTATGGGATAATTTTATTTGTCATATATTCATTTCGTATCTAACTTTATTCTGTATTGAGTGCGCACCAAATACAAAATAGAGTAAAGTTTATCATAATTGCTAGGTTTTGGCATCATGTCTATAGTGACACAAGTGTTAATGTGCGTCTCTGTTAAGATGTGTAGAGCGAAGAGTAGCCAGTCTCAGGAAACAAATTGAGGAGATGCAATCGTAGCACAACATGCTTTAACGAGTTGTCACGCACTACACGGAGCGATGATGCGGCACGACTCATTGGTGTTAAGTCGAAGCACATCACCAAGCAGTCTTGAAAAGGTCCCGCATCCAAGTTTTTTCTTTCGAAATATACTGCAATTTTCATTGAAACTCAAGAGTTCTTAAACAAAAAGTTCGACAAAGGGACATCCAAACACAAAAATTCCCAAAGAGGTTGGGGGACTAGCTGTCCAAAAAGCAGAACAGGTATTCCAACGATAGCCTTAGGGCGCGTTTGGTAACGATTCTGTTCCCGCGAGCTGATTCTGACTAGAAATGATTATTTTTTATTCTGTTCCCAGGAACTGATTATGAGTAAAAAAACGCGTTTGATAACTATTCAAAATTTTTGATTTTGGAATAGAATTGCGTTTGATACCGTGCTAATTGATTATGTTCCAAATTAATTTCTTTTAATTTTTAAATACTTTTTCCTTTTCTTTTTTTCCTTTTTTTCCTTTTTTTTTTCTTTTCTTTTTTTCCCTTTTCTCATATTCTTCTTCTTCTTCTTCATTTGGCCGGTCCCCGACCGGCGACTGGCTAGACGAGGGCCGTCGACGCTCATCGGAGTGTCGCCGCCCTCGGTGAGGTCGGCCCTCGTCGGCCGAGCCTCGCCGGCCGGGCGAGGCCCGCCCGGCCACCGGTGAGGCTCGGCCTCGCCCAATGTGGCGAGGCCGAGCCTTGCCCAATCTGGCAAGGCCAAGCCTCGGCGGGCCGGGCGAGCCTCGCCTAGCCGCCGCAAACCTCGCCCGGCCACGGGCGAGGCTCACCCAAGCCCCGCCGGTGGCCGGGCCGGCCTCGCCGGGGTTGGGCAAGGCCGGCCTCACCGGTGGCTAGGCTTGCCTCCGGCGAGCTCGTTGAACCTCGCCTTGGCCGGGCGAGCCTCCGGCGAGCTCGCCGGACCGGCGGACGGCAACCGACGACCAGCGGTGGACAGCGGCGAGCGGCAGCGAACGGTGGCGGGCGGTGGTGGACGACAATCGCAGGATGTCGGAAGGAAAGAAGGAGAATTTTACTGTTTTGATTCTTTTTTTGATTCTCGGACGGAGAATCATATTTTTTTTTTTATTCTCAATTCTCTTCCCAATCTGTTCCCGAGAACAAAATTTTTACCAAACGCGATTCTCGTCCCAAACTGATTCTGGAAACAAAAAATCAGAATCAGGCACTGTTTGGCACATTGCCAAACAGGCCCTTAGCGACTCAATCAGCTACTTGGTTCTCGGACTTGCAATAATGGCCAAGGAGATATGCTTGGATTGGGCCATCCGGATCCAAGCGTCCTTTGACAGAGGTACCAGCTCCCACTGCACGTGAGTCGTTTCCTGTACTTCGTCCATGAGCTCAGCACGGTTAGTCTTGATTTTCTCTCTCCTCGATTGGAAACGCATCAAAGTTTCGAGCAGAGCCAAGGTTCCGATTTGAATTGTCGACGAAGATGGCACTTTCATGGCAAACCCATTTGGTGGAGCACCTGTCTCATCTCGGAGGACCCCCGAAATCACTCCTTCAGCCTCACCTTCTAGAAAGGCTCCATCAATGTTAATTTTGAAGGTAAGGACTTTCAGTGGGGTCCAATTTCTTGTCGATTGAGTCGTTTCTGGCTAAAGTATCAAGCTTTGGTTGTTCCACTTGCTGAAATTTTTGAGTGATGTCCTCGCCGAGTCAATTAAAGTTTTCGGATTTGGGGGTTGCCTTCGGAAAACGAAATCATTCCTTGATTTTCAGATAAATCACAAGAGGGTTGCGATCTCATCGAAGGTAATTGAGTTGCCTGGTTGTAATATTTGATCTTGTAACCATACCTCAATTCATGTTACATTTTGAAGCAAAATCTGGATTTTTACATCAGGATCTATCCAATAGATACTGAAGAACTTGTCCATGCCCTCATCTTGCATTCAAGTGACAGAGAACACAAATCAATCCCCATCTTGATTTTATTATCTGTTGGTCCTGGGGGATAGGCAATTCATGGGCAAGAATGACCTCATGTCCCAAAGTTAAATTGTTGCTAGAGCCAATTTGGGTGCCTTGTTCCATCGCACCACGTCGGGGAACACGAAAAGATCGCAAGGAGGATTAGGGGAGACGCGAAAAGATCATAATCTACGAGCTTGATGGGACTCGAGTGAGAAAATTAATGATCTTTACTTCCAACTCTGCTGCATTGCTGTTGTAACGGTCCAATTCGTTTCACGACGACCGAGCCCTCAAAAGAGATATTCTGAGCAACCGTGCAGTGTGGTGATTGTTTTGGGGATAGGCATCGACTTGTGAACGAACCGCTTTTATCTTATGTGAGATTAAGGATGTCATTGTTATAATTATGGTTATAATTATGGTTAATGGATCAACGAAAGCCAATAAATTAAGATACGTCTTTTTTGTTCACGTATCTCTTTTTAGATTCATGAATTTCCTAAACTTTTATGTCCACGTATCTATTGAATTCATGAATTTCCTAGATTCATGTATTTTTTAGTTCATGTATTTATAGAGTTCACGAATCTCTTGAATTCATGTATCTCTGGATTCATGAATCTCTTGAATTCATTTATCTCTTGATTCATGAATTTCGTGGATACATGCGTCTATTTAATTCATGTATCTCTTCTATACATGAACTAAAAATCCCTATAAATAGATGGGAGCATACAGCTTCATTACAGTCTTTTGATTTTGGTTTTTCTGACTCCATTCCAACAAGACTTTGATATACTTTTCTACTCCTCTAATTTTTCTGTGTGTTAATCCAAACAGGTTCGAGATGTTGTATCTTGGGAGGCATAGTTCGTGAATCTGTGGAGCACCATTGGCAGGAACTAATCGCCTTAAGGAGATTCGGTTATCCGTACCTCACCTCCAATTTTATGTTATATCTTATTTTCTTCTTCTCCAAGAGTTGTAAGTTTACATAAAAATAAGAATATTATATAGCTGTTATCGTCTTCTCTACATTGATATTCTAATTACAACAAATAGTGTGCATTCTCTGGATTAATTTCCAATAGTCATAACTCCCACTTGAAGAATTAACTTTCTCATTACTAGCTAGTGACCCGATCTATGCATGTTTTCTCCGCTATTCTAGAAGTTTGCCAAGAGCTGCATATTGTCCAAGCTCTCTTGTCCTATTGGTCATTCTCCTCTCTTGTTGGATTGGATATGGTGCAATCCATGTTACTTGTGAAAATGCAATCCCACGATCTCCATAACTAGAATAAGAACACATTGTTGACACCTAAATTTTGATAACCTGGTCATTCATTTATTGCTTAGAAAATTAGGGATTAATTTTTAACCCCTAAACAAAATATTAGAGTTTTATAGCATAGCATGTGCATTGGACCAGCGACAAATGGATTTGAATTGATAGTTCAAAGATTTAATTTAGCAAAGTTGGACTAAGCCCCACGGAGAGAGGAATTGGCCCGAGTCCATTATTTTCTAAGACCGAAAATTGACTCATGAGAAATAGCGATTTGATATTTTCGTAAAGGATTTGTATTATTCTTTCAATATTCAGTAAATCTTTCATATATTCCTGCAATATATACATTGGTGATATACTTTGCTGCAAATTGGAAGATTTCAGATGAAATATCAAGAGAGAATATTGCACGTGGGGCATATATTGAGTGATATATTCTATGTCTCAAGACACGAAATATTACATGGCCAAAGGAGATTTCGTACGTGTTTCGGAAATAGAAGAAATAGGAAATAAAGAAAAGTCGGCTTACAAATGCATGATACGCAAGGGCGAGGAAGGAAAAGGAATTTGAATATATATTCATGCGTCGGGAAAAGTGCCAAAAAAGTCCTAAACCTTTTTTTGGTGCCGATTTAGTCCTAAACCTTTTTAAGTTGTGCCAATTCAGTCCATTTGGCCGGCCGGAGCTGACGTGGACGCCGGCCGGAGACAGCTGGCCGGCGAACAATTTTTTAATATTTTTTTCGAATTTTTTTAATCTTTTTCGAATTTTTTTTCTTTTTTTTTCTACTTTCTTCTTCCTCTGGCCGGCGAGGTCGCCGGCCGCCACCGGCGAGGCTCGCCCCCCGGCCAGGGCCGGCGAGGTCGGCCTCGCCCGGCCAGCGGCGAGGTCGAGCCTCGCCTCGGGCGACGGCGGCCTCGCCCAAGGCTCGACCTCGCCACGGCGGGCGAGGCCGAGCTCGCCGCCGGGCGGCGACGGCAGCCTCGCCCAACCGTGTGGCGAGGTCGAGCCTCGCCTCGCCTCCGCCGTCGCCACGGGCCGGGCGACGGCAGCCTCGCCTCGGCTAGGCGACGGAGGCCTCGCCGTCCCCGGGCGAGGCCGCCGTCGCCGCCATCTGGCGAGGCTCGCCGCCGCCGGCCGGCGGGCGAGGCTCGGCCTCGCCGGATCTGGCGACGGCGGCCTCGCCCGGCCGACGGCGAGGCCTCCGTCGCCTAGCCGAGGCGAGGCTCGGCCTCGCCCGGCCGTGGCGAGGTCGAGCCTCGCCCGATCTGCGGCGACGGCGGCCTCGCCGTCGGCGGGCGAGGCTCGCCTTCGCCGGGCCGGCGGGGACGAGCCTCGCCCGCCGACGGCGAGGCTGCCGTCGCCCGCCGAGGCGAGGCTCGGCCTCGCCCGGCCGTGGCGTGGTCGAGCCTCGCCAGACCGGCGAGGCCGCCGTCGCCCGGCCGAGGCGAGGCTCGACCTCGCCACGGCTGGGCGAAGCCGAGCCTCGCCTCCGCCAATGGCCGGCGAGGCGACCTCGCCGGCCCTCGCCTCCCCACCGGCGCCGCGCGGCGCCGAGGAAGAAGAAAGTAGAAAAAAAAAAAAAATTCGAAAAAGATTAAAAAATTCGAAAAAAATATTAAAAAATTGTTCACCGCCAGCCAAGCTGCCGGCGTCCACGTCGCCCGGCCAAATGGACTGAATTGGCACAACTTAAAAAGGTTTAGGACTAAATTGGCACCAAAAAAAGGTTTAGGACTAAATCGGCACAATGACAAAAGGTTTAGGACTTTTTTGGCACTTTTCCCTTCATGCGTCCATTGGAGTGAAAAAGAGGAAAGAAACAAAATATAGGCAGGGAAAGACTAAGCACGTCCTTGACCTGTAAAAGAGGACGCACTAGAGGAAAAAAAAGGAGGAGGCCACACAATTGAGAATCTCACAATATACATTGAGACACACGGCCATTCATAGTTCGAGAGCTTAGAGAGATACGTGAAAGAGCGAGTTTCCTTGGCCAAGTCTTGGCCGAGACCCAAGCTGATGCCCCCGCCACGGTGCCCTCACCGTCTGCAACGCCTTGTTAACGAGTCGCTGCCCTGTTGAGCTGTTGTCGATGCCATGATCTGATAGGCCCAAGTCGCACCAAGCTCCTTGACGTGCTGCTTTCTCTCCAGAAGCACTGTTGCTTGATCCATCGAATCGGATTAAAAGCGACACAGATGCTACTCTGATTCCCACCACAGCACGAGTCAATGACGACAAAGCCATTGTCCCGATCACCCCAGTTGCTGCTCGGCGACATGTCCTGGTCCGCTGATCCACTGGCTGTCATTTGTGTCGCTGCCGGGGCTCGTTAATACTCGACCGGTTTTGAATCAGCCTCTGGTCGAGTCTGACTTTGCTTTTGCAGATCTTCTCGATGTGCCCAACGTAGACATCCCCAATAGAAAAGACAACAGTCAACTCTGAGAGGGGGATTGACCGTGTGAGGGGGATTGACCGTGTTATACTGTGTTTTTATCGCAATGGGTCCTTCTCTTACTCGGCAATACATTGCTGCTTTGCTTTCCTCTTCGTTGGATCCAACGAAGTCAACAGAATTCGTTGGGTCCAATTTGGATTTTTTGCAGAGTTCTTTGGTCTTGTTGAGAAGTACAAAATTCCTAGAGTCGGAATCCATCGACGGTGAACGTCCATCATCATTGTTCATTTGCAAGCCAACCCACCACTGATTCATTACCCGTTGATCGTGATTTGCAAGTTGCCAAATTTGAAAGCCGACATTCGAATTAGGTAAAAATCTTATCTAATTTGATTTTCAAATATTCCGCCTTCTTATTTAAAATATCGTTGATGCACAAATTTTTGATATGCTATCATGTCCACAATTTCAAATAGCCTTTTAAATTAGGGATTATTCCCCAATTTTACAAAGTACATACGGTTTATAGTTTGATTTTATACTCGAAATATGAATCGCAAACACATTGAAAAATCGCAAATCTAATCTCACGATTCACGATTTCATTAAAAATTGGTAAATCAAATCTCATACATGAGATACGATTTGTCGATTTATTATATAGATATTGATCATATCTTAACTAATTGCTACCGTGTTGTTTTTTATGCCTTTGTTTGAATTGATTTTCTTTCTGTAAAAGAAAACCCAAAATATATATATATATCATGTTAAAAAAGATCAAAAACATTAATTTAGGATGTTAAATTCTCTTTTCATTTATTTAAATTGTGCGTTCAATTATTAGATAATTTTAATTTCGAATTTTATAAAAAAGAAAACGTAAAAAATATCATGTGTATGTCACCTAGAATGAGGTCATTCCTCGCATGTCATCTAGTCCTAGGATCATTTAAATGTGTGGCATATTTAGGATAGTTTCATTTAATATTTACCCGTCATTAGATTACGTCATTTAGTTAATGTCGCGTGATATATAGTTTACATGTTAGATTTATTTAATTGTATATCACATGTCATGTTAGTATAAACATATTTTTGTACATCATTACATTGCATTGCACGTACACTAAAGTTTCATTTGAATAAGAGAAAACCTAAAAGAAATTTGAAACTGCGTGTTAATTAAAAATCATATGTAGGGTTATTGATAGGGGTGAGCGCGGTTCCCAATTCCTTTTTTCTGGGAACTATATATGACGCGACATTAACTAACTTGTAATGATGCATATTGAATCTTTATAAAATATGATCAATATGCCTGTCGCGACTTACCTCTCGGGGAAGGGAATATGTTTAGGAGTATTGCCTAAAAGACGGGCCTATAGTCCATAATTAGGCTTGGGTTCTCTTGAGCTCATACCTCGCATGACGTTGGGGTGCTCTCAAGAATTTCGCAAAAAGGAGTCGCCACTAACCTATTGGAGTCGGCTATAAACCAAGTAAGGTATGGGAGTATACCTCACTTTCTTTTCAACCAGAGAATTTAGGGTCGGGGATTTGATTACACTAATTAACCAATTAGTGTCCTTTCGGTACCTAATCTTGTTCATTTTAATAGAAAAGATTTTTGTTAAGTGGTTTGGATTGATTTTATACCTATTCACTAACATGTGAAGTGATCATGCGGGTATGCAATCATTAAAGTAACAATTTGCAACCAAAATTCTAATTGCAGTAAACTTTAGTATGTGCAATTAAATATAACAAAACATACAATATAATCAATATACGAGTAAATAAAGGCCTAATTACACTAAGAAGGCAAGACATGGTGATTCCTAACTAAACTCTACATTTTTTAATTTTCGATTTTTTTAATTGTTATTATTTTAATTTTTTTTTATTTTTTTTTGCCCGAGCCGGGTCGAGTTCGATCCTAACCCAGCTAGGGCGGGCCAATCAGATCGCTCGAATGGGCCAGGCCCGACCAGCCCTGGTCGGGCCTACACTCAGTTGAGGGTTGGGCCCGACCAATGAGCCCAACTCCCCTTATGCAAAATGGTCCTCCACGGGCCCAGGTGAGAAGGGAGAATGGATTGGGCCGGAACCAAGCTGAATGGGCCCAACTTCGACCCGACTTAGCCCACCTTCCTTCTGCTCCGCGGCTCCTAACCCGTGAACGCTCGGCTACGGTGGAGGAAGGTGCGGCGACGACATTCGATACAGGCGCTCTGAGGGGGGGCGACGGTGTCGTTTCGGTCAGTCGGGGTGCAGCTGACTTCCAACCAAATGGCGACGGCCCTTCGGTGGCCAAAATCGAGTTGAGGTTAGGGACAATGAAGCTGGTTTTCGGCTAGGCATTCTAGCGAACGGGTGGTGGGTGTTTTGGGAAGCGAAGGTTTCGGGCTCAGTCGAGACCCGAGTGCGAACCTAGGAAGCTACTGAGGTGTGCCTAGACCACGGAAAGTGCAGCAGGGACGAGTGGTGGGTCGGACCTTGCTCGAAACGGTCGAGGGGAGCTCCGGCTAGCTCGGTAACACGCTATGCACATCAAGTGTTTGGTGAAATGCCTACTTGGGTTCCAGCGAAGATTGCGACGGTCGGCATCGATTGGCATTGGTCGGCGGCTCGGAGACGCGTCGGCGACGTTAACGGTGGTCTGGAGGCGTGTCGGTGGCGGTAGCGATGACTCGGAGATGCGTCGGCGGCGGTAACCTCTCTCTCGCTCTCCCCGTTCCCCTCGGTTCCTCCCGGTGCATTTTGTTCCCCCCCCAACCCCGCATTCCTTCTCTCGTTCCCCCTCTTTCTTCTCTGCCCTGCCCGTGTCCCTTCTCCTCTGCCCTTCCTTTCTGCTCTTGTCCCTTCTCCTCTGCTCTTCCATCCCTTGCTCCTACTACTCCTACTCTTGTTCTTTCTTCTTTTCCAGGTCTTGCGCACGAAGATGGCTGGAGAAGGGAGAAAGCTGGGCATGGGCCGGGCCAAGGTCCGATCCAGCCTCTCAATTTTTTTAAAAATTAATAATATTTTATTTTTATTTTTCATATTATATATATTGTTTAAATTATGCATTAGAGGAAAAGAAAAGTTAGGTGTCAACAATGCCCTTTAAGACAAACACAATAAACGACGAGACAATCCCTATGGATCTCGATACTAAGAATATAAGACACCTCACCAAGGTCTTTCATTTCGATTTTTTTATAATCCCGCTTTGTCTCTTGCAATAATTCAATTTCATTACTTGCAAGCAATATATCATCTACATAAAGTATGAGAAAATATGTTTTTTCCCACTAACCTTGTGGTATATACATTAATTTACTTTGTTTTCAATAGATATAAATGAAATAACAACACTGTGAAACTTTATGTACCATTATCAAGAAGCTTGCTTGAAGTTATAAATAGACTTTTTCAATCTAAATACAAGTTTACATAAATTATTTGCTGCAAAACCTTAGGGTTGTACCATATAAACCTCTTCATTAAAGTCTCTATGTATAAAAATAGTTTTAACATCCATCTGATGTAGTTCCATATCAAAATGAGCTATTAATGCCATAACTACTCTAAAAGAATCTTTACAAGTGATTGGAAAAAAAAATGTTACTTCATAATCTATTCATTCTCTTTGAGTGAAACCCTTAGCTACCAGTTTGATTTTAAACTTCTCAATCTTCCCTTTGGAATCCTTTTTAATCTGGACTTACCTTCAAGCAATTCAACAAGCTTCTCAGTGGGCCACTCTTCCAACATGAAAGGGGGGAGGTGGTGGGCTCGAATCCCCACCTTTTTAGGGGAGGTTGGGGTGGGAATGATTTAGTTTCAAGTGTGGATTTTGACTCCCACGCCTTGCAAGGAGGCGGGCAAAAGTCTGAGAGTGAGAGTTAGAGTATGAGTAGAAAAAAAAAAAAAAAAAAAAAAAACAAGCTTCCAAACACCATTGTGCTTTATAGATTGTATCTGGTCTTTCATCGCATATAATTATACATCTGATTAAGGACAAGAAACAGCATATGTATAAATCACTAGATCAACGACGCCGTCGATATTATAATCACGCTCTTTCAAGTAGACTACATAATCTTGTAGTATAGCTAAACATCTTTCCCTAGTCGATCTCTTAAGTGGAGTTACTGCAATCTCATTCTAAACTTGAGAGGCTTGAAAAACTTCATCAGAAACTACTTCAATAATAGGATCCTAGGCCATAATAGGCTCAATTTATGGCGTAAGAGGCTCCACAATCGTCTGCACAGGAAAGACAAAGATCCAATAATCCCCATGATATTGTCATTTTTAATAGTTTGTAAGCAATTACCCTTTTCAGTTACATTAAACTCCAGAAAATTTTCTATCTGCAATTCCTTAATTTTTGTATTTTCATTGCTGCTATAAAATCGATACCCTTTAGAATGATTTGGGTAAGATACGAAATAACACTGAGTACTTTTGGAATCCAACTTATTCAATGTCGAATTATGTAACTTCACTTCTATAGGACACCTCCAAACTTTAAGATGATTTAAGATAGGTTTATATTCAATCCACAACTCAAAAGGAGTCAATGAAATCATTTGATAAGAATATGATTTAGAATGTAAAACGTCATTTTCAAAACTTCACCACACAGAAAATCAGGTAAATTTGTTCCAATAATCATATTCCTCATCATATTTATAGCAATGTGATTGCACCTTTCGGCCACCATTTTGTGTAGGACTTTCAGGTATAGTAAATTGAGTTACTCTCCCAAAATCCTTCAAGTATTTGGCAAACAACCCTTTAAGTTGTCCAACATCATCATGCCTGCCAAAATACTCACCGCCATGTTCAGAGCTGACAATATTTATAACTTTTCCTAATTGTTTCTCTACTTTAGTCCAAAAAATCTTGAATTTCTTAAGAGACTTGGACTTTTTTAAATCGAGTATAGGTATCCATATTAAAAATAGTCATCAATAAATGTGATAAAGCAAAAATTTCTACACAACGTGCTACGCAAGTCTTTATATTACTTTTAAGAGTAAGCAGAATATCAGCCTTTATCAGTCTTTCTATTCTTTCTCTAGGGATGTGATCAAGAAGTTTATGTCATAATGCATAAGACCGTTCATTAGGTTGAGACCTTTTGGAAATAATATTTTCAGCTGAATAAGTGACGTATATATATCATTGGAAGATAAACACAATTGGTATAATTCATCGGACAAATTGCAGTGCCCAACCCTATTTGAATTAAAGGATGTAAAAATACTATTATTCTTTATTTCAAAAGAGTATCTAACAAGACATAGAAACTAAGTTCCATCTAAAAGAAGGTATGTAAAAAGTGTTTCTTAACATCATCCAATAACCAAAATCTAGAATCAAAGTAACATCTCCCATGAACTTGACGTTGACTTTAATGTTGTTTTCCACCATGAGCATTGATTCATCATGATTTATGTCTTTCGGTTTATAAATCCATGTATGGTAAACGCAATATGATTAGTTGTAGCACTATCTAGCCATTAAGAATTGAACGAGGTTTCGATAGGTTGGATTCACAAACAAATGCTAAAGACTCATCACCTTTAGCCTCATTCTTGGTTCTCTTAGACAACTAAGATTTATATTTATTACAGCATCTCTTGATGTGTCGTCTCTCCTTACAAAAGTAGCAAAGAACACAATTATTCTTTAAGGGTGCTATCTCAAGATCCAGATTGTTGGAAGGACCAACAACTTCACAATTTCCTTATGGGTATCATATTGAACCTCTTACTTTTGTCATTACCGTAACCAAAGGCATAAAGGGCAATATGCTATTTATCTTTCTTCCATTTATCTTCCTCTACCACCATCTTTACAATCAAGTCATTAACTGACCAGGTCTTATCTTGAGAATTATTTTTGGTCTTGATAATTCTAAAATCATGAGGAAAAGTATTTAAAGTTTGATGCACAATGCAAGCGATAGGAATAATAACATTAAGAGTCGAAAGTTTTGCCTACAAATCTACCATTCTCAAAACATAATCCTTAACTTTGCCAGAACCATCATACTTCATAATAAAGAGTTGTCGCGACCTACCATCGGGGGGAGGGAACTGGTTTAGGGGTATTGCCTAAGGATGAGCCTAAGGCCCATGATTAGGCGTGAGCTCTCCCAAGCCCATGCCCCGCGTGACATTTGGATATTTCCTATGAATTTTGCACAAAAAGAGTCGCCACTAGCCTATTGGGGTCGGCTAGAAATCAAGTGAGGCATGGGAGTGTACCTCACTTCCTACGCAACCAGAGAATCTAGCGTCGGGGACTTGATTACACTAATTGGTCAATTAATGCCATTTCGGTACCTAACCTTGTTCATTTTAACAAAATGATTTTTTTTTGTCAGGCAGTTTGGATTGATTTTACTCATCCACAAACATATTAAAGTGATCATACATGTGCAATCTAAACACATACTATTAAACATACCATATGACTACACACATACCATTAAACATATCCACCAATAATCATAGCTAACAATGTCCTAATCACCATAAGACTACACATATAACTTAAACAAAACAAGATATACAATCTAAACATGTGATGTAATCAAAATAAATGCATAATTATACTTAAAACAACAACACCTAGCAATCCCTAACCAAACCCTATCATTTTTTTAATTTTCGAATTTTTTTTAAATTTTTTTAAATTTTTTTAATTTTTTTTTTTTAAAAATTTTTAAATTTTTAAATTTTTTTTAAATTTTTAAATTTTAAATTTTTTTTAAATTTTTTTTTTCAATTAATTTTTTAAATTTTTCTTTTAAATTTTTTTAAAAATTTCGATTTTTTTTTAAATTTTAAATTTTAAATGTTTTAATTTTTAAAAAAACAATAATTTTTTTATTTGAAAAATGGGCGAACTAGGTTGGGTCCGATTTGACCCGACCCGGTTTGGCCCGATCTGCGGATTCGGGTTCGGTCCAAATGAGTAGGCGGGCGGGTTGGCTCACTTTGAAAAGAAACTAGGCCCGGCCAGAGGTGGCCAGGCCATTTCTCAAATGGGTTTGGGCCTGTCGACAGGCCCAATCCCATTTCGCGAAGGAAACTCCCTCGTAGGCCTAGTCTAATCTATTTTTTTTTTTTTAAAAGAAGGGAAGCCCACAAGTCCAAATCCTAAACCAGCCCAAACCCAAGCCCATTTCTCATTTTCTATTTTCAGCCCTTTTGTTTTTTGTTTTTATTTTATTTTATTTTCTTTTGCCCTTTTCTTTCAAGCGTCTTCTTCGAGCCCTCCTCCCGCAACCGCAATTCGCCGAAGCCTTTGCAGCTCCTCCGCCGAACCAACGCCACCTATGCCATGAAGACTGACCGCCCTAAGGAAAGTCACCGAACCGCTGCCGCTCGCCAGTCATCCCCCTCGATCGGCGCCGACCCTCGCCGGCTACCTATTCCGACAACCCATACCTATTTTCGACGAAACGAGTCGTCGATTCGAACACATACCAATAACTCGCGCAAACCGTTCGAAAACACACTGAATACAGGCAAGGCAACAAGGATTCAATAGGCGCGGGGACAAAAGTGAGTGGGTCTGGCATTAAAACGTAGGCTATTCTCCGATTTTCTTTGGAGCATTTTATCGAACACATAGTCTACAGTACCAAATTCGCAAGATTCCGGCTCAACCGAGCGTCAAACATGCTTTAAGGGCCTTGGAACATGACGTAGGAGGAACACGGGAACAAAGCGCGAAGGCGACGTGGACCGGAGCTCACACGAACCGGTCGGGCGCGAGCTCCGACCCGGCATTTTCCAGAAACGAGACCACAGGTTCAGGGGACCTACCTTGTCCGGTGATGGGCTACAGCGGGCGGAAAGACCTCTGGTGACGGCTAGCTGCTCCCTTGAGTGTCTTTCCTCTGGTTTGGTCTCTCCCCTTCGAACTCTCTCCCTACCCCTCTCTGTCTCCGATTCTCCTCCGCTCGGTTTGTTCTGTTTCCTAAAGTTTCGATGGGATTGAAGACAGACGGCACCTCCAACGGCAATCAACCGCAGCGATTGACGGCCAAAGGGGGTTTTCTTCTCCAATCCTTCCCTCCGTGTTTCTCTCTGTGCTTCGTGCGTTCTCTCTCGCTCGCTCCCGGCTTGGTGTTTTTTTTTGGGTGTTTTTTTCCTCGCCTCTCTTCCGATTTTTATGCCCCGCTAGCAAGCACGCAAGGCCTCTGCAACTGCCAGCTTGCCGGCCGAACTACCCCCCGACCTGCGGATCACGCCGCTCACCTGCCACCAATCCCCCTGCTCCCTCTGTCGCTGCTCTGTTTCTGTTTTCTCTTTGCAAGTCTTGTAGGGAAGACTGGTTGGGGGAGACGACCAGCTCGCTCGCGGGCTGGGTTGAAGGAGGAAATGGGCTTGGCTGGGCCAAGCGCAGGAAAAAGAAAAGGAAAGGGGCAGGTCGGGCCAAGGCTGGATTCGGCCTAACCCGGCTATTTCATTCATTTTTTTTTAATGACTTAATTAAATAATAATTTTTTAAAAATTTTCTTTTGTGACTAATTCCTAACATTTAATGCTATTTTAAATTAATTAATTTAGGTGAAAAATTAGGTGTCAACAAGAGTGTTTACAAGTGTGTTTCTATCTCAACATTAGACGAGACACGGTTTATAGCTAACAAGGCTTCCATCATTTGTCTAGTAATGTATTATGTAGGCAAATACTTTTCAAGTGTTCTTGAATGGAACGCTTCATAAATAGTAAGCAAATTCGATTATTCTTTTCCCAAATAGTAAATTATGCTTTCTAAGCTTCCATACTTTTTGCAATAAGATTCACCGGTTTATCAGTAGTAAAAGTCACAAGAACATGTGCTATCTCTATACCAAATAAAAATTTCTCTCTATCTCTTAAAGTTTGAATCAGTAAAATCTCAATAGTAACGAAATTACCGTTTACAGAGAAGTTAACTAAAAAATAAGTAATGTACATAATTAGTATCATGTGAGCATTGTATAATTTGAAGACATACAAGTACACATCCAAATAATTACATGCATCATCACATAATCACCTTTGGGTAGAATACATGACATCCAGTTTTATACTCCTCACATGACGGCGGTTATGAAAATATATTTCAATCTTTATGAATTCATTATCTTTATGTGTATAAACCACTATGATTGATTACTCTTCCATCATACTATCATGTATTCTTCCATGAACTAATACACAATTACCTCATTTGAGATTGTGATCACGCATTAGAATAGGATACGTCCCATCATTATATGAAACTAATATTTTTCAAATTCAATCAAGTGTGCCACTTTGGCAATTACAACTCAATTAGATCCTTAAGATTCTCTTATACCGGAAATATAAACTTTACATCTCACATACATCACATACATGTAATTTTAACTTTAGTGATATGAGCAATTTATCACTAAAATCACATAATATGCTAATTACACTGTTTTATTCATTTATACAAGTTAAACTTTATATATATATATTCAACGAATCGCACTCTACACTATTTATGTGATGATATACCTATAAATCAATACTTATATTTCCAAAATTATAGAAAAATACAAGAAATTATGAGAAAATACCCTAAAAATACATGTATTTAGGATTACGTATGTATTTTCACATCCATAAATTTATCAAACAAATAACATTAATACACCACAGTGTAGAAAATCACCATACAAGCACGAAACCATTGACCATGCGTTGATTAGAGCCTCCATGCGCCCGTGTGCACCACTTGAGTGTGCAGTGCATAGAGCACATGCGCGGGCGGCCCCTAGGCCGTTTTCTGGTCGGATCAACAACAGTACAACTAGTTGACTAGTCCAATCAATGGCAAACCGGGCCGAATCTTGGGTTGGGTTGTCGGGTCATCCAAGTTGGATCATCGTATTGGGTCGGGTTGTCAAGTCACATAGGCTGCTGACATCACAATGACATCAACCTTATAGTGCACATGCAAGGCGCACCAGCATGTGAGCATGCATGGGAGCACATGGTGGTGCGTATTCGACGTATGCCAACTCCTAGCGGCGCATGGCCGCACATGGGGGCGCGTGTGGCCTCTTCCGATGACGTGCTGCCTACAGTTTTGCTCGTCTCAACAGGCTATTTTTTTTTTATATATTTGAAATTGATTTTTACTATAAAAAAATCACAAAAAAATGGCAAAAACTATATGTTTGTGTTCTAATCTATGGAGGCTCCAATACTATATGTTAGTAAAGAAAATGCAATTCCACGATCTCAATAGCTAGAGCAAGAACACATATAATTAAGTAAAAAGATTAGCGTACTTATTTTGGAACTCATCATTTTTTATGTGGAAAAGTGACGATCCGAGCAAAAGTGGTTTTCCTCTATTGCTCTCTGCATCACTGGCTCAATTAGATAGTTCCTCACCATTAGCGCTTAGAAAACGCTCATTTGTGAAGATAATTGTGAGTGTTACGGTTAGAAAAGAAACTTGAGCACTATTTATAGAGTTTCCAGCCATGCTTTTTTATTACAAGTTGGGCTCAACTCGGCCTACACTAACTAACTCCATATTAGATTAATTAAGAAATCATATATCTTATCTTCAACCAACTCCATAAAACGATAAATAACAATATCAATTAATGTAGCACTCATTAAGAAAACTCTTACGGTCCATTCATAAACCACATACCAATCAGAGGGATTGTGCTCTAATACCATTTTGTAACATCTTGGTTAGGTCCACACGAGCCAAGCCACCAAAAGGAGTACTCAAAATAATTTCACAAGGTAATGACCATTTTGTAGTGAGTGTTGACTCGTGAATAGCTAAATAATCCCTTTTTCCCATTCAATGTGAAATTTGATATGTCACAAACTCCTCAATTAAATAACTGATAACTTGACTCGATCCACGAGGGACAAATGACCAAAAAGAATACGCTGAATAATCATACGAGGTGGTATTTATCTAATGGTAGTATTGCTCATTAAACATGGTGTATCACTACCACCTAGCGATACTTCTTATTTGATGTGCGTCTCAATCTATTCTTATTCCCCACCATCTTAAAGACCTGTCAAAAGTCATATCCCGTTCAAGTCCTTTTATATTATCAGTCACTCCCCATTGCCGTCAAATTAAGTATGAGCTTAGTCTATCCATGATCATAAATCTAACATAAGGGAAGTTATCTGATATCATCTCTAACAATCTGATCAATTACATATGGGCCGAATCACAAAAGCAAGTATATTAAGTAATCGCGTAAGGTTTCGATCATTCAAGAGGGGAATGTCTGAAACTTGAATCGCTAAACGGCATCTATCCCATTCGACCAGGCATTGGGATGTGACGTTAAGATATTGGCAAAATTTACAGTTGAGATTTGAGTGGACATTTCGGCACTCGAAGTTGATTCCGATGTGATGGAGACAGTTAAAGTTTTTCCCAATTTTTTCTTCAATGTGTTTTGGGTCATAAAAGTGAAAAAGGAGCGCAGGTCTCACAAGCCCTCCCCATTTCGCAGCCATTCGTGACGTCGCTTGCCATTTTTAGCTCAATCTGGGCCCACCAAACACCAAGCTAAGTGGAGGAAGAGGAAGCTTTGAGGGAAATACTTTCAGCCGGAGAACATGCCTCCACTCAAGGCCCAGGGACTAGAACGAAGGACGGAAGCGAGACCGGACCTGAACCGATCGCAGTGACTGATGACGCGAGACAGACATCGACTCGACTCCTAATTTGATAAATTATATGTACCGCAATAAAGATTCCATGAAGTTGCATGAAAAAGAAACCTGCTGTTGTTTTGGACAATCTGCTGTCAGAAGGGAATCTACACCGGAGGATATGGTTGAGGTGGAGGTGAACTTCGTTTGATGTTCCATTGATCTTTTAGAAAGCTAGAGAGGGTATATATCTCTTCAAATACTTGCCAAGTGAACCCAGTGAACACATGCTTGACAAAAAAAAAAACCCAGTGAACACATGCTCTGCAGTACATACACCAAACGATCCACTCTGTCCTTCCAATTCCAACACGACTTCAACTTCTCAAGCTTTGCTTCTCTTTCCTACTTTATTCCCCTCCCAAGATATATGTCCCTTTTCATCCCACGGCACTCGCATGTACAAAGAATTCCGGTCTGCAGTCCGACCAATAGCGAAAGGAAGTCGATTTTTTTCGGCTAAGGGCGTACAACCGTGGCAGCAATGACCCATCACAAATTCAGTTTTCATCGCCAATCCGACCATCTGTTGCGGCAACAAATTGAAGAGTTTATCGTCCCGAAATTGGAGTCAACGGCGATGAGACTTACTTTTGTTGCTCTAGTATAAAGAAAAGCGATGCAAAAGAATGATTTTTGCATCTTTAGAATACATCAAAGGGGACGAATTCTTAGATTTCCATTTTTTTTTTTTTTAAGGTGGGAAAGGGTGGGCACCCCGATAGGAAGGGAAGAACGAAAACGAAAGGGGATAGCAACGGACATCGAAGCTAAGCTTGAGGGGCGTATGGATGATGATGGGCACGTTGAAAGGTTTGCTGGTGATTTGCACAGCAGCGCCTTAATCTTCCGGGGCGTGCATGTCCAGTTGGGAAGCACATTCAGAAGAACTGACAATTATTAGAAAGCAGCAGGTACCAATTATAGGGGCATCCATCCACCAACACCACCACACCTTGAGAAAAAAAAAAGTGAAGAGACACATCTTAAACATTTCTCATGCCAAAAAGATGTACAAATATCTTATTTCTGCTAGATAGTTTCTCCCTTATGTCATTCTTAGGCGATCATATTTCTGACGCAAAATACTTCAATGTTATCTAAAATATCGTGCCACAACCGACAGGCAACTTGGACTCTTGATTATATTTTATTAACACAATTTGGATATGCTAAAAAATTGTCGTACGATGCATTTAGCCAACCATCGTCACTAATTTCATCCTACAAGTGTTCGGACATATTACCGGCATGGTGGCTACAAAGGGTACCTCGATGCCTATTTCAAATGTCCGTGGGCGATTGGATATGACAAAAGTTGTTCTTGCATGCTTTTCGATTCGAAATTGAAATGATCGATACCGATAGCATTGAAAGCACACTTGATATAGATCGGACAGTAATGTGGACCGATAAGATCAGGGCCCGTTCAGTATCAAGAAGGCCGGTCCGGTGTGGGCTTGGGCCCTTGGTTACAATTTCTCCCATTTTTCAGTTAGCTCTTGCTAATTAAAGCGCTCGGCCTATATAATAAAGTCGAAATTCCATCGGTCAGTCCATCGCCATCCGTCGCTTCGTCCCTTCTCAAAAATAGGCGCGAAAAACCAGAAACAGAAGAGAGAGAGAGAGAGGAGCGGCCATGGCAGGCACTGATGCGCAGAAGCAGCTCCTGGCTCTGATTCGCGACTTCGCCTCCGAGAAATCGCAAGGAGGTAATCTCCTCTCTCTCTCTCTCTCTCTCTCTCTCTCTCTTTTCTTCTTCATCGCGACTCCTTCCTTGGCCTTGCTCGTCTCGTGGAACAAGAGCATTTTCCGTAAGCGACGACGAAAGCGACGATCGGATTAGTGATGTAGGATCCTGAGTTGCCGAGCAAGGCGTAGTTTCGGCGCCGGTCGTGGCAGGCGACGCGGGATTGCTCCGTGCGGGACGAGCCGGTCGGAGTTTGAGTTCCATCGACTTCGATTCGGTTGCTCTAGACTCGCGAGATGGAACGAGCTCATTTAGCTGGATGCTTAGGGTTTTAGTGTCGTGTCCGTGTCGAAATGTGCAGAGCGGAGAGTAGCTGGCCTCAGGAAACAGATCGAGGAGCTGCGATCGGCGCTGGATGCGGCTAACGCGGAACTCGAAGACACGAAGCTCCGTAGAGAGACTGCCGAGCAAGAGCTGAAAGGCTACGAAGTTGAGTTGGCCGTGAACGAATCTGCTATTCAGGCTCTCGAGGTTCTGCACTGGCCGCTATTGCTTATGTCCAGTTCTTCTTAGTCACGTTCGCGATTATGTCTCGATTTGTTTTATCAACTACTGGATTGTTTCTAGGCTAGGATTTCCGCCACTCAGAAGGAGGCATCTACTGTTCGGTCAGATCTACAGGATCTGAAGGTGAACATTAGCTATATTCCTGAGTACCAATTTTACCGTGTCAGAATAGATTTTGAAAGTTGTGAATTGTTGCTCGCGCTTTGGCTCTGGCTGCACATAGAGTAAAGACAGGGAATCTAGGTATGAATGTGTTTTCTCTGTTGTTCGTTTACTTACAATCGATCAAGTCTCACTGTTGTGCATTTTTGTGAGTCCAGAGACAAGTTTATCAACAAGATGTTTCAGTTGAATGCCAAAATAAGGTCTGTCTCATTTAGCATACCGCCATCTTCTTTTTAGTTATGAATATCTGTCCAAATAAACAGGGTCCCCTAGATGCTCTCACAACTAGTCCTTGAAGTCTCTAAAGTATTTGTTGGCTGTTTACTTGGCGAAGCAGGAATTTTCAGAAGACGGCATTCAGAGATGTTGGTAAAGAGGATATGGTTGGAAATTCATCCGGTAATACCCTGATTCCAAGTCTTCCATCACTAGAATTCCTAGTTCCACATGCTTTTCTCTTTCTTCCTTTGCAATTTTCAAATTTATTTTTCATTCTTGGGAATGGATTATCCATATTGTATCATTATTTTATGTTGTTTAGCTAGTGTTGTCTTACTATTATTTTCATAGTATGTATCAATCGTGGAGCAAATAAGTCTTTCTGTGCCCTAAGCGCATGGTAAAGTAAGTAAAACATGGTGTGGAGGTCATTTCACCCACAATTATATGGCTCCTGTTAATTGAGGATCAACTTCTTTTCAGAAGATAGCTGCCTATTTGTGAAGGAGGATGTTCATGGGACAGCTGACAGAACTCTTGAGGATAAACTGGCTCATTTGATAACTGAACTGACTAAGGAAGAAGAGATGTTTCAAGTAGAGCAGAATATCCAAAAGCAGGTGAATACGGGTCGCTGCATTTGGATGTGCTAGCCCAATAGTTGATACCTCAAACTCTTATGTTTGCTTATGTGCAGTGGGAAATCCTAAAATTGAAGTTGGTGCACTAAGAATGTTGAGAAACAACTGAATAATGGGTTATTTTTCAGATCCAGCAAGAATTGCTTGATTTGGAAATGAAAGTGCTGTTAATGGAGGCAATTGCGAAGGCGACGAGAGATTTGCAGGACCTGACTAGATATCCTTCCCTGAAAGTAGATCATGCATTGTCAAGTAGACAACATGTCATTTAAGCGTTATGCATACCAACGCAAAGAAAGCACATACTCCAATCCCCATTAGTCATGATATTTAACAAAAATTCACAATCTGTTTCCTTATTTGTGTATAGATTAGAGCCATACATATACAAATAACCAAGTCATGTAGTCACATTATGTTGTAAATGTCAAGAACTGCCATTTACCAAGAGTAATTGATCTTGGCAAGGAGGTGAAGCATCGAATAGGACAATATTAGGGAAGATGGTCGAAGTAGTTTTACCTTGACGGAAACAAGCAGAGTTCCCAATTAGAACAGAAGTATTCTGGTCTAGCTGAGGGGCTCCAAAGGAGTAGTGTGTGTCCTTCTTGTCGTCAAGACAACATTGATGCTCTTGAAGGCAATCTTCAGATAAATGAAGCAGGCTGATGCTTGTAAGCTTTTCTTTTTATTGGAGTTACTGAGATTGAGTTTGTTACTTTTATTAGATTACACATCCATCGTAAATGAACTATGCTTTTGCTGCATTTCCATAAGGATGATGCTTCAGCATTCAAGCTCAAGGTCTTCATCTGGCATAGAGTTTTCATGGATCCTTCTTATGGCAAAGATAGAGGTATTTGTCTACCGACTATGTAGCTAATTTTGTACTGCCCGTGTTACTTGCAAAAATTTCTTATTTCCAACTGATTTCCACTGATTGTGATAACATTCATGCTTGATGGGTAAAAGATCCAATCACAATTCTTTCATTGCGTTGTGCTTTCATGCTGTTCTCATGTTATCATTTACAGTAATATTCAACAATCAATCACTTCTATCTCTTATCTCTTGAATAAATTTTCTTATCACCTACTCTATTTCTAAATTACAAAAATCACCAAGTAGACTTCTGATAGGGTATCGTTTTAGAAGCTGTTTTTGATGACATAGTTGATGAAAGGTCATCTGTGTCCAACATGACTTGTTATCTATAACTTCAGAGTAGCTTCTGGCAATGATTCTGTATCCTTGACAATCAGTGACATCGATGTAGATGTGGCATTTTCACAGTGCACGCTCTTCCCCTGTAACAGTAACATATCAATTACTCTTAATTAGTTATTTGCTCCTAAATAATTGAGATACATATTCAGGAATAATTTTCATGCTAAGTTTCCAGAAAATGAGATATAGGGAAATATTAAGCTCTGATTGAAAAAACCGGAGATGCATGGAAGAATTACAGTTTGGAGTTGGGTTGAAGGTGCTGTGGATGTGAAAATGGCAGGCAGTGGAGCAACTATGGGATCGGATTTTGCTACTTCTATCTGTGTGGCGAATAGAGCAGAAACTGGCCGATGATCTGAAAAATTGCTTTCACTGCGAAAGTAGGAGATTTGCCTCACTCCTTTTCCATACCACAGGATCCTATCACACCTGCCACCAGAAGTATGACAATCTCTTCTTAGACGCTTGGCTGATAAATGAGAAAGGGCAACCCTAGGAACTCCTCTACTTGAGTTAATAAAGTAGTACTAAGATGATTAATACCATGCTGGAGTCCGTTGCTTTTCCCTAAATCCGCTGGGTAATCCTCCTGAGTATCTATTACCATTCAGTGAGGAATACTTATACGTAGGTGCAAATTCTATGTTCCCCTCTTTCCAGCC
The DNA here is from genome assembly GCA_014182375.1 of Eucalyptus virginea. NCBI lineage: Eukaryota > Viridiplantae > Streptophyta > Magnoliopsida > Myrtales > Myrtaceae > Eucalyptus > Eucalyptus virginea. The sequence goes on along the minus strand of CM024523.1, from coordinate 28,509,324 downwards.
CTGGAACACTCCGTCTTCTTGTTCTTTCCGAAGCTGGTCAAATTGTTGCAATGCCATCCAGTCTTGCTTCCTGATCAGTTCCCTGGGTAAATCGTTCTCCAAGTACAACCTGTAGTTCAGATCCCCAAACCAGAATATTCGACTGCATGAAAACATTTTATTTGTAGTCAATAGTGCAAAATAGGTGTCTCAGCCAAGATATCTTAGAAGACATCTTCTTCAATCAGAATGATCAGCCATCTGACTGCTAGCATATCGTGCTCAAAATTGGTAATGGAACCGAATCTTTAGAATATATTGAGCTTCTGATTCTGCATGATAATGTATAGATTAAAATGCAAAAGAATATACAAAAAATGAAATTGGGGTGCTCTCTGGTGGGGGTTCGTGTGTGGTGATACAGATCAGTAGAATTAATAGCAATGTACAAAAATCATAGGAAACACTCTGCTGCAAATGCTCTAAATCACTCATTAGCCATAGATGTTCCTTCCTTTTTTTTTAGCAGAGAAATCTGAAGGACTGGACACAAGGTTTTGCTTGATGAGGAGATGTACAGTTTCTTTTGGCCTAAAAATATCCATAAGTAAGGAAAGGTCTGTATTTTCTCCCCAATAACCGTACTGATGATTCGTAGCAGATGGGCTTACTCATGTCCGAGTACAGTTAGAGGATGATTTTTGTCATCATCTTTATGGGAACGAGGAAAAGAAGTTCTCCTGAATATCTCCGAGACTTGGTGATTTCTTCGGCCTTCATCGCCTTTCTTCTCGCCAGAGGCCAAATGTGCAGCAATGAAGCAAAAGCTAGTTCCTTCTATTGACATGCTAACTGAAACCGAGCCTTTGTTCCCTAGATAATTCATGATTCCACATGGCACTGAACAGACTCTGACATTAGAAACGCAGTATCTCCTCAGCAGATCCTTTTTCATCCACACGCTGATAAATACCCCAACCATTTTCTTGCTTGCCATGAGCTCATATTTGCTGCCAGTGTATGATTTACCACGCATCATGGGATGCTTTTGCGTTGGAATCATCATGCTGCTGCTAATGCTCCTCCTTCCTTCATTTCCCACATACTGATAGTGGTCATCTGAGATTGGATTTAGCATAGGGGTTAACCATGGGCATCCATGTCTCTCGTTCAGTGCTTTTCCAATGAGCATGTTCCACTTTGCTGCTTCCGTTAGGTCTTCCGCTCCAATTACGTTCCTGGTCTTTAGTGGTACAATCTCTTGAAATCTGCGAGCACCAGAAAGCCTGACAAATCAATGATTCTCCAATATCCATTACATAATTAGCACATACTCCTAAAAAATATCTGCAAGTACTACGTACCCCAGGACATATATATCAGCTGCATCTTTAAGATTCAGCCAGTCATCCAAATCCTCTGCCAAGCTTCCAACTGGTGACCTCCCCGCCACATTCCATGTACCCACAAAGATTCTAAAATCTCACGATATAATTCAGTCAGTCAGAAATCGGATCACTACCTCTGTCCTTTCTCTATAATTCAAAGGATGTAATTGTCTTACCTTAGTTCATTTCTTGGGACACAAGCATCCATCTCCATCGCCTGACCTGACAACCCAAACAGGTCTTCTTCATCTTCACAGTCAGTGTCATCTGTACACAGAGAATAATTATTTTTTCTCTTTTCCCCTTATCCTCCTTTGTGCTTCCAGATACAAGAAAAATAGAAAGAAGAAGAGGGGAAAAGACCTGAAAGTTCACCCAAACGAAACTGAGTATCTCTTTTGCGCATCCACGGGAACCACTTACGCAGCCCTCTACCTGATCTCGATCCCCGGATTATGCCATCCATGGCTCTCCAGTGGGATTACAGTCCATGCCAAGACCAGCAAAAGTTACCTACGTATGCTCATCTTTAATCATACAAAAAGCCTGTGTAATCATCTCTCATCCATGGCTACTTGTCCGCCAATCTTGAATGCGGAAGCGCAAGTTTAGCCGTAAGATAAGAACCCATTGTGTTAATCGCCACAAACAAGAGAGAACGAAGCGCCCTTTCGCTTATTTGTTTCCAAAGGCGGTGCTCCCAAGGGGGGATTGTTTTGAATATCCCACAGAACAAAGTCAAAATGCTGGCTGGACTTGAGAGGAAGCTAACTCCGGTGGGAAACTTTTGAGCGTGAACAGCATAAATTGAAAAAAGAGCACCAACTCCAACTGTGTGATGGATAAGCGAAACGATAGCGGCCTCACAGGAGTTTTATCACTTGCTTCGTTCTCGTTTACCTTGAAAATTCAAACCCGGTAGGTGTTGCTGGTCACATGCACTCACGTATCGTGCAGATCTTATTTCATGTGACGAGATTTCTTTTTAGCAAGTCACCGTCTGACGGTGGGTGATATTTACTTGGAAAAGTGGAGACTGGACTAGACACGAAAAGATATGGAAACCTGTAGCATTCCTAATAATAGTATTACCCTGTCTGCGCTTGCGACCAATAGCATGCCTATGTCATAACAAACATTTAGACTACATAAAAAATCACGTTGGTTCACTCGATAAGTTCGTTTGGTTTAACTTCTCTGCAGTAGTTGCAACCATAAGAAAAAGGATATTCCAATTTAAAACATTTTTTTTTTGGAGTTTTAGTGATGTGAGTTGCAAGCAAAGTTTGGCCTAAGGATAAAATAACACATGCCTATTCATCAAAGATAATATATATATATATATATAAATATATAATTTAATTATTTCAAGCGATATAATTAATCATTTTTAGAAAAATATATTTTTAATTATTTACTTTTTACGAAATAAACTAACTCTATGTTTGCTAAAAATCATTTACATATCTATATATCAGTGACATTTCTCTAATCCAAGGGAGTGGCAACGGGGCCCACTTCTTAAATTGCATCTGCCATAGGACTCCCACTTTTTCCTTTTTCTTTTTTTATATTACATCAAGGAAAGGTCCCAATGATTTTTTTTTTTTTTTGAAAGGTCCCAATGATTGGAAATGCGTTTAATCACCCCACTTATCTTGATGTAGTAAACTTCCATGTGGACTTTCCAGTTTCGAGCGGTTTTAAATAATGAAGTATAATTTTACAAATTTTATTGTTACCTACGTCTATAAACGAAGACTTCTTTCATTAGCACACCGAGCTTGAGACAAATTTACATCCTATAGATTATAGATTTTTGAGAAAATTACTAAGAAAGTTCTAAATCTATTACAATTTTTCTAATTCAATCTTAAACATCATTTTTTTTTGCTTAATTCAATGCTAAACCTTTTGCAATTGCGCTAATGTAATCCATTTGACTAAATTTAGCCAACTGGCCCTAACGTGGACGCTGGTCAACGTTGGCGTACAATTTTTTGATAATATTTTATATTATTATTATTTTTTTTTTATTCTTTTATTTTTCTCTCTTTCTTCTTTTTTCTTTCTCTCCTCCTTCCCCTTCTTTGACAATTGCCCAAAGGGGAGGGCTAGTTGCTGGCCAGTGGCTAGCTCGCTTGGCCAATGGACAGCCTTGCCAATGGATGGCAAGGCCGACCTTGCCTAAATCTGGCAAGGCAAGCCTCACCTAGCCACTAGCAAGGCGAGCTCTCACTAGATTCGACAAGGGCTCACCGATCCACTAACAAAGGTTTGCCTCGCTAAACATGGGTGAGGTCGGCCTTGCTAGTGGTTGGGCGAGGTCGCCCTGGCCCAATGAGGGTGAGGCAAGCTCACCATTAGCCAGCAACCAGCCCTACCTTCTGGCCGGCCGTTGGAGCAAGAGGAAGAAGAAGAGAGGAGAAAAATAAAAAATTTAAAATTTAAAAAAATCAGAAAAATAAGATTATTAAAAATGGTTGATCATGTCGTTGACTGGCTAGCCAAATTTGGCTTGATTGTCTGAATTGACATAGTTACAAAAAGTTTAAGATTGAATTAGCAAAAAAAAAAAAAAAAAGGATTAGTAGATTTATGACTTTTTTGATAATTTTCCTGTAAATTTCTTTGAAGGGTGCAACAGTCGAGGCTTCAGCTCAATAGCATGCTCATCACTCAAAAAATTCAAAACTTCCCATCGAACCAATGATCGAGTTATACGGTATTAGCACCCTGGGGCTTTTGTTAAAGCCAATATGACTGCTTGGTTAGTGGGGGCATACCGAAAATTACTTGTGCCTTTTTTTGCAAATTGTCTAAATTAATTTCTAAAAAGTTTCAACAAAATAATTGTGCGACTATGAAATGTCAATACGCACCATTCTAAAAATTCTGAGGCGTTCAAATTTAATCTGAAATGCTAAATACATAAAGGAAGAAAAAGGCATAAGTTGGAAATTTAAATGATAAACGTATTGAAACAGAAGAATCGTCAAACTTAGCCACTCGTAACATAACCTAATTAGCTTTGCTGTCTTCTTATCTGGCAAACCGATAAACTGAAGTTTCAATTTGTCCCAATTTACCGTTGGGTCGAATTTCAGTTCTTCCTTCGCGCTACGTGCAATACCGAAACGATGAAATGTAATCGTAACTCGTTACCCATCTTACTCTCGGACATCTATCTTGTCTTTACCCCCACCAAAGTTGACAAAAGACACAAAGTCCCAACACCCACTCCAATCTTCTACAAATACACCACCTGATGCCATGCCATGCAAGGGAACATTTCACACTCGATGGTCTACAAATGAAGACCAGAGACAGAGAAAGGTAGAAGAAGACAGTGGCCAAATGAGATGGAGGGGCTTCATTCGAATTTAGATAATTTCGGGACCGTCGAAGGCGATTGGGAGGATGAGGGCAATGAATTGGATGGCGTTGTAGCTTTCATGGGTCGCGACATTCCTGACGAGGAGGCTGTGGGGTAGTGGCCTCTGTGGGGATGGCTGTTTTGGCAGGTAAGCTTCGCAGTCCGCAATAAATGGCGGGGTTTCGTTCATTGGGATGGGACCAAAGCATGGCACTCGGGCTCTAATTCGATGCAAATTAAAGAGCCCCAACCCGTGTCCTGTACTCCCTCCCCATTCTCCATCCTCGCACAGCCACACAAACTCTCTCTCTCTCTATGATGGCAGGCGTTGCTTCGCCAAGCTGGCTGCGGGGGAGCATCTAGGAGATGTGGACGTCCCACCTTAATTGATTTTCCTTTCAATAGAGGGCAGATGGTACTCGGATTGCTTGAACGTACGACCACTGTAAGTGGCCTACCGAAAATCTAGTCTTAATTAGATACACCTACTGAGATTGTTTCGTATTTGGAAATCGTCCTTCGAGAAAAACGTTAATGCTATGTTTGAAAGCAAACTGGAAGATGGAGAAAAATGGACAGAAAGTGGGAAAAGTATTACAAGAATGCTAAACCTATCGCACTGATATTTAATTCAATCCTTAAATTTTCAATTGAATCAATTTAGTTCTAAATATTTTTATATTAGTAGAAATTCAGTCTATCTAGATTGTCCTACATGACATGACCAATGCTAATTTAGATATTTTATATAGTTTTTAAATATATTTTCTTTCGTTTTTCATTTTTTTTCTTTTTCCTTATTTCCTTCTACCAGTGGCCAACCTCCGTGATGGCTAGCGGAGGTCACCAGCGAGGGCCGTGAAGCCCTTGCCAACCTAAGGCAAGGCCGATTCTCACAAGCCTTTGGTAAGGGCTGGTGAGGGGACCTTAGGGGAATTTCTTGGGGGAGGGGGAGGGTGGGGGTTGGAGGTCCCTTGCTATTGCCAGTGGTTGACATTTCTTCTCACTCTCCATATTCAAATTCTAGTTGGAATGAAATGGTAGTGCAAAAAGTCCGAACACAATGACAACAAAAAGGAGGAGGAAGAACATAAAGCCAAAGACAAAGACAAAAGCCTTCAAACTTGGATAGGCCCTTGCGAGCAACTTAAATGCATTTGTGACTTGGATAGGCACTTGCGAGCACCTTAAATGCATTTGTGACTTTAGAGATTGTGAAGAGTGTAGGGAGATGGGAGGATAGCGTAATGGGTCGCACTCACACCATGGCCTCCATTTGATTTGGCAACGCGCCAATTCTTGCACTCTCTCTCTCTCTCTATACTGTGAAATCTACTGAAAAATGAAGAGAACCTACCCTCAACCTACAAGGGGCCTCGCCCAAGGGAGGGTTGGGTGAGGGCATAACAAGCAAGGACCCTTGTCCTTGTCGGTGATTGACAAGCTCTATTGGTTATCATGGAGGCTAGTGATTGGCAGTAGGAAATAAGGAAAAAAAGAGAAAAAGAGAAAAAAGAAAAGAATGAGAAGAAAAGATAAAAATAATAATAAATTCAAAAATATTAAAAATTATTCATATCAACATTAGCTATGTCAAATAAAATAATTGGTATTTGTGTTAGCTATTTTTGGCCTAAATTGGCCCGATATATTGAATTAGTACCAATACGAAAGAGTTTATGACAAAATTGTTTCGATTAAAAGATTTAGAATTAAATTGATATCAATATAATAAGTTTAAAAAAAATTGTTACTTTTCTGCGATGAAAGTGCCTCTTATTTAAACTTAGACTCCTTTCTCTTCTCTGGAAGCTTTCGAAAAACTTTCTTTCTTGGCTACACGAAAGGTTGCTAACCAAATAGAGGCTTTACTTGTGGATTAGTGATCGATTCAACGTTACTCGTTCTTCGGGAAGCAAGTTATTCGGACCAGTCTCTGAAATCTGGAGTTAAATTGTCAGGACATGACAATTTGTGGGAACGGTATGGGGGAGTTCTGAGCACGTTTGAGAGATGGGAATTATTTGATCATGGAAAGATCAGGGGAGATCATAATTGGATGACACATATTGCCTCCCGCCAAATGGAAATTCAAACCTGGAACCGTGTATATATCAACAGTAAAGGCAAAAATAGGACATTCCTGCGCTCATCCTGCGCTAGGCTTTAAAAGAAAGAGCAAAGGAAGAAGACATTGCCAAACTATGCCAAAATCATCCTGTCGACTCTCGCAGTGGATTTTAGTTTCCAATTTTGATTTCATGTCGAAGTTATAGTCCGTAGCTCTCTAGCTTCAAGTGCTGAGTTCAGTAAAAAGCAATGCTAGACATATTAAAATTTGTCTACTGAATTTATTCATTAAGTGATGAGGCAAATTCTTGTGAATGCTAAATAAGCCTGCTAACTCGAATGACCAATTACAATTGTTATAGCGCTCAGTAAAACCTAATTTAATAGAGGAGTTTTAGGGCGTGTTTGGTAACGATTACTTTCCCCTAACAAATTCGATCATAAATAATTTTTTTTTATTCTCGTTCCCTTAACTAATTACGAGTAAAAGAACGCGTTTGGAATCGTACAAAATTTCTAATTCGGAATAGAATTGCGTTTGGTACCGTGTTCATTAATTATGTTCCAAATCAATTTCTTTTAATTTTTAAATAATTTTTATAATTTTTCCTTTTTTTATTTTCTTTTATTTTCCTTTTTTTCTTTTTTTCTCCTATTCTTCTTCTTCTTCTTCAAGCCGGCGACCTCACCAGAGTATCGTCGGCCCTCGGTGAGGCCGGCCCTCATCAGTCGAGCCTCGCCGAGGCTAGGCGAGGCCTACTTGGCCACCGGCAGGGCTGGGCGTCGCGAGGCTTGCCCAGCCACCGGCAAGCTCGCCGGACCTTGCCTTGGCCTGGCGAGCTCGCCGAACAGGTTGCTTGCGACCGGCGACGACGACAGATGGCGGCGGCGGCGGCAACCTAAGAACAAACGGCGACGGCGGCGACGAGCGGTGGTCGCGAGATGGCGATCGATGAAGAAGAAGAATTTTGATTATCTTTTTGATTGTCGACTGAGAATCATATTTTTATTTATTCTCAATTCTTGTCCAAAACGATTCTGGAACAAATTTGTTCTCAAGAACAAAAATTTACCAAATGCGATTTTGTTCCCAAACTGATTTTGGGAACAAAAAATCAGAATCAGGCACTGTTTAAATGGTTACCAAAGAGTGCCTTAGTGTCCTTGACTTTGCTCGTCTTATAAATACTCAGTTTCAATCGATTACACTGTTCCTCTAAATTCTATAGGTACTTTTTGTTCCCTGCCAAATTTTGGTTTCCAACATTTTAATTTGGTTGTAGTTTCATGCGAGTTCAAACATTTCATCACATTGTGGTCGTATTCAAATTGAGGGCCGAAAAACCAATTCATCTCTATGGTCTGAAGCTGGAATTCGCCTTCTGATTTAGTAATTAATACGATCTCCGACCGTGATTAATAAGCAATTTGTTCATAAATTTAAGTCTAAATCTGTCATTGTAAAGCGGTCGAGGGCACATCCACATCCGAACGTCAAATTCTGGCATCAATCCTGGACAAAGATGGAGGGAGAGGGAGAGGGACAGAAAGAGAGAGACAGAGAGCGCACCTCCCGCGAGGAAAAAAGACCATCAAATAAACTTTATACGTTTGATTGGCTAAATGATTGAATGCCTCTCCAAGAGTTTCTCGCCTCTGATGACGACCAGTCCAACGTAGGCCCAAACACAAACCGCTTGGGTCGGCTTTATCCAAAGATTCAGACGAACGAAAGCATCTTGCTCAGCAAGGAATCCAAAAAGGAACAAAAAGACAGAACAACGGCTGGCTGGCTTGCATTTAGCTCCTACGGATGTTTGGCGCGCATTTTCATACAATGGGAGACAAAGAAGTGCGTACTGACATGGTTATCGTCGGCTTACAAAATGAAAAAGAAAAACGTGAAAATTATAGACCGCGATACATTAACTAATTCAAAATCGACCTAACTTTGCTCCTTCTTTATCTAAAATTGTCTCCTGATGTTACGCCACTCGTGAATTTGACAGAATTTCGAACCTCACGCTCTGCTAGTTCATTGATAGGGACACTACTACTATCGACACGGAAATTAGTACAGGAGACTTGCGATTGATGTGCCGCAGTCTTAAGATAAAATTCTCCTTGCAGCTCATCCAATTAAGCACATCCAATTAAGCACACGGGGCAATCCATCTTCTTTGCATATTCAAACATCACAAACAGAAAAGGTAGTTGATTGGATACGTTCCCCCGAGCAGCTCCGTTTGACTTGAAGTCTCGATCTATGAACCAAACGACCTCTTTGTTAGGTTCATACAGCATGATGGACTTAGTTTGGGCCTTCACTGTTTAAGCTCAGAAGGGAGGGAGGATGTCACTCTTTCAGGCTAGGCAAAAGGGCAAAATTCTTTCTTTGTTCTCTCTGCATAACCACGCATTCTCCTCATTTTCCTCTCATACATATAGATGGGACAACCAAGGTACCCGCAAACTTCCGGAACAAGGGCCGTGATCGGAAAAAAATAAATATCCGGTAAAACCTAAGTGCAAGGTGGCGGGATTAAAAAATTTCACCTGATACTGTACATATCTTACGAAAAATTGCACCAAACATCTAGCGGCAAGGAGAGTGAGAACGCCGACCAGCCTCTGGCATGTCATGCCATGCATCTTGCATCATGAAGCTGGTTCTTTCTTGTTTCTTGTTCCATTTTCTTTCCTTTTTTTTTTGGGGGGGCGGGGGCATCAGAAAGGGGAATCATGAAAATGGATCTTTTTTGTTATTAAAAGATGACAATGGACTTAAACCTAAGTTACCATGATATAGTCAGAGACTATAATAGTCCCTACTCTGGATATTTAACTGAGCTATAGGCATCTGCTCTCGATAGTTCCCGAACTTTGAAACAGAAAATAAAAAGGAATATCCAATAGTTGCTAGCTAAAACTGTGTAAATAAGTGATTTACAGACACATGTGAATGTGCTGACCTGATCCGTCGCTCCTCAACAATAAACTCATCTCGGGCATCGATACTTATCTTCTGAATCCTTCAATTTTTTCTGGGTGGCCTCATAGGGGTGGGCTGCTGCCTAAACTGCCAGCAAACTCCATCATTTCCTCGGCTAAATAGTCATTAACAAGTGCTTCTATGGTTCTACCATCTCTTTCCGGACAGAGCAATAAGCTGCCAATCAAACACATAAATGAGTCCATATACTCAAGGTCATGGAAACCTAATAAAAAGGAAAACAGATTTAAAACTACAGGGATCAGAGATCTCCATGTCCTCCTTACAAGAAACACAAATGGTCCCACTACATAGCCTAAACAGCAATGTCCCATTATCTCAATGGGATGTTGTTTGGAAGCTTCCTTACCAGATTCCACCAACATAATAGCATAGGGATGACAGTGAATGTAATCGACCAATAAAAAGTGAGATGCATGCATACATAGGGCCTAGTAGGATGAAATTCCTAGCTAGCAAGCAAGGTGATTGGTTGGTTACACCACATCATTGCTACGTGGTATATCCGTCCCATAAAATACTTTCTCCTTTATTCTTTAGGTTGTGGCAATTACTCCTGATCTTTAAGTTTGTAGCAATTAAACCCACCCCAGCATATATCCTCCTGGCCATATTAAAAACTTCATGAAAGTATCACCCATCAAAATTTCGTTTGTATTTAAGTGACGGTTGAAAACTGAAGCCACACCAACGCCCAACCACCTTATCAAAGTCAAGCTCCCAGATTGTACATAGTAGTAGAAAGGAGATGGCATTCAAATACCCCCCAATATATCCATTTCTTCATAGAATTTTCTAGAAATTCCTCAAATTGTATTTATTTTCCTGATGTTGACATGATGATTTTATTGCTATAAACATCTAAAGCTGTACCTCCTTTTTCGTAAATTTGGCTAAGTTGAGATGTCAGAGTAAAAGGGCAATTTACATCCTTTAAACTCAATTTCATTCTATGGAAGCCAAAAGAGATGTGCTTCAATGTCTTGCCCAGATTATAAAGTTAAGAGTGTATATGATACTCCTGATTCTGTTAATGTACTAAAATATCTATTTATAACCTTTTTAAAGATCACTAGGTTACTGCAGAGATTAAAAGGATAAGGAGGAGATTCCAATTGATCTTTGATATTTGAGGGGGAGACAATTTGACTTCCGGTACAAATCTCATGATCTAATCACAATGATGACTATACCTGGTCACTGGTAAATCTTCTCAGATATTTCATAAATCTGAGCAATTAAGCAGAAAGAAGAATGACCAACCTGGCGAGCTACTTGAGCTAGTCTCCGACTGTCTCTTGATGACTCATTCACTGCATCAGACTTTTTTGGCTCCTGAACGTCATCCTCCATATCGTCCTTCTTCTTCTTCACTTTACTCTTGCGGGGTGCAGCATTTTCATCAGTGTGGTTTGAGGGCTCTCTTCTGCGCTTTCTCTGGAATGTGTACTTGAGAGGTGTTGAGTTGTTAGTTTGAGTAGATCCTCCACAATTCATCTCTGAATCCAGGACTCTCACATCAGTCATTCCAATATCTAATTTACCATCTGTAAGCATCAGAATCTCCGGACCACTAATTTCCTTCTTCACTGACTCAGATTCATCTATAAACTGTTCTTCCCCAACAATCATTCTGTTATTTCTTGCTTGCAATGTGGAGTCTCCGTTTCCTATGACTACGCCTCCATCCAAGTTGGGCAACAAGCCCTCTTTGGTCTCCTTCAGCCGAGCATCAGCAGAAGTAAAGTTGGCATCAAGTTGATCAGCCTTACAATGACGAAGAATTGATGGTTTAGTAGTTGAAGTGAGCTGGTCAGGAAGACACTTCCTTCCTCTAGCTATCTTTTTCCTCTTGCCTTTGAGAACTATACTGTTAGAAAGGTAGTTACAATTACTCTGCAACATATCCTGCAACCCTAAGGGATTTTTCAGTTCTTTCACTTTTTCATCCCTCAAAGAGACTCCAAAATGGGCAACTTCGCCAGATTTAACACTGTCATTCGTGGAGCACGACTTGCTGTCAGAAAAAACTGAAGTTTGAGAACACTTCATGAGCATACTAGAAGATGGTCTTTGTGAAGTAGCTTTGTACTTTCTAAGTTGTGCCCCTCTTCTTCTTCTAGTTGGGACCTTTGAAGTTTTATTCAATTCTTTCCCAGGTTGCTTCTGTGCCACTTCCAGGGTTTCTTCCATGTAAGCTTTATCAGTTCTCTTGCAGTCCAGAGCACAAGCTTCTGTGGAAGTTTCTACAGCTCCTAAAGTTCGATCCAGCATGTGTCCTTCAAATGCACGGACTCTCTGTGTACATCCATTCCGGTACAGCTCAGGCTCCTTTCTTCTTGCCATGATTATGGAGGCTAAATCTGGGCTTTGATCACGATCATCCTCCAAAGGCCGATCAACCAATTGTCGAGCCTGCTTTCTTCCATTGCAGCTCCTGTGGTCCCTGGCTTGGTTAATCAAGGACACACCCTCCAGAGGAGCCACATTTTCGAGCTCTGAGTCAGATGAATAGGGTACAATCGATTGAAAGGAATTAACATGATTCTCTGGAGTTCCATCCTTCCTAGGAAATGATAGTTCCTCTGGATTTTGTCTTATTTGGTTTTTTCTCGCCTTCTCCAATTCATCCTGCGTATTTTTCAGCTCTCCTCTGAGGTCTAGGATCTTGTCTTCTGCCTCCCGTAGCTGTGCTTCAAGCTCTTGAATCCTTCCCCTTTGGCTCACAGACGTTTTTTCTGCTTCAGCCATCTATATGGAACAAAAACAGCAAAAGCTATAAGTGCTGGAAGTTATCAAACAGCATACTGAGGCATATACTGAATAATCTGAGCTTCACTCTTAATCCTTAAACCATGTAATTTGCTTGAAGAAGTAAACATATTGAACTTAGGCCAACATAATCTTACAAAAGATTGGATTTGCAGAAACTAAAGCATAAGAAATGCCTTTAATTCTACAGAAAAGTTATTAAACTTTCAGAATGTCTAAATCAAATAATCCAATGATGACATTAAAATTTCTCTAACAATTAGTGATCAGCACCTCTAAGTACAACAAGTCCAAAACAGATTTTAAGTATGCCAGGTCACATGGGATCGAGAAGAAGAATTGAATGAAGAAATGCTTTTAGCAACTGAAAACTGCTTATAGTAAGGAGTTTCCTAAAATGTAATGCTAAAACGAGTAAAGCGAGAGATGGATGTCAACAATGATAGAATCTCCTCGTTCACATACAAGATTACCGAAAGAGGACATAATTCACAAGACCCAAGCTTGCAGATTTTCCAACTGGAGGATAGTTCTCCTAAGACTAAGCCAAGTTTGCATCATGCCAAGTGAACAAAACTATTCCATGTTTTTATTTCATTTCATTTTTTACTGTGGAGAGCTTTGAAACTGCTCCATGGCACTTTAGACAGAATACTACAATCCAAAATATCTATCAGTGGTGAGCATTATGAAAAGCAATGCACACATAGTAGCCATGAGACATCCATAAAGCAAGCAATGCAAGGTCAAAGATGTTTCCATCTTTCTGGTGAAGTTATCATGAAGTCGAGATAAAATGAAATTACTCGATCCCAGACAAGTTGCAAAGTGAATCCGTCATCAGTACAATCTTAAAATTGATCAACTAACGAAGTAACTAACTTTTGCACTGTGCAGATGCCATCCACTAGAGCATCACCAAATGCCTATCCATCTACATACACAGACTTAACATTTAACCGCAAGGAGACGTTTGAGGCACTGCACTTTTTCTGTTTCAATACGTAACTCCAAATACACAAACCCATCTTAACAATGCAGTCAGGCAGATTAACTAACGAATTATTTCACGAACTTTCATCTTCGAGTTTCGAATCACAATTTCGCCCGAGCCATTATCAAATACCACATTGCCTGATCTCAGTACAGCCGCTCCCCCATCAGAATCGGATCAGACAAATCATCAACAAGCAAGCAAACAACTCAAGGCCAAGATCAAACGGTCCGCACGATCAAAGAGCCAAAGGAGCGAACTTCCCCGATGAGCACCACTAAACAGCCAGACAGACCGTCGGGACGCACCTTGGCATCCATCATCTGCTTCAGGCGCAGCAGCATCCGGAGGCCTTCCTCCTTGGTCGCCTTCAGATCATGCTGGACCCGGACCGCCTTGCGCTCGGACGCCATCACGCGAGCCGCCGCCTCCTTCGCCGTGTTCAGGATGATCTCCGCGTACGCCTTCTTCAACGCCACCATGCTCTTCCCAAAACCAAAACCAAAAAAAACCGCACAAAAAGCATAAAAACTCAAAACTCAACAAACAAAAAAAAAAAAACAATCGACAAGACGCGCGCGCCGGCGGAATTACGCAATCGAGGCTCCCGCGCGCGCGAGAATCGACCGCCGGAGACGCGAGGGCCGCGCGACATTCCGTCCGCCGCCGCCGGCGACCGCGCGCCGCGGAAGCGGAGGCGATTGGAGGTTGTAGAGAGAGAGAGAGAGGGAGGGAGAGGGAGATCGGGAGTTACCTCGGAATCGTCCATTGCTAGGGCTGGAATGAGGAGGTCTGCGAGGGGTAGAGATAGAGAGAGAGAGGAGGAGAGAGAGAGCTTTCGCCACTGCGCCTGCTGGGGAGCGGAGCGGTGGTGTGTCTGTTAGCAACTGAAAAAGGGAAGAAATAAAAAAGGGAAAAGAGAAGGGAGGAAGGAAGGAAGCTGGAGCGGAGGAGGAGGTGGAGGTTACGGGTTCCTCCTGCCCTTTAATTTACGCGATTGCCCCTCGTTTTGAAATTCAATTACGAGGGTTCGGCCGTCGGTTAAGGATGGTGTCCTCGAGTCAGTTGAGTTGCGCGTTGAGGGTTTGGTCCCTTCGGGAATCTGGTCGTTTCTTTTTCCTTTTTTTTTTTGAATTTTTGTTTTCCTCTTGAAAACTCGACCCGAACGGAGGAAGGAAAAGAAGGGGAAGAAAATGTTTGGGGATTTGGAAGGATTTTCTGTCTGATGAGAATCCAATTGAAAATATAATTCTAATTTTGCGAGAAAAAAAGATAGGGTAAAATTGGTATGTAGAAGTTTAATGCAAAAGTTTAAGTAAATTAGTAAAAGGAGACGGCACTTACAAGAGTGCATGAACCTAGACAAGAAAGTGTATGACACTTTTAACACTCCTAATGCGTTCAAGAGATTAGAATTGACACGTGAAGTTTGACGAATGAAAGCCGCATATGCGAAATAAAATGGAGTAGAACATACCTCCGGTACCTATCTTGAAAAGTTGGTGATTGCTCATTTCTTCTGTTCGCTGCCTTTTCTTTTCCAGCTGGAGAGACCAAAAAAATTTTGGGCCCAATCAACTTCAAAATCTACATAATTTTTTCACCTCAAATTTTCTTGAACTCTTCCCGACGAGAATTTGACTACTCTCGGTCCATTTCGTTACCTACCATTTTTCCATACCCATTCCAACCTTTCTAGTAGAAATGGTTGGCATTTATTCATGTCCATTATTTGTTTTGTTAAAATATATATATATCTCCACATGTTCATGCACAATCTGGTTCATTTGATGTTCGTCGGAGCTTCCGCCAAGGCTTTAACATGCACGCGTTGATAATGATTTCAAAAAGTATTTTCTTAAAAATGATCGATTGTATCGTTAAAAATAATTAGTTAATGAAAAATATTTTTATTATATACAACAATTTATATTTAAATATTTTCGTGGACAATGAATATATAAGCAATAGAAGTGATTATTTTTTTAGAAAGTGTACTCAAAATCAATCATCTTTCACAAAATAAAATGAGCCTAAAGTTGTACTTATTTTGCACCAATTTGGACCGAAAAATCAAAGATTGGTGCCCTTATTGAGATGTTAGCGGTTCAAACTCATCCGATGAGGGTTAGGTACACCCATACATCCATAGGTAATTTTGATCTCCAAACCCTACATCCATGGGAATACCAACTTCGTACTATTGGCAGTGGTTTGGAATAAGGATGCGCAGTTTCAAGGTCAATTTAAGTTTTATTTGAGACCTATCTTGGCTAAACGAATTCCCTAGTTTTTGAAATGTAAATTTGTCTTACGTACCTTTGAACCTAAAACCTATCATGTTAATCGATCTTAGGGTCTGCTCAAGAACATTTTTTTCTTTTTTTATTTTAAGCAAAATGAAAGTGAACGCAATAATAAAAGTCCTCATTTGTCAATAACAACAATTCATAAAAAGATGAACACGTAAAATAAAATAAATAATGCTTTTTGGTTCTGGGGTCCCTTGTTGTACGGTTGTATAGCCTCTTAGTTTTTAAGTCAATATACTTCTTACTTTTTACCAAAATAAAATAAAATAGAATAAATAATAAAATGGTCAAAATACATAACGTCGGTTCATCAATTCATAGTTCTCGATTTAGTTCATACTTAGGAACTAGGACTTGGACCCCACAGTACTGATTTTATTTTTTATGGAATTGGAAATTGGACCAGTAACCACGAAAATTTGAAATTGAATTGGTCCAGTCCAATTCCTAATTGTACCTCTTAAATTCGTGCTTATTCCCTAATTTATAATGCGGTCGTAGTTAGGGGGAAAAGAAGGCCCACGGAGCCCATTTGGAATCGTTGGCAGGTATCCCAACTTCAAAGAAATGCGGTGGCCCCGACGCGACGACGTTTGCGGCGAGGCGCGATTTTTCGGTTTTCGGATCGCCCCGGGCGCGACCAAAAGGGTTAAACGCGGGGTCCACGGGAGTGTTCACCGGTCAACACGACCGCCGATGGATATGAATGAAGGTCGTTACGCGGGAAGTGTGAAACCTTATTGAAGAATCAGCGACACGTGTTGTCATTGCGGGCCCACATCTTTTTGTCCTCGGATCGAACGCTCGACTTCCAACAAGCAGAGGAACGAGATGACACTGTATATATACAATATAAGTATGTACGTATACGTATATATAAGTAGACGTGCTTTTGCGCGAATTATCATCATACGAAATATAAAATCAAACGGAAAATAGAAAAAGTTGGAGTATAATCAATCAATTATCACAAACGTGGTAAGGCTTATATATGTTTCATATGTTCCTTATTATGTCATCATTGCATCTGAAAAATTTCATAGATGCTTTGCCTCTCATCTAAATTATGTCATTGTGTCGAAGCCAAAAACTTTTCTTCCATATAAAGGTTATCGCCAAAATAATTAAACATAGGGACATTGAAAATTCTAATATATAGGGTGGTATTTTGGAAAATGAATGATTACATAAATGATCCATAATTTTGTCCTAATATATAATGTAATGCCTAAAATTTTAATTTTGCAATGTGATTCCTAAATTTTAACTTAATTTTCAATATGACTCCCGAAATTTTTTATTTATTCAATGTGATCCATGAAGTTTTGATTTATGTTTAATATTTGTCATTTCATCAATTCAAGTTCAGGGACAATATTGAACAATTCATATAGTTTAATGACTAAATTAAATATGTATTAAAGGTCTAAGGACCACATTGAGCAACTTGAAATTAGAATGACATTGGGTATTTTAAAATTCACGAACCGCATTACATATTGAACCAAAGTTTATAGAACATTTATATCATTTTCCCTTTGAATAAATATAAATGCCGAGACTGTATTTAATCATCTAAGATGAAAAAGTAACACTTCACATGTTTGATAGGTTTCGAGGCAAAAATACAATGCCATCTCATGTCAAAACTTGAGCATTTACAAAGCCTAGTTGTGTATCTGGTCAAATATATGAAAGAAAAGATATTGTAACATCTTTAGTTAAATAAGTTGCACTAGCCAATTTTGCGTAGATACGGTTAACTAAAACCAAAATTTTGCTAATTGTCCTATGGGAATGCTCCAAATTCTATTCGTGCGTTCATATTTGGGTTAATACTGACAAAAACATCTCCGAACAAGGTTCCGCAATCATGCCAAATGGGTTTGAACGAGAAGAGCAGAGCAAACGGTGGGCAATGCCTTGGTCAAGCAAAGCAGCATGATCCTAATGAAATTAGTTCATTTAGGATCTTAGGGAAAATTCAATAAGATTGCAAGAAATGCTTCTATTACCATTCAGAAAATGTGCTCTCGATTGTTGATTTCGCACCAAAGCTTTCTTCAAATCTACATGATTTTTTCGCCTCAAATTTTCTTGAACTCTTTCGGACAAGAGAATTTGACTACCCTTAGTCCATTTCGTTCCCTACCATTTTTCCATACCCATTCCAACCTTTCCAATAGAAATCGTTGGCATCTATTCACGTTGATTATCCATTCGATATTCATCAGAGCTTTAGTTAAGGCGTCAACATGCACTCATTGATAATGACTTACAGCGTCTAAATTTGCGACCTTGATTAGCCTCTCCAATACTTGAGTTAGTAAATGGAAGAGAACAGGGGAAAGAGACTTGGGATATAGAGAATTAATTGGCTCTCTAATACTTAAGTTTCATTTGTTTCACAGAAAATAAACGATTTAAAAAATATTTTCCAAAAAATGGTTGTTTGTATTATTTAAAATAATTAGCCAATAAAAAATATTTTCAATATCAATAACAATTTATGTTTAAATATTTTCATAAATAATGAAATATTTTTCATTATTATAAGCAATAGAAGTTGCCATTTTTTTAGAAAGTGTCTTTGAAAGTAGTCATCTTTCACAAAATAAAATGAGCCTTAAGTTGTATTTATTTAACACTAATTTGGACTGAAAAATCTGAGATTGGTGCCCTTATTGAGATGTTAGTGGTTTGGAACTCATCCGATGAGAGCTAGGTACACCCATACATTCAAAGGTAATTTCGATCTTGTGACCCTACATCCATTGGAATACCAACGCGTACCATTAGCTATGGTTTGAAATAGGGATGAGCTATTTCACAGTTGGTCAAATTCCATTGGAAACCTATTTTGTCTAAATTGATTCTCTAGTTTTTTTAACGTAAAACTTGTCTTGCATACCTTGAAACGTAAAACCTACCATGTCGATCAATTCCAAGGTTTACTCGAGAATGTTAATTTCTTCTTCTTCTTCTTCTTCTTCTTTTCTTTTCATTTAGTTAAGTAAAATGAAAGTGAATGCGATAATAATAATCCATATTTGTTAATAGCAAATATTCCTGAAAAGATGAATGTGTAAAATAAAATAAACAATTAAATGTTCAAAATACGTAACCCAATTCATCAATTCCCAGTTCCCATTTTGGTTCTTACTCAGTAACCGGAAATTGAACCACACGATGCTTGTTTCACTTTTTTGAGAATTGGGAACTGGCTCGGTAATGGTAGGAATCTGGAAATGGATTGGTTTGGTCCAATTCTTGATTCTATTATTAATCGATGCTTACCCCAATTTAGAGCACGGTCATCGTTGGGGGAAAAGGCCCACGGAGCCCATTCGGAATCGGAATCGTTGACAGCTACCCCAACTTCCAAAAAATGCGGTGGCCCCGATGCGACGACGTTTGCAGCGAGGCGCGATTTTTCGGTTTCGGTTTCGGATCGCTCCGGTCGCGAGCAAAAGAGGAAACGCGGGGCCCACGGGCGTGCTCACCGGTCAACACGCATGCCGATGAATATAGATGAAGGTCGTTACGCGGGAAGTGCGAAACTTTATTCACGAATCGGCGACACGTGTCGTTATTCCGGGCCCACATCTTTTTGTCCTTGGATCGAAAGCTCGATTTCTAACGAACAGGAACGAGACAAAACTATAATTAATATATATATATATATATAAATATATATATATATAAAAGAATGTACGTATACGTATATGTAACTATACGCGCTTTTGCAGGAATTATCATCATACAAAATATAAAATTAAACAGAAAATAGAAAAAGTTGGAGCATACTGAATCAATTATCACAAACATGATAAGGCTTATATATGTTTCATATGTTCCTTAGTATGTTGTGATTGCATCTAAACAATTACAATTGATGAATTTGCCTCTCATCTAAATTATCACGAAACAGCACTATGATACAAGTCAAGGAAAACAAAAATAGAATTTGTAGCAAGTATGTCATTCTACACGTGTACGACCCTTTCGGTCTCATAATAGGAATTGCATATTAGCCACTAAATTCATTTTTATTCTTTGACCATATCATAGAAAAATTTAAGGTAGCAGAAATCTGATGCACAGATTCCACATTATGGCAAGAGCAAAGTATACTACCATGATTGGTTAGAATATCTATAGTTTTAAAGAATCATACCAAACAAAAAGGAAGAAGGGAAAACTTTAAGGATCCATAGTAAACCGTACAATATTATTTTTATTAATATAAAAGGGTTACAACAAAAAATAATTAATAAGGAGACATTGAAAATTCTAATATTTAGGTCGTTTTTTTGGATAAGGGATGATGATACAAATGGTCTCTGAATTTTTTCTAACATGCAATATAGTTCATGAATTTTAATCAAATGTCAATGTAATCCCTAATTTTTTAATTTGTTCAATGTGGTCCTTGGAGTTTTGGTGCATGTTCAATATAGTTCAAAAACTATATTGAACATTTTCGTATAGTTTGGAGATTAAATTGAACATTTACGAAAGGTCTATAAATCACATTGAGCAGCTTAAAATTTCAGGGATGATATTGCACATTAGTTTAAAGTTCAGGAATCGCATTATACATTAAGTCAAGATTCATGAACCATTTATGTCATTTTCCCTTTGGATAAATATAAATTCCGAGACCATATTTAATCATCTAAAATAAAAATAAAAAAATAACACCTCACATGTTTGAATATATTTCATTGCAAAACACGATGCCGTCTCATGTCAAAACTTGAACATTTACAAAGCCTAGTTGTGTATCGAGTTAAATATAAGAAAGAAAATATATTATAGCATCTTTAGTCAAATAAGTTTTACTAGCCAACTATGCGTAGATATGATTAATATGATCCAAAAATTTGCTAATTGTCTTATGGCAATGCTCCAAATTATACTCGTGCGTCCCAATTCGGGTCAATAACGACAAAAATATCTTCGAACAAGGTTCTACAACCATGCCAAATGGGTCTGGAACAAGAAGAGCAAAGCAAACGGAAGGTGATGCCTTGTTCAACTGCAAAGCAGCACGATCCTGATGAAATTAGTTCATTCAGCGTGTCATGGAAAATTCGATAAGGTTGCAAGAAATGCTGCTATTAGCATTCAGAAAATGTGTTCTCGATTGTTGATTTTGCACGAAAGTTTTCTCTGTACATGAAGTTGAAGCAGTTAAAAATAAAAAATTTGGTGGAAAAATGCGACTAATTAATAGCTCAGGTATTGACTTCTATTTGTGACTTTTCGTTAATTGAGTATTGAATTTCCAAGACCAAAGAACTAATCGTGAAAATAAAAAGGATGGGGACCACATTCCAATAGGCTCCTAGATTAGTGGGTCTTTCACTAGAGTAGCTTATTTTCAAGTAACCATGAGAAAAAAAGTTAATTTCATTCTTGGCAAAAATTTTACTTAATCAAGAGGATTCGTAATTTATAAATTGACATTGGTATATGTGCTCTAATCGCAAGATGCCACTTTCACAAATCAATCACCTGAGAGTAGGGTAATAAAAGTGAGCACTCCTTAAAATGATTGCTCGAGTCCAACGTGATACTAATGTACATAGAGATATTTTTTAGGCGTCAATAATCAACGCAATCATTGCCTTCTTTATGAATATGCCTCAACTCGATCTTCAATTCTCGCATAATTATAGTTGACAAACATGATTGAGATTTCACTTCCAAGATCATTAAGTGGGAGACCCGAAACCCCAAATTACGGCTTTACTAAGTCAAGAAAAAAAAAACCCTTTTGACGGGTTTCAACTTTCAAATACTAGACAAAGATGCAATTTCAAGCTTTGAACAAGCATTTTGGGAAGAAAGGACTTTGATTTGAACTTTCAAATTGAGGGGAACATTTTTGGAAAGACATGAAAGCCCCGCATTCCCCAAGTGGCATGACCATGAATCTCGTACGGATCCAATTCCAATGCACCTGATTGGCTGCATTGTGGCCGGATTCAAAACCCATTTCACCAAAAGCAATAAAGTATTCTTCGCACCAAATAAACTCACTTTCATGAATGGCGTATCATAAAATATCAAGTTAATAATGACGCGCATATCACGTGAATTTACTTCGGTAAAACTAACAAGGATGAAAAACACTATCTTTTTCATACGTGATTGGCTTAGTTTACTTATTATGTTTCTATTGGACAGATTATAGAGTGTTTGGTAATATTTTTTTTCCTAGAAATAAAGAAATAGATTTTTTTTTTACTTTTTATTTACGTTTCAAATCGATTCCCAGGTCATTTTTTTATTCCAAGGAATATAAAAATTAGCTAGCATTAGCAAATGAAACATATTTTCTGTTATAGAAACAAAAGAATAAAATAGGATAGTTATCTAATAGGCCCTTAGAATAACCAATGAGAGAGGATCAACTAGTGCAGCACAAAAACTGGCCACTGCCCATTTTGCTGTTGATCATGGAATATTTCCAAATCAATGAGCAATGAATAAGCACCATCTCGTTTTTATTGTTATTTTTATTATTATTTTATTCCATTTTTTATGCTAAAAAACCCTTTAATTATACTATCTTCAAGAATCCATCTTTTTAGTCAAATCATCGATGATCATCAAGAACGTCATTCACCATTGAATTTGATCGAGACACACATAGAAAGCACTCGATCCTCACCAAGAAAAAGAAGCTCGAATTCTGTTTCTGTCTTTGCAGATTTGGTCAATGTCCCCTCTTCACACTTTTTCAATCCCAAAGTTTCCATTTTTACGCGTAGAACTCCCCCCATAAAGCTAGTCGCTCGAGAACACCATTTGCCGTGCCTATTATGAACCGGTCCTCTTCGTTCGGTATAAGCTGGTTCAGAGGTTTCATAGAAGGTTATGAGCTTTTGCTCGCATTGGTCAGCGTGACCATCATCAATGAACCGCTCGTCGGACTTGATGATCTTGTTTTTTGATTGAATGGCTTGTTTCAGCAGTTGCTGGCGTTGAGGATGATGCCAAGCGCTTGCTGTTGGAGGTTTGTTTGTTAAAACAAGCTAGGTGCGTTTTCCTTGTTCCACATAGGAAAAATGAGAGGAAGTGAGCCAATTTATAAATGTGGAGTTTCCTTGTGTACCTCAAGAAATGATTGGGTGGGTCTAGACATCAACATACCCGCGTGCAGGTGCGCGATTATTTGGCGCACTTTGCGTGTCCACAGTTTAATTTGCACTAATCCATTTTCTATTTTATTTTATTTTTTGGTTATGTTATTCTTTTTTTAATCAATTCAAAGGTTGCCTTTTGTTTTTGAGAATTTTCAGAAAATAAAATATAAAAAAAAAAAAAAGGGATGACAAAGGAATATGAGGATGAGTTTCCTCTGATTCAATTCCCAAGGAGATTTCCAAAGTAATTGGTAAAAAGTCAAAAACAATCCTGGTGTACAGTTCCGCAATCTGTATTTTGACCTGTGTATAATGTAATTTTTCTACATGATGAAATAAGCTATATAGCTCTCGGTTCAAGCATTTATCATGTGTACATGAATTTCCTGGCTCTTCTGTGTGGGGAGAGGTTTTAAAATAGAATCCCTTCCATTCTTTTATGTGCTTACCTGCTTGCTGATTCATAGTACACTGCGGCGATCAACATCAATCAGCTCACTTTTTTAACTTTCTCATGCCTAATGGTTATCTGGAGCAACATGCCGCTGATGCCACATTAGAAATAACAACCATCTTCACATGCAATAACGTCTCTCTCTCTCTCTCTCTCTCTCTCTCTCTCTGCGAGTCGAATATGCATGGAACTTGAAGACAATCTTATCTGATCTCATTATTGTCGTTAATCTTTATATATGCTGATGGTTCTTCTGGGTTCTCTGTACATTAAGCTACGAACAATAGCTGGAAACATGTGGTCAGTCATTCTTCTTTGCTGTAGCTCCTTCATAGGGGCTACTGGATTGTCATGTCTTGGGAGCGTGTATTAGGTACATAAAGATGACAGAAAAGAGAAAGGAGAGAGAAATATGGGAAAATGCTTCTCTGTGTATATATCTGTATGTTAGTACATTGTATATTTATAATGTAAGAATGAGAAAATAAACTAGGAAAGATAATATACATCAATCAGAATTTCCTATTTACTGTATTAATCAAAGATCTACTAGAATCAATTATAATCAGAATCGACTCTAAGATCTTCCAACAAAAGATTGGGAGCTCCCATTTCGTTTAGGTCTGTTGTCTGGTAATAGGAAATATATTACAAACTAGTCGCTCCTGACCACGGATCAGCCACTAAATCGGAGAAACGCCAGGAACATTGCGGGACATCTGAATGCCATCTTCCCTGCTTTCTGTGACCGAAGTTTAGTCTGGCGATGTCTTCTCCAAAACCAAGAAAACGAAGCTCTCTTAGAACCTCGAAGGCAATTCTTGGATGGGAAAGGGCAAAGATTCAGAGTTGAAGCTTGTCATGGATGGGTTTTTTTGGCGCTCACATCATTCTCAGTCTTTCTATAGCACGAGCCTCTTGGGCTATTTCGAACCATGTACTTTACACATGTTAGTGCAGTCCGCTTCGACAACAGAAACAGAAACATTATCAGCAAGAGCACACAAAAAGTTGCTACTTTAAATTGATCATTAGAGTCAAAATGAGGTCCATCAAAAGGCAGACAGAAATTCTCACAAGAACGAGAACTTGCACGAGCTGGGGAGCTATCTCCCATGCAACAAAAGGGACCCCAAATTTTGAGTATCAGTTCACTTTTTAGACCGAGTCCTTTTGCTTCTCGAAACACACGAAATCAAGCCAGGAAAAAGAGGGCAAAGCAAAAGGGGAGGGAAGAAAAGAAGGATTGAAAGCAAAAGCAATTGAGCTTAGATTGCTCCTTGTCTCTCCCTTTCCTTAATGCTTGTCTTAGGAGAAAGTTTGTTTTTCCTTTTTAAATTTTTATATCTACTCCGGTTTATCCTACCCCATTTCTAATTTCTTATCCGACATTTTATTCGGATTTATATGGTCCAGAGGACTCACCAATTACCGAATAGGATAATATCTTAACTGCCAAACACATCGTGAAGGTTTGGACTTTGAGATTCGGTTTGTTTTTTCTTTTACTTGTGAAAAATTGATTGGAAATGTTTTTGACTGGGAAAGAGAATGAAGGAGGAGAAATAATTGAGAAAATGACATAAAATGATTTATAAACTTTAACCTAATGCGCAATGTTATTCTTGAATATTTAATTTGTTTAATTTAGTTTTTGAATTTTAGCTCAATATGTAATGTGATCCATAAACTTTTAAGTTATATAATATGATATCTAAACTTTTATACACATTCAATTTATTCCCCAGGCTAGATAATCCAAAGACTAAATTGAATTTGGGAATATAATAATTCAGTGACTAGATTTACTAAAAGTTCAGGAATCACTTTGAATAAAATAAAAGTTTAAGGATGATATTACACATCGAATTAAAGTTCAAGAATTATTTGTGTTATTTTCCCAAAACAATTCTCCCAATGTTATCTAAGATGGTTGGAAAGTAAATGTGGGGATGTTCGAAAGTATTTTATTTGATAAAAGATCCAATTGAAATATAATAATATTAGTCTTTTTTTTTTTAACAAAGGAATCGCCGGAGATCACCCTTCGAGGATCACATGACCCTCTAGTACTCGGTGGCACCATCGGGTCTCACCACAAGCCGCTATTTAGACGTTAAACCTCAGGGGAGGCTAGTCTAGGACCCCAACACCAAGACCCCCACTTTAGACACTTTAGCAATAAGAGGGTTTGAACCCTCAACCTCTATGATGAGGGAGAAAACTCACACCAACTGTGCTGCCTGTGGTTGGGTTAATAATATTAGTCTTTTGGCTCGCGATTCGGTGAGAAAAAGAAAGGGCAAAGTTGACGTTAAAAAGTCCAACAAAAAGTTAGCATATAAATCTAGAATAGGGATGTGGGATATCTTAACTCCCCTTGAACGTGCACGTGAGATTAGCTACGGCACATAAAATTTGACGAATGATGGCCGCGCACGCAAAATAAATTGTAATAAAACATGACTTTGACATTAGAAAGTCCAACAAAAAATATTAAGCTTATAAGTGAATAGAGACTATATAAATATAAAGAGTATAGAAATCGTAGACATTAAAAAATATTAAACTTTGAGAGTTGGTGTTTGCTGATTTTTTAGTTCTTCACCTTTTCTCTTTCATTTGGAGACAAAAAAATTTCGAGTCCTAAGTATTTCAAATCTATATCATTTTTTTTTTCACTTCAATTTTCTCAAACCTTTTCATACAAGAGAATTTGACGATGACTGTTTTTCCTTCCCTACCCATTCTACCCTTCTTAAATAAAATTTGTCACTTCCCAAAACCAACAAGAATGGGGATAATACAGTCGTCCTTCTAAATCTTAGACAGAAACCAACAATATGTCATCAACGTGTGTATACATATTAGATAAACCAACATATTGGTTATAACATCATAATTTCGATAATTTCCCAAAAAGAATTGTACAACTTAGAACTCAACCAACTTAACAAACTATCGATAACCATAAATACAACTCCATTAAAATAATATCCAAAATCCACTCTAAAAATCCCTGTGATAGCGCTCTCATACTAATGGCCACTAATAGGGAACTTGAAAAATATGAAAGATAAATAAAATGAGCAATCATTGTCGAGTGAGTAGTACATCTCTTGAGTTATATCTTACTCAAATATAACTATATTCATAGCAGAAATTCTCATTTCATTAATATATCAAATCATGTATTGATGATTCAATTCAATACTTAATTCCACTAAATCACACATCAAAGCTCCATTGCATGGCTCTAGAGGTGGCTTGTGTAAAACTTACATCATTGTGCAGCACTTAGTCTTTGACCAACACATATCAATAGTATAATGCCCTAGAGGTGGCTTTCACAAGACTTTCATGACCATGTAGCACTTAGCCCTTGACCAATACACATAAACAATACAAGACCCTTGATGTGGCTTCCACAGACTTGCATAACCATATAACACTTGGCCCTTATCCTTGTACAATATGTATACTTAGAACTCCTCACTGAGTTTGTTGTGATCATGGATATCAATCCATCATCCCAATAATTCACAAAATCAATTAAGAATATATGTCACAAATTGGTTTTACAAACCAAAACAAATAACATTTTTAACAACATAGCTCATCCACCTATTGCATTTTTCAAATTATTTCCGAACTCATTTCATAAATCAGTTTGCAAAACAATATATATATATATATATATATATATATATATATATATATATCTATGTGTGTGTGTGTGTGTGTGTGTGTGTGTGTGTGTGTGTGTGTGTGTGTGTATATTCATATTATTTTTAAGACATGAGTTTTACAAACTTAAAGAAGAATAAGCACCACTCACTTGGGAATGCTCAAAAATCAAACAATACATAAATATATGAGTCAACCATCTTGTAATTCTAACAATTAAACAAGAATGGACATTAAAAGTTAACAAAACTACTCCTATGTGACGACAAATTGCTTATCCAAAGCAATTATTCAAGTCTAAATGCAACTTGAAATTCACAAGTGAAACCCTAAAATTATTGCTCCTACCAAGACGTTCCTCCAAATTGACTCTTGCCAAACTTCACGGCTCCATTACGCCATAATCCAACATTTCCATAAAAACCCATGGCTCCACAATTTGAAATTTGGATTTTTTTTTTTTTTTGGTGATTGAGGACTCCGCCACATGTCCCCCGTGCTCGAACAACTCCTGAGAATTGGGCCCCTATACCTCAGAAAAGACTAGCATAGAAACCCACCGCCATGGTCTCCCACTTAAATCGCAAGCAACGCAGGGAGGGACTCTCAACCAATTTGGATTTTGTTCTCAAATTTCATGAAACTTCAAATTTATACCCTAATTCTAAAAATTACTTTGATTAAATGAACAAAGGACATGAGCACTTAATAGTCATTGTGAACTGCAGTTGAATTGACTTGACGAGATCTCGTATAGTGCACGCATGAATTTTCTTCTTTCCTTTTTCCTTCTCTGTCCTCTTTCGTTTCTTTTCCCTCTTTTCTCACTGGTTTCTGCGAGCACTCGGTCATTGTAGCAATGTTTGACAGGGTCATTTTTTTATTTATGCTTTTCCCCCTTAGACTTGGTCAATTATTACAGAGTTGGTTGGTGTCTTACTCTTGTTGATCATTCGTGTCATCATTAAAGGGGAGAGAGTAGACAAAAGAGATGCCCAATCTGGTCATTCGGCGTTCAACGGAGCTCCAATCAAGAAGGATTCAACCTGCACGCATGACTTACCGCGTCCGGATTTTTGACCCTGATTAGCCTCTTAGGTATTTAAGTCGGCAAACGGAACAGTACAAAGGAAAGAGATATGGTATAGAGAATTGATCGGCCCTAAGATACTTCAGTTCTACTTACTTTAATTCCAATGTTCATTGAAAAAGTTTGAGATACACCCGTCGAGATATTAGTGATTTGAAATTAGGGGTGATTAAATTCAGGTTTCGTATGGATTTCACATGGAATCTGGAACTTACTTGTTGGAATAGGTTCATCATTTTTTGGAACCGAAAACCTACCCTATATACCTTAGAACCTATAACCTACCCTGTCATAAGTTGCAAGGTTAGTTTCAAGGTCTACTCAAGTTCCACCTGTATAATTAATTGAACGATTGCAGTTAATTAAAACCTTTAATGACCACACTTGCGGTTACAATTCATTAATCATAACTTATATTTAGACACACGAAAAATATGAACGTTAATAAAGTAAAAGTCTTGTTATAAAATATAAGTTCAGATTCGTATTTTCAAATTATACATACATCATCAAACGGTATGAAATATTGTACAATCGCGCAAATACATAGATTATGAAAAACATTAAAACTTGTTCCAGATTCTAAGTTACAGGCCATCGTTACAAGTTCTAGGTTCCTCTAACTAAGAACTTAGAATTTATCCATTGAAATAGGTTCTTCATTTTTGGAATATGGAACATACCCCGCATATCTTGGAACTTGAAACTTACAAGTTCTCATCGGTTAGGTTATCAAGTTCTAGGTTTTACTCTGAAACCATGGTCATCCTTAGTTCGAAACATCTTAGGGGAGTTAGGTACGCGCATTACTATTTTGATCTCATAACCTCGCCTTCATAGGGTACCAAGTTTGTGCCATAGCATTGCCATCACTGAAAAGAGAAAAACAAGGTTTGTGTATGTGTGTGTATATATTATAACTGAACGCACAAATTATCATTCAAAACATAATTTAAACGGAATATGGAAAAATTTGAGCATGACTACATCATTTCGTTAATGCATAATTTCTTAGATGATTAAAAAATTTACATATAAGTAAGCAATGAAGAATCTGTATGACGTTATTGTGTTCAAAGTGAACAACTTGTTCTTATATATAAAGAGTTACAATTAGATGGCGAGATAATTAACGAAGAGACAGGAGAAGGGAGAGGGTACACAAATAGTGATTCAATAACGAGGGAGGCGGCCTCGAAGGTTGGCAACTAAATCTCGAAAATTTACACAGCTTAAAGAAAACGAATTAATTATTAACAAAGTTTTGATATGAATCTATAACCTATATTGATAATTAAATATCCAAAAAGGAAAATATTATAAAATTTTCAGTGAAATTGATTGCATTAGCCGATTTCATCCAACTTGAACTCAGACATGAATGGATAACCGATTGTATCGAGTGAAGCTGACATAGCTTTCATGTAAACGCGCTTAACACTGCCCGACTTCGCTAATCTTGTTTTGTGAATTTTCCTTATTCCGTTTTGTGCATTTAAATTCGGATCATTACCGCCAAAAACATCTTTGAACAAAGTTCCATAATCGTGCCAAATGGGTCCGAAAGAAGTAGAGCACAACAAATAGAACATTTCCAAAAGTAAAGCAATGCCTCGGTCAACCGATAGAAAGTAGCATGATCCTAATGAGAAAAAGTTCAATTAATTACAACCCGTGCACGTTGTGCAAAAGTCAGGAAGTCATGGAAAAAAAACAACGAATAAAGTTGAAAAAAATGCCGCCATTAGCATTTAAAAATTAATGAGTTATAGTGACTTTTTTAATCGAAAAATGCGACTAGTTGATAGCTTAGGTATGGCTACTATTCGTGACTTTAATTATGTTTATTACCTATTTACAAGACTAGAGAGGTAATCATGAAAATCAAGAGGATGGGGAACGCATTTCAACAGTCTCATGGTAGCTAATTTCCAAACAATAGTCAATTTGACTATGCGCAATAACTGTACTACTAAAAGGGACCGATAACTTATAAATTGACATTAGCACAATTCTGGTGCTCCAATTGCAAGGGACCACTCTGATATTCTCGAATCAATCGCTTGAAAGTGGGATAATAAAGGCAAGCAGTCCCTTGAAAATGGTTGCTCAAGGTCGGCATGAAATTAATGTAGACAGAGAGGTTTTTTTTTGGCGGTTCAATCAACTTTCTTTACGTATATGTTTCCACTTGATCTTCGATTCTCGCGTACATACATTTTTTTTTTTTGGGTCAGACGCGTACATACATTGAAAGGTTGCTTTCGACCGCATGCCTCGTACAGAACCAAGTACACAACACTGTAAGTTTACCAGGTCAAGAAATGGAATCCTGTTTGACGGGTTTCCACTTTCGAACGCTAGACAAAAAAGGTTCAGACTTTGAAAATGCATTCAAGGGAAGAAAAAGGACGTTTGATTTGAAATACGAAACTGAGGGGGAACATTTCGGGAAAGACACGAAGGCCCCACACACTTTCTCAAGTGGCACGACCGTGAGTCGCACACGGATGCGAATCGAAGGCACCTGATTGGCCGCATCCACGTCAAATTCGAAATTCATTTCCTGTGAAAGTATTCTTCGCATGCAATGAACCCGTTTCATGAACGGCGTAACGAAATATAGCAAGTTTGAATCCATCTTAATTCATGAATCGCATAAATTTTTCTTGAGTTAGGTAAACCTGGTATTGTCCTATTGGAGGGAGATAGTGGATTAGGATGGTAAAGCAGGGAGAGGATCAAGCTAGTGCAGCACCAAGAAACTGGCCATTTGCCCATTTTGCTGTTGATCGTGGAGAACTTCGAAATCAATGACCAGTGAATAAGCACCACCTCCCTTTTTTCCTTTATTCCTTCCCCTCTCTCCCCTTTTTTTTAATGGTCAAAGCTCCTTTGATTATGCTATCTTCGAGAATCCATCTATAGTCAAACCATTGTTAATCTCCAGGAACCTCACTCGCCGTTGAATTTCGATCGAGACGCACATGAAAAGCACCCACCCGGCTGGAAAAAAGAGGCCTCTGTTCCATCCCTCTGCAAATTTGTGGTCGACGTCCCTTCTCCAGATCTCTCTCGTTCCGAAAGTTTCCATTTTCACGCGTAGAAATCACGCCCATAAAGCCAACCGTCACCCAAGAACGCCATTCGCTCTGCCTCTCATGAAGGGTCCTTTTCGTTCGGTATAAGCTGGTCCGGAGGCTTTGCATAAAAAGCTTTCTGGCCTTATGCTCGAGTGGGTAGGCGAGGACCATCGTCATCAATGAAGCGCTCGTCGGATCTTACGATCTTGTTTTGGGTTGCATGGCTTGTTACGGCAGTCGCTGCCGTGGAGGACGATATCCAGTGCCTGCAGGGCCTCAAGACCTCGCTTGGCGACCCACAAGGGAAGCTGAGTTCTTGGAGGTTCGCGAGCTCGTCGGTCGGGTTCATATGCAAGTTCGTGGGCGTTTCTTGCTGGAACGACCGAGAGAACCGCATACTCAGCCTCGAGCTCCGGGGCATGGACTTGACAGGGCAGATTCCGGAGTCGCTGCAGTATTGCCGGAGCTTGCAGACGTTGGATCTCTCCAACAATGGCCTCTCTGGTACAATCCCTTCTCAAATATGCAGGTGGCTTCCTTACTTGGTGACTCTTGATCTGTCGAGCAATGGCCTTTCGGGCTCTATACCACCCGACCTAGTGAACTGCACTTACTTGAACAATCTTGTGATGTCGAATAATCGCCTGACCGGCACTATACCATATGATTTTTCGACTCTGAGTAGGCTCAAGAAGTTCTCGGTCGCGAACAATGATCTGAAAGGGACGATCCCTTCGTTCTTTAAGGGGTTTGATAAAGCAAGTTTTGAAGGGAACGATCTCTGTGGAGGGCCTTTAGGGAAGTGTGGTAGGTTGAGCAAGAAGAACCTGACGATCATCATTGCTGCCGGGGTTTTTGGTGCCGCTGCATCTCTGTTGCTGGGTCTTGGCCTATGGTGGTGGTATCATCTGAGGGTTGTGAGGAGGAGGAGGAGGAGAATGTATGGGATTGGGAGAGATGATGATAGTGTTTGGGCTGAGAGGCTTAGGGCTCATAAGCTTGTCCAGGTTTCTCTGTTCCAGAAGCCGATTGTGAAGGTCAAATTGGCCGATCTAATGGCCAGCACGAATAATTTCAGCACGGATAATATAATTATATCCACTAGGACTGGATGCACTTATAAGGCTGTACTACCAGATGGATCGGTGCTGGCGATTAAGCGGCTCAGTACTTGTAAGCTCGGGGAAAAGCAGTTCAGGTTGGAGATGAACCGGTTGGGACAACTGAGGCACCCGAATTTGACGCCCCTTTTGGGGTTTTGTATAGTGGAGGAAGAGAAGCTGTTGGTTTACAAGCACATGTCGAACAGCACTCTTTACTCTTTGCTGCACAGAAGCACTGTTTTATTGGATTGGCCAACTAGGTTCCGGATTGGTTTAGGCATCGCTAGAAGCCTCGCTTGGCTTCATCACGGGTGTGATCCGCCCTTCTTGCATCAAAACTTGTGCTCCAACACGATCTTTATCGACGAAGACTTTGAGGCTCGAATAGTTGATTTCGGCTTAGCGAGGCTCATGACTACCTCGAGTCCAATGGGAGCAGTTTCGTGAATGGCGATTTGGGGGAGTTTGGTTACATTGCTCCAGAATACCCGAGCACCATGGTTGCTTCGATGAAGGGGGATGTTTATGCATTTGGTGTGGTGCTTTTGGAGTTGGTAACTGGGCAAAAGCCTCTCCAGGTGAACAACCCTAATGAAGAATTCAAGGGTAATCTAGTGGATTGGGTGAATGTGCTCTCTAGCACCGACCGAATTAAGGATGCTGTTGACCAAACTCTCTGGGAACACGGCTATGATGGTGAAATTCTGCACTTCCTTAAAATTGCTTGCAGTTGCATAAATTCTCGACCCAAGGACCGATGGTCCATGTACCAGGCTTACCAGTCATTGAAGAGTATGGCCGAAGAGCAGGGTATGACGGAGCAATATGACGAGTTTCCTCTCATTTTCTTGAAGCAGGATAACGAGTTGATGTAGCTAAAGAGGAAAGAGTCAAAGCTTGATCCAATTTTCAGGCTTCAGTTCCCATGGAAATTCCTAAGTATTTGGTAAAACTTCAAAAACATTCCTCATGTAAAGTTGGCGCAATCTCCATCTTAAGCAGCATATGTAATTTTTCTAGATGATGAAATAAGCTATTTAGCTCTTGGTTCTTGCATTTATCAGGAGCATATGAAATTTCTGACTCTTTTTATGTGTGGGAAGAGGTTTAAGAATAGAATCCACTTTATCTTTTATGGGCTCCCCTGTTTATTGATCCGTAGTGCACTGCGGTAATTAATATTCATCAGCTCACATATTTAACTTTCTCATACCTCAACCGGTTATCTGGAGCAGACATTCGCTTTCATTCATGTATATGCGAGTGGATCTACGGCTCCATACGCTGATGAATCAATGTCATTTTTACTTTAGGAACTTGGAAGTTATAACCATTTTCTTGTGCAATAATCTCTCTCTAAACAATAGTTGATATCGATAGATAAGGGATGTCCTGGTGGCACATGCAATGTACCTTCAAAAAATACTCAAGTCTCAATTTGCAACCCTTTCAAAACTAGTTTATCGCCCGGTTAAATTTGGTGAGTCGAATATGCATGGAACTTGGAGATATTCTCACATGATCTCGTTATCGTTGATAATCTTTACGTACTGCCGGTTCTTCAGGGTACTCTGTACATTAAGCTCCAAACACTAGCTAGGGCCTTTCAAAGTCGTAGCTCTTTCGAAGGGGCTCTTCGAATTTCATGTCTCGTCTTAGATACAGAAGGATTGCGAGTTCCATTTTGATTAGACGAACAATCTGTTCTCTGGGAACAGGAATTATATTTGCAAAGTAGTCGCCTTGCTAGGTCGGAGAAACGCCCGGAACATTGTGGCACATCTGAATGCCATCTTCAGTGCTTTTTGTGATGGGAGTTTCGTCTTGGGCAATGTCTTCTCCAGAACCAAGGAAAAACGAAGCTTTCTTAGAAGCTCAAAGGCAATGCTTTGACAGGAAGGAGCAAATGACGAGAGTCGAAGCTTTTTTTTTTTTTTATTTTTTATTTTATTGATCTTACTTTACTTTTACTCTAACTTTCATTCTCAGATTTCTGTCCTATTTCGTTGCAGGGTGTGGAAGTCAAAACTCACATTCGAACCTAAATTATTCTCATCCCAACACCTCTGAAAAGGTGGGGGTTCGAATCCCCCACCCCTTTTCATGTGAGAATGATGACTATTAGGACAAACCCAAGTTATTAACGAAGTTCGTTGAAAGGATGGATTTTCGATGCTCGCATCATCCAGTGTCTTTCTATAGCATGGGCCTCTTTGGGCTTCTTTGAACCACCAACCGAACTAGTTTACTCATGTTAGTACAATCCCACTTCAACAACAGAAATAGAGACATTATTTGCAAAAAATAATATAAGGAACAACCGGGAATTAAGTACAGCATGTAGAGTAAAATAAAGTTTACCGCATGGTCGATGCTTCTAAAGACCAAAGTCTTTTGGCAGGCCTCAATCAACTGCACAAAAATTGCTACTTTTAAAGTGATCAGTACAGTCACAATGAGGTCCATCAAAAGGCAAACAAAAATTCTCACAAGAACAAGAACTTGCACGAGCTGGGAATATGTTCCCCATGCAACAAAAGGGGACCCCAGATTTTGAATCTCTATTCACTTTTTAGACCAAGTTCTTTTGCTTCTTGAACCACACAAAATCAAGCCAGGAAAAAGGGGCAAAGCAAAAGGGGAGGGAACAAAAAGAAGGATTGAAAGCAAAAGCAGTGGAGGTTAGATTGCTTCTTAGCTTTCCCTTTCTTTAACTGCTTGTTTTTCGGAGAAAGTATTGGTCTCATTCTTTTATTCCAAACGCGGTGTATGGTGAGACTTTTCCAGACCTTCGACTCCGATACGACTTTAAAAGTTGAATACAGAGCCGTTATCTTTAAATTAGTAAAGACCAACATTGTGTTCGAGTTTTCTTGAGTAGATACTATCTTTGCGACAACAAGAAAACTGAGGTCTCGAGATTGATCTTGTGCAGACCATGCACAACTTGGGAATTTGCATCGTGAAACTAGGGCTACAGCATCCGGAGCAACTGCGAGGTTGGTTGTTCAGAAACGCGTCGACCATTACTTTGCGTGGCAAAGCCTAAAGAGAACCGACAACCACAAGAAATGCGGTCAAACTGAGGATGTTGCTATGTTTTAGACAATAACAGCTTTAATCATACCGAAACATTAGAGAAAAATTGAGTACTTTCATCCTTTTGACAGTTTGCCTTTTGCTGCAATTCCCTTAGGAACTTTTGTGGTCACCACGGCACCGTTCATCAAGCGAAAAGTTTTGAGAATGAAGCCACTTTAGCTGATTGAATTGGCTTTATGTAGGGAACACAGAGCCACTTGAAAGATTAAAGAAAGAGCCAAATCCAACAAAGATCTGTTAAAAGAACCGAGAAAAAAAGCTAGATGATGTTCAGTGCTATTCCTTACTCATTAAGATTTTTACCCTTGTTCAGTGTCTTTCCAAATGCGTCCTCTTGCAAATTTTTCATGGAGGTGAGCTCGGTCAATCAGGACACAAGAAAACTCAGAGACTACTGTGAGCTATACCATGTGCTCTCTAGTCTTATCCGCCAACTCTATAAGATTAATGCTCGTTCCATGGTCCATATTTGCCCTGTTTTTCCCATGCCGAGTGAATTTCACTCGACTTTTAGGAATGAGTTAAACGAAGTCAGATTTCCTCAGAAAGCGACGCCACAGGCTTTTTGCACGTTTAGCTTAGCTGGAACTATTGTATGCCAACGACTCCCCTTTTTAAAAGGAGAAGTACAAATTGCAAATAAAAATTCACATTCAAGAATTGCACAAAAGATCAATAACTTTGCAGATACAAATTCAAGCAGAACTACACAAAAAAGCCTTTCATTGCAAGGCTATCCTACCACAAGAACATGTGCTGTTTCCCATTTACATATACTCAGCTCACAACTTTGGTCATAGCAGTGAATAGTAGAAAAATGATAACTTCTGATTTGGTCAGTCTTCGATAGAGCAAATTTATGCAGAACCCTTGTAGGACTTTGCAAAAACCAGATATGCAGTTTGATTTTCTGTCTCCTTTCAAGCTGCTGGTGGTTGTCTATTTATCACTGCCCTGGAGACACACTTGATATGAGACTAGCTGCTTAAGATAGAGGGTTCTCTTATTGAGCATTCAATTATTGGCTCACTTGAAGCCCATCGAACATGTGCAGCTAAAAAGTCAGTCTTTTATTTGTTAATGTGCTGAGCTTCGCATTGTGTGCTTCCTATGTCTTTAGCATAAGTTGACAGAAAGTTTCACTCATTTCAGACCACAAAAAAATGGTTGATGATAGGTGTCACAAGGACTTATTATCAACTTAATCGAGATTATCAAAGTGTTTATTAATGTCCTTTGTGTAGTGGGTTGGAGCTGATTCAGGTATGGCATCCAAATCAACAGAGAAAAGTTGGAGCTATCAACTGTGTATACGCACTCCCCCATTACTTTATCAAGTGGTCCCCTTCAGTTCCCAATGGCCTTTGTTTCTTTCGTTCCTCATCAAAATAAGAGAAAGATTCACATTTAAAGAAGCTTTTCAAAAAGGGAAAAATGTCACCAGCTCCTAGGCACCTGCATTCTTGAATTCAATTATTACCTCTTAAGTGGCGGTAAAATATGTGAAAAATAATTGCAGAATTTCCACGTTTATTCTTTAAGGTAGTAATTCCTAGTGTCTGCAGATTTCGGTATAAAATCGGCATACTGACAGAGAACCTACTTGCAAGCAATTGTGAAAGAAGGTTGAGGCAACAGTTTTTGCTGCCACACCACAAGTGATATATCATCAACAACCTGACTTTATTATATGTTACTCGCTACTTCGCCTTCATCGCAAGTGCACTTAATAAGTGATATCATGATTATACGTACCGGTTGTGGATGGGGTCTGGTCCGCTCGGCACTCTTCTCCTGATTACAAAATTGAGATTTAAATCCCAGTAAGCTGGGTCTCCTTTCCTCGTGAGCGGCTTTGTCCGCCCAGAAACTTGGACCGAGGGTGGAACCGGAAGTGGCACTGTCGCGCTCTTGGCCGTTCGGCTCACGTGGATCCCAGAAAACAAGAACCAAATCAGACCCAGAAATGCAAGGGCTGTGAACATAGCCCTTGAGGCCCTGATATTGTTATTCCTCATCATTTTCCTCATGATTTCACTACCTTTTTTCACTGATGGAGTGCGACTGCTGATGACAAATTGATGAAAACATGCATCGCCAGAGAGATGGGGACTAGCATGTTACTATATCAAGAAGGGGGTGATCTCAGACAGGAAGGAAGGAAGGTGGACAAACAGAAGTGAAGAATGTAAGTGTCATGTAGTGACTTGCTTGGCAGCAAGTACCAGTTGGACTCTATTTAAAGTGGGAACAGATGTGAAACATTCTCTTTGCTTCTTGTTCTTTTATATACGGAGGAAAGAGAAAGTTAGTTGACCCTTTGTTGCATTTATATATCCTGGTGGGGCCAATTGGAGCTTGCTCATTATGCTTTGGTTACTGCATTGTTTTTTTTTTTCCCGAAATAAGAGAAGAAATTTGAAGTTTTAAGGCAATGAAATTGGGAAAGAGGTCATCTGAGTAAAGCCAAACAAGTTGGGGAGCTTGCTGGCTCACATTTCTAATCTCTTTCCTATCCTAAATTTTGCAATGGAAGCATGGGGACGTGTGCAAGAACATTGGATAGGGCAGTTTGGGTCACAGTTCTTCCCGAGAGATCTCCATCGCTCGATCCCATGGAGCACAAAATCCTGCGTGATGGTAATTTGGAAGCACTAGAAACTGGTCCGAGCTACTCTTAAGATATCAACAGACGGGGCCAAAAAAAATGAGCCGATTTCCTCATCTCATTCGAACAGCATTTTGCCATAAAATTCAAACTCAAATGATCTGATAAGACTAGGAGATTTCCCGCATGGGTTACTTAAATTTGATCAAAAGAGGAGCGAAATCAAAACAGTACTAGAGAAGTTTCAGGGAACCGCCAAAAGCACAGATGAACCTTTCACACAGGTATATCCCATCCCCATCAAATAGAATTGAGGATAAACGTTGCAGACTGATGCCACTGATAAGAAACCTGAATTCCCCAGTCCTATAAAGAGCTGCCGAGGATCAAGAGTTGGAAAAGCCAATGATTTTCCTCGAATGTCTTTTGAAGAGATGTTTAATCAGAAATGGAATGATACAATTTTAGAATTCGATGCCACAGGCCTTCCTCAACATGCAACAGTTTCACGGTGAACCAATGGATTGTGCTTTTATTCCATTCATCTGTTCCTGTTATCAAGATGAAGATCCATCAGCTTCGTTTCCTATGGCAGTTTATCTCAAGGAATGTATTTGCATCCATAGGCTTGAAAGTCATGAAGGCCAAAATCATGCCAACACGGTAATGCATATCGCATCTGACCAGATGATGGAATAATTATGCTCTCCAGGGGGATTTGATCGACAAATTTCATGAGCAGTTCGAATTGGAAGGAAAATGCGAATTTGGTGAGGAAGTAAAATGCAGAACCCGCATCTCTAAGGTCTATACAAATTGCCATCTTTCTGGACCAAGGAATATGAACTATACAAATCGCCATCACAGTTGAGAAATTCAGAGCCCTGAACCAAGGGGGTGAAAAGAAAAAGAACCTAGAAGAAGAAAGAGCAAAGCCAAAGCCATTTGAATTATGTCCTGGATCTTGGTGACCCTCCACATCTTCCGAATATGGTGGAGAGACTGCATTTGTGCACTCTGTCTCCAGGCTCAGGTGACAGCGAATGAGCAATTCGTAGATCATCCTCCTTTGGATCCTTTCTTCTATCATTCGCAACCACCTCTTGGTCTAGCCCAGTGTTCTTGGCAGCATGCAGCATGCCGGATTTCCGCTCTGGGATCTCGAGATCGTTCCATATGCGGCCTGAAGAGCCCTGCCTCCGGAAAGAGACGGCAGATCTCTGCAATGTGGTCATGATCAAGGACCAATCTGCCCGCACTCCCCTGTTATATCTTCTCCGTCAACAAAGGTTGCCTCAAAACAGAACTCCGATGCTTCCTGTCAATCGAAGATCATCATGAGCATCATCAAAAGGATTGACGTCTGCATCGCGCTTCTCGGTCCTTTTATTTTGAGGTTTGAAAGTAACTCTGTGGATACGTTCGGATGATGTTCTTGGCTTCTATAATTAGGACGCGACAGAAACTTACATTGCTTTTACAAGAAAAGAAAACTGAGAATCACAGAGTGGTTACAAGGTTCTTGGCTAAACATAGATGTGCCTAACGAGGAACACACAGTAAGCTCATGAAAACATGGTATTTATGCAAAACCATTGCTGAAGTCTCATGTGTGATGTAGCATCAGAGAAATTATGGTTGGAAAATACTTTTCACTGTTACGAACATGTTCGCAAAACCACTTGAGTTCCCTCGTTAACAGATGATCGAGTGAGAGCTGTTCATCCTCAACAGTTTGCTTCTCAATATTTTCATTTACCAAGCTTCGACCTCGTCTTTTACCCTAAAAAAAATAATGGAACTTAAGATTAATAACAGCACTGCATTTGCATGACGATCATTCGAACAATTATTTTTTTCTTTTTAAAAATCGGGTTCCCTATCTTAGACAATTGTTTCAGTTACTTAAATAGATAATCTCGAATTATTCCCAAATATGGATTCATAAAAAATCTTCTATATAGAACATCTAACTTACATATTCTGGATAACTGGGAAGCAACCTTCTCAGAGACCACATCTTCCTAAAGACAATTGAATAGAAATTCAGTCATTTATAGTCGATTACAACCAATAAAAAAAGCAACTAAAAGGTCTGATTTTAATAAATTTATCATCATATTTTTCGCTTTTTCACACATTAAAAGTATAGATAAGACTAAATTAAGTATTGAACTGAGCCAGGTAAATCAAGCAATGAATTGCACCATATTTAATCATTAGGTGTACCCAATAGCTTCTCCCAATGCTAGGACAGCCCTCATGAGAAAACTAAATCTGGAGCAATTTCAAATAATCTAGAAAACATGTTCCTTAATTAAGGCTATAAACTGAAAATAACATAACCTCCATCGCATTATTCGCAATTGAACGCCAAAATAGCCGCACCGCTGGCAATTTCAACTCATTCATGCAGTATTACTTTCTTAACATGAACCACTGTCTTCTTATGCGGGCTTGAAAGGAACCCACATATATGAATCCATTGGGTACACAGACGCTACAAAAAGCTTGGAAGGTAGATTTCTGCAACTATGGCGCCTCCCTAGAACACAGCTCTTGATGTTTATATACATCAGTTTGGGTCTATAACAGTGTAAAAGAAGAATGTGAAAACTAAACATTGAAGCACCTCCTTCCTCTACGACGAGCACACTTTGCAGCTCTTCCTGCATGACCCGTAAGAATCCTCGGACCCGACCATGTAGACAGGGTTCTTCTGGCACTCGCCAGCCCTGGCCCACATAGGGCAGTTCACATTGTCGTCCTTGCATTCTCCGTCGGCTGAGCTCCTTGTCAGCTTGTCGAATGACCTCACGTGGATCCACTTGGTTGCAGACCATTTCTCGCCTTCGATGACAGGACAGCTCCCGTGCAAGCTGCTAGTGTCCGTGGTTGCGTTCAGATGAAGGCTGAAGAACAGCAAGGCATCGCCCTTCATGGGTTTCACTGGAAGGATATGATAGAGATCCGAAATCACAATTTTTTAGCAGTTTCTAACATAATAAGCATCAAACCACTTCAGCACTCTTTCTTAAACAAGTTGAAGAATGTGTATTTGATCAACTACAAAATTTGACATTGACCCCGGATTAATATTGTGACTTGAGAGTTATCTCAATTCTTGAAAAGATTCTACTGCTTCTTTAAGACAACATGAGCAGCAACAACTCAAGGATCTAGTGAGACAGTCTTACATTCTGTATGCAACCAAGCACAGTGAAGCATGCATGATCAGAGAATGGGACACCTATTGCAAATATGAGCGCAGGGCCCACTACAGTCCGACGCACGATGTTCTATGATCTGTTGGTCATTACTGAAGTTAAAAGATATACAACCCCCTAAATCACTGACTCATGTTACGGTTTGAAATCAAGAGTTTAAATAAGAATGATCAGAAGATAAGTTCAACTAGAAACATAAGCTACAACTCATTCCTACATTAAAGGGATTTAAAGTGGCTACTTCTATCATATAACAATATGCAGGTTGAAAAGCTAAAGAAACTGGCCCAAAATATTTGAAAAAAATAAAAAAATTAAAGAAGAAAACCTCGCCCTGCAAAACACGATCTGAGGCATACTATCTAATAAAAGTAGAAAGGGAAAACAAAATGAAAGGTTTGTGAAAAATAATGTAGTACCTGAATAACCATTTTTTGCACAATCAGAAAGGTCATCACTCTTTGGTTGAGTCAACTTTCCCTGCAAAAAATAAATGAAATATAATCAAATATTGACATCAAAAGAAGCACCTTGGGGGCCAAAGTTAGGTATTTAAGAATCACGCATCATTCAGTTTCCTTACCTCTGCATTAGGGAAAACCGTTTCTCCTCCTTTCTCTACATTAGACAGATACATCAGCACGGTAGCCACCCGATGGCCACCCAACTCTTGATTAGCCTTGTCATGGAAATAATCATAATGAGGTTCATACTTTTGACCATGCTCATAGTGTAATATTTGAATCGACTCTCCATTTTCTGGTTCCAAAGCCAAATGAAAATTATAAAAAATCAAAATCAACTCTCTCTAAGAATGATAATCCAAAGAAGGACATCATTCCACAAGGGAAGTGTTAGAGACTTACCCGCAGGAAGGAAGGTCCATGCAGCTATCCTAGCTTCAATATCAGCAACAACCTCATCCTTCAAAAACAAAGAAGATCAAAGAAGATGACATCAGATTACTTCTCCCACCGTTCTAAATTATTCAAGAACTTTTCCCAAATTATGTAGAAAAAAATTCAAATCAGCCAATTGCCATAAGAATCAATCCAGTCAATGTATCAGGCCATGGTATTCTATTATTCGCTACAACTTCTCTTAGATGAAACAGGTCAAAACAGATTTCAAAAGTACCGATTTCATGACCACCACATGGGCGTAAACAACAATTGCTCAATTCAGCTAATTCAGACAGAGGAGTACCTGAGCTTTCGCAAGAAACATTCCCGAGCTTGTTCGGACTTCACTCTCTATACTCTTACCAGACTCATTGTCAGCCACCATTGACTTCTCAAGCTTGTCCCTTGCCTGTTCCACCCAAATTCACAACAGAAATTCATGACGCATTTGCTGCCACATTCACAATTCTCCTTGTCTAAAAGGATTTTCCACATAGGACCATTGAAGAATGCACTCACCATGTCCATAAGATGATCACACTCTTCATTAGACAGAAACCCCTTATAGAGAAAAGCCCTACAAGAACGCAATTTTTTTTTCAGAAACAAACCCACGATCAGATTGAAGAGTCTCAAACTTTTTTCCCCCACCTAAGCAAAACATAAATTCCTCAAACTGAAAATTATAAGCATAAGGAGGAACAATACATACAAACACCCATAATTCGCACCCTACAAGAACGTAATTTTATCAGATTGAACAGTCTCAAACTTTTCTTTTTCCCCGCCTAAGCAGAACCAAAAATTCCTCAAATTGAAAATTCTAAGCATAAGGAGGAACAGTACATACAAACACCCATAATTCGCATAGACATTTCAACAACAAACCACATAAAGGGGCAGAAAAAAGAAACAAAATCCGACCTTGGCCTCCACGAGAGCTGGGTGACCCGAGTGGGATCGATAGCGGCTGAAGATCCACCCGTCTTCATACGGATCACCGACCCTCGCCTGCAGAAACCCATCAAGATTCAAGCTTGAGTCGTGGAATTCCTCAAACAGCATTCGACTAACCAGCCCAAGAAAAAAAAAGAACGACCCAATTACGTTTTCTGCTCGCCTAGCCATCGCGGGATAGCAGAACGAGACGAATCGGGAAAGAAGGCGAGGACGAGGAAGGCGAAAGCGAGGAAATACACTCGATCCCATGACGGAAAAACTCTCGCAAATTTCACCGCGGCCAGAAATCTGAAAGCTTGGGAGCTCTTGGTTTTCCTTTCCCTTTGTGGGTCAAAAAAAGAAAGGTGGAAAAAAACTGAAACCGGAACGGAGACTGGAAATTCAGGGTCAAGTGGGGTTTTCTTGATTTATCTTCTCTCCCTTCTATACTTTCTCATTATTGGGGTGGAAGGGGGGGGAAGACTTTGATTCCAGACCACGCAAAGAACCAAAACAAGAACGTGGAAGAAACAGGGAAGTTTCGCACTCTCTCTCTCTCTCTCTCATTGAATTTGCCGGTTTCATGCGAACCCACCTTGGGACTATGATTCATTCACTTCCC
The DNA here is from genome assembly GCA_014182375.1 of Eucalyptus virginea. Lineage (NCBI taxonomy): Eukaryota > Viridiplantae > Streptophyta > Magnoliopsida > Myrtales > Myrtaceae > Eucalyptus > Eucalyptus virginea. The sequence goes on along the minus strand of CM024523.1, from coordinate 28,465,446 downwards.
AAGATGTGTTAAACCAAGACGGTTTGTTTCTAATAACATTTCTATTTTCGAGAGTAATTTTTATTTAGAAACAACTTTTCACATTTCAATCCTCGAAAATAAAGAAGTAGACTTTTTTACTTTTTATTTTTATTTCAAATCCATTTTTTGGCTACTGTTCTATTTTAAGAAATAGAAAAATTCATTCATATTACTAAATGAATTTTCCATTTTTCTGTTTTCCGAGGAATAAAAGAATAGGAAAATAGGAAAATATGATAGTTATCGAATAGGTCATAAATATCTACTTGATCGTATGATTTCGCAAATGAATTGTGTAAATGATTCATTTTTATTCTCATGATGTTACTTGGGGTGTAATTTTGCTATGTCTGTTGTAAAAATCCCATTGTACCAAAAACTCTCTCTATATTGATATTGATGCTGGCCCTTCATGAGGGCTTTGCTTTGACCCCCTTGATGCAAGAAAATTGATTGGCTTGAAAAGTTGAATGGTGCATATTTTCCAAGCAAATCACCAAAAAAATTAGAAATGGTCCGAAAGGAACCCGCTTCTCAATTGAATTAGACAAACTATCATCTCAATGTATTTGTTTTGATTGAAATGTAGGCATAAATATGTTAATGTATTCAATAGAAGAATTTTTTTTTTTTTTTTTTTTTTGGCTGGAGTAATGATACAAGGCACTTAAACATCATTCCAAAATAGATTTTTGATAAGACACAGTGTTACAATCTATAAGATTGGCCTTTTTCTATTTGTAAAGACAGACATTGTTTCCATATCACATTAAACCAATAGATTGAAAATCGAATCACGGTTGTTGAACATGACCTTATAAGTATATGAAGTTAATGCCTACCTAAAAAGGATATGAAGTTAATGCCTACCTAAAAAGGCCCGACGCCCTTAAAGGTCCATAGGTGTAGCATTTGAAGTCTCGAGCCTTCCAGGGTGGAAAGCCATCTTCTCCAGGTCGATCACTTTTTGGGGGTGAAAGTGATTGAGATGTATAATGGAGAGGGGAAACATGAGACCTGGCAATTGGAATTGACACTTTCAACTAGCATACTTTAGCTTAGCTGTCGAGCGATGCCGTAATGTAACACAATGTGAATAATTTTTTTTCTTTCAATATAATCATCCATCTGGATGTCTAGCTAAATTTTATCAATGTTGTCCTCCCTGTAGGAATTTATGTGTAATATCCACACGATATTTTGGCGTCGTTCGATGGACACATTAGCTACATTTATTCATAGTTGGTGTGGAAATGACTTGACACTTAATTAAACATAACATTAAGTAAAGGTTGGGCAAGAATAATTTTACCTTTATTTTAACTTGGTTTCAATCAATATCAATCTACGTATCCGACAATAAAGTTCTCCACTTTCTAATAGGCCAAATGCATGTGCTTTATCCTTTGATTATGATCAACATCATGCTTGATATCGTGTGGAATTGAAAACATCAAACTTGTCGGTGGCCCCATGTTAAAAATGAAAAGATTATATTTTGATTGCATAGTTTCTAAAAGATTTAGAACTTGCAAATTTTACTGGAGTCTTTAAATGAGTGGAACATATATAGGGTGGTTAATTTAGCTTGATTGGCAGTCTAAGACAATAATGTCATAATTTTTTAGAAAAAATGAATTTCGGCAAATAATTTTGGTATCTCTGACTTCTCTTGATGATAAAAGCCCGTTTCTTTTAACTTAATTAAAGGTACAATGTTACCAAAAATTCTTGCCATTGCACATTATAGGCATGAGCTCGGTTCACAAAATTGGCATCGATCCTTTCTGTCTGTCGGCGCAAAAGGACTTCACAGATGGAGGTCGATCCGGTCTCTTTGCTTAGATCAACAGATTGACAAAGAACAGAACTATGAATCTCAAATGGCGACCCTGTTCGCTTTCCCTGCACAGGTATCAGATTCGAATTGACAAAGTTCGTTTCCGTTCAGAGCCACTCGCACTCAGGATCGGAGACTCTATGGCCTCGACAATCACTTGGCTGGGAATATCCGGGACAAGGAGCCACGCCCGACAGGGATTACCTCGGTGCTCGCGTGTGCTCCCTTTGAAACAACCCTACAACGATCGACCAAAACAACAACCATAGGAACGCAGTGGAGTGACCATCTTTTCGAGGATATCAACTAGTCATTCCTAGTTGAGAAACAGATGCCAAATGCCAAAGAACTTGAACACGCTCATGATTTTCGTACTTGCAGTGCGTGTAATTCTATCGATCCAAATTTTCTGAAACCATACGAAATGGTCTCAGAAACAGACAGCAACAGATATAAAGGAACATTCGCTTTTGTCTCTGGCCAACTGGGTTGTCTCCTCAGACCAATCCTACAAACTCACCTTTCTTTATCAAGCATGAACTCGGTTCTTGGCGATCACCAGTCCGATACAACCTCGTCGAAATTGTCACGGGAAGAAAAAGAAGGAAATGAACAGAATGGAGTGTCGTTTTCTTTCGAGAAAAGCCCGAGATTGGTACAGAAGAATAAAGCACAGCTTGGGAACTGTCTCAACACTAAGCCTAGAGAACATACCGCAAGGATGGGACCAGCGAAGACTATTCACAAAGGCCAATCATCGGGGGACCACGATCCCTCATTGCTAGATAAAACCAAAATTCACCACTGCCTAAAGACCCTTTTTCCATGACTTGTCTTAAGCTGGAATCCCCCCTTTTTCCTTTGTAAGCAAGAATAGTCTTTTTCCAGAAAGTTGAGAGACTAGTCTTCATATAAAAGTGGGAATAGGGCCACTAGGGCCAATCTTGATTTTCTGACAGAGCAAAGAGGACCGCTTGAAGAAAGGGGCATGGTGTGTGCAACGAAATGCATTTGTCTGAATCTCACTCTCACCTTGTAAACCCTTTTTCCAGCCGCTAAAGATAAAGGAAGCAGCAAAAGATGCCTCATTTGTCCTATCTTCAGCTCTTTAAAAGTGCAGCAAAAAGGGAGTAGTGTTTTATGCGCATAATGCAATTCGAGTTGGTATAGGAAAAAGCAGAAAGTGATGCAAAGAGATGATAAAATTTCATTTTAGGATCACGATTGCACAACATAAATGTCACTAATCCCCCCAACCCCTTCCTAAGTGATGCTACCGCTACTCAGTCTCCCCTCCAAAAATTATCAGAAGAACTCGAAATCTAAGTAAGGACCAGAGGACCTGTCCGAGTCCGTTGCCACCTTGTCGTTCTGAGGCACTGCCGACTTGAACGGGTGGTTCAAGTATGAAAAATCGACCGGCTTCGGGATTTCTGGGGGTTGAGTGCTTCGGATGAGGGCCCAATTGACGCTTTCGAAGAAAGGATGCTGCTTAATGTCTGCAGCCCCACGTTTGAATCCTAATCGCTTTTGTGGGTCTTTCGCGAGCAGGCCCCGGATCAAATCCTTAGCGGCAAAACTAACCGCAGGCCCCTCCGGGAATTTCAGAGACTGCCCAACCACATTGAACAAGGTCTCGCGATTTCCACTGCCTCTGAAGGGTGTTTTCCCATGTAGCAGCTCGTACAGGAAGATACCAAACGTCCACCAATCTACAGAACTCCCATGACCATCCCCTCTGATTATCTCAGGAGCGAGATATTCGTGTGTCCCGACGAATGACATAGAGCGGGCATTGGTGGGCTCCGCAATAAGTTGAGGGAGCGAATCTGAACTTACTAAGCTAATCCTTTCACCTTTTGCCTTTGGTGGCTTTGTGCTTAGGAAACGGGGTTTGAAGCAAGATGGTTGCAAGCAATTAGGCTCGACGCAAACGGGTAGTTTGCAGGCCGGATCGATGCATGCAGGCTCGATACAGTATGCGGAGATCCTACATGGATAATCCGAGCTTGACTGGATGAGAGTGGGGCTCACGGAGCACTGGAGTGATAAATCGAAGTCGGACAGCATTATGTGGCCATCGTCTCTCACAAGGACATTCTCGGGCTTCAAGTCCCTGTAAACCACGCCCATCATGTGTAGATATTCGAGGGCGAGAAGCACTTCAGATGCATAGAACCTGCAGGAGAAGGTACAATGTTGAGAATTCAATCCAGCAATTCCTATAGTTAACACAAAGTAGGAGTGAGTGAAATAATGGGTCAAACAAGTAAGAATGATGAATCCCAATAAACGTAATCGTATTTCAGAAAATGGCTTGAAGTTCAACTCTACAGACAACTTGCACCCTATGGCTAAAAGCCGCAGCTGCAACACGAATGAAATAACAAAATGCAGCATTGTAGCAGCGTGTTCCAAAAAATTAATTTGTGAAAGCACAAATTTTTGTTTCAACACTCCGACACCACACTGAAAACTGCAATCAAATTAGCTCCACTAATCCGAATTCCACTGCTTACTATCTAAAAGCACACAGGCAGCTGACTGCTTCTAAGAATCTACATAATCTCAGTCACAATCAACCTGCTGCGTTGCTTACGCATTTTGGGTCGACTGAATCTTTCCAATCTTGAAAGCAAAACATGGAAAGCATGGCAAAACAAGCAGAGAGAAACTTCCAACTTCAAGAACAATAGTTCAGCACGAACCTCGCAGCTTGCTCAGTGAAATGCTTCCCCTGCTGGCGCTGCCGAAGTGTGTGGAGATCGCCACCGCTGCAGAACTCCATCAACAAGCACGAGAACTTCTCGGTCTCGAAATGCGAATACAGCGTCGGCAAGAAGGGATGATCCAACAAGCCCAGAATGTCTCTCTCCGTTTGAGCTCTCACCAACTTCTTCCTCCCTGCCAACATTCCCTTATCCATCACTTTCATTGCAAATAGACAGCCCATCCCCTAAGCTCCGCTAAGTACACACTCCCTATGTCTCCGCAACCCAGCTTCTTCAAGAGCCTGAAATGGCCCAGCCCCAAGCCACCCTCTTTCCCTTTGATGCATTGTATCGCATCCCACCGGATATCGTTCCTCGATGCGGTTTCGACGGGCAGCCAGTCCTGAAGCTCGACTCGCTCGCATTGAAACTGTTCGATTTACTCCCACCGCTCACGCTACTACTCTTGTCGCTGTCCTCACAATCTACCGCCAAGCTCTCGCTGCTCTTGGTGGCATCTAGAGCAGCATTGCCAACGCTGTGATCAGACCCGGAAACGGTGCTGCTGCACAAGCCGAGGCTGACGCTGTTGCTGAAGCTGAGATCTCGGAGGCCAGCCGCGAGGGACTGAGCCTCGACACCTCCACCGCAATGTGATGCTTTATTCATTTTGCTGCTGAGGACGCCAAGAGAGCGCTTGACGGAAGTACAGAGAGAAGGGTTTTCCCTTATATTGGGCTGTGTGGGGTTGGGTCTGGGGGGCTGGTGGTGGCGGTCAAGATTCAATGTGGGGTGCGACCGAGGCGGTCAAAGGAAGAGCGAGCGAGACGCGGGCGCGAAGACAGGGTAATTTCACGTTTCACCGGGTGAACCAGAAAAATAATAAAGAAAGATATCAGAGAGACGAGTGGCCAAAACGGCATTCAAATTTGAAACGCCACAGAGAGAGAGAGAGAGAGTGGGGGAGCGGTGAGAGACCCAACGAGTAATATCTTACGACCCCCTAGAAATGTTACAGCTTGGGGACAAAACACAGAGGATGAGAGAGTGCATGAGAGAGAGAAAAAAGAGAGCTTTACGAGGAAGACAAAAGCGTTTCAGATTTTCTGGTCTCTCCTTTTCCTTTTGGTCACAGAACAGAGGACACCATTATACAAAAAAAAAAACAGAAAAATCGACACCAGCCAATACCGTTACTCTGCTGACTACAGTGGGGGGGTTCTGCAGTGCAGATTTTTCCCTTGCCGAGGGGAAAAAAGCAATCATATTTGTTATCAGGTACAGGTTCGCAAGTTGGCAGGTCATAATGTAAAACTTCAGCTGGGATTGAAAGAGCCTGTGAAGTTTTAGCCCGACCCATGTAAGAAACAAGAGCATGTCATCATCTGCCGATGAAGAAGAGCTGGCTGGCTGGTGCTTCGTTTCTCTCCGTTTGAACGATCTTTCCTCCCTTTTTCTCCGAGTTCAAGTTGAGTCAAGGAGTGCAGAGAGACAGTGCAGATTCCCTTGGATATTCCCAATGCCCCAAAATCTAATCAATGAGTGAGAGAGAGAGAGAGAGAGCCCTGTGGGTTTTAAGAGGCTCCTTGTTGGACAGGTGGGGGCCATTCCACGAGATGGAATACGACAACACCCAACCTCAGACAACGTGAGAGGAGAACATCCACAATCCTTTCTTGAAAATCGATGATTATGACACGAAAGAGTCGATAAATTTTTTGTCGTCATCGAGAACTCTTTCATCGTTTTCATAACAACGCCACTTTGTATAAAGACTTGAAACAGCGATGGGGATATACATCGCTGCGGCACGTCACCACTGTCGTTGCCCGTGGAAAGAGTCCCTAAAACGAGGCTCTTAAAGAGCCAGCTGAGTCTCATATCATCATTTCCACGGCGGCCCCTTTCATGGTAGCTTTTGTGCTGTGTTTGGAAGAGGGGAATGTGGAGGCAAAAGCAAATTTTGGAGCTCCCGCAAAAAGTTTTAAGATTTCTGTCACTTTAGAACCTTTTCCCCCTCCGCTTCTTAGGATGCCCATTGACCAAGGTCCAAACCAATCGATCTTGTTGGGAGATTTTAGGTCTTTGAGTTGAAGTTGAGCTAAGCCGAATGCAACTTGAGACCATTCTTTGCTTTCTGCGTTTCGGAAATGCTATTTCAGGGTCTAATGATTTCCTTTTTCTATCTTGCCCTCACTCGGCAAATTGTTCATCGTCTCTTGTTCGCTTCAGATCTAGCTTGTTGATCTCTAGTCGACACTCACCAAGGTCGCGCTAGGGTTGACACTCACCTTTGGTCTCTTGATCTAGATTGCGTGAGGTAACATGAGGGTGGCCGAGCGCCGACACTTGCCCTCATCTCTAAATCTACTAAGGTCATTTGAGGGTTGCCAACAATCACCAATAATTGACGCTCGCCTCTTCTATCCACATCTTGCTCACCAAGGGTCATTGAGGGTTGACACTTGCCTTTAGTCTCTATTGCTCATTTGAGATCACGTGAGGGTCGCTGATGGTTGAAACTTGCCTCTTGTCTCTAGATATAGCTTGTCTAAGGTTGAGCAACCTCGGGGCACCCCACCTGGGAGTCACGCAATCTCGATAGTTCTTCTCTAGAGTCATGTGACCTTAGTGATGGGCTGTCCCTAAGCTCATCCGAAATAATAATAATAATTAATTATTATTTACTATGTGTTTTTGCAAATATTTTCTGAACATTATTTACTTTGTCTAGCACATTTTCTATCCCATTTTTTTGCTTGTGACTCCTCTATTATCTTAAATTGACCACATTATTCCTTGTGAATTTCACTCTTGATATAAAATTATTTGTTATTTTTTTCCTTCATTTTGCTTGATTTCAATTTTACTAGAAAGATAAAACTACCTATCCACCTCCCCAACAACAAACATTGAGGTCAAATGTAGGCCCACTTTTGTTTGAAATTAATCCTCACCTTCTTTTTTCTTTCTTTTCTGGTTTCTTCTTTTGTTTATATAGTTTTTTTTCCCATTGGGACGAAATTGGCGTCCCACTTTTCCAAAAAAAGAAAAAAAAAACAAGTTTACTTGGCAAATAACCAACTAGTTATTGTATTGATGAGTTGTCATTTTCCTATTATTTTGAGTGGCTCTAAATTCATCTTTAAAATGACTTCATCCACGCCCTAGTGGACAAAAAAGATGAAATCATCCAACTCGCGGGTCCCATTCCTCACCTTCTCTGTCTCCACCAAGTCTTCGTGCCTCACCGGCTCACCACTGTCTTTTTTGGTTCTTCATTTACTTCCCTAATTAATGACAGGCAAGGGGTCCTTTTCTTAATGCTGTAAAGTCGCCACATTAAAGCGAAATTTGTCATAGCCAAAGTCGAGGCGCTCACGGGAATTGCCGGTGACGAACTTGGACATTGTGAAATGTCCGCCATTGATTGAGGAGATAATTGGTTAAGATCCATTGAAAACCCATGAAGAGGGGAGAAAAAGAAAAATTTGAATGAGAAAGGGCTATTTTTTTTTTTTTTTTTGTGGCTCGTTACTCGAGAGAAGAGAGAAGAAATGAGGTCTCATTACAAAGCAAGGAAGAGGTACATGACACAGTTTGTGAAGGCGAGATAGGTGCACTCAATCTTACACTCCATACCTTCGACCATTGCATAGCATCGGATGCGTCCTCTGCCAATTCACCAATGACGAGACCACCATCTACCTCCATCGTTGTCTTGCATCACTTGTTGTCGCTGTGACCCTCCCCATGGCCGACACGACCCCGTCTTAGTCCAAGCTTCAATACCTAGACTTCCAACACCATGATCGCCTTTTCCACCTTGTTGCTGCCTTCTCCCCTATCATCCAAAATTTGTCCCCTTTGTTTTTTTTTTTTTTTTTTGTCAAAGATATGTTGTCATTCCTCATTTGACTTTCCAACCAATTATTAAATCAATTGCAACACCTTGAACAATACAATCACACAAACTGGTACACTTGTGACAAATTTACTCTTAATTAATTTTTGGACCATCAAAAATCTAAATTGGTACAACTTTAACAATTTTATCCCAAACTAGTATACTTATGACAAATTTACCTTCTATTAGTTTCCGTTAAATTTTATTGTCAAATTACTAAGTTAAATGACACATAACAGTTGACTAGTGTACTAATTTGGGATTTTACTCTTCGTTTGTCATAGTTATAAATTTTTTGTAATTTTTTGTGATATTAATCCAATTTAACAGAGGCTATATTTATCACAAATATATTAGTGTAGAGTTTTTGGCAGTCGAATGAATTAGTTTAGGGTAAATTTGTCACAAGCATTTTATGATTAGTTGGGATAAATTTGTTACGGGTTAATATTCTACAAAACCCCAAACTGGTACATTTATGACAAATTTACCCCAAACTATTTTTTTGATTATAAAAAACCCCAAATTGATACACCTGTAACAAATTTACCCCGACTGACCATAAAAAACCATAAACTTGTACATTTATGACAAATTTACTCTAAATTAATTTATTCAACCACAAAAAATGGTAAATTTGTGACAATTATACTCTCCGCTAAATTGGATTAATACCACAAAAAAATTACAAAAATTGTAAACTGTGATAAACGGAGTATAAAATTTCAAATTGGTATACCAGTCAACTGTCACGTGTCATTAAGTTAACGAAAACTAACCGAGGGTAAATTTATCACAAGTATACTAGTTTGGGGTAAATTTGTCAAAGGTATACCAGTTTTGGGTTTTTGGTAGTCAAAAAAATAGTTTGGGGTAAATTTGTCACATATGTATTAGTTTGGGATTTTTTATGGTATTAACTCATTTGTTACATATGTACCAGTTTGTGATTTTTCATGGTCAAAAAATTAGTTTAAAATAAACTTATCATATGTATACCAATTTAGGACTTTTCAATCTTTACTTTTATGAAAACCTTTTTATTTAAGGTTTTTTAGCATGTACGTCGATTCTTTGGACAAAAACTGGACCAAAAAATGCATCATTAACCGTGCAGTGTCAATTTGTTCCCTCCTTCCCCTCCTATACCTTTCCTTAAAAAGGAGAGACAATGAGAGAGAAAGAAATCTCATTTCACCTTTAATATGCTAAGACCAAAAATAAACAAAAATAGAAATTATTCTTTTGATTGATGTTGACAGAGGGCTAAGTACATTGAATGGTCAAACTTTTAATTTGAATACAACATATTCCCATTCAAATTATAACTTTTTTTTTTAATGAGAGTCATACTTGTCAATTATTAAATGTCTAAATTTGTTCGGTTTCAAGTTCTATCCTAAAACCATGCTTACCCCTATGAGAGAGAGGGGGATATAGAGAGTAGCTAGAGGTATTTCTTTACTTGCAAAGATTTCTTTCCTACACTTGTGCATTCGGCTTGTATGAAAATATAATAAGGACCTTTTCGGAACACAGGAATGTTCATCAAATTTTAATATATAAGACCACAGACAATACAAAATTTAAAAAGAAGGACCTGACCAATATAGACTAGACTAGCTAGCATGTGACAATTGAAAACCAACTCTTAAGTCCGAGGAATTTATCACATTAGGGTTTTGACCTTTTTCCTTAGATTACCTATCAAACACTAAATATTTTCCATTTTAACTTGTTTATATACATAATTTTACTCTCTCCAGCTTTCGATAGTTAAGGACAACATGAAGCTGAGGAAGCTACTAATCAAGACGACAGGAAATTCCATAATAGGGATTGAGGACATCGATTTCTCACTCAACCTCACTTGCCGGAAGACGAAGAAGGAGAAGAAGCAACATAAAATTAAAGGCCGGAGTGAGGGACGATGCCCTTAAAGAGTTGGCAAAGGAAGACGAGAGTATCAAGACCAGGGTCGCTTTGTCGGCACTCCTGAACTTCATTGACGGGCTGTGTTCGGCAGGCGGGATGAGAGGATCATGGTCTTCACGAAGAACGTCATGTTGAAGCTCAATCGGCCCTGATTAGGAGAGGGAGTAGAGGGAGTATAGACAAGCACTTTTTTGAAAATTTCATGGGCGTATCGACAAACGCAATAGAGTTGCACTTTATTGATATATAAATGTAGGTCAGACACTATTGTAGAAGTACTTCAACATCATTTAAGCCATAATTGAAAATATCAATAACATCTTCAACTCAGTTTCTCTGTTCCTTCAAATTAAATCGATATGTAAGAACATAAGTTAAAATAACATTTAGATGCCAAGTTTTCTAGGTTGAACGATATATTGTCAAATTATAAGAACAACATAGTATATGGTCTTAAGCTTCAGCGACAAGAAAAATTTTCAAATTTCCTCAGTAAAAAAATCGATCCCGAAACGTCATTGTTCCATGGTCTCTCCCATTTCTTTTTTCCTTTTCTGGTTAGTATATTCACTAAAAATGGATGGACCCAGCAATTTAGACAATGAATAAAGAAATCCCAAAACAAAGAAAAAAAAAAAAATTCTCAAATTCACTCGTAGGCTTTCTTTCTCTGCACCACAAGTGCAGGCCTGAATAGTTTAACCCCTCAGAACAAGGAAAGATACGGAAGAGCTGCACGGTCGAAGACGAAGACCATGCGAAATCTCCGAAACTGACCATGAAAGAGACGTACAGAGAATATGGACGAACGACTATGAAAGCTCCAGTTTGAGGACTTGACGAGTTTGAATTTTCTTTTCATATTCAAACATTTTCCATATTGTCTCTCAAATAACGGTGCGCTTTGCACCACAAATTTCACAGGCAGCAGTGGTATGACTGCTTCTCAGTCGGTCAAGTGTGTTTAATAGAAAAAATTGATTTCGTCCAAATAAAAAGGAATCTATTGACCCGAAGTTCATCCGCTATTAACCGCTATATTATTGGTTAAATATAATTGTATTTCAAAGAAAATTGTACTAAGTCTACATCTATTTTGTTTTTCAATAGTCTTAGATATATATATATATCCTCATAAAGAGGAAATTAACAGCACCTATGAAAATAAACTGAAAGATCCAAATGATGGTTCTTAAAGTGTGGAGGAAGAAATTGGGATAAACTTATAATTTTTTTTTTTTTTGAGAAAGAACACGAGCAATCGCTAATTACATATATCTGAGAATTTTCTATTAGACTCTTATCCAAATTTGGTCCACGTCTCTTAATTCTGTATTTCCAATTGCTAGTTGCATCTCAATGGAGTGCGTGGTTAAAAAGACACTGTTATTCTTTGTGAATAACGCTGCCGCTAGCTTAGCACCACCTTATGTTTTATATTATTATTGTCCAGGTGTTGCGATGTCAATGGTTTTTAAGTACAATGATATGACATTTCTTTTGTATCTGAACAGCTCCAAATGCAAGTCCACCTGAGTAGTTGGCAACAAGATAGACCCATAAGAAAGAAAAAAAGGAAAGAAGAAGAGACGGTCACTTCCTGACTGTCGTTCGTTGAGTCTTTGTTAATATGGCCGTGTATTGTAAGTTTGAAAATGCAGGGAAAGTCAGGCCAACAATGGGCTTATTATTGTTGAGAAAAATCCCACCATGCCATGTTAACAAATATTTTAATTTCCAAAAAAGGACAAACTTTAGTTGCTTCCCCGAGACATTCATATGAATAAAAATTATATGGTTGCGGACTTAAATCAAGTATTCTATAATGGGATAAATCCTTAGAGAGAGTCGTTAGTGTGGCTCTTTGCACACGGTATCAAATCAAGAGATGATACGACTATCTGGTATTTTTTTTTTTTTTTTTGAACAAGTGGTACGACTATCTGGTATGAAACGTTGATATTTGCACGATTTCAAGGAGTTGACGAGACAAGCTGTCCAGTCTGAGACCAATGAACGGATGACAATTGCATGGATCTAACGAAGATGTTCTGTTCTGGTCGATAAGAATGAAGAAATTGGAGTCCTGTCTGAGGTACGAAATCTTCCTTTAAGTCGCTACCAGTTCGGACCAGACTGCGGAGCAAAACAATCTGGAATTGACGAGGAAATGGTTGGGAAATTACCCGTGCATAAGCAAGGAGCTTCCTGATCACTCCATGTATAAATACGAGCCTCCACATGACATGGAAGCAAAATATTACAAAAGCTGGAGTTGGAACTTCCTCTCCATATTCAGCCCCAACCGGAGGGAAAAAAGAGAGGAGCGAAACCAAGATGAAAGCATTAGAAATGCGGGCTCGCCTCATCTCCGTCGTGACCGGGCTGATGTTCGCCTGGGCCGTGCCCCAGCTCCGCATGCACATCGAGGGCTTCGTTCACAAGGCCGCCGGCCACATCAACCCATATATCGAGATCACTTTCCCGGAGTATGGGGGGGAGCGGCTGGAGCGGTGCGAGGCCTACGCCGCCATCCGAAGCTACCTGAGCGCGAGCGCCTCCACGAGGGCGAAGCGGCTCAAGGCCTCTGTCAAGGATACCCGGTCGCTCGTCCTCAGCATGGACGACAACGAGGAGGTCGTCGACGAATTTGAAGGGGTCAAGCTCTGGTGGTCGTGCCTGATCGTCTCCAGGAATTCCACGATTTCCTTATACCCTTATTCTGAAAACAGAAGGTATGTATTATATAACTTCTATTTCTGAAAATAGAAGGCTTGTTCCTGGATTTATTATTAACATATCGGTTTCAGCATTTCAAAAGTCGAGATCGCATCTCTTTACGAGTATATGCTCGTCAACATCGTTTAATTCAATCAAATATTTAAAAATCAGCTTGCTTTAGTGAGATAAGTTTTTTCCCCTAATGATGAAACTCTTGCCTAGACTCCGCCAATCCCTGATCTAACAAGCCATATCAATGGATCATTGCTTTTGCCACCAGGTTTTTGAAGCTGACCTTCCACCGGAGCCACCGGGAAGTGATCACCAGCTCTTACATAAAGCACGTCCTGGCGACGGGGAAGGCAGTGGCGGCCAACAACCAGCTGCGGAAGCTCTTCACCAACAACCCGAGTTCGAACTGGCACTACTACAAGGAGAGCAAGTGGAGCTACGGGGCATTTGAGCACCCTGCGACGTTTGACACCCTGGCGATGGAGCCGAGCAAGAAGAAGGAGATCATGAACGACCTCCTCAAGTTCCAGCGAGGGAAGGAGTACTACGCAAGGATAGGCAAGCCGTGGAAGCGCGGCTACCTTCTCTACGGCCCCCCAGGGACAGGGAAGTCTACGATGGTTGCTGCGATGGCCAACTTCCTCAACTACGACGTGTATGACCTCGAGCTTACGACGGTCAAGGACAACACGGAGCTAAGGAAGCTGCTGATCGAGACGTCCGCGAAGTCGATCATAGTGATTGAGGACATTGACTGCTCGCTTGACCTGACAGGCCAGAGGAAGACAGGGAAGCAAGAGAAAGACGACCATGAAGAGAAAGCGGATCCTGTCAAGAGAACAGAGAAAGGCGGGGAAGAGAGCAAGGTCACGCTCTCAGGGCTCCTGAACTTCATCGACGGGCTTTGGTCAGCTTGCGGGGGCGAGAGGATCATTGTATTCACGACAAATTATGTCGAGAAGCTCGACCCAGCCCTAATCAGGAGAGGCAGGATGGACAAGCTTATCGAGATGTCCTATTGCTGCTTCGAGTCGTTCAAGGTGCTTGCAAGGAATTACTTGGGCGTTGAGGTGCACCCGCTGTTTGCAACGGTGAGGCAGTTGCTGGAGGAGACAAAGATGAGTCCGGCGGACGTGGCAGAGAACTTGATGCCCAAGTCGGACGAAGAGGATGAGGAGGCTTGCTTGGAGAGATTGATCGAAGCGCTCAGAAAGGCGAAAGAGGAAGCCGGGAAGAAATCAGAGGAAGAAAAAGCAGCAGCAGCAGAAGCAACAGCAGCTAGAGCAACGGCTGAGAAAGAAGGGCAATCGAAATTGAGTGAAGGAGAGCAAGAGAAGGAGAGGATAGGATGTGCTAAAAAGGTAAACGAGAATGGTGTAGATTGACAAATTGGTGGATGTGTTTCTTGTAAATAGACATATCAAACATGTGAGTTAGGGTAGCCGAAATGGAGTGAAGGAGGGCAAGAGAATGGTTGGAGAGGATTTGCTAAATAAGTGAGAAAATTTTGTGTATCTATCAAATTGGTGGATGCATTTATTGTGGTTAGACATATCGAATATGTGAATTGTATCAGTTTGGTGGCTTGAAAATAAATCTAAACGGATCAATTTAACTCATTTTATGCAATACAATCTTAAACACGAAAAAACATTAACAAAAAACAAATTTTAGATATTTTACGAATGTAGCAGCCAGAACACAATTTTTGAGGTTGTCGGAGCTAGAGATGGGGAGAGATCCGAGTCAACTGAAAGATGGAAACTAGGGAGAGTTGAACAGGTCTCGCCATGGCAGCCGACAGTTGGCTGGTGTAGATGGTAGATTGGGTCATTTATCCGATATATCCATCGCTCCGAAATAAATCGAAAAATATTAGTTTAGGAAAATGGAAGGATCACTATTCATCTGCAAATTGCCAACCCGTTTCAGAGGAATGCAAGAACTCCGCATAATAGGAAAGAAATATATTGTCACAAAGACAATCTAACAAGTTCACATTGATTCAAACTTCTAACTTGATTTGTCCAGAAGCAGATATAGTAGGTACAACACGAAAACGATTGAAAAATGGAGCTGTGCACATCGGTGCAATCGGGGATAAAGACGTGAAGCTGAGGCGTTGCTGAAGCAAGTGTTGCCGGCCCCGGCAGGGGAGGCAAATTTCTAGGCTGTCTCTAGACCTTGATCGGTCTTCCATGAGACGGCGGTCGAAGCAGTGGGGAAGGTTGAACGTGAATCCGGGTCGAAGGCTCTCATAATGGGAAGAAAATGAGACCGAGGAACAGGGCCTCAATTCAGGCCCGACGGCGATAACGCCGGCTGCAATTCGGGGTTGCTGGGAGCTGCCGGGAGTGGTGACCGGACTTCGACGGCCCGAGCCTTGGTGGGCCATGATGAGGAACGAGCATCGGTGGAGCTGGGGCTGAAGCGAAGGGCAGCACCGAGCTGAGGAGGCAGCAGATAAGCACGGCGAGCGAGTTGGCGATCGCGGTCGAGGACATCGACCGCTTGCTCGACCTCACAGGGCAGCGGAGGGCGAAAAGCAAAGATGAGGCCTTTGAGGCTCTTGCCAGGAACTGCTGGGGCGTCCGAGATCACCGGCTCTTTACGGGACATCGAGGGCTTGTCGGAGGAGGTTGACATGATTCCGACCGATGTCGCCGACATCTCGATGCCCAATTCGTTCGAGGACGATGCCGAGGCCTGCCTGGAGAGTCTAGTCTAAGGCCCTCGGGAAGGCCCAACGAGCTGCGGAGTCAAAGGAGGCCGAAAAGGGCACGGGCAAAGACGTGCCGGTGATCTAATTGAAATTTTCTGCTTAAGAAAGATTTACAGAGAAATCAACCATATTAGTTTGTATAGACAAACATACCAATTTGATGTTATTTTTTATTTATTTTTTTTCACATGAGTCACTGGTTACCAAAAGCCGTGTAAAAACTGCTATGTTGAGAATTCTACCAACAGTTTCTAAGGCCCGCCCAAAATCAACTCTAACCTCAAATTTTTAGCCTAAGATGCTATGAAAACCCATCTGTACATTTAAATTAACTGTAATGTATTCAGCAAAACCGTAATTTATAATAATCAGTTTACTGTCAAATAATTCATCGATTTCTTGCTTTCCAAATTTAAACTTGAGGTAATTACCAAGTATTTCATATATCCTTCGTGTTAGTACAAACTCACATGCCTTTCGTTTTTTACTAATTTATAACTTTTTTCAGTTTTTTAATTTTTCCATTCTAATGCCTTTTTTTTTTTTTTTTTTTCTAGGAGAAATAACTAAGGAACCAAAAAAGTAAAGCATGCTAATGGAGAAAATTTAAAAGAAGTATCAAGAAATCTTATCCTACGAAGGAAATGAACTTTTAAACTGCAGCCAATTAGCTAACTCAATTAATCTCCGTTAGTAAGGGTTGCTTCAGCCTTAAAACCTTGAAATACCAAAAGATCCTAAATTCAAACTCTGCTATTTACTGGGGTTTGCCCCAGTGACTACCCTTTCGATATGGAAGGGGGAGGTGGGGGGTTCAAATCTCCACATTCTCAGGGGATTAGGGGTGGAGACGATTTAGTTTCAGTAGTGAGTTTCGACTCCCACGCCTTATAAGGAGGCATGGCAAAAGTTTGAAAGCGAGAATTAGAATAAGAATAGAGATGATCGACCAAAAAAAAAAAAAAAAAAGAACTCTGCTATCTAACTTTTTGGGTTGATCCCAAAAGTCACGGACTAGTGGAATTTTATAATTATCCAATACGGTTGGGCGAAGAGATTTCAACATCCTTGGCATGCCATGTCATTGATCAATAGTACATTTAGCTTATGAATACCAGAGTGGATTGAATTGAAAAAGAAAAATGACATGTGTTCCAATAGAGATTGTCTGAATTTACTTTGAATAAGACACAACCATCAAATATAATTGATTTTGGGCAAAATCTCATGCATTCCTTTCCCAAGAGTCCAACTTCGTATTAGACCATATATTTCGGATGCTCCATCACTTCCATTGGGAAATCCATAGTACTTTTGCTTCTTCTAAAAATGAAAGGAATATTTTCAACATTAAACTCTTATGAAAAAGACAATAAGATATGTACGCCAGTAGTTACATACTATTCAACCAAAAAAATATTTATATACTAAGAAAGCAAAAAATAGCAATTACCGAGGCACAATCCTTATCATTCGCCCTTCAATTTCAGCCCACGTCTTTGTGACAACACCTATGTCACGTCATGCAATTTGATGCACTTTCAATTCAACTTTGCCTTGGATCCTAAAATATATGTAGACTTTGAGTTGGATATGAACGAACTTTGGCATTGTAGTGGAGCTTTCCACATCAATCATTCTGATTTTCTCATTATTTTTTAACGATTCAATCTCCATCAAATGGTCGTCATTATCGAAACTTTTCTCTCTTGATTTATGTGGGTAGACAAGTGCGATTTCGATGCCGGGGAATGGAGGGCGATTTCGATGCCGGGGAATGGAGGACTTCAAACGCAACCAAAAAGTGAACAAAACAAGAGAAAGGTCACTTTCTCTGTCAGTGTTGTACTCCGAGTCGCATTAAGAGATTCACCGGATCAATTGGGCGTTTGAAAATGCAAGAAAGGACAAAATGCAACGGTTGGAGGCACGTGTGTTGAAAATGTTGGGCTGGGTCGGCCTCTTGTGGGGCCCAGCTCAGTATCTTAAATGTAAAAAAGAAGAGGTAGAAAAAAAGTTAAAAGAAAAAAAGATATGCTGAATTTTCATGATTTAAAAAGGAGATATAGGAGCAATTTACTGTAGCATAGAAAAAAAAAGGCAAGTACATTGCTTCGAAGAAGAGAAGAGTCGATCCAGATTCGACGGTGAAACTTCATCGAAGTTGGCTGAAATTTCAATATGTTGTTCACAAGTATAAAATCTATAAATTGATAGGTTTTAGTCATTGAATCCCTTCTTTGAATTATCTCTCAATTTTCTTTAATAGCAATCAAGTTTTTCTTTGTTTTAGTGATGTAAAGAGTCTACTCTCTAGTTGTGTAACAAAGATGAATTATCATGCATCATGCTATTCTTAATAATTAGTGGAGATTTCTAACTGGTCTCATGTGTTTTCTTGCATTGGAATTTCCACATAAAATTTGTGGAATTGTTTCTACCTTACTTTAATTTTCAGTATTATATTTACTGTTTTGGATTGATACTGTTGGAATACTATGACCGGTTGTTGGTGGCGTTAATTTGATAATAGTTTAATTTTGGGGAATATATTGATAAGCCGTAAATTGTTGTCCTTTCTTCCCTACAGAAAAGGACAAAGTTTAGCAGCCTTTCCGGACATTCATATCAATGGAAATTATACGGCCCTAGCTCAAGTCAGGTGGTCCATGATGGTGGCGGGACGGACGCTAGTGCAGATCTTCCGTATCCATGCTTTCGCGTATCGAAACAAGAGGATGAGATGGCTGCCAAGTAAAAAGTTGAGCGCCTATGATATTGAGGAATTTGATTTAAAAAATAAAGATGAGTAGATTCCGTGATTGATTCGATCTCTATAACCAAAAATCTAATTTCTTCCGTTAAAGTTGTCATCGGATCAGACCGTAAGACAAACGAATCTCGACCCGACGAGGAAATTTCTGAGCAGTTTCACGTGCTGAGCGAGGAGCTGCCTGATCACTCCATATAAGTACAACCCTCCATCGAACATTGAAGCATAGATTCAAAAAAGCTGGACTTGGAACTTCCTCTCCATCTTCAGCCCTAAAAAAAAAAACGAAGAAGAAGAAGAAGAAGAAGCGAAAGCACGATGACCGCATTCGAAATGTGGTCTCACCTCGGCTCGGTCATGGCTGGGCTGATGTTCGTCTGGGCCATGTTCAAGGAATACTTCCCTCCCCAGCTCCGCATGCATGTCGAGGCCTATGCTCGGAAGGCCGTCGACCAGGTCCACCCCTATGTTCAGATCAAGTTCCCGGAGTTCGCAGGCGAGCGGCTCGAGCGGTGCGAGACCTTTGCCGCGATCCAGAACTACCTGAGCGGGAGCGCCTCCGCCAAGGCCAAGCAGCTCAAGGCCGAGTCCGTCAAGGACAGCAAGTCGCTGGTACTCAGCATGGACGAGAACGAGGAGGTCGTCGACGAATTTGAAGGGGTCAAGCTCTGGTGGTCGTCGAGGCTGATCCCCTCCCAGAAGCCCACGTTTTCCTTGGTTCTCTTCTGCCGAAGATAGAAGGTACGCACACGTTTGCGAGTGTGTTGGAATTACCAGTTTATTAACATCTGTATCTTTACACCTTGGTTAATGTTAGCATGTTAATTACAGCAATTCGGGAGTTGGGATTGCGTCTCTTCCGGGTACATGTTCATCGACACGGTTTAAATAAATAGAAGATTGAAAAAATCCGTTCGCTTTGTTCATGTAGTGAAATTAGCATTGTTTCTCTAATGATGAAATTCTTGCCTACACAAACCCCACTCTGACCTAACAGCTTTTGCCACCAGGTTTTATAGGCTGACCTTCCACCAGAGCCATCGGAAGTTGATCACTGGCTCTTACATAGAGCATGTCCTGGAGAAGGGGAAGGCGGTCGCTGCTGACAACCGGCAGCGGAAGCTCTTCACAAACAACCCAAGCTCGAACTGGGGCCACTACAAGTCGACCAAGTGGAGCCACGTGGCATTCAAGCACCCCTCGACCTTCGACACCCTGGCGATGGAGCCGAGCAAGAAGAAGGAGATCATGAACGACCTCCTCAGGTTCCAGCGAGCGAAGGAGTACTATGAGCGGATTGGCAAGGCGTGGAAGCGGGGCTACCTGCTCCATGGCCCGCCAGGGACTGGCAAGTCCACGATGATTGCTGCGATGGCCAACTTCCTCAACTACGACGTGTACGACCTGGAGCTGACAACGGTCAAGGACAACACGGAGCTGAGGAAACTGCTGATCGATACATCTGAGAAGTCGATCATAGTGATCGAGGACATCGACTGCTCGCTCGACCTGACTGGCCAGAGGAAGACGAAGAAGCAAGAGAAAGAAGACGACGAAGAGAAAGCGGATCCTGTCAAGAAAATGATGAAAGGCGAGGAAGAGAGCAAGGAGAGCAAGGTGACGCTGTCAGGGCTCCTGAACTTCATCGACGGGCTGTGGTCGGCATGTGGGGGCGAGAGGATCATCGTGTTCACGACAAACTTTGTGGAGAAGCTCGACCCAGCCCTAATCAGGAGAGGGAGGATGGACAAGCATATCAAGATGTCGTATTGCTGCTTCGAGTCGTTCAAGGTGCTCGCGAGGAATTACTTGGGCGTCGAGTCGCACCCACTGTTCGCGAGGGTGAGGCTGTTGCTGAAGGAGACGGAGATGACTCCAGCAGACGTGGCGGAGAATTTGATGCCCAAGTTGGACGATGAGGACGAGGAAGCTTGCTTGGAGGGACTGATCGAAGCGCTCGAAAAGGCGAAAGAGGATGCCAGGAAGAAATCAGAAGAAGAAGAAAAAGCTGCTGCAGCGGAAGCAGAAGCAACTGCTGCTAGAGCGATGGCTGAGGAAGTAGCGCAACAGGCATCGACTGAAGAAAAGCAAGAAAACGGTAGAAGAGGATGTGCTAAAGAAGTGAAAGAGAATGGTGTGCTTTGAACAATATTTTAGCAACAAATCCAATAAATCTAAGTATAGTGCTCGGTGTGTTGATCTTTTATGGAAAGGTAGTGCGTGTTCAAATAATAAGTTTACATTATGAAAGAAACAGATGTATATGTGATGAGATATTTATATGAACTAAAAAGTAGTATTAAGTATTTGAATGATATATAAAGGGTCATGTTTTTTTTTCCACTTTTTTTTTGGCTTAAACACTCCACAATACAGTAATTTGCCATGTCCCTCATATCTAGAAACACTCTATATACCCATGACCTAATCATGAAATATAGCATCACTAATTAATCAAGCAGTCGAGATTAGTCAAGGAACACATGTACTCGGGCTTGACATAAGCCAAACACCTAATGACCCGTAACATGCCCTGTGGACCGCGAGAATTGAGCAATGTAACGATCATGTTTGTCCATGACAACATAAACAGATGAAAATGAAGGAGAGAGAGACGGAGAGAAGCAAAAATATTAAGAAAAGTGGATGTGGGACCCACAAAAAAATAAATAGAAACTCAATAATAAAAGGGGAATGACTAGCATGACCGTCCACTGCATAATGACAGTGGAGCGATCAAAGGCTAGCCATAAATCCTTGTGGAGGAAACCGGCAACTGGTTTCAATTTTTGACCCCATGTTTCCTTTTTTTTTTTTTTGACTTCTATGTTTCCTTAAATACCAAAATACAAATAATTAAATACTGATAAGAAGCTCAGATTTAGAGACAAAATCGCAAGATGCCCACGGAATCAATTTTCTTGAATATGAAGAAAGAAAAAATAAATTAAATACTGAAATATAATAATTACAAGTAAAAAAAATATTATAGCTCACTAAAATAATGGTTAATATCATTAAAAAATCTATTAAATTTAAAAGATGAAAAAATATTTGTAACATTAGCTTTGTATTTAATAATGAAATCATTATGCAATGAAATAGTTCATCATTCGATTTGCTCAAATTAAATTACTCTGGAAGGACTCTTCAATGATCTAAAATTAGGCAATTGATATTAATTATTCATAAAATAAATGAATTGAATAAAAGATCAGAAAAAGAATAATCAATTAGTAGACATTCCAAAAATAAATCAGTAGAGAAAAAATGCATTTTTTTTTAAATAAAAAAGCTAAAGAAGAGAACGATTTTCTTGTTTTATTTAAAGAAACAAATCAAAGTGAAAATTTCAAGAAAAATGATTCAGTGTGGTCTATTCTGATATTATCTATGAGGAACATAGAAGTAAAAAAAAGAAGAAGAAGAAGAAGAAGAAGGAAACGTAGAGTCAATGATTAAACCGGTTTAGGAAGTCCACCGGTTTCCTCCAAAAGCATACGTGGCTGGCCTGTGACCGTTGCAATATGGATGGTCACGCAAGCAAAAGGGACCAGAGGAAAAAGGGAGCACTTTCTTAGAACACTGGCCGAGAGATCCCATGGGGGAAATATTGTCAGAAAAAAGTGTGGCGCAAGCTATATTTAAGTTAAAGCACCATTTTGGCTCACTTTTAAATTTTCCAAAATTAATTACTCATCAGATAATACTATTTCAATAAGTCACTCATAATTACCTTCTTCACTCAACCAATTTTCCTCATGTCATATATGTAGCGTGCTTTCAATTCTCTTATTTATTAATAGAAAGAAATTTTATGACTATTGCTTTCGGAGTTGATTTCTCTAATATTCTTGACTAAATTTGATAAAAGATTTGTAATAATCATTTCTTTTCATTTTCCAAAACCTATTGTGTGATCCTTTGATCGCCTGACCTATAAATATAGGAGAAGATTGAATCAACAAAGGAAAACAAATTGTGCTCCAAAGGTGGTTGTCCGAATTAAATTTGAATCACACAACCATCAAGTGTCCCTATAATTTTTGGCAAAATTCAATATATGCAATCGTGAGGAGTTCGGCTAATTTCGAACCATGTTTTTCAGATGCTCCATCACTTTGGTCGGGAAATCCTTTCCATTGTTTTCAGCACAAAAAAGCTTTTTTGCTTCCTTTAAAAATGAAAAGAATGTTTTAAACTTTAAAGTTCTTTAAAAATACAATCAATTATGTGGGTCAACATTTTTATGACGTCAGACGCATGACATCATGCGACGGTCCTCACGATCCGTGTTCATGCGACTTTGTCTTGGCAGCCTCCCCACATATTAGCAGCTTGGCATTGAAGTGGAGCTTTTTGCACCAGTCATTTAAGTTGTCATTCTTTGACGATTTCATCCCAGCAACTGGTCAGCCTAATCTGAATTCCATTTATCGACTTATTGACTTGTCGTTGAGAAGAAAGGGCAACGATTTACTGCTTAAAGCTAAGCTGTCCAGGATTACTATCTGTCCTGAAATTCAGCCAACTAATATCGAATTAAGCCTAGCAGCAGCCAATCACAATATTCTATCGACGTCAGCCCCAAAACAGTAAACAATTAGTCATATCTAGTAACATGACTAGAGGCTCTCCACATTAACAAAACAACAACGTGGCATCACCTTAAAGGTAGATAAACTCAAAGAAATAATAAAGATCTAATTGCTACTTAAAGAAATTGAAAGACAATTTGGAAAAATGATCTCAACGAACAAAACCAGTCAATTTGTACATCTTGATCTCACCAATTAACATACTAAAATTTGAGCCAATTTTAATAAAATTTTCAGTTGAATTAAATTGTTTTTGCTCTTCTTTGAAGCAACTCACTCTCTCTCTCCTCAATTAAGAACATCTGCCCTGTCTTTTTTTTCCCATTACTTTATGATTTTTTTTTAAATGATGAGTTGGGCCCCGAAAGAGGCGGACTCAACCCTACACTTATATATATGGACAGAGCAGACCCGTCATTTCTTAATGAGGGTTAAATAGGTTAGTGATATTAACTAAATGGGCCATAAATGTGTTTAAATATAAAATAGGCGTTAAATGAATCATAAATAAGTTTACATCTTGTTTAGACCTAACACACTTCTATTGCTTTCTTTTCATTCTTTCTCGACCTTACTCGATCTCACACTCACTTGCTCCACACTCTTTCCTTAGCTTGGGTATAAGTTTTTGTAGAATATGTTAAATACGGAAGTGTTTTAATAATATGAATCAGACCGAATGAGATATGAGTTACTAGATTTGTATGGTATGGAAATAGGTTAAATAGATGATTACTCACGTTACATGTATCTCTATTTGATTCATAATAAGTATGAAGCATTAGATGCCTTTAAGGTATTTAAGGCGGAAGTAGAGAAACAATGCAATAAATAAATTAAGATCGTGAGATCGGATAGAGGTGGAGAATTCTATGGTAGATACACTGAAGATGGACAAGCACCTGGTCCATTTGCAAAGTTTCTTCAAGAGCATGGGATAGTTGCCCAATATACTATGCCTGGTTCTCCTGACCAAAATGGCGTAGCGGAAAGAAGAAATCGGACCTTATTGGACATGGTGCGTAGTATGCTTAGCAGCTCCAAACTTCCTAAATCCTTGTGGACTCAAGCACTTAAGACGGCGGTGTACATATTAAACCAAGTTCCGACCAAGGCTGTCCCAAAGACACTTTTTGAGTTATTTAAAGGTTGGAAACCGAGTTTGCATCATGTGCGCGTTTGGGGATGCCCGTCTGAAGTGAGAGTTTATAATCCACAAGAAAAGAAGTTGGACCCAAAAATCATAAGTGGGTATTTCATTGGATATGCCGAAAGGTCTAAGGGATACAGGTTTTATTGTCCATCTCATACCACTAGGATTGTGGAATCAAGAAATGCTAAATTTCTTGAAAATGACTTGATCAGTGGGAGCGATCGACCGAGGAATCTTGTTCCTAAGGAAGATCATTCAGATACTCAACCTTCTACCTCAAGTTTAAGGTTGATTGTTGCTCACAATGCCCCTTCAGTTCAGCCGGCTATTGAACAACCAATTGTTGAAGTTCCACAACCTGCTGATATTGATCTAGTAGATCCAGTTGTTCAGCAATTACCAGAAACTGTTGAACAACCAGTTGAGCAACATGTTCCTCAAGAGAATGTTGATCCAACATTGAGAAGATCTGCTAGAATAAGGAAATCGGCTATTGCTAGTGATTATATTGTGTATTTACAAGAGTCGACTACAATATTGAGCCGAGAATGATCCTCAAACGTTTTCACAAGCCATGGATAGTGATAAATCCAATTTGTGGTACAATGCCATGAAGGAAGAGATGAGTTCAATGGCATCTAACAAAGTCTGGGATTTGGTTGAGTTACCTGATGATGCGAAGGCCATTGGTTGTAAATGGGTCTTCAAAACTAAGAAGGATTCATTGGGTAACATTGAAAGATATAAAGCTAGACTTGTTGCCAAAGGATTCACTCAAAAGGAAGGAATCGATTACACGGAGACTTTTTCTCATGTATCTAAGAAAGATTCTCTTCGTATTGTTTTGGCATTGGTTGCCCATTTTGATATGGAATTACATCAGATGGATGTGAAAACGGCATTCCTCAATGGAGAATTAGAGGAGGAGGTTTACATGAAACAACCTGAAGGATTCTCCTCTAGTAAAGGTGAGCATTTGGTGTGCAAGCTTAAGAAATCTATATATGGCTTGAAACAAGCATCCCGCCAATGGTACTTAAGGTTTCATGATGTCATCTCTTCATTTGGTTTTGTAGAGAATGTCATGAATCAATGTATATACCAAAAGGTTAGTGGGAGCAAAATTTGTTTTATTGTGCTGTATGTGGATGATATACTACTTGCAACCAATGATAAAGGGTTGCTACATGAGGTGAAACAATTTCTCTCTAAGAGTTTTGACATGAAGGATATGGGTGATGCATCTTATGTCATTGGCATTAAGATCCATAGAGATAGACCTCGAGGCATTTTAGGACTATCTCAAGAAACCTATATCAATAAGGTCCTAGAGAGATTTCGGATGAAAGATTGTTCACCAAGTATAGCACCCATTGTAAAGGGTGACAGGTTCAATTTGAACCAATGCTCGAAGAACGATCTAGAAAGGGAACAAATGTACAACATTCCATATGCTTCTGCTGTTGGAAGCTTGATGTATGCTCAGGTTTGCACTCGACCTGACATTGCTTTTGCTGTGGGAGTGTTGGGAAGATATCAGAGTAATCCAGGTTTAGACCACTGGAGAGCTGCAAAGAAAGTGATGAGATATCTTCAAGGTACCAAAGACTATATGCTTATGTATAGACGGACGACAATGCTGAAGTGGTCGGTTATTCGGATGCGGACTTCGCGGGTTGCGTTGATTCACGAAAATCAACTTCTGGATACATTTTCATGTTAGGCGGCGGAGCCGTGTCATGGAGAAGTGCCAAGCGAGACTTTGACTGCTACTTCCACTATGGAGGCTGAGTTCGTTTCTTGTTTTGAGGCTACCTCGCATGGTATATGGTTGAAGAGTTTCATTCTTTGGGCTTAGAATTGTTGATTCTATTTCTAGGCCATTAAGAATATATTATGACAATTCAGCTGCGGTTTTTATGGCTAAAAATGCCAAAAGTGGCAGTCGAAGTAAGCATATCGACATTAAGTATTTAGCCATAAGGGAACGTGTTAAGGAGAATAAAGTGGTCATTGAACACGTTAGCACTGAATTAATGATAGCTGATCCTTTAACTAAATGCATGCCACCAATGAAGTATAAGGATCATGTAACTAGTATGGGAATAGGTCCCATTATGTAATTTGTCGTCATATGAACGATTTTTGTTGTATGAAACTCTTATTCAGTTGTAATGTTGATTCTCAATTTTTGTGTACACATTTTGTTGTTTATGAGAATAACATTTATCCTTGGTTTTGGAATAAACATGGGGTTTATTCATTAAGATATGTTGTCACATATAGGCTGACATTAAAGAAATAAGATGCATTGTGATACATGGAAGATATTACTCACTCTTAGAGGACATGTCGCCATGATCCATGTGTTTTGTTTCTTTTCTTTAAGCATAAAGTTTTCGTGGAATTAGTTGAATGATCCGTATGATGAAAATGATGGGATCAAGTGGGAGAATGTTATTTATTTTTGTGATCCCACATTTTAGACCCACATTTTCTCCTAAAAGTTGCGACTATTCGACATGAAGTTTTCCACGCTTCGTACCCTTTCGTGACAACCGCCCATTGGTTACCGTTTTGATGGAAGATGATATATAAATAGGAACGTATGTTCATTTCTGAAGGGTGATGACAAGGTCTAACTCAAACTCTCTCATTCAAAATACACCATCTTTGATTTCAGGTTTTTTTGACGAACGCGAACAAGAACAATGGCTGGAGGTGAATTATTTTGATCTTACAGCGCCATCGTTAAAATTTGCTAACTCTAAATTTTTAGCTCTCTGATAACCATTCTTGGTCATTTTCCAAAACATATCTCGTGATTCGTTGGTAGTACGCGAAAGAATATTGAATACAAGAGCAGATCGAATGGAGAAAGAAAAATGATATGTGTTCCGAAGGAGATTGTAGTATTTGCTCGAAATCAGATAAAACCACCAAATGTTGTTGATTCTAGGCAAAATGACATATATGCCGTTGTGGGGAGTTCCACTTCTTTTGGACCATGTCGTTTGGATGCTCTGTCACTTTCACTAGTAAATCCATTTCATTGTTTTTAGCATTGAGAAAATGTTAAAGAGTGCATATCAGAAACCATACATCTTCACTCAAAAGACTGTTAAGAGAAAGTCTAAATTCAACCCCGTTAACATATTTAAAAAACTTTTAGTTAATGAACTATGTGTCAATTTATCAATTTATAAATATTTTTTGCTTCTCTACAAAGTTCTTTTGCTTCCTTTAAAAATGCAAGGAATATATTAAACCTTAAGATTTTTCGAAACATACAAATAATAAAATAGTTACGTCAATTTATTAAAATTTTTTTGGTCAGAATTAATAAATAAATATTTAGAAAGTAAACAACAAAAGTTATCAAAAACACAATCGTAATCGTCCGCCTCCTGTATGACATCAAACACATGACATCATGCGATGGTCCTCACAATCCGTGTTTACTTCAAGTTTGCCTTGGATCCCACATTATTTGTAGACTCTAAGCTGGAGATGAACGTGCTTTGGCAATATTTTTTCCGAAAGTAAATATTTTACCCATACAACACATAAAATATTCATAATAAAATAAATCTCAAATAGTAAAGTAGAATAAAAAAAATATAAACTGACATGATAAACACGAACACACTCTCATCTCACTCTATGCTTAGAACTAGGGAAGAAGGTATACTATCCCACAACAGGTGAACCTCTGTTCAAGCCTTCAAGGGACTGCTTTTAGTTGTGAACTACCCGAAAATTTGGATCAGAGTATAGAGACACTCAAAGATGCACATTTCTAACTTAGTAGAGTTGCATTTCTTAAAGGATCCTACCAGGCTGGAGAAGAGGAAGTGCTTAGAGAGATATGGAGAGGATTTCCTGGAAATTTGGATCAAAGCATAGAGACACTCAAAGATACTCGGATAACAACATTTCTAACTTAGTAGAGTTGCATTTTTCAGAGGATCTTACTAGGTTGGAGAAGAGGAAGTGTTTAGAGAGACATAAAGAGGATTTCCATAAGCACACACTTTACTTCAAGAGATTCTGCCAAAAACATTATATCCTCATTGCCTTTTATAGGTATTAAGAGATTATAAACAAACAAGGACCATAGTCACGGGTCCGAAAACATAGGGGCTTTGTGAATTATTTTAAGTGGTATGAACAGTGACTGTGAACAGTAATTTCCATAACCTATTGCTATAGTACTTTACTATAGTGACCTATGCTACAGTAACCTTCATTCTAGGTCTATCTGCCATCCCGAGAGTTATAGTCATCGTTTGAATCATCAGAGTTATGTTTTGCTAGCCCTTTTTCCTTATAGCGTTGTTCCATTCCAATGTCATCATCATGAGGCTTGTTGGTATTACGAGAGGATCCCCTTTGTGAGATCAAGGCATGCCACATTCTTTTATTGCTTAAGGCAGGTTCTTCATGAATTCTGCATGTCCTAGAGTGTCACTAGGTATGATAGGCTGGGGTCAGTTTGTTGTTTGGGCATAATGGGAGGCTATGTTGTGGTCCATTTCGAGAGATAAGGACAAAGGTCCCTGATCATATGGATCTTAAGAGAGAGGACCCTCTATTGGGCATAGGATGCCTGAGCATTGGATTTTTGAGAGGATTGTGCGGGATCGTTTGTATTTGCCATTTCTTGCTCTTGCAATGGAGGTGTCCTTGCTTGATTCTGTGCTCGCTTGAATTCCTCGAGTACTTGTTTGGTTTCAGGTGCAAGACCATAGTGGTCTCATGAGACAAGTGTTATGCAGTCTCATACTTCTTTAGGAATGGTCTAGTTTTCTTAGCATAAGACCCTATGGAGTTTTTTTTATAGTTGTATTCAATAGATCCAACATAGCTTGGAAATGTCTTGTAAATACGGGCTTCTTGGAGATGTGGTTGAGGCTTGTATGTTGTGGTTCCTATTCATTCTGATGCACTGGTGAGGGTGCCATTGTGTCGCACAAAAGTTCATGGTCTCTGGAAAAACACTACTATGTGTAACTCTGGTTCTGTTCGAGGAGCTTTTCATGGTTTTTGTACAAAGAGGCATTTCACACAAAAGGAGGATATAACCAATTAAGTACAGCCAAGAGGTTCCTGTCACTTTCACTCCCTTCATTATGCCGAAGCGCAATCAGTTTAGTTAACTTGACAATGAATTTTCTGGTGGGGAACTCAACAGCTATTAAGTACTTATTGGTTTTTTTTTTTTTTTTGGTAAATATTAATTATTGGTTAAGTACCAAAAAAATCATAAAAGCTGATAAGGGAAATCTTATTCTTTCTAGATTAATAGATGAATGAATGGATGCCTAAAGTTTAATTCAAAATGATAAAGAATTGAACCTCCATGGAATCGAATAGATTTATATGGCGTTGCTACATGAGGTTATCAAGATTTTCAATGAGGCTATCATTTTGGATTTGTTCAATGATTTTTTGACGATATTTTAGACTTGGTCAATCTCGCATTCTTTTAATTTTGTACTTCTCATGTTGAGGAAAAGCATGCTTGAAAATGTACATATTGATCTCTGCTGGTGCCTTTGATCTAGAGAGAAAATCAGCGAGAACATTTTTCTTTCCTGCAATATGTTTGGTTTCAAAAGAGTATTTCAAAAACCATTGTGCCCATTGGAGCAGTTGAGAATGAGGAATCTGTTTTTTTTTTTTTTTTAATTTGGTCATCGAGGAAAGGATGCCGTATCCAATTCTACTAGAAAATGATGGCCGATAAGATGTAATCTAAACTTTTTTATCATGTTCTTTACTACCAATATTTCCTTGAAAGTAGAATGATAATGCATTTCAGCTTGGGAAAACTTTTTAAACTTTTCACTTTTATAAGCATAAAGGTTTCCCTTACCTTCAATTTCTTCAAATAGTATGGCTACTCAATATTCGTCAATATCCAAGGCAGAGGATTCTTCTTCAGCATCAATTGTAATAGAAGTAGCAATTTTGCAATGTTAACAAAGTCTCAGAGATAATTAGTTATCCCAAAAAATTGTTGAATTTGCTTTGTCATGAAATTTTCCTCTGGAAATTTTTATAATTCATGAGCAATGTGTGACCCTAAATAGTATGTACTTTTGTTAAGGTGCATGCCAAGAAATTCAACTTATGTCTGGGCAATATTCATCTTTATTTGAAAAAGCATGATTTCATAATTTTTCACTATGTTTACAAATTGATCGAGGAGTCGACAATGAGATTTCTCATTAGGACTGTAGAGTAAGATGTTATCAATGTATATTTCTGGATTAATAGGATTGGCTGGAAAATATGGCACATGGCCTTTTGGAAAAAGATGGGGCTACTTTGAGGCCAAAAGTGAGGACTTTCCATTGAAATATTGGTTTGGAATACAGAACCATGTCTTTGGCCTGTTTTCAGGATGAATGCTCAATTGCCAAAAATCCAACTTTGAGATCGAATTTGGAATAGATGTGCGCTTTGGATAATCTTGTAAGGGAATTTCGAGAGGGCAAAGGGAACTTATCATCTTGGAGGAAGAGGTTGAGGGGCTGGTAATTTATTACTAGCCGCATTTTCCCTCTGTTCTACTCAGCTCGTTTGTTAATATAAAAAACTTCACAAGTCCATTGAGAATCTAAGATTTCAATAAGGCTTTGCTGTAGCAGCTCTAAGCACTCCTTCTGAGTAGCAGCGAGATGATCTGGGTTTATTCTCATGTGACTCGCTTTGATGGGATTTATGTCTTCATTTTTTTGAAAGGAAGACGAATAAAAAAATTTGGATTTTGCCACAAAGGATGAGAACATTTATGAGAGAATTTAGAATGAAAATTTGAATAGGATTCTAACAATTTTTGTATGATTGGATCTAGTAAACTCATTTGGATAGATAAAAGCCTTTGAATATTGACAAATTTAGAGAACTAGTCTTTATACTTAAGGCATTTTCCAAGAATGATTCAGAGTTGAGGAATTTGAGTCATAACATCCCAACCAATTATCAAATCTTTGTTCGAAGATTAGATCCAAAGATTTTAGTGGTTATAAAATACTGGGGGAAGAACTGAATGATTACTGATGTAGTTCGGACAATTGTATAAACAAGTATCTTGTGAGGTAGAATTAAAATATCAAACACAAGAAATCCAATATTCTTCAGGAATAATTTTAGTGTCTAGAATTGAAGAAATGTTACTAATATCCGTAAGAGCAATGATTGCGATTGGTTTAACAAACTTTGAGATGGAGATTTTTACAGAAAAATGAGGACAATGAACTTGACTAGAATATATACTAGAGTCTTGTTCTGAAGAGGTGAGAGATATATGGAAAAAATCTCCAGAGTCCGAATCAGAATCAATTTCACTAGGGATTTGATAAAAAAAAAATGACACAAAGGGTTTGTTCAAATGGTTCATCATCAATGGAAAACAATGATTCAACATCATAATTTTCAAGTGAAACACCAGTTTTAATTTCAATGTGGTGTATCAAGTGGTTCTGACATTTTTTTTCGCCTATACCAATTTTTGGCGAAATGATTTTTTTTTTTTTTTTTTTTTTGCGAATGAAGTATTGAGTTGATTTCTTATGACCCAAGAGATCTTTCCTTCTTTGTAAAAATCATCATTTTTTTTTCTCTAAAAATGCTTAGATCCATACTTGGACCTTTCCATCCAATACCTTTTGAAATGCTTCTTCTTCCTGTAAGATATTCCACAAGAGTCATCACAATTTTTTTGGGGGGAACACTTAATCTTCAAATTCTAATGTGAACAAGCTCCGTCGAGTTCTCGATTGTGTTTGAGGTAGGTTTTCATCATCTGACGCTTTAGACATAAATCATCAAGGCATAAATGGATCTCTTGCTGTATTTCTCCCAAGGGAATATCCCCAATTCTCCTTTACTTATTAGGAAAGGGTCTCTCAACTTGCTGAGATAGTTATCTAGAAATAGAGGCTAGAAAAACCCGTTTCAAGTTCGCATCAACTCCAAGGCCATATAAGAGTTTGATCATTCCTCGATATTGCTTGTCGAGATGCCTTTTTTGGATAGAGTAGCATTTTCTTTCAAAAAACTCTCTTCTTTTGAGCCCATGGAGGTCAGCAGGTTTGTCAATGAAAAATGATAGAGGAGAGCAATAGCTTGACCGAAGTCTACTGAGAGTAGAAATTATACTTGATTTTGTTCTGTAACCGATTGCCACCAATATTTGAGGCTACCTATGAACCTTGTGACAAATCCAAAAGGGACATCATACTTATCGTGATTTGTGAGAGCTTAGGCATTTAACCAAGTATGAAACTCTTCAAATCTCTCTAGCCATTTGGGATAATGAATATTATCAATAATAAAAAACTGTTTGGAGGAGGGAGTTAGATTTTGGGATGTATTATTTGGTTGGATAACCTTTGGTTCAGAAGGATTTGAATCCATCTCTTGATCTAGAGGATCAGCCATGAATATCAAATGAGTGGTTGGTACAATGGGAAATGATTCAATAGCAGTGATCGAAAAAGAGGAGGAGGATGAAAAGGATACTGAGTCTAGTTCTGAATTTGAGTCGATTGAAAAAATCGGTTTTAGAGGAAGCTGAATCTGGTCTCTCAAGATAGTAGGATCAAGTTGTTTTTCTTCTTGATTGCCTAGATCTCTTCGGAATCATTCCAACAGGTTGGAAATATCATTTGGTCGGGCTTCTCCTTTGTGGAAGTCGAAGATTCTTTAGGAATCTTTTTTTTTTCTCATTTTCTTTCCTTAGCCGGCCCATTTCTCTAAGGCAGTTTCACATTTCTACCACATTGGTTTTATCTCGTCTGGTAGAGGTTTCTGCGAGAGTATCAAAAATTGAAATGCTCTGTGGTGGTGGAAGAGAATAATCAGTTCGTGACAAAGTCGAGAATGGATTAGAAGGTTTGAATTTCCCTTCTTCAAGAAGTTGGATCTATCTCTTGAGCTAATCTATTTCCACCTTTGGACTTTCAAGATGATATCTCAGATGTTGTCTAAATTTTAGGGCATGAAGCCTTTTCTAGCAATTTGAAAGCATTTTCTTAATGGTTTCATCATATCTCTTAAGATCTCTTTATACATCAATGATTTTGGAATCAATCATTTTAAAAGTATTGTTGTATGCCAAAAGAGTTTCTGATTGCCAATTCAGGACGCTTTTAGCAACAGGGGTTCTCTTTTGCCTTCAATTTTTGTCCACATCAATAAGAGTAGGGATTTTTGGAACATGACGATATCTTCCTTGATGATCGATGAATTGTTCAGTGGCTGGGAAAGAAAGCCTGGTACTTTCTCGAACAAGAGAAGGAAAATCTACCTCTTCAAACACGGCAATAGAGAAACTAACCTTCTTCTCCTGACTGGGTGATATTTCACCTGGAATTTCAAGTGGATATGTATGATTTTTTGCCCACTTTATGATTGGCTTATAGAATGGAGAAATGGCTGATTTTTTGTGAGAAGGTGAAGGAGGTGGTGTTGGTGGTAAAGTTGGTGGAACGAGATCTAGTGATGTGTATGCTGGTGGTGGAGCATAAGAAATCATGAATTGGAGCTTATCACTTTCACCAAGGGTATCAACAGAGGGGTCTTCATTCAAATTCCTTTGGTATACACCATCCTTTGGTCTTTTGGGTTTTCGCCAGGGCCTTGTAGTCGGATCCACTTCATCAAGAGAATTTGTGCAGTAAGAATACTAACAGAAAGGATCCTAGAAACAATGACCATATTGGTCTTTATAGTAATGTACACGATTTCCATTATTCTGGAAATATTTAACAAGCTGATTTCAATCTAGCTCAGAAATTGATTCTGGAACGTAGGGTTCAATCATAAATAGAGTTTGGAAGATGGAAGGGTTTTCTTCCTTTTCTTTGTCGAATTTGATGGCAACGGTGCTATCCTTTTCCTCACAAATTCAGAATCTGAGGACTAAATAGGCTTATTGTTCTAGTGTAACTTTTCATAGTTGATAATCCAAGTCTCCAGAAGGAGTTTGGCTAGCTTCTCTGTGGGAATTTGCCTAGGAACATGGATGCATGATGCCTGGTCATTTTGCATGGAGATGAACAAGACATCTTCATTTTTATTTTGAAAATTTAGATTAAGTGCGTGATTCTGCACTCGAAAGACCTTTTGGTAGGGTAGGGTTGCCGTAATAGAATCAGCAGTCTGGGGTGCTCTAGTAAGCTGAATCTGAACCTTCAAGAAAGAAAGCGGTTAAAGATCTAAAAGAGCAACATTGAAGTTTGGATATAGAGTTACAAAGATTGTCCCAACATTCAAAGTGGTTTGGATAGTGCCAATGCAAACATGCTGGTATTCTAGGAACCGAGTATCTAATAGGGTCATCCTGGCCATAACTAGCAAATCTTTTCGGCCATGGAAAGTGAGTGCAAGTCAGATAGCTCTATAGTGGATGTGAGAGTATCCCTGTTAGGTCCACTATTTGGGAAATTCCGAAAGAAATATGGTGAGTAACAAAATACTCATTTTCAGTGACTAGAATGTGATGTTAATTAAACTTGAAGGACTATACGTACTCTTTCACTTTTTTGGGAGTTTGGCAGATAAGATGTCGAATAGAACGGATGGGAGAAAATGATGAAGTGGGTTTAACAAAAGCAAAATATGGATTTATAAGAGGAAGTTGAGTTTTGGAGATCTTGGTGTCATTATTAAGAGAGACTTCATAAAGATAATCAATCTTAGAGGCATTTGACACACGAAAATCGGAAAGAGAGGAGGAAGGTGGAGAGGAAATAAGTGTAACGGGTGCATTGAGAGTTTTAGGGTCGGTCATGATGATGAGAAGGTCTTCTCAGCACTGGATTCACCATCTAAGCATATGGAACTAATCAAGTTAAAAATGAAACCATGGCTCTGATACCATTAGGGGATCTATGCTTAGAACTAGAGAATCAAAATAGAACTAATGGTAGCCGATCATTAGTGATAAACCCATACCATGATCTCTTTCTCCAATAACTACCATTGCATGCCCCTAAGTTCGGTATCCTCAACACGTTCATCGTATGTAGACATCGAAAATAAATTAAACAAGCTTTCAGATCTAGATCTAAATCAGAAAAGGTTGGACCACCAAAACACCTATGAGGAGTGGTGGGTGAAGTTTCACGTGCATAAGCAAGTAGCTTCCTCATCGCTCCATATAAATTACAAGCCTCCCCGTAACATTGAAGCAAACGTCGACAAAGCTGGACTTGGAACTTCCTCTCCATCTTCAACCAGAGAGAAAAAGAAAAAGAAGTGAAACCACGATGACCGCATTCGAAACGTTGTCTCACCTTGGTTCGGTGGTGGCCGGGCTGATGTTCGCTTGGGCGATGTTCAAACAATACTTCCCTCCCCACCTCCGCATGCACATTGAGGCCTACGCGCACAAGGTCGTGGGCCATGTCTACCCATACATCCAGATCACGTTCCTGGAGTTCGTGGGCGAGCAGCTTGAGCGGTGTGAGTCCTACTACGCGATCCAGAACTACCTGAGCACGAGCGCTTCAGCTAGGGCCAAGCGGCTCAAGGCCGAGTCCGTCAAGGACAGCCAGTCGCTGGTCCTAAGCATGGACGAGAACGAGGAGGTCGTCGACGAATTCGAAGGGGTCATGCTTTGGTGGTCGTCGAACCTGACCGTCTCCCAGAAGCCCACGTTTTCCGTATACTCTTCACCTGAAGATAGAAGGTACACACCTGTCTTTGTTGGAATTACCAGTTCATTAACTTCTGTCTCGCTGCACTTCGGTTATCGTCAACATGTTAATTTCAGCAATTCGAAAGACATGATCGCGTCTCTTCTGGTACGTCTTCGTTGACGCGGTTTAATTTAATCAGAGATTGAAAATTCTGTTCACTTTGTTCATGTAGTGAAATAAGTATTGTTTCTCTAATGATGAAATTCTTGCCTACACTCGCCTGAATCTGATCTAACAAGCAATACCAATGGGTCATTGCTCTTGCCACCAGGTTTTATAGGCTGACCTTCCACCGGAGCCATAGGGACTTGATCCCCGGCTCTTACATCAAGCACGTCCTGGAAAAGGGGAAGGCGGTAGTGGCTGCTCTTCACCAACAACCCCAGCTCAAACTAGGTGTTGGTAATTTGTTTGTAAAACAAACTAATAGGTGATTTGTCCCACATTGAAAAGATGTGAGTGCACACATGGACGAGATTGGGTACAAACCAATGATCATTATCTTTTATTAGAAAATTCGGACTTATTTTTATAAAAAAATTAACCATAAAATCTCGTTGAAATAGTGTGACTGTTCACGAAGGAGTTACGGTTATTTTCTATTTTTTATATCTTTAATTCCGAATTTTACTATTTCTTCCAAGAGTTATCTCAAAGTTTGTACCTTTAGTTATAAATCCTTTGAAGGTTGTGTCTATTCGGATATAACTTCTTGTTTTTTGCTATAAATTACTGAACGTGTTTGTTCAATCATGATCTTCCTCTTCCCATTTTTCATTTTCTTTCAAAAGAATATATAGTCATTATTTTCAATTGTTTCCTAGAGTCCCCGGAGAAATACTAGAATTGTTATCTAGTATTTTTATTTGAGATTTTGTTGTATCCTGCATGAAATTTGTCAGTGACCATTAGCAACATTGTGGGGTAAATAAATCCTTAAAGAAAGTGATATCACGTTTCAAAGTCCGACTTAATTGCTCTAAAGATCCGATTTCATTGTTCTACCCAATTCGAACCTGTATTTTCACAACATTGGCACTACGACAAGGCGAGCAAGTGGAGTCACTTGTCGTTCGAGCACCCCGCGACGTTCGACACCCTGGCAATGGAGCCTAGCAAGAAGAGGCAGATCATGAATGACCTCCTCAAGTTCCAGCGAGGGAAGGAGTACTATGCACGGATAGGCAAGCTGTGGAAGCGTAGCTACCTTCTCTACGGCCCACCAGGGACAGGCAAGTCTACGATGGTTGCTGCAATGGCCAATTACCTTAAGTATGATGTGTATGACCTCGAGCTGACGACGGTCAAGGACAACACCGAACTGAGGAAGCTGCTGATCGAGACGTCCGTACAGTCGATCATAGTGATTGAGTACATCGACTGCTCGCTCGACTTGACAGGCCAGAGGAAGACAAAGAAGCAAGAGAAAGACGACCACGAAGAGAAAGCAGATCCTGCCAAGAGAACAGAGGAAGGTGGGGAAGAGAGCAAGGTCACGCTCTCAGGGCTCCTGAAGTTCATCGACGGGCCATGGTCAGCTTGCGGGGTCAAAGGATCATTGTGTTCACGATGAATTATGTCGAGAAGCTTGACCCAGCCCTAATCAGGAGAGAAAGGATGGACAAGCTTATCGAGATGTCATATTGCTGCTTCGAGTTGTTCAAGGAGCTCCCGAGGAATTTCCTGGGCGTCAAGGCGCACCTACTATTCGTGACGTTAGGCAGTTGCTGGAGGAGACAAAGATGACTCTGGCTCCTCCGGCAGATGTGGCAGAGAACTTGATGCCCAAGTCAGACGAAGAGGATGAGGAGGCTTGCTTGGAGAGATTGATCGAAGTGCTCGGAAATGCGAAAGAGGAAGCCAGGAAGAAATCAGAGGAAGAAAAAGCAGCAAGAAGAAGAGCAAAAAAGCAACTGCAAAATAGAGCTATGGTTAAGAAAGAAGGGCAAAAGACATCGAATGCAGGATAGCAAGAGAATGGTGGGAGAGGTTGTGCTCAAGAAGTGAAAGAGAATGGTATATATAGACCAAATTGGTGAAATGTCTTTCTCGTAAATAGACGTATCAAACATTTGGTTCGATCATTGGCATCACCGGGGGCCGCTCTATAAGCTTTTCACAGATCGGAACATATACTGTTCTGGCATCCCTCGGCTGGCTTCGTTGCTGCTGGTATTACGCCCTCTCCCTTCCCTCTCGCAGCCTCTCGGCGGTCATTATGGGTTGGGATGATCATCTCCCAAACCTCAACGACAATGATGACCGACTCCTATGGCTGGGCCATTCTTCAGGGGTGTTTACGATGGCTTCTGCTTGGACACTTCTAAGGGCGAGGGGCCAACTTGTGCCTTGGTCAAGATTCATTTGGAATTCTTCTCTTCCCCCCCGTTATCAAACCCACTTATGGTTGATCACTCGCAACCGATTACCGACCCAGGTAATTCTGTTTGCTCATGGGAGAATTCCAGTTTCCTCCTGTGTGTTCTGTTCCTCTAGACCTGACTCTGTTGATCATTTGTTCTTCGGATGCTCGGTTACGGCTAGTCTTGGTGCATTTTGGGCGAATAAATGTAATTTCCCATGGTGGAATTCTACGTGGAAGGATAACTTAGATTGGGTTATCAAGCATCTCTCTAACACTAGCTTCTATCAATCGGTGGCTCGGTTTGGCTTTGCCGCCTTATACTACCTTATTTGGAAGGAGAGGAATAACATCATCTTCCGCAACCAAACCTTATCCCTCCCGGCTTTAAAGGAACATCTTCGCAAGGTTATCAAGGATAGAGCCTTTACCTTTTCGAAGGTCCCGGATACGACTCCTAATAGAAGACTACAACTCAGTTGGGGTATCCATCCCTCGATCTTTGACTAAGGCGTTACATTTTACTGGAGGATTCCCGTTCGTTGGCTGTTCGCTTTATGCTCGACACTAGTTGCTGCCTATCTCCGGTGCTTCCAAGATATTCCCCTTGCGTGATGAGGTGTCCGGTCTCGTCAGCTTTGGATGCTTCCATGGTGTCCCTAGCTCGTTGTCTTTCAGGTTTCAGGTTGTATTCCTTCTCCCCTGCGCGGGTGCCTTCGTCTTTCCCCTTCTCTTCCTTTTGGCTGTTGTTTAGCCTGCTTCTAGCTGCTGTTCTTTCGTTCCTCTTTATGCAGCTCCTTTCCCCCTTCCCCCTTCCCCCTTCCCCACACTCTTCCACTCTATTGACTGGTTGTCTTCTGAGTGTAAGCCTTGGTGCCAGGGTCTGTTGCTATACATTTGTGTAGCTCCTTGGTTCTTTAGTTAATATATATTTACCCTTTACCAAAAAAAAAACATGTGTGTTAGGGTAACCGAAATTACGTGAAGGAGAGCAAGAGAATGGTGGGAGAGAATGTGCTAAAGAAGTGAAAGGGAATGATGTACATTGACCAAATTGGGGGATGTGTTTCAAACATGTGAGTTGTGTCGATTCGGAAGGCTCGAAAATATTACTTTTTACCCATTTCATGTAATACAATTTGATGATTCATATCTGATTCAACCAAATTAAACACATATCATGCCCGATTTGATTGCAATTCTTAACAATTTTTTCTTTCTATATGGAAAATAATAGCACACTGAAAAGAATTATCAATTAAAAATAAATTAAACATGAAAAAACATTAACAGAAAAGAAATTTTTAGATATTTCATGAATCTAGCAGCCAAAACACAATTTTTTGAGGTTGTCGAGCTAAAGATAGGGAGCGAACCAAGTCACAATTGAAAGAGTTGTGGGATGGAAACAAAGAACGGAGGGTTGCCATGGTCTCAAAGGAGACATGGCAGGCGGCGGTTGGATAGTGTAGATGGTAGATGGGTCTTTTAACCGAAAAATCCGTCGGTCCGAATAAATCTGAAAAATATTAATTTAGGAAAATGGAAGGATCACTATTCATCTGTAAAATGCCAACCACGTTTCAAAGGAATGCAACAGAACCCTGCACAAAAGGAAAAGTATATGCTGTCACAAAGACAATCGAACAGGTTCACATTGATTCAAACTTCTAACTTGATCTGTCCAAAAGCAGATATAGTAGGTACAACACAAAAAAGATTGAAAATCGGAGCTGTTCTCGGCGAATTGGACTGTTCCAGGCAGCACCGCTGTGCAAGTGTTGCCGCAGCAACTGCAAGTGTTGCTCTGCGCCAGCGGAGGACGCAAATTTCTAGGCGTCTCAAGACCTTGATCGGTCTTCAATGAGACAGCAGTCCAAGCTGTGGGGAAGGTTGAACGTGAATCGTGGTCGGATGCTCCCTGAAATCTGAAGAAAATGAGACCGAGAAACAGGGCCTCAATTCAGGCCCAACGGTGATAATGCTGGGGGCAATTCGGGGTTGTTGGGAGCTGCCGGGAATGGCAACAGGACTTCGAAGGCCCAACGCTAGTGAGCTGTGATGAGGAACAAGCATCGGTGGAGGCGGGGCTAAAGCAAAGGGCAGCACGGAGTTGAGGAGGCTGCAAATAAGCACGGTGAGTGAGTCGATGTTCGCGGTCGAGGACACTGACTGCTCGCTCAACCTCACAGGGCAGTGAAGGGCAAAAAGCAAAGACGAGGCCTTTGAGGCGCTTGCCAGGAACTACTGGGGCGTCCGAGATCACCGGCTCTTTGCGGACATCAAGGGCTTGTCGGAGGAGGTTGATAGGACTCCGGCTGACGTAGCCGAGAACTTGATTCCCAATTCATTTGAGGACGATGCTGAGGCCTGCCTGGAGAGTCTGGTTTAAGGCCCTCGGGAAGGCCAGACGAGCCGTGGTGGAGTTGAAGTAGGCCGAAAAGGGCACAGGCAAGGACTCGCCGGTGATCTACTTGAAATTTTCTGCTTAAGAAAGATTTACAGAGAATCCCCTAGATTTATTTTATAGACTAACCCCGTCCTTCGACGAGCACCATCATCTCCTTGAACCTGCCCCAGGATTGGTTACCTGAGGATTGGCTTCACGAGGATCAGGCGTGCTGGCCGTCTTCTCTTAAAGAGAAGTTTGTGGCCGGTCCAGCAGTGGGGTTAGAATCTTTTTCAAGGCCTAACCCTGCCTTTACGGAAGACAGACACGAAGGGACTCCCACCCTAGGGCGGGTCTCTTCGCCTGTTTCTTTCCTTGAGCAGTTTAAAGACCTGCTCAGGTCTAAACATACCAATGTGATGTTTTATTTTGAGATAAGTATATTATAAATCTTAAAACTTGTCAAGAAAATGCAATTGAGTCTTAAAACTTTCAAAAAGTGCAATTAAGTTTTAAAACTTGTCACGAAAATGTAATCGAGTCCTAAAACTTTCAAAAAGTGTAATCAAATCCTAAAACTTGTGATAAATGTGCAATCAAGCCCTAAAACTTACAAAAAGTGTCGTCAAAGAAAGGACTTGATTTAATTAATTTGACAAGTTTTAGAATTTAATTGCACATTTTGAAAGTTTTAAGACTAAATTACACTTTATGGATAAGTTTAAGGACTTTCAATGCACATATCCATTTTATTTTTTTCGTAAGTCACTAGTTACCAAAAGTCGTGTAAAAACTGCCACATTCCTTTGCATGGCTGAAGTTGTTACGAGAGAATTGTATCCAACAGTTTCTAAAGCCCGCCCAAAATCAACTCTAACCTCAAATTTTAACGAAAGATGCTATAAAAAGCCCATCTGTACATTTTAAATTAACTGTAATGTATTCAGAAAAACCGTAAATTTATGATAATCAGTATATTGTCAAATAATTCAGCGATTTCTTGCTTTCCAAATTGAACTCGAGATAATTACCAAGTATTTCATAAATCCTTGTCTCTTTTTACTCATGTCAGTTCAAACTTTCGTTTTTTTTTTTTTTTTCTAATTTGAAACTTTTTTTCACTTTTCTAATTTTGCCATGCTAATGCCTTTTTTTTTTTTTTAGGACAAATAACTAAGGAACCAAAAGTAAAGCATGCTAATGGAGAAAATGTAAAGGAAATACCAAGTAATCTTATCCTACAAAGAAAATGAATTTTTAAACAGCAGCCAATTTACAAACTCAATTAATCTCCATTTTTTAGGTGCCGCTTGAGCCTTACCTCCTTGAAAAACCAAAAGGTCCTGAGTTCAAACTTTGCTATATTTGATTTTTGGATAGATCCCAAGAGTCACAGATTCGTGAAATTTTATAATTATCCAATGTGGTTGGGTAAAGAGATTTCAACATCCCTTTCATACCATATCATTGATTGATAGTACATGTAGTTTATGAATACAAGAGCGGATTGAATTGAAAAAGGAGAACGATTAGTGATCCAAAGGAGATTGTCTGAATTTACCCTAAATCAAACACAACCATCAAATATCTTTGATTTTGGGCAAAATCTCACGCTTGCCTTTGTTGGGAGTCCGACTTCGTATTAGACCATGTTTTTCGGATGCTCCATCACTTTCTTTGCTTCCTTCAAAAATCAAAGTAATATTTTCAACATTAAACTCTTATGAAAAAGACAATAAGATATGTACATCAATATTTACATACCATCTGACCAACAAACATTTATATACTAAGAAAGCAAATAAGGGGAGTTACTCAAGCACAATCCTTGTCATTTGCCCACCGATTTCAGCCCACTTCTTTCTAACATCACCCACGTCACATCATGAAATTTAATACATGTTCAATTCGGCTTTGCCATGGATCCCAAAATATTTGCAAACTCTGAACTGGATATGAACCAACTTTGGCATTGCAGTGTAGCTTTTCACATAAATCATTCTAATTTTCTCATTACTTTTACGATTTGATCGCCATCAAATGATGTCATGAACCTTTTTCTGTTAGCTTTATATGGATAGACAAGTGTGATTTCGACATCGGAATTCAAATCCATGTCCGGAGTAGCTGACGACTGAAAAGTTTTCGGCCAGGAAAGAAAAGTGAACGAAACAGAAAATGTTGCTTTCTCCCTCGGTGTTGTCCCCTGAATCGCGTTAGGAGAATCACCGGGTCCATTGGGCGTTTGAAAATGCAAGAAAAGACAAAATGCAACGATTGGAAACACGTGTGTCGCAATTGTTGGGATGGTCGGCTTCTTGTGGGGCCCAGCTAATCATCTTAAACAAAGAAAAGAAAAGAAAAAGATAGGATTAGCTTCGCAAAGGAGGAGCGCACACAAAACAGGCAAAAGAGAGACAAGAAAAAACAGAGATGTCACTTCCTCGGTATCTTTGCGGATGCAAGAAAAGACAACAGGCAACGATGGGCGTTGCTACTGTGGCAGGGCACACATGTAGGAACAGTCCACCATGCCTTGTTAACAAAAGAATTCGATCTCTAGATGGACAAAGTATTTAGCCGGTTCTCCGGACATTGTTAGTCCACACCGTTTGCGGGACGGACCCCGTGATACAACTCTCAAAGAGGGCTGCTATTCCCATGCTTTCACCTGTCGAAAGAAGAAGATTGTATGGCTGGCCATAAAGGTTGTCGTCACCCATGACATTACAAAATTTGACTCAAAAACTGATGAGCCATGCTGTGTGAGTCTGTGACCAATGAATGGGCGACATGTGCATGGATCTAACCAAAATGTTCCGTTTTGGTATAAAAAAATGAAGAAAATTAGGTTCCATGATTGATTCGAGCTCTATGAAAAAATTATAATATCTTATGTTAAAAGTTGTTATCAGGAACAGACCTTAAGACAAAGGATCTCGATCCGACGAGAAAGTCGGAGAAGTTCACGTGCTGAGCGAGGAGCTGCCTGATCACTCCATATAAATACAAGCATAACCCTCCAGATAACATCGAAGCATAAATAAAAAAAGCTGGACCTGGAACTTCCTCTCCATCTTCAGCCCTCAGAAGAAGAAGAAGAAGAAGCGAAACCATGATGACCGCATTGGAAATGTGGGGTAACCTCGGCTCCTTCATTGCCGCGCTGATTTTCGCGTGGGCCATGTTTAAGCAATACTTCCCTCCCCAGCTCCGCATGCACGTCGAGGCCTATGCTCAAAAGGCCGTTGGCCACGTCTACCCGTACGTCCAGATCAAATTCCCGGAGTTCACAGGCGAGTGGCTCGAGCGGGGCGAGGCCTACACTGCAATCCAGAACTACCTGACCAGGAGCGCCTCCGCCAGGGCCAAGCGGCTCAAGGCTGAGTCCGTCAAGGACAGCATGTCGCTTGTCCTAAGCATGGACGAGAACGAGGAGGTCATCGACGAATTTGAAGGGGTCAAGCTCTGGTGGTCGTCGAGCCTGATCGTCTCGCAGAAGTCCCCATTTTCCTGGTCCCCGTCATCTGAAGACAGAAGGTACACACGTGTGTGGGTTAAAATTTACCAATTATCAACATCTGTCTCTCTTCCTGGTATTTATGTTCGTCAACGTGGTTTATTTAATTCGGAGACTTGAAAATCCGTTCATTTTGTTCATGTACTGAATTTTTTTTCTTTTTTTTCAATGATGATTTCTCGCCTACACTCACCTTCTCTGGTCAACC
Organism: Eucalyptus virginea; assembly: GCA_014182375.1. Classification (NCBI taxonomy): domain Eukaryota; kingdom Viridiplantae; phylum Streptophyta; class Magnoliopsida; order Myrtales; family Myrtaceae; genus Eucalyptus; species Eucalyptus virginea. Next base: position 28,420,860 of record CM024523.1, on the reverse strand, counting down.
AAGCAAAATCAATGAGTCGTTGCTTTTGCATCCAGGTTTTATAGGCTGACCTTCCACAGGAGCCACCGGGACTTGATCACCGGCTCTTACATAAAGCACGTCCTGGAGAAGGGGAAGGTGGTGGCGGCCAACAACCGGCGGCGGAAGCTCTTCACCAACAACCCTAGCTCGAACTGGAGCTACCACAAGCCGAGCAAGTGGAGCCACGTGGCATTCAAGCACCCCTCGACCTTTGACACCCTAGCGATGGAGCCGAGCAAGAAGAGGGAGATCATGAACGACCTCCTCAAGTTCCAGCGAGGGAAGGAGTACTACGAGCGGATCGGCAAGGCGTGGAAGCGTGGCTACCTCCTCTATGGCCCACCAGGGACCGGCAAGTCCACGATGATTGCTGCGATGGCCAACTTCCTCAACTACGACGTGTATGACGTTGAGCTGACGACAGTCAAGGACAACACGGAGCTGAGGAAGCTACTAATTGACACGTCCGAAAAGGCGATCATAGTAATTGAGGACATTGACTGCTCGCTCGACCTGACTGGCCAGAGGAAGACAAAGAAGCAAGAGAAAGATGACGACGGAGAGAAAGCGGATCCTGTAAAGAGAATGGCAAAAGGCGGGGAAGAGAGCAAGGACAGCAAGGTCACGCTCTCAGGGCTCCTGAACTTCAGCGATGGGCTGTGGTCGGCGTGCGGCGGTGAGAGGATCATTGTGTTCACGACCAACTTTGTCGAGAAGCTCGACCCAGCCTTAATCAGGAGAGGGAGGATGGACAAGCATATCGAGATGTTGTATTGCTGCTTTGAGTCGTTCAAGGTGCTTGCAAGGAATTACTTGGGCATCGAGTCGCACCCGCTGTTCACGTCAGTGAGGCAGTTGCTGGAGGATACGGAGATGACTCCGGCAGACGTGGCGGAGAATTTGATGCCTAAGTCGGACGATGAGGACGAGGAGGCTTGCTTGGAGGGATTGATCAAAGCGCTCGAAAAGGTGAAAGAGGATGCCAGGAAGAAATCAGAAGAAGAAGAAAAAGCTGCTGCAGCGGAAGCAGAAGCAACTGCAGCTAGAGAAATGGCTCAGGAAAAAGGGCAACAGACATCGAGTGCAGGAGAGCAAGAAAAAGGTGGGAGAGAATGTGCTGAAGAAGTGAAAGAGAATGGCGTACTCTGACCATTATTTTAGCAACAAATCCAATAAATCTTAAGTATAGTCCTTGGTGTGTTGATGTTTTATGTGAAGAGTGTGTGCAGGTATAAATGGTTTGCATTTTGGAAGAACCACATGTCTATATGATATTAGGCATTGCTAGCTATAAATGAACTAAAAAATAGTATAAGGTATTTGATGATAAGGAAAAGAAGCTAAGTGCAATTGATTTTTTTTTTTTTTAAGTTGCACCTTACAATTTTCTCAGTACTCGAACAAAGCAGGCCATTCTAGTAATCTGGCTACTCACATCACAATTTCACGACTCGTTAGTTTGAAGAAAGTATTTTGAATATTTTAAAGAGAATTTTCCTTAAATTAAGGTTTGCTTGTTTGGCAAAAAAGATATGAGTTAAAAAATATTTTTCTAAAAATGATTACTTGTATCACTTACAAAAATAAATATTTGAAAAATATTTTCATCATTCACGTAAATATTTAAATATAAATTATTGTTGATAATGAAAAGATATTTTATAATCTAAGAAGCGTCTAGATCAACTTTAACCTCAAATGTTTACTAAATTCCTGTCCTTTTTATTTACGTCGGTTCAAACTTAATTCCTTTCGTTTTTCACCAATTTAGAACTTTTTTCACAATTGTTCTTCTAGAATTCTACTAGAAAGAAATAAGGAAGATAAAAAAAGTGGAGGATTCTAATGGAGAAAATGTAAAGGAAGCAACCAGCTAATTGCATCCTACAAAGGAAATGAACTTTTAACCTGCAACCGATAGGCAAATACATCACCGCTCGTTGGGGCGAGGAGACTGCGACGCCTGCTGGGATTAGTTGATTGCTAATTAGCGCGAGACATATCCGAGAACAACTGAACAGTTCTTTGCAAAGTTATTTTTTCTTCTTCTTTTTTTTTTTTTTTTAAGGAAAAGATATACGTTCTTTTCCATTGATCGGGCAACCATAGGGAAAACTGTCCAAAAAGTCCTAAATTATCATACGACGGCCAATTCAATCCTAAATTTTTCAATCGTGCCTACTTAGTCCTAAACCTTTTGACAATTTGCTAATTTAGTCTTTTCAGCCAATTTTAACTGAAAATTGCTGATGTGGCGGTTTAATCAGTATTGGCTGTCCCACGTGATACGACCATAGGAAAATCAGTGCTAATGTGGACTAATTCATATAATTATTTAATTTTTTTTTTTTTTTTCTGATTTTTAATCTCCTTACTCTGCTGGTTGCTGGGCCTCAAGCAAGGGTTGATGACCTAGCTAGCTTTCCCAGTCATTGGTGAGGCGAGCAAAGGTGAGCCTCACTAAGGTGGGCGATGTCGCTGACCTCGGCTGACATTGGTGAGATCGCCGGCCTTGCTTGTGGCCAGCCATTGCCGAGGTTTGGAGGCTAGCAGAGGAGGAAGGGTAAAGAAAAAAAAAAGAAAGAAAAAGAAAAGAAAGGATTCATAAATATTACGTAATCAAAAAATTATAAAAGTGTAAAAAAAAAAAATTTCACGTCAACATCGGCCGTATCACATAAGACAGTTGGCGTTCACGATAAAGATTTTCGAGTAAATGGCCATATGGATTAAATTGACAAATCGTCAAAAGTTTTATGACTACGTTGACAAATCAAGAAAATGTTTAAAGCTAAATTAGCAAGTCTTAAATAAGTCTAGAACTAAATTGACACAATTGAACGTTTTATGGTAGAATTGGTTATCGTGCAATAGGTTTATGACTTTTTGTATGACACAAGGACACTAGGAGTGCCAAAACATGGCACAAAGGGACACTTAAGTGCCAAAACTTACGAAAGTGACATTTAAGTGCTAAAATCGGAGCAAAATGGATCAGTTAAATGCCAACGGCGAGAAAATCTGGCCAAAATGCTGACATGGCAATTTTCTAGCGAGCTTAGTGCAAAATGACATCGTTTTGCACGCTGATGTGGCTAAACAGTGCCAAAACGACGTCGTTTTGGTGTTGATGTGGTAATTGATTAATATAATAATTAATTAAATTAAATTTAAAATAAATAATAAAAAAGAAAAGGAGGCCCGCCGTCTCCCTCCTCCTCCTCCTTTTTTTTTTAAAATATATATACTTATTATTTATTTGTTTTAAATTGAAATTTAATTAATTTTTGTATTAAAATTTGTATTATATAAAACGATGTCGTTTTTGTGTGTGTTTTGCTGAGTCAGCCTTCCGGCAAGCTACGTAAGCGATAAAATTAATAAAAAATTGCCATGTAGAATTTCCGGCGGGGTTCGCTGGATGTGGCACTCAAGTGTCCCATTTTTCATAAAAAATGGCACTTAAGTGTCACTTTCGTAAGTTTTGGCACTTAAATATCACTTTGTGCCAAGTTTTAGTACTTGAGGTGTTCTTTTCTCCTTTTTGTACAGTTTTCCTGACAACTATGCTTGGAACTGGTGACTAATAAGCGATATTCCGCATTTCTTATTTCATATCATATGTGTGGGTATAGATATAGTCAAATATCTATATGAAAATTTAATCTTTTATCAGCTCTATGATTCAACGGGGAATTTGTTTTATTACAAATAATGTTAGTGCTGAACTTGAGTAGGTACTTAAAAAGCTCAAGGAAAGAAACAGGCAGGAGATCTGTCCTTTGGTGAAAGACCCTGTGCTGCCTTCCTGTATTCTCTGGTTGGTGGAGAAGAAACTATTCACTACCAATGAAGGGATGCACAAACCATATAAAGAGATTATTACCATATTAACCAAGTTATTCTACACGTGCAATTGAAAATGCTTGGGAAAATTATTCTCGTCACAAGTGGTGAGTCCTAACTCAATTTTTTCACATAAACATTCTTAGAACCTGATAGATATAATATATTTCAGTTAAAACACAGTTTCAACTCACTTTTAAATTTGATAAACTACCCTTTCATTACATAACAACATTTCAAAGATGTTTTCTTGCACTGTTGGCAAAACTCGATACATTTAAAATTCTAGAAATCTAATAATCATTCTTTTTAATTTTCCAAAACTTATTGTGTGATTTAGGTTGCGTTTGATAACGCTTCCGAGAACAGGTGTTTCTGTTCTTTTGTTCTAGGGAGCAAAAATAGAACATAAACGCGTTTAGTAGTTTTTTGTTCCTGAGAACAAATTTGGAACAGAAACAAGAAACAAAAAAAAAAAGTTGCTTCTTGTTCAAACAAAAGAAATAAGAATCAAGAATCAAGCTTTTTATCCTTTTCTTTTCTTCCTTTTCTTTTTTCTTTCTCTTCCTCCCTTTTTCCCCTAAAACCTCGGCGCCAAAAAAAGAAAAATGTAATAAAGTTACTAATAAATTTTAAAAAATTCTAAGTCATAAAAATATATAGGGTCGTACCAAATGCATTTCTCTCCCGGAAACATAAATTTTATATAGTTACCAAACGCGTTCAAATGTTTAGAAAATGTTTTTGAGAATAGAAATATAAAAAAGCATTTCTAAAAAAAATTATTCTCTAGAACAGAAATATTACCAAACACACCTTTAATTACGGTATGAATTCAAGAGGGAATCGAATGGGGAAAGAAAAATGATTAGTGTTTCGAAGAAGACCGCCTGAATTTACCTTGAATCCGACACGACCATCATATGTCCTTGATTTTGGGGCAAAGCATCATATGTGCCATCATGAGAAGTCCGACTTCTTTTTTGACCATGTTTTCCGGATGCTCTATGCTTTCATGGGAATTGCTTGCCTCCTTTGAAAATGAGAACATTTCAAACTTTAAAAACTTCTAAAAAGTACATTGAGATATATACACCAATACTTGTATACTTAGAAATAGAAAGCAAACACGAGGTGCTATTAGGGACGTTGTCCAACAAATCTTAAATTTATTGTATTTTTACAAGTTCTATCATAAACTTTTTAATTATGCCAATTGAGTTTTAAAATTTTTTACATTTTATCAATTGAGTCCATCTAAATAATTTTAGTCAGAAATTGCTGATGTGGACACTAACCATTCTACGTGCTTGTCTTGACACCGACGTGAAAAACTTTTAATAGTATTTTAATATTTTTAGATTCTTTTTTATTAATTTGTTATTCTTTTCGTTTCTTTTTCTTTTGTTTTATTTTTTTCTACAAATTTTGCCCTGCAGATATTATTTAAAATTATCAACGTCAGCGTCGACCATGTTACATAGAATGGTCGGTGTCCACATCAGCGATTTCTGATTGGACTTGGTCGGATGGATTAATTGATAAAACATGAAAATATTTAGAACTCAATTAATATAAAATAAATGCTTACGATTCAATTGGTAAAAGCGTAATAACTACAGACCTTAAAAATAGAAGGCAAACCCCCTGTGTTATCATAAACACAATTCTCATGGTTTGAAGAAAATCGTCGCAATTACATCAAACACATCACGTCATTGCATTGGATCCGTGCTCAATTCGACTTTGCCTTCGCTCCCAAAGTATCTGCAAACTCTGAGGATGAGGAGGCTTGCTTGGAGAGATTGATCGAAGCGCTCGGAAATGCGAAAGAGGAAGCCAGGAAGAAATCAGAGGAAGAAAAAGCAGCAGCAGCAGCAGAAGCAACTGCAGCTAGAGCTATGGTTAAGAAAGAAGGGCAAAAGACATCGAATGCAGGATAGCAAGAGAATGGTGGGAGAGGTTGTGCTCAAGAAGTGAAAGAGGATGGTATATATAGACCAAATTGGTGAAATGTCTTTCTCGTAAATAGACGTATCAAACATGTGTGTTAGGGTAACCGAAATTACGTGAAGGAGAGCAAGAGAATGGTGGGAGAGAATGTGCTAAAGAAGTGAAAGGGAATGATGTACATTGACCAAATTGGGGGATGTGTTTCAAACATGTGAGTTGTGTCGATTCGGATGGCTCGGAAATATTACTTTTTACCCATTTCATGTAATACAATTTGATGATTCATATCTGATTCAACCAAATTAAACCCATATCATGAAAAAACATTAACAGAAAAGAAATTTTTAGATATTTCATGAATCTAGCAGCCAAAACACAATTTTTTGAGGTTGTCGGAGCTAAAGATAGGGAGCAAACCAAGTCACAACTGAAAGAGTTGCGGGATGGAAACAAAGAACGGAGAGTTGCCATGGTCTCAAAGGAGACATGGCAGGCGGCGGTTGGATAGTGTAGATGGTAGATGGGTCTTTTAACCGAAAAATCAGTCGGTCCGAAATAAATCCGAAATATATTAATTTAGGAAAATGGAAGGATCACTATTCATCTGTAAAATGCCAACCACGTTTCAAAGGAATGCAACAGAACCCTGCACAAAAGGAAAAGTATATGCTGTCACAAAGACAATCGAACAGGTTCACATTGATTCAAACTTCTAACTTGATCTGTCCAAAAGCAGATATAGTAGGTACAACACAAAAAAGATTGAAAATCGGAGCTGTTCTCGGCGAATTGGACTGTTCCAGGCAGCACCGCTGTGCAAGTGTTGCCGCAGCAACTGCAAGTGTTGCTCTGCGCCAGCGGAGGACGCAAATTTCTAGGCGTCTCAAGACCTTGATCGGTCTTCAATGAGACAGCGGTCGAAGCTGTGGGGAAGGTTGAACGTGAATCGCGGTCGGATGCTCCCTGAAATCTGAAGAAAATGAGACCGAGAAACAGGGCCTCAATTCAGGCCCAACGGTGATAATGCTGGGGGCAATTCGGGGTTGTTGGGAGCTGCCGGGAATGGCAACAGGTCTTCGAAGGCCCAACGCTAGTGAGCTGTGATGAGGAACAAGCATCGGTGGAGGCGGGGCTAAAGCAAAGGGCAGCACGGAGTTGAGGAGGCTGCAAATAAGCACGGTGAGTGAGTCGATGTTCGCGGTCGAGGACACTGACTGCTCGCTCAACCTCACAGGGCAGTGAAGGGCAAAAAAGCAAAGACGAGGCCTTTGAGGCTCTTGCCAGGAACTACTGGGGCGTCCGAGATCACCGGCTCTTTGCGGACATCAAGGGCTTGTCGGAGGAGGTTGATAGGACTCCGGCTGACGTAGCCGAGAACTTGATTCCCAATTCATTTGAGGACGATGCCTGCCTGGAAGGCCCTCGAGAAGGCCAGGCGAGCCGTGGTGGGGTCGAAGTAGGCTGAAAAGGGCACGGGCAAGGACTCGCCGGTGATCTACTTGAAATTTTCTGCTTAAGAAAGATTTACAGAGAAATCCCCTAGATTTATTTTATAGACTAAACATACCAGTTTCATGTTTTATTTTGAGATAAATATATTAGAAATCCTAAAACTTGTCAAGAAAATGCAATTGAGTTCTAAAACTTTCAAAAAGTGCAATTAAGTTCTAAACCTTATCACGAAAGTGTAATCGAGTGCTAAAACTTTCAAAAAGTGTAATTAAATCCTAAAATTTGTCATAAATGTGCAATCGAGCCTTAAAATTTGCAAAAAGTGTTGTCGAAGTAAGGACTTGATTTGACCAATTTGACAAGTTTCGGAATTTAATTGTATTTCTTGAAAGTTTTAAGATTAAATTTCACTTTATGTTTTGAGACTTCCAATACACATATCCTTTTTATTTTATTTTTTCGTAAGTCACTAGTTACCAAAAGCCGTGTAAAAACTGCCACATTCCTTTGCATGGCTGAAGTTGTTACAAGAGAAATGTATCCAACAGTTTCTAAGGCCCGCCCAAAATCAACTCTAACCTCAAATTTTAACCAAAAGATTCTATAAAAGCCCATCGGTACATTTTAAATTAACTGTAATGTATTCAGAAAAACCGTAATTTATGATAATCAGTATTTTATCAAATAATTCAGCGATTTCTTGCTTTGCAAATTTGAACCCGAGATAATTACCAAGTATTCCATAAATCCTTGTCTTTTTATACTCATGTCGGTTCAAACTTTCGTTTTTTATTAATTTGATTTTTTTTTCACTTTTCTAATTTTGCCATGCTAATGCCTTTTTTTTAGGACAAATAACTAAGGAACCAAAAAAATAAAGAATGCTAATGGAGAAAATGCAAAGGAAATACCAAGTAATCTTATCCTACAAAGGAAATGAATTTTTAAAAAACAGCCAATTTGCAAACTCAATTAATCTCCATTTTTTAGGTGCCGCTTGAGCCTTACCTCCTTGAAAAACCAAAAGGTCCTAAGTTCAAACTTTGCTATCATTGATTTTTGCATTGATCTCAAGAGTCATAGATTCGTGAAATTTTATAATTACCCAATGTGGTTGGGGCAAAGAGATTTCAACATCCCTTTCATATCATGTCATCGATTGATAGTACATGTAGTTTATGAATACAAGAGCGGATTGAACTGAAAAAGGAGAACGATCATCCAAAGGAGATTGTTTGAATTTACCCTAAATCAAACACAACTATCAAATATCTTTGATTTTGGGCAAAATCTCCCGCATGCCTTTGTCGGGAGTCCGACTTCGTATTAGACCATGTTTTTCGGATGCTCCATAACTTTCTTTGCTTCCTTCAAAAATCAAAGTAATATTTTCAACATTAAACTCTTATGAAAAAGATGATAAGATATGTACATCAATATTTACATACCATCTGACCAAAAAACATTTATATACTAAGAAAGCAAATAAGGGGAGTTATCGAAGCACAATCCTTGTGATTCGCCCACTGGTTTTAGCCCACTTCTTTCTAACATCACCACGTCACGTCATGAAATTCAATGTATGTTCAATTCAGCTTTGCCATGGATCCCAAAATATTTGAAAATTGATATGAACCAACTTTGGCATTCTAGTGCAATTTTTCACATCAATCATTCTAATTTCTCAGTACTTTTACGATTTGATCGCCATCAAATGATGGTCGCTGAACCTTTTTCTGTTAGCTTTATATGGATAGACAAGTGCGATTTCGACACCGGACTTCAAATGCATGTCCGGAGTAGCTGGCAACTGAAGAGTGAACAAAGTTTCGGCCAAAAAAAAAAGAAGTGAACGAAACAGAAAATGTCACTTTCTCCCTCGGTGTTGTCCTCTGAATCGCGTTAGGAGAATCACCGGGTCCATTGGGCGTTTGAAAATGCAAGAAAAGGCAAAATGCAATGATTGGAAGCACGTGTGTCGCAGTTGTTGGGATGGGTCGGCTTCTTCTGGGGCCCAGCTCATCATCTTAAACAAAGAAAAGAAAATAAAAAGATAGGATTGCTTCGCAAAGGAGGAGCACACACAAAACAAGCAAAAGAGAGACAAGAAAAAACAGAGATGTCACTTCCTCGGTATTTTGGAACTTTGCAGATGCAAGAAAAGACGACAGGCAACGATGGGCGTTGCTACTGTGGCAGGACACACATGTAGGAACAGTCCACCATGCCTTGTTAACAAAAGAATTCGATCTCTAGACGGACAAAATATTTAGCCGGTTCTCCGGACATTGTTAGTCCACACCGTTTGTGGGACGGTCCCGTGATACAACGCTCAAAGAGGGCTGCTATTCCCATCCTTTCACCTGTCGAAAGAAGAAGATTGTATGGCTGGCCATAAAGGTTGTCGTCACTCATGACATTACAGAATTTGATTCAAGAAACTGATGAGCCATGCTGTGTGAGTCTGTGACCAATGAATGGGCGACATGTGCATGGATCTAACCAAAATGTTCCGTTTTTTGGTATAAAAAAACGTTGAAGGAAATTAGGTCCATGATTGATTCGAGCTCTATGAAAAAATTATAATATTTTCCGTTAAAAGTTGTTATCAGGAACAGAACTTAAGACGAAGGATCTCGATCCGACGAGAAAGGCGGAGAAGTTCACATGCTGAGCGAGGAGCTGTCTGATTGCTCCATATAAATACAAGCACAACCCTCCAGATAACATCAAAGCATAAATAAAAAAAGCTGGACTTGGAACTTCCTCTCCATCTTCAGCCCTAAGAAGAAGAAGAATAAGCGAAATCATGATGACCGCATTGGAAATGTGGGGCAACCTCGGCTCCTTCATTGCCGCGCTGATGTTCGCGTGGGCCATGTTTAAGCAATACTTCCCTCCCCAGCTCCGCACGCACGTCGAGGCCTATGCTCAAAAGGCCGTTGGCCACGTCTACCCGTACGTCCAGATCAAGTTCCCGGAGTTCACAGGCGAGTGGCTCGAGCGGTGCGAGGCCTACACTGCAATCCAGAACTACCTGACCAGGAGCGCCTCTGCCAGGGCCAAGCGGCTCAAGGCTGAGTCCGTCAAGGACAGCATGTCGCTTGTCCTAAGCATGGACGAGAACGAGGAGGTCATCGACGAATTTGAAGGGGTCAAGCTCTGGTGGTCGTCGAGCCTGATCGTCTCCCAGAAGTCCCCATTTTCCTGGTCCCCGTCATCTGAAGACAGAAGGTACACACGTGTGTGGGTTAAAATTTACCAGTTTATCAACATCTGTCTCTCTTCCTGGTATATATGTTCGTCAACGTGGTTTATTTAATTCGGAGACTTGAAAATCCGTTCATTTTGTTCATGTACTGATTTTTTTTTTTCAATGATGATTTCTTGCCTACACTCACCTTCTCTGGTCAACCAAGCAAAATCAACGAGTCGTTGCTTTTGCATCCAGGTTTTATAGGCTGACCTTCCACAGGAGCCACCGGGACTTGATCACCGGCTCTTACATAAAGCACGTCCTGGAGAAGGGGAAGGTGGTGGCGGCCAACAACCGGCGGCGGAAGCTCTTCACCAACAACCCTAGCTCGAACTGGAGCTACCACAAGCCGAGCAAGTGGAGCCACGTGGCATTCAAGCACCCCTCGACCTTTGACACCCTAGCGATGGAGCCGAGCAAGAAGAGGGAGATCATGAACGACCTCCTCAAGTTCCAGCGAGGGAAGGAGTACTACGAGCGGATCGGCAAGGCGTGGAAGCGTGGCTACCTCCTCTATGGCCCACCAGGGACCGGCAAGTCCACGATGATTGCTGCGATGGCCAACTTCCTCAACTACGACGTGTATGACGTTGAGCTGACGACAGTCAAGGACAACACGGAGCTGAGGAAGCTACTAATTGACACGTCCGAAAAGGCGATCATAGTAATTGAGGACATTGACTGCTCGCTCGACCTGACTGGCCAGAGGAAGGCAAAGAAGCAAGAGAAAGATGACGACGGAGAGAAAGCGGATCCTGTAAAGAGAATGGCAAAAGGCGGGGAAGAGAGCAAGGACAGCAAGGTCACGCTCTCAGGGCTCCTGAACTTCAGCGATGGGCTGTGGTCGGCGTGCGGCGGTGAGAGGATCATTGTGTTCACGACCAACTTTGTCGAGAAGCTCGACCCAGCCTTAATCAGGAGAGGGAGGATGGACAAGCATATCGAGATGTTGTATTGCTGCTTTGAGTCGTTCAAGGTGCTTGCAAGGAATTACTTGGGCATCGAGTCGCACCCGCTGTTCACGTCAGTGAGGCAGTTGCTGGAGGGTACGGAGATGACTCCGGCAGACGTGGCGGAGAATTTGATGCCTAAGTCGGACGATGAGGACGAGGAGGCTTGCTTGGAGGGATTGATCAAAGCGCTCGAAAAGGTGAAAGAGGATGCCAGGAAGAAATCAGAAGAAGAAGAAAAAGCTGCTGCAGCGGAAGCAGAAGCAACTGCAGCTAGAGCAATGGCTCAGGAAGAAGGGCAACAGACAAGTGCAGGAGAGCAAGAAAAAGGTGGGAGAGAATGTGCTGAAGAAGTGAAAGAGAATGGCGTACTCTGACCATTATTTTAGCAACAAATCCAATAAATCTTAAGTATAGTCCTTGGTGTGTTGATCTTTTATGTGAAGAGAGTGTGCGCAGGTATAAATGGTTTGCATTATGGAAGAACCACATGTGTATATGATATTTGGCATTGCTAGCTATAAATGAACTAAAAAATAGTATAAGGTATTTGATGATAAGGAAAAGAAGCTAAGTGCAATTGATTTTTTTTTTTTTTTTTTTTAAGTTGCATCTTACAATTTTCTCAATACTCGAACAAAGCAGGCCATTCTAGTAATCTGGCTACACACATCACAACTTCACGACTCGTTAGTTTGAAGAAAGTATTTTGAATATCTTAAAGAGAATTTTCCTTAAATTAAGGTTCGCTTGTTTGGCAAAAAGATATGAGTTAAAAAATATTTTTCTAAAAATGATTACTCATATCACTTACAAAATAAATATTTGAAAAATATTTTCATCATTCACGTAAATATTTAAAAATGAATTATTGTTGATAATGAAAAGATATTTTATAATCTAAGGTGTGTCTAGATCAACTTTAACCTCAAATGTTTACTAAATTCCTGTCCTTTTTATTTACGTCGGTTCAAACTTAATTCCTTTTGTTTTTCACCAATTTAGAACTTTTTTCACTATTGTTCTTCTAGAATTCTACTAGAAAGAAATAAGGAAGATAAAAAAATGGAGGATTCTAATGGAGAAAAAGTAAAGGAAGCAACCAGCTAATTGCATCCTACAAAGGAAATGAACTTTTAACCTGCAACCGAAAGGCAAATACATATATCACCGCTCATTGGGACGAGGAGACTGCGACACCTGCTGGGATTAGTTGATTGCTAATTAGCGCGAGACATATCCGAGAACAACTGAACAATTCTTTGCAAAGTTATTTTTTTTTTTTTATTTTTTTTAAGGAAAAGATATACGTTCTTTTCCATCGATCAGGCAACCATAGGGAAAACTGTCCAAAAAGTCCTAAATTATCGTACGACGGCTAATTCAGTCCTAAATTTTTCAATCGTGCCTACTTAGTCCTAAACCTTTTGACGATTTGCTAATTTAGTCTTTTCAGCCAATTTTAACCGAAAATTGCTGACATGGCGGTTTAATCAGTATTGGCCGTCCCACGTGATATGACCATAGGACAATCAATGCTAATGTGGACTAATTCATATAATTTTTTAATTTTTTTTTCTGATTTTTAATCTTTTTACTCTGCTGGTTGCTAGGCCTCAAGCACGGGTCGATGACCTAGCTAGCTTGCCCAGTCATTGGTGAGGCGAGCAAAGGTGAGCCTCACTAAGTTGGGCGATGTCGCTGACCTCGGCTGACATTGGTGAGATCGCCGGCCTTGCTTGTGGCTAGCCATTGCCGAGGTTTGGAGGCTAGCAGAGGAGGAAGGGTAAAGAAAAGAAAAGAAAGAAAAAGAAAAGAAAGAATTCATAAATATTACGTAATCAAAAAATTTAAAAAGTGTAAAAAAAAAAAAATTCACGTCAACATCAGTCGTATCACATAAGACAGTTGGCGTTCACGATAAAGATTTTAGAGTAAATCACCATATGGATTAAATTGACAAATCGTCAAAAGGTTTATGACTAGGTTGACAAATCAAGAAAATGTTTGAAGCTAAATTAGCAAGTCTTAAATAAGTATAGAACTAAATTGACACAATTGAACGTTTTATGGCAGAATTGGCTTTCGTGCAATAGGTTTATGACTTTTTGTATGACACAAGGATACTATGAGTGCCAAAACTTGGCACAAAGGGACACTTAAATGCTAAAACTTACGAAAGTGACATTTAAGTGCCAAAATCGAAGCAAAATGGATCAGTTAAGTGCTAACGGCGAGAAAATCTGGCAAAAACGCTGACGTGGCAATTTTCTGGCGAGCTTAGTGCAAAACGACGTCGTTTTGCACGCTGATGTGGCTAAACAGTGCCAAAACGACGCCGTTTTGATGTTGACGTGGTAAATAATTTATATAATAATTAAATTAAATTAAAATTTAAAAAATATTAAAAAAAAAAAAAGGAGGAGGAGGAGGGAGGCAACCAGGGCCGAGGGTTCAGCCCTCGGCCCCGCCACCTCCCTCCTCCTCCTCCTCCTTTTTTTTTTTTTTTTTTAAAAATATATAGAATTATTATTTATTTGTTTTAAATTTAAATTTAATTAATTTTGTATTAAAATTTGAATTATATCAAAACGACGTCGTTTTTGTGTGTGTTTTGCTTGAGTCGCCTTTTGGCGAGCCATGTAAGCGATAAAATTAATAAAAAATTGCCACGTAGAATTTCCGGTGGGGTTCGCGGATGTGGCACTCAAGTGTACCATTTTTCATAAAAAATGGCACTTAAGTATTACTTTCGTAAGTTTTGGCACTTAAATATCCCTTTGTGCCAAGTTTTGGCACAAAGGGATATTCTTTTCTTCTTTTTGTACAGTTTTCCTGACAACTATGCTTGGAACTAGTGACTAATAAGCGATAATCCGCATTTCTTATTTCATATCATATGTGTGGGTATAGATATAGTCAAATATCTATATGAAAATTTAATCTTTTATCAGCTCTATGATTCAACGGGGAATTTGTTTTATTACAGATAATGTTAGTGTTGGACTTGAGTAGGTCCTCAAAAGGCTAAAGAAAAGAAACAGGTGGGAGATTTGTCATTTGGTGAAAGACCCTGTGCTGCCTTCCTGTATTCTCTGGTTGGTGGGGAAGAAAATTGTTCACTACCAATGAAGGGATGCACAAACCATATAAAGAGATTATTACCATATTAACCGAGTTATTCTACACGTGCAATTGAAAATGCTTGGGAAAATTATTCTCTTCACAGGTGGTGAGTCCTAACTCAATTTTTTCACATAAACATTCTTAGAACTTGATAGATATAATATATTTGAGTTAAAACACAGTTTCAATTCACTTTTAAATTTGATAAACTACCCTTTCATTACATAACAACATTTCAAAGATGTTTTCTTGCACTGTTGGCAAAACTCGATACATTTAAAATTCTAGAATTCTAATAATCATTCTTTTTAATTTTCCAAAACTTATTGTGTGATTTAGGATGCGTTTGATAACGCTTCCGGGAATAGGTGTTTCTATTCTTTTATTCTTGGGAGCAAAAATAAAACATAAACGCGTTTAGTAGTTTTTTGTTCTTGAGAACAAATTTGGAACAGAATCAAGAAACAAAAAAACGTTGCTTCTTGTTCCGGGAACAACTCAAGAAATAAGAATCAAGAATCAAGCTTTTTTATCCTTTTCTTTTCTTCCTTTTCTTTTTTTCTTTCTCTTCCTCCCTTTTTCCCCTAGCTGGTCGCCGACTTTGGTGCCGGCCAGACGAGACCCAGCGACCTCGTCGGCCACCGGCGACCCCCCCCGAGCCTCACCGTGGCTTAGGGAGGCTCCTCGAGCCTCGCCGTGGTTGGGCGAGGCTCGACCTCTCTCAAATTTGGTGAGGCCCCCTCGAGCCTCACCGTGGCTAGGAGGCTCCCCTAAGCCTCGCCCAGTCATGGCGAGGCTCGGGGTGACCTTATCGGTGGTTGGTGAGGCTCCCCCAAGGCTGGCGATCGGCTAGAGGAAGGAGAAGAAAAAGAAAAAAAGAAAAATGTAATAAAATTACTAATAAATTTAAAAAAATTCTAAGTCATAAAAATATATAGGGTCGTACCAAATGCATTTCTCTCCCGGAAACATAAATTTTATATAGTTACCAAACACGTTCAAATGTTTAGAAACTATTTTCAAGAATAGAAACATAAGAAAGCATTTCTAAAAAAAAATATTATCTAGGACAGAAATATTACCAAACACACCCTTAATTACGGTATGAATTCAAGAGGGAATCGAATGGGGAAAGAAAAATGATTAGTGTTTCGAAGAAGACCGCCTGAATTTACCTTGAATCCGACACGACCATCATATGTCCTTGATTTTGGGGCAAAGCATCATATGTGCGATCATGAGAAGTCTGACTTCTTTTTTGACCATGTTTTCCGGATGCTCTATGCTTTCATGGAGACGTTGTCCAACAAATCTTAAATTTATTGTATTTTTACAAGTTCTATCATAAACTTTTTAATTATGCCAATTGAGTTTTATACTTTTTTACATTTTATCAATTGAGTCAATCTAAATAATGTTAGTCAGAAATTGCTAATGTGGACACTAACCATTCTACATGGTATGCTGATATTGACGTGGAAAACTTTTAATAGTATTTTAATATTTTTAGATTCTTTTTTATTAATTTGTTATTCTTTGCGTTTCTTTTTCTTTTGTTTTATTTTTTTTCTACAAATTCTGCCCTGCAGATATTATTCATCTGTAAAATGCCAACCACGTTTCAAAGGAATGCAACAGAACCCTGCACAATAGGAAAAGTATATACCGTCACAAAGACAATCGAACGGGTTCACATTGATTCAAACTTCTAATTTGATCTGTCCAAAAGCAGATAGAGTAGGTACAACACGAAAAAGATTGAAAATTGGAGCTGTTCTCGGCGAATTGGACTGTTCCAGGCAACACCGCTTTGCAAGTGTTGCCGCAGCAAGTGTTGCCCTGCGCCAGCGGAGGACGCAAATTTCTAGGCGTCTCAAGACCTTGATCGGTTTTCAATGAGACAGCGGTCGAAGCTGTGGGGAAGGTTGAACGTGAATCGTGGTCGGATGCTCCTTGAAATTTGAAGAAAATGGGACCGAGAAACAGGGCCTCAATTCAGGCCCAACGGTGATAATGCCGGCGGCAATTCGGGGTTGTTGGGAGCTGCCGGGAGTGGCGACAGGACTTCGAAGGCCCAACGCTGGCGAGCTGTGATGAGGAACAAGCATCGGTGGAGGCGGGGCTAAAGCAAAGGGCAGCACGGAGTTGAGGAGGCTGCAAATAAGCACGGTGAGTGAGTCGATGTTCGCGGTCGAGGACACTGACTGCTCGCTCAACCTCACAGGGCAGTGAAGGGCAAAAAAGCAAAGACGAGGCCTTTGAGGCTCTTGCCAGGAACTACTGGGGCGTCCGAGATCACCGGCTCTTTGCGGGACATCAAGGGCTTGTCGGAGGAGGTTGATAGGACTCCGGCTGACGTAGCCGAGAACTTGATTCCCAATTCATTTGAGGACGATGCTGAGGCCTGCCTGGAGAGTCTGATTTAAGGCCCTCGATAAGGCCAGACGAGCCGTGGTGGAGTTGAAGTAGGCCGAAAAGGGCACGGGCAAGGACTCGCCGGTGATCTACTTGAAATTTTCTGCTTAAGAAAGATTTACAGAGAAATCCCCTAGATTTATTTTATAGACTAAACATACCAATTTGATGTTTTATTTTGAGATAAGTATATTATAAATCTTAAAACTTGTCAAGAAAATGCAATTGAGTCTTAAAACTTTCAAAAAGTGCAATTAAGT
The DNA here is from genome assembly GCA_014182375.1 of Eucalyptus virginea. Taxonomy (NCBI): domain Eukaryota; kingdom Viridiplantae; phylum Streptophyta; class Magnoliopsida; order Myrtales; family Myrtaceae; genus Eucalyptus; species Eucalyptus virginea. Next base: position 28,403,581 of record CM024523.1, on the reverse strand, counting down.
TTTAAAACTTGTCACGAAAATATAATCGAGTCCTAAAACTTTCAAAAAGTGTAATCAAATCCTAAAACTTGTCATAAATGTGCAATCAAGCCCTAAAACTTACAAAAGTGTCGTCGGAGGAAGGAATTGATTTAATCAATTTGACAAGTTTTAGAATTTAATTGCACATTTTGAAAGTTTTAAGACTAAATTACACTTTATTGATAAGTTTAAGGATTTTCAATGCACATATCCATTTTATTTTTTTCGTAAGTCACTAGTTACCAAAAGCCGTGTAAAAACTGCCACATTCCTTTGCATGGCTGAAGTTGTTACGAGAGAATTGTATCCAACAGTTTCTAAAGCCCGCCCAAAATCAACTCTAACCTCAAATTTTAACGAGAAGATGCTATGAATACATTTTAAAATAACTGTAATGTATTCAGAAAAACCGTAATTTATGATAATCAGTATATTGTCAAATAATTCAGTGATTTCTTGCTTTCCAAATTTGAACTCGAGATAATTACCAAGTATTTCATAAATCCTTGTCTCTTTTTACTCATGTTAGTTCAAACTTTAGTTTTTTACTAATTTGAAACTTTTTTCACTTTTCTAATTTTGCCATGCTAATGCCTTTTTTAATTTTTTAGGACAAATAACTAAGGAACCAAAAGTAAAGCATGCTAATGGAGAAAATGTAAAGGAAATACCACGTAATCTTATCCTACAAAGAAAATGAATTTTTAAACAGCAGCCAATTTACAAACTCAATTAATCTCCATTTTTTAGGTGCCGCTTGAGATCCTGAGTTCAAACTTTGCTATCATTGATTTTTGGGTTGATCACAAGAGTCACAGATTCGTGAAATTTTATAATTATCCAATGTGGTTGGGGTAAAGAGATTTCAACATCCCTTTCATACCATATCATTGATTGATAGTACATGTAGTTTATGAATACAAGAGCGGATTGAATTGAAAAAGGAGAACGGTCAGTGATCCAAAGGAGATTGTCTGAATTTACCCTAAATCAAACACAACTATCAAATATCTATGATTTTGGGCAAAATCTCACGCATGCCTTTGTTGGGAGTCCGACTTCGTATTAGACCATGTTTTTCGGATGCTCCATCACTTTCTTTGCTTCCTTCAAAAATCAAAGTAATATTTTCAACATTAAACTCTTATGAAAAAGACAATAAGATATGTACATCAATATTTACATACCATCTCACCAAAAAACATTTATATACTAAGAAAGCAAATAAGGGGAGTTACCGAAGCACAATCCTTGTCATTCGCCCACCGATTTCAGCCCACTTCTTTCTAACATCACCCACGTCACATCATGAAATTTAATACATGTTCAATTCGGCTTTACCATGGATCCCAAAATATTTGCAAACTCTGAGCTGGATATGAACCAACTTTGACATTGCAGTGTAGCTTTTCACATCAATCATTCTAATTTTCTCATTACTTTTACGATTTGATCGCCATCAAATGATGCCATGAACCTTTTTCTGTTAGCTTTATATGGATAGACAAGTGCGATTTCGACATCGGAATTCAAATGCATGTCCGGAGTAGCTGACGACTGAAAAGTTTTCGGCCAGGAAAGAAAAGTGAACGAAACAGAAAATGTTGCTTTCTCCCTCGGTGTTGTACCCTGAATCGCGTTAGGAGAATCACCGGGTCCATTGGGCGTTTGAAAATGCAAGAAAAGACAAAATGCAACGATTGGAAACACGTGTGTCGCAATTGTTGGGATGGGTCGGCTTCTTGTGGGGCCCAGCTCATCATCTTAAACAAAGAAAAGAAAATAAAAAGATAAAAATAAAAAGATAGGATTGCTTCGCAAAGGAGGAGCACACACAAAACAGGCAAAGGCGAAAGAGAGACAAGAAAAAACAGAGATGTCACTTCCTCGGTATCTTGGAAATTTGCGGATGCAAGAAAAAACAACAGGCAACGATGGGCGTTGCTACCGTGGCAGGGCACACATGTTGGAACAGTCCACCATGCCTTGTTAACAAAAGAATTCGATCTCTAGATGGACAAAGTATTTAGCCGGTTCTCCGGACATCGTTAGTCCACATCGTTTGTGGGACGGACCCCGTGACACAACGCTCAAAGAGGGCTGCTATTCCCATCCTTTCACCTGTCGAAAGAAGAAGATTGTATGGCTGGCCTTAAAGGTTGTCGTCACCCATGACATACAGAATTTGATTCAAAAACTGACGAGCCATGCTGTGTGAGTCTGTGACCAATGAATGGGCGACATGTGCATGGATCTAACCAAAATGTTCCGTTTTTGGATAAAAAAATGAAGAAAATTAGGTTTCATGATTGATTCGAGCTCTATGAAAAAATTATAATATCTTGTGTTAAAAGTTGTTATCAGAAACAGACCTTAAGACGAATGATCTCGATCCGACGAGAAAGTCGGAGAAGTTCACGTGCTGAGCGAGGAGCTGCCTGATCGCTCCATATAAATACAAGCACAACCCTCCAGATAACATCGAAGCATAAATAAAAAAAGCTGGACTTGGAACTTCCTCTCCATCTTCAGCCCTAAGAAGAAGAAGAAGAAGAAAAAGAAGAAGAAGAAGAAGAAGCGAAACCATGATGACCGCATTGGAAATGTGGGGTAACCTCGGCTCCTTCATTGCCGCGCTGATGTTCGCGTGGGCTATGTTTAAGCAATACTTCCCTTTCCATCTCCGCATGCACGTCGAGGCCTGTTGAAAATATGTCTCGATTTGAGCCCGTTGAACGAGAATACGTGAACTCGACCACGTGCGAGTCAAAGCAGCGCATGTGAATTGGCCGAAATTGTCAGAAGAAGATCGCATGCAGATCTATGAGCCGCAAGCGTGAAGAATGAAGAGAGCGTGCAGCCGCGAGAGGGGAAGACCATTATTTTATTCTACCTCTTTAATTGCATGCACATGGACGTGCATGCATGGTGAATGGACGTGGAAGACTAAAGCCAATTGTGGGCTTGTTTTGTCTTCTTTCTTTAACTCCTTGCTTCTTTCCTTTATTATTTTATTCAGTTGAAGACAACCAAAGGAAAGAAAGGATAAAATATTACTTGAAGGAGTTCAACGTCGTGGAGATGGTCTCGGAAGATGGCAGCCATCCTTCTTTCGCGCTTACATTATGGGCGCACGTTTTCTGCCTCATTAAATGCAAAGTGTGCATGCGTGCCCGTGAATTTTGGTGGGCGTCAGTGCTGATTGCGAGGGCCGAATGAGTTTCACATTTTCTGTCTTGTTTCTCCTATAAGAGGAGGATCGAAGAAGAGAAGCAAGGTAGAGTTGAAGAGAGAAGTCGTGAGGCTTCAGAAGCTCTCGGCAGAGATAAATTTTCTCGTTGAAATTACATCCGAGTGTTTTAGTCAGTTAAATTTTTGTGAGTAGAATTTGTTTAATTCCTTGAGTGAGGTTTCACTAGGAATTGTGAGGGGCTAAACACTGTGTGAGTTATTTGGGTGTAATTTGGGGATGGGAAACACTGAGAGTGTGTTTGAGTGCTCGAGTGATTATAATCTCGGTGTATCGCTTGTTTCTATAGTGGAATTCCGTGCTGCTCTCCCCGTGGATGTAAGTTCCGATATTCGGGCCGAACCACGTAAATCCGGTGTCCGATTTTCTTTCCTTCATTCCGACTATTTTATCCGATTCGCTTGGTCCGTATTTCCGCACGCGCAACCACAAGTGGTATCAGAGCCTGGTTTGGCTGACGTGAAGCGAATCGGTGACTATGGAAGAAGGAAAGGTGAGAATCGACCGATTTGATGGGAAGGATTTTGCTTTCTAGAAGATGCAAATTGAAGATTGTCTGTACCAGAAAAATTTGCACTTACCTTTATATGGGGAGAAACCGGACTCGATGAAGGACGCCGAGTGGGAATTGCTGGATAGACAAGCGATGGGTGTTATTTAGGCGACGTTGGCTCGTAACGTCGCATTTAACATCGTGAAGGAGAAACCACCGCGGACCGATGAAAGCCCCGTCAAATATGTACAAGAAACCCTCTGCGATTAATAAGGTCTATTTGATGCGACGTCTGTTTCACTTAAAGATGGGCGAAGGTACGTCAGTAGTTGAACATATCAACGAATTCAATGAGGTCGTTAACCTATTGAGTTCGATTGAGATTAACTTTGAAGATGAGGTACGTGCGTTGATTTTATTATCCTCATTGCCCGATAGTTGGAATACTACATTACTGCTGTTAGTAATTCCTCTGGGTCAAGAAGTTTGACGTTTGATGAGGTTCGTGATTTGATTCTGAGTGAAGACATTCGTAGGAAAGAATCTGGTGAACCCGTTTCTACTGCTTTAGTAGGTGAAGGTAGAGGAAGAACTAGCACACGTGTTAGTAGGAACATGAACAGACGAAGTCAGTTTAGGACTGGTAAGATTGTCTGTTGGAATTGTGGCAATAGTGGGCATCGTAGAAGAGACTGTTTTAAGCTGAAAAATGAAAAAGGGTAAGGGAATTAGAGTTGAGTCTACAGAAAATGTTGCAGCTGTAGCTGAGAATGATTCTGATGGTGTCGATTGTGTCTTGTCATCATCACTTGAGGATTCGTCATTTGACGGATGGATAATGGATTCTGGTTGTTCATTTCATGTTACACCAAATAGGAACTGTTTTATCACTTATCAAAGGCACGGGTAGTGGTAAAGTCCAGTTAGGGAACAACGCGAGTGCGATGTTGTGGGTGTTGGTGATATTAAAATCGAATGCATGATGGTATTGTGAGGACATTGACTCGGAGTAAGACATGTTCCGAATTGAAAAGAACTTAATTTCCTTGGGTGCCCTAGATTCACTGGTTGCGGTATTCTTCTCGAAGGTGGAGTTCTGAAGGTTGTTCGAGGTGCCCCGTGATAATGAAAGGAATCAAGCACAGAGGCCCGTATAAACTTCAAGGTGAGACAAGACATGTTTTGCCCCGGAGACGTTGGATGCATCTGTTCGAGAGTCTTTTGACCGCTCGAGGAAGACTTGGGTGTTTGTGCCGATGCACAAGTTTGATCTTTGGTGTCGGGATCACGCGGTCGAGAGCTTTGATCGAGACGGAGACTCGGTAAGTCGATCAAGCATGTGCGGACTAACAATAGTATAGAGTTATGCTCGGAGCTGTCAAATAAATTCTGCATGAAAAGGGCATAGTGAAACACCGCACTAGTGCCAGTAAATCATAACAATTTGCAGAATTGATGAGCGAACATTACTAGAGACGGCCCATAAAATGATCTCTAGTGTTGGTGTTGCTAGGAGAATCCTAGCTGATGTGCTTAGTACGGTAAGCTACCCGGTGAATAGATCCCCATCAACTGCTATTGAATGGCGGACTCCTGAAGAAGTGTGGTCAGGTAACGTTGCTGATCATTCTATTTTTAGAATGTTTGGTTGCCCACGTTATTTTCGAGCGAGTGATGGTAAGCTCGATGGGAGGGCAATGTGCATATTCCATAGCTATGCACAAGGTGAGTGGGGCGATCAGTTGTGGTGCCCGGATATAAATTCACCTGTTGACAGCAGTGAAGTTACCTTTGACAAGTCTCCAATACTTCTGGATAGGAGTGTTTTTGGCAGTGTTAATACGGATTTGGACGGTGTTCAGCTCAAGGTGGAGTTTCAACCAGAAACTCCTGAGGTAGCAGGTACTAGGGTAATAATCGACACGGATGATGCTTGTAGCAAGGTGGAGCCAATAGAGCCAACGGTTGCTATGGATTTGCTGAATTTGACAAGGTGCGTGTTCGACCTTCATCGATATGGAAGCAATGATGGTTTTGCTTTATCGTGATACAGGAGGTTATGTTGGAAAATCCTTGTGGAGTAGCTAATTATGCGGGTGGAGTTGGTGCCTTGATGAGGTCACGGTTATGGGAAAGTTCAAGCGCGGCTTGAACTTGGAAGCACTCGTGGGCGGTTGAGCCCGTTAGGCTATGGGAGAGTAGTAGCGAGGTGTCCATTGAAGCGATTATGATTTGGCTCAAACGTCGAGCCAAGGTGGAGACTATTGAAAATATGTCTCGATTTGAGCCCGTTGAACGAGAAATACGTGAACTCGACCACGTGCGAGTCAAAGCAGCGCATGTGAATTGGCCGAAATTGTCAGAAGAAGATCGCATGCGGATCTATGAGCCGCAAGTGTGAAGAATGAAGAGAGCGTGCAGCCGCGACAGGGGAAGACCATTATTTTATTCTACCTTTTAATTGCATGCACATGGACGTGCATGCATGGTGAATGGACGTGGAAGACTAAAGCCAATTGTGGGCTTGTTTTGTCTTCTTTCTTTAACTCCTTGCTTCTTTCCTTTATTATTTTATTCAGCTGCAGACAACCAAAGGAAAGAAAGGATAAAATATTACTTGAAGGAGTTCAACGTCGTGGAGATGGTCTCGGAAGACGGTGGCCATCCTTCTTTCGCGCTTACATTATGGGCGCACGTTTTCTGCCTCATTAAATGCAAAGTGTGCATGCGTGCCCGTGAATTTTGGTGGGCGTCAGTGCTGATTGCGAGGGCCGAATGAGTTTCACATTTTCTGTCTTGTTTCTCCTATAAGAGGAGGATCGAAGAAGAGAAGCAAGGTAGAGCTGAAGAGAGAAGTCGTGAGGCTTCAGAAGCTCTCGGCAAAGATAAATTTTCTCGTTGAAATTACATCCGAGTGTTTTAGTCAGTTAAATTCTTGTGAGTAGAATTTGTTTAATTCCTTGAGTGAGGTTTCACTAGGAATTGTGAGGGGCTAAACACTGTGTGAGTTATTTGGGTGTAATCAATGCCATAATCTACCGTTCCTACAAAAACCCGAAGCTTCACAACATAAAAATTGGACTTCACAGCTCAATTCCCACATAACTTTAAATTTCAGCTCTATTTCCAAAAACTATCTCGATTGGACAAACGGAGGACACGAGTACTTATCGAGCGTGCGATACGTAGTTGATCTGGCTTGTTGAGATCTACATGGCAAAACCCTTATTTTCTTCCTTCTTCTTTCTTTCTTCTTTCCGCCTCTCTCTATTTTTTTCTTTTCTTTCTTTCCGAGTGCTCCTTTTCTTTAAATAGCTAAAGTCTGCTTTCCTTCATTTGTTGACTTTTCAACTTTTTTTGTTTCCTTTTCCTTCCTTTTTTTTTTTTTTTTGATAAAAACACCACTTCTTTGACCTAATCAAAGAGATATGGCCTAATATTACATTCTACCTTTCTTAAAAGAATTTCATCCTTAAAATTTAGACTTACCTTATCATCAAGTAGGTGAGGATATTCATGTTTTGCTTCCTCCTCGAGCTCTCAATTGACTTTCTTATATGGTTTTGCCATTGGATTTAACGTAAGGGATAGCGTGTCATCATAACACTTGATCAGGTGGAAGGACAATTGTATCACCCCTTGTAGTTTTTGGGGTGTGACACTAATCAGTTTTGCTCTTCTCCTACTTGCAAACCTTTAGAACCCTAATTTCTCTGATTAGTTGCATTGGAATGTGGCCCGATCACACGATGGTCCAATTGATTGAAGCCTCTCTTCCCACCTTGTTCAGGCAATTCCATAACTTCCATTTTCTTCTGCTTCTTTGCCTAGGGTTTTCGATCATCGCAAATGGAAGGGCAAATCCCAAACGTGAACAAGTGGATCATCCTCTACACTGTAATAGATGGGCTTTAAAAAAACAACAGAGAGAAAATAAAAGGAAAAGAAAGAGTTTGAAAAGTCAAAATAAGGAAGCTGAAGGATATTTGTGGAACCTTTGGCTGTGCTTTGAAGAGAGAGAGAGAGAGAGAGAGAGAGAGAAAGAAGAGCACGGGCAGAAGTAGGGGAATGAAAGAAACAAGGGAGAAGAGAGAAAGAAGAGAAAGGAAAAAAAAAATTTGGCGCGCTCGTGATCCGGACACCTCATCAAGCCGACTCAAGTGTGTTTTGCAACGACAGTAAGAAATCGAAGCCTTTAATCACTTACTTGAAGCAATTGCCGCAATTAGGGCTCGAAATTCGGATTTATTGGATATTTGTGTGGCAAAGCCCGATTTTTGAGTCGTTGAGCTGTATATTTTTTTAGAAATGGTACTTTAGAATGTTGTGAAGCTATAGCATCTTACAGATCGTGATTTGAGCTTGTGGTTTGTCCGGAACGGAATTTTGAAGTTGGGGGCGCATTTTGGTACTGTAGCGAACAATAGCTTCAAGCCTTTTTTTTTGTTTTTTTCGGTATTTTTTTGGGGCGGCTGAGTTGGGGTTGTTGTTGTACGTTAAGAGAGCTTTCTAAAGACTGTAAGACGGCTTGAAACAGATTTTTGTAGAGGAAGTTATGGCGTGACGAAGTTAGCGCATGAGCCGCGCCTAGCGGAATTGATGGGTTTCCGTTAAATGCGAGCTTTTGTGGCGCATAGGTGTCGTTTTATCGACAAACAGGCCTAGTATAGACGAGTCGTTATGCGAATATCCTTTTTACTTGGCCTTTTGATATTGTTTTTCCGTTAATTGTTAGGAATCCGAATGCGTTGGTTCGAGTGAGCGTCGTAGTTAATTTTTGGATTTTCCCAGGTGAGTGACACTATTTCTTCTTTGTATTTTAAACTCATGTTTTGAGAAACATGGTGAATTAAATACTTTATGAGTTGATAAAAAGCATATCTTGTTGCATAAAACAGGATCGAGTTATTACTGTCATTTTTGTTGTTCGAAGGGAGTTATATTTTGACTTTGATTTGAATGGTTGTTTGAAAAAGGATTTGTGAAATTCTTTGTGAGAGAATCTTGAAATGTTTTGGAGAATGCTTTGATATCTATATATCAAATTTTGAGTTGTGATATGACTTTTCTTTCTGAGGTTGGATTACTGAACATTGTGATTGGTGGTTGGTGCTCAATGTCTCTGTGGACCCTGAGAGGTGTGTGGGTATGCGCATACTATTCTAGGATATCCTTGTGGGCCGAGCCACCGGCTAATAATAGGTGGAGACCTTGCCAAGGGGGGAATCTTGGTCATCTTGTCACAGGCATTACACATGACCATGGTTAGACATTTGAGCATGAATTGGTCAATGGGGTGAACCATTGACGTGTGATTTGAGTTTGGTCGATGGAATAAACCATCGATGTGATTTGATGAGAGTAATCAATGGAATAGACCATTGATGCATGTTTTATGAGATTGACTAATGGACTGGACCATTGGTATCTTTGGTATTTGAGTTATGATTATGTATTTGAGTTATGTTTTAAATGTGCATAGTGATTTCTCGATCCGCTTAGAAGAAATGTGTTATTCATTGAGTCATGGTAGCTCACTCTTTTCTTATACTTGTTTTTCAGGTTCTTCAGCGAGTTGCGAGTAGGCGTGAGCGTTTGCTTGGGGAGGACTTTTGTGGTGGAAACTTTTTGGTATGACTTGTGCATAGTTAATAGGTTTATAAATTAGTCTTTATAGAAGGTTTATGTTTTGATTTTGTGGACTATAGATATACTCGATATTGTAACCAAGTGCCCCTTTTTGTCAAATATATATATATATATATATATATATATATATATATATATATATATATATATATATATATATATGTGTGTGTGTGTGAATGTATATATGTTGATATCGGGTTGAATTTTGGTTACATTGAGGCTGCGTCCTTTGGTAAAAGGACAGCCATGTCATGCCCATTCTTCTTGTGAATCGGGGTGTGACATACACGGTTTACATTAACTCAAAGAAGATGATTCAAGGTAGGCGGATTGCGAGGCAAAAGCATGTGAGAAGCCTGCGAGGCAAAAGCGTGCGAGAAGCCCTTTTGTGTCGAGATTAGGGACTACTGCAGCTATCTCAAGCTCAATTTTGCCGTCGAGGTTGGCTTGATTGTGGTAGTCATTGTTGATAAAGCTAGTATGAATGCTTAGATGGGGGTGAATAAGTGTTTAAATAAAATATTGACAAATAAATGCGGAATAAAATAAGTTGTTAGCAAAATCTAAATAAAGATTAGAGTCTATTATGCAAGTCACTAGACTTCTGAGATAACCTATAAAGGTGTAACAAACTTAAGTAAAATGAGTTAAGGTTAAAGAAGATTGCACACAAAACTTATAGTGATTGGCTTAGATTAAGCCTAATGTTTACTCTCCCACATTGACAGCCTATTGGCTGAATTCCACTAGATAATCAATAAAAGGTTACAGTCAAGTGGTGCTGCTTATACCCAAGCACTTCTTCCTAAAGCTGGTGCTGCTTATACCCTAGTGGATACGACTCATTATCTTACACCAATGCACACAATTATAACATTGTCAATACCTCTCAAAAGATTACACAATTTATACTCACGAAAGACAAGTGTATATGATCAAAGTCCACTCAAACTTTGGAATTCTAGATTCTACGCTTCGTCTCTTCTTTGCTTCTCGGTCTCTGTCACCTTAGATACTCTTCCACTTCTAAACTCGCCATTAGGCAGTATTCAGAGGATTTTATTCCAATATACCCGTTGGACAAAATAGTATCAAGAAAATTTAGTAGCCGTTGAATAATAAAAGTAGAATCCCAATTGATTCTAATTGCCCATACAAATATAATTTTAGTTTTCATAAATAGAGTTTCTTCATTTAGAAAGTTTTTGTTTTCATGATTTAATTGTCAATCAATTAGATTTAGTCGATCAAATCTATTTTAATGTAGAATCCAAACCAGATCACTGGCCGTTATATGTTTTGAGTTTGTGTCACATTCTGTCAAGTTGTTTTGTTCTAAATTTGCTTTGTTCTGAACCTACTACGTTCGGAACTTATTTCATTCGAAACTTGTCACATTATGTACTTGTGTCATTTTGAATCTATCACGTTCTTTATCCGTCATGTTCTGGATTTGTTTCGTCTAAAGTAAATTTTACAATCTAGATATAAGTCTGAATATTTTCATTGAAAGTCCATGTCTTCTAATTCTTTCAAGTATAATCTTTGACAATGTCCTTTACACATTTTATCATTTGCATAGCAGCTTGTACATCTTTCATATAGTTATTCAATTATTAATATACTAGTAGCCTTTGATTAATTTTATCATCTTCAAAATATCAGAAGAGATTTTCCTAACAGCGGCTTCTTTTGCTTGGTTTCTTGTTCCCTCGGAAATGTTTTTGGTGTGATTTTGAGACGTCGGGATGGATTGTTGCAGAATGATAAGACGTATCCACGAGGTTTCATGCAGAGAGGGAGAGTGAGGGTTTGCCTCAAGAGGGAAGATGGGACTCCGTGCAATCCAGCCATACCTTCCGGTAAGTTTGGTTAGCTTCTGCATTGGACCTGGACATAAGCTTGTCCGGAATTGGGGTCCGAACTTTTATTATTTTTCCGAAGATCGGAATGATGAAGTTAATTGTGCTGGAGCTATGAATTTGTTCATTTTAAGAAGTGGTGAAGCATTTCTGATCACTCAACTTGTCGTCTAATTTAATTTGTTGGGCTATGATGAAGTGATTTAACTTCTTTTTTTTGTTACTGTAGCTTACTTCCCTATATGATGGGAATCGAAGAATGATGGTCGAGCATTGACACGTGACAGCTGTTATTCCTGTTTGCTGGTTTCAGATTGTTGTTCCTACTTAGTTGACTGTCCTCGAAATAGAAGGCTTCGAGAACTGTAACCATGAGTTTTTCTTGCTGGGCTACAACTCTATCGAGAAATCATTTGACAAGGGTGAACTAGGTGTAAGAGATCTTGAAGCTTTTAATCGAGCCTTGTTGGGAAAATGATTTTGGACAACAATTGTAGCAAGAAGATTATTCCTATTCGGCGGTGAACATTTAATGTTTGAGTTACCGGTTTTTATAGTTTATAGAGGCATATAAGCGATGTTGGGATGAACTCTTTGTTGTGGTTGGCGATGGATTGGAACCCAAATCAAATTCTGGCTGGGTGTTCGATATTTTTTCGTGGGATGGAAACCCTAAGGTCACAAGACACGGGCGGCAGTCGCCCGAGGTCATGCGACCTTTGGCGGCAGTCACTTGGGTCATCAACCCTTGCCAGCCCCTTGCTTGTCAAATATGGCCTTGCCGGCCGCTTTCGTACAAAGAAGATGAATTGTAACAAAGAGGGACAAAATCGAAAAACTAAAAAATTTGTGAGGTAATTTTGGAAGGAATTTTTTTTTTTTTTAATCCTAGATTCAATATTCCAAAAATGCTACTTCTGAAGGCTGGGTGAGAGTAACATCAGATTTTCAGCATTCCCAAAACCAACATTTGGCCAACATCGGATTTTCAGCATTCCCAAAACCAACATTTGGCCAAAAACTACTTCAAAATGCTTATCAAACACCTCAACATTTCCCCAAGGAGCGTTGTAGGCTAACATTCCCTCGGGAAAACTAAACCAAATGCACCATAAATTTGGAACTTCCAACTTATTAATTAAGTGGCAAAAATAATTAGATTCACTTGTTTAAAAAAAAAATCTATTTTCACTCTTTGTATGTATTTTAGTAATAATTAGGCTTACCCTCACCAGTGGCCAATGGGGCGAGTTTCGCTTGAGGCCAATAGCACCTCTCAATTGGTGAAACTTATAACTCAGTTAGCACAACTAAAATGTTTATGACTGAAGTATCATAAATGCAATAGATTTAGAACTCTTTAGACAAATTCGTGACTTATTTTAGGAAGTTCATAATTTTCAGATAGGATACAATAGCTATGGATATAGAGCTGTCTTGCAGTAGAAGCTATGGCGGAAGACTCTTCAACTTGGAACGACTCTGAAGTCTCCTGCTCCTAAGGGCCTTATCCATTATAACGATACAGTGGCCGGACATAAAAGACTATAACCTCAAAGGCTTAAGCATTGCTGTCTGATACTCGGGCATTACAGTTCCGACTCGCGGGTCTCTGAATTTTCCTCTGAGTCTCCTGTAAAATATTCTCTTATTCCTCCAAAGAAGCTTTTGATATGCCTCCGAACACCCTGGAAAGAAAGAAGTTCAGCATAATGACTGTACATTGTATTTCTTGCGAGGGAAAAGGAAGAAGGAAGGGGGGGCCTCTTTTGAGGATTCGCGTACCAATTTCGAGTGCCAGTGTGTACCCTCGTCTTTGTCTTCCTCGCCGGAGTTTTTAGCGTTCGTTGATTCATCTGCTGAGTACATGTTCGTGCAGGGCGCTCCCGGCGTGCTCTGCAAGGAAACGTAACCGGTGTGTGAAGTCTGGATACAGCAAAAGCATCGCGCATCGCAAATGACCTCAGGGCGGTGGGGAAATGATTACCTCAGTTGATGATTTTGCGTTCCTCTCCACATCAGCCTCCTCCGATGGTTTCGGCATGAAAGATTCTCCAGGAGTCCTATCCTGTCGCACGGCATTGGGGATAAATGCACAAGATCCTATTCGAGGATTGGCTTGCAGGTGCGCACTCTAGTGCCATACGTATGTGAAATGTCCTCGTGATCTTATGACACGCAACGATGTCGACAGGACATTTGAAAAGCAGTAATGGTTCGTGTAAACAGCAAGAGTAAAGATGAGAAATAGGGGAATAGTATGTATCAGCCAACAAGAACCGATCCCTCCATTTTGTTTGAGTTGCATCTATCTTCATAAGCCTAACCACCGAAAGTTTGTGCATTTTCCAGGAAAGTTTATTCGAATATTGCTAATACCATGAAACTGAGTTCCACCTGCACGATGGATATGTACCTTAGGAAGTGGAGGGGGGTCAAAAATGCATGCGTCGGTGACGTTTCCACAGAGAAAATCGACCATTCCATCAATTCGGGGGTTGGGTTTGTTTAGATACTCGAGATAAATATCGTCTGACTCGTTCAGGACCTGCACTTTCCAGTTGAAGGAACAGTCTTAATGTGGATCTAGCGTCTACTGCAAATCAGAAGTGAAAGCACAAAGAATGCTTCGATAGCATGGATTTCCACTGAGAGTAATCCAATTAATGAAAAGAACAGAGAAAGTTCATCCAGCCATTCTTCCGTTGATATAAAGGCGATGGGCAGAGAAAAAACTTACATTCAAGATCGCATAGGGCAAATAGGTTGATCGAGTTTGATTGACAAGATGCCACGGACGCTTAAAATTTACATGAAACGATGACTCGAGTAAGGAGTCAGTAAGAGCACCAAAGTCTCACCTCTTCACAAGCTTTTTGCAGAGTCTTGCACTCGGAATTGCAATATCCTTCACCATCTTGTTCTTCAAGCTGAAATAGGAGTGGCAGAGCTGAAAATGTTGTAGTTATGTAGAAAACCTCTCCATCCAAATGTATCGGCATTCAAAAAGAGTAGCGCATCGACATTGTTCTCGCTTTATTTGTCTGTCGAACGCTTGTGATGAAGCTCACGACTAAAACGAACCGACAAGAACATGTAAAAGCATAAAGAAAATGAAATGTGCGGGCAGGTATATCTCTCCCTCCCTCTCTCTCTCTCTCTCTCTCTCTCTCTCTCTCTCTCTCTCTCTATGCAGATGAGGGAATGACTTCATGTTCGGGTTACAGTTAATCCCCTTTTGCTCATATGCATGTGGTGACGACCAGCTCATAGCTCAGGCAATTGGGCTTGCACTTTTTCGTTTAAGGTGCTGACAAGCCCCATGAAACAATCAAGCCTATTTTGCAGCAGCCTTAGTTCTCACTTCAAGGAAATTTCTCGGCAATGATGATGAATAATCTTGTTGATCTCCTAAGGTTAGTCCTAGTGCTAGTCCAGTGTCCTCATGTACATGCTGATATCTAAAAACTGAAACGTGCATATAGAGCAGAGTGAAGAACACCAAGCATCTGCACTAACTGCTGTACCTTTAACTTATTCCCTTGCTCAACAATATCAATCTTGCGAATCCAGACAGCTTCCTTCTTTTCCGAATTACAAAGGTTCTTGGCGATCTCAATTATCTGCTGCTCCGTGATCTACCAATCACCAACCAAAAAGAAAAAGAAAACCCAAAAAAATCAATCTAAAGCCAATCCGAACAAAAATCAAACCCGCCTCCGCATTCCGCGAAGCAGCGACCCAGCACCAGAAGAAACAGAGTCCGTACCTCTTTGGGAGAGATCTCAGCTCGCTTGCTCTGCACCTGGCGATACAGCTGAGACGCAAGCTTCTCGCAGACTTGACACTTTATGTACTGGACGTCTTCCTCCCGGGCGACCGGAGCCGGTACGCTGGAGCATTCCGAGGCGGGCATCAAAGTCGACACGAGGATCAGGCATAGTACCAAGGCAGATGCAGCGTTGTTCTTCGACATCTCTCTCTCTCTCTCTCTCTCTCTCTGTGAAGAACTAAGAAGCAGCAGCTGTGTAACTTTCCCGATTGAATGAAGCTCCAGTAGAGAATTTTAAAAAAAAAATCTGGACGGTGCTTTCACGTGTTTATTTCTCAGGCAATCCAATACGATTGCTCCAAATATCCCGCCATTTTATATTGACCCCATTGCATGTGTTTCACGACGCTATTGACCTGGGACTTCTGCATTTATTATTGCCTTCACCGCCGCTCCTACACTAGATAATGACTTGTAATTAGCTACCTGCCGGACCACTATTGAATCTGCGTCGCAGAAATAATCAAAAGAGAATGGGAAAAATCTTATCTCAGAGATACCCAACTCTACAGTTTCTTCACAGACTCCATTGACTCCTGACCCTTTCACATCTGCATGCTACAGTTTCTCCCGGGTTTTACCATCGAACAAGCGTTTCGTCGTCCACATTCGACAGTTCTCTGGAAAACAGTGACTTACTGATCCCATTTTATATTGTTCATAAAGATTACACGGTTGGTTTCAGTGGGATGAAAACGAATTGTTTCATGGGCGACGCTAAATTTATGTATGAGGGAAACGTAGCTGAAGTCTTCCATCAGTAGACCAGCCATCGACGTCAAGATTAGAAAGCCTCGGGAGGAGTTGCTCCCCCCTAATCTAACCTCGAGATGTCGGGTCATGGTACTTCTTGAAACGAAGTTTCGCGGGAGAAAAAGTCATGTTGCATTACCAATTCAAAACCACTGGGCTTCCTTCTGTTCTACACACCTGAAGTTCGCCATTAGCTATATGCATCTGAATGTCCCTATGAGAAAGTTACATCCGAGGTGTACTTCGTTCCTCTCAAAAGATTTTGAGGCGGTCCAGGAGGATCACACTTTCTATAAATAGAAATTGGGGCTACTTTGTTTCTATCCAGACTACCTCTTACACTATGGAGAAAATATTAGATAGGAATATGATGTCAATGTGTGATGATACTAGCCCACTTATCAGGCAACGAGGGTTGCCTGGGCCCCACTTCTCCCTCTCTCTCTTTTGGTTGATTTTAATTTCAACAAAAAGAGACTTTCTCTCGTATATATGCTCTCCCCTCCGATTCTCTCCCGTTCGCTCTCCCTTCAAAACTTCACACTACTCTTTCTCCGACGTGCGATAGAGCCCGCCGTCCAACGAATCATGCCGTCGCTGCCTCCTTCACATCTGTAACCGCTCTATTAAATTAATGTCTCGAGTTTGAGCTCTTATGGATTAGATTCATTAGAAGATTTTGATTTGTTCAAAATCTGTTATTCTCAGCTGAATAAGATTTGTTCAGATTTGTTATTCTTGGGCGTTAGCTCTTCGAAATAGTCCAAGAGTGCATTGGCATAGAGGACCCCAAGATTGACCGGCAAAAGTTTCGCACTAAAGAACAAATGATGGGCAGTTAGTCACACTTTCTTTTATTATTTATCTTTTGGGGGCAAATGCGACTTCTTACGAGAAAAGGAGAAAAGGTTTCTTTCCTGGGTACATAGTAGAGATTACAAAATGAGTCATTTGTTTTTTTACGAAGTTAATTAAATGGGTTTAACAACTAAAGACTTAATATAGGTGGGTCTTAAGTGGGTCTTAAATGAGTTAGATTTAAAATCCATTTTCACCCAAAACCTCACAATCTCTCTCTTCTTCTCTCTTTAACTTTACAAAAATATTTTTTTATAAAAACCGAAATTATAATTATTTTTTATTTTTCTTTTCTTTTCTTTTTTTCTTTCCTTTTTTTCTTTTTTTTTTTTTTTTTTTTCTTTCTTCGGGCGAGCTCAAGCTCGCCGAATCGAGGCAAAGGCCTCACCGACGCTTGGTGAGGCTCGAGCCTCGCCGTCTGGCGAGACTCGACTTGCCGGCGTCGGGCAAGTCTCGAGCCTCGCCGGATCCGACGAGGGGCGAGCTCGAGCTCATCCGACGCCGGCGAGCCTCGAGCTCGCCAAATCGGCGAGGGCGAGCTCGAGCTCGCCCAACGTCGGTAAGCCTCGAGCTCACTGGATCTAGCGAGGCTCAAGCTCGCCGACATTGGCGAGCCGAGTGAGCTCGAGGCTCGCCTATGGCCGGTCGCCGGCCGTCATCGTGGCCGGCAGCCGGCCAAAGAAGAAGAAGATCAAAAAAGAAAATTAAAAATTATATATAAAAAATAAAATAAAATTTTAAAATTTTAATTTAAAAAATAAAATTATAAAAATTGTCCATTAAATTTGTGTTGTATAAAACTATTTTAGCATTACCATTTTATATATATAAAAAGAAATAAGATTTCTTAAGTTTAGTTAAATGAGTCGGGTATGGGTCAAAATGGGTTAAATGGGTCGATTTGGGTCGGACCATTTATGACCCGACCCACTCGTTTAACGGGTCTAGTACATAGGGGTTGGATTTATTGAAGTAGTGGGCCCAGGGACAAAGTTGTTGACTCTCGGCGCACATAATAAAGCCAAACGTGGGTCATCTTGAAAACCTAGAGAACGCAAGAAGAGCCGCATGAAGAAGAAGCCGCCGTACACAAGAAATGACCAACGCACTAAGTTCTATCTTCGGCATACATAGAGAGCTTGAACCGGTGATTTTGTGCCATAAGTTTATATCTTTAGTTGTAAATATTTTGGATTTGGACTTAAGTCTAAGGGCAGGAAATATTCAAGTGTGTGAGCAATTGTAATTCTGATTCTCTAATCATAGTAAATTATTTACTACTGACTCTCCCTGTAAATGTAAATACTGATATTCAGATCGAACCACATAAATCTCTTATGCCCTTATTATTCCTCATATATTCCTGTCTTATTTTTCGCATTGATTTATTTATAAGACCATGTCGTTTTCGTATATTATATTAGAACATATGTCGTTATAAATGAAATTAATCAATGGACTTGACCATTAATGTTTGAATTGTGAGGATGGTTTAAATGATTTTTTTTAATTAGTATAAAAATTTCTTGAGAAGAAATAATTCATGTATACTTTGATATGTATATTAAAGAGTTTTTTTTTTTTTGTCAGTCCTACTATATTCCTACTCTAACACTCACTTACAGAATTTTGACATGCCTCATTGCAGGGCGTGGGAGTCGAAACCGACTCCTGAAATGAAATCGTCCCACCCCAACCCCCCTGAGAAGGTGGAGATTCGAACCCCCCACCTCCCATTTCCATGTTGAAAGGGTGGCTACTGGAGCAAACCCCAATAATTGTATATTGAAGAGTTGAATTATGAGTTTTTGGTTGTGCTATATATATAAATGCATGGTGACTATTCGATCCGCTTACAAGATATGCATTACTCACTAAACTGTGGTTGCTCACCCCTCTCTTTCCAAATCTTTTCAGGATCCTTGGTTAGTGACCGAAAGAGCGAGAGTATCATCATGAAAACTTTTGGAAGCTAGACTTTTGAGTGATTGAAGGTTGCCTTTTCGAGTGAAAGGACGATGCAGAGAAAATCGACCATTCCATCCCTCGGGGGGTTGGTTTCATTTAGATACTCAAGATAAATATGACCAGAATCTTACCACCCCATGTGGTGGCGGCGTTGGTTCGGGCTTTGTCCTCCTCACGACGGGGACAAGTTCGAATCCTAGCATCGTCATTTGTGGACTTACCCGTGGTGTCAGGGTGGTGGTTTCCTTAGCATCACCTCAGGGTTTACTCGCCGGCTACCAGCTGTACGGGGTTCCCTGAGTCACAAAAAAAAATATGACCAGAATCTTCCATGACCTGCAATTTCCAGTATGTTAAAAAGTGATCCATTTTTGGAAAGCTCTAAACTACACCAAACTACACATGCTTAAGATTCTCATATGTTGGAGAAATTTCTAGTACTATGTGGGCAACAAGTGTACGTGTGAAGGAAGAAAAGCTAGTTGGAAGTTGGCTGAATAAAGTCAACAAAAGTGGCACGAAGCTGTAGAGAATAGAAAAATGAAGAATAATGGAGAAGCAACCAGAAGATCCAGAAGAAACCGCAACATGCAGGAGACAAAGAAGCAAGCTTGTAATTTTATATTAATTTTGCACTCAAAGTCGGTAGAGGAAGGCAGTGACTCACACCTATAAATAGGATTTGTGGATGTCTGTTCTATGTAGCAAAAAAACTAGAAATACTCCTTCCTTTGTAATACCAACTATCATAATAAAAGTCCCGTTTTTTACCCATACTCCCTAGCCATTGTAGTCCACTTATATCCACCCATATTTCACACATACACACTTGCACACACACACGCTTCCACAAAAATCCAACAGTGGTATTTGGTTGGTATTGGATGTTTGTCCTACCTACCCATTCTTAAAACTACCCTTTCCAAATACCCAATAATTAAACCAAGGCCAACTCTACCTCGTCCTCATTTCCCATCCCCATTTTTTGTGGGAACAACTATGACATTGAGAAGCATGCTCGGACTAGCGCAAAAATGGATCAAGGAGAAGTGTTAAAAAGTGATCCATTTTTGGAAAGCTCTAGACTACAAGCTTGCTTCTTTGTCTCCTGCTTGTTGCGGCTTCTTCCGGATCTTCTGGTTGCTTCTCCATTATTCTTCATTTTTCTATTCTGTGCAGCTCCCTGCCACTTTTGTTGGCTTTATTCAGCCAACTTCCAGCTGGCTTTTCTTCCTTCACACGTACACTTGCTGCCCACATTGTACTAGAAATTTCTCCAACATATGAGAATCTTAAGCATGTGTAGTCTGGTGTAGTCTAGAGCTTTCCAAAAATGGATCACTTTTTAACACTCGTCCTTGATCCATTTTTGTGATACTCCGAGCATGCTTCTCAATGTCTCGAATTTTGCTGTTGGTAGTGCTTTAGTGAATATGTCCGCAATTTGTTCTTTAGTCTTACAATACTTCAGCTCGATTTCTCCTTTGTTTTGCACTTCACGAATGAAATGATATTTTATGTCAATATATTTGGTTTTTCCATGAAATACTGGATTCTTTGATATAGCAATCACCGACTTATTTTCGCAAAGTAATGGAGTTGATTCCGTTTGTACTTCTCCAACGTCTTCTAGAAAGTTCTTTTTTTAGTTATCGGACTTATGCTTATCTGAAGAATGGATCTAAGAATGATGATCCGCCCTGTGATCGTTCCATGTATGATACTCTCAAATGATACGTCATCAGATGATTGTAGAAAAAATGCGGTAGTTTATAGAAAAACAAGAATGAAGAATGAAAAAGAATGGGAAATTCAAATAAAAAAAAAAAAAAAAAGGGGTTGGATCAGGAATCCAATCTTGAATTCGGTATGGATAAAAGATCTTCCTATGTTATACTATTCATTTCTCAACGATGAGTTGATTTGATAGCTCAGAAATTATTATTCATGATATTGAATAATGATCACATGACAGCTGTTATTCCTGTTTACTGGTGTCGGCTTGTTGTTCCCACTTAGTTGACTGTCCTTGAAACAGTAGGCTTCGAGAACTGTAACCATGAGTTTTTCTTGCTGGGCTACAATTCTATCTAGAAATTTTTTGACGAGGATGAATTAGGTGTAAGAGATCTTGAAGCTTTTAATCGAGCCTTGTTGAGAAAATGATTTTGGACAACAATTGTAGCAAGAAGATTATTCCTATTCGGCGGTGAACATTTAATGTCTGAGTTACAGGTTTTTATAGTTTATAGAGGCATATAAACGATGTTGGGATGAACTCTGTGTTGTGTTCGGTGATGGACTGGAACCCAAATCAAATTCTGGCTGGGTGTTAGATAATTTTTGTGGAATAGAAACCCCTTGACATGGGTTTTCAGAATCTTTACCCTATTTCTCACTGAAAAGGCTCATCAATTTCAAGTTACTGCAATAAATTCGAGGCTGAATGTCATTCTATGGCTATTTATTCTTGACAGAACACTTGCTTTCCATTAAAGCAAATTGGAAAGGTTAAAGCTCCATCTAGAGTTACTTTCTTCGCATGGTCAGCATCCCCAATTTTTATAACTGAAAACTTTAAAAGTTATGATCTCATTTTCTTGAATTGTTAGTGCATGTGCAAGTAGATTTCTAAATTTGTGAATTTTCTGACAAGTTCACGGTGAAGTAGCCTTAGTAGACTAGTAGTACTGTTCTCTTCTGATGAAGGCAGAAAGTCTGTGTTTGGTAATGCCAAACCCTTTCAATGAGCCTCTTAGTAATTGGAAGGGGTACAATGGATTCACAAAGGAAAAGAAAGTCTTTTACTAGCTTTTGTTTTAGACTTCTTAGCTTCTTCTGCAGGTATCCGGCTCTTGTTTCTACCTTATCTTCTGCATACTTTCTCTATGGTTGGATAATGTATCTGTTTTTATCTATAGATTTCATTACTCTTTGGAAAGGAGTTTCTGACTAAAAATCTGTATATTTTGGGTTTTTTAAGTAGTTAACATTGGGCTCGTAATTTTATATACCCATTCTGCTTGTATAGTACCACTAACATCTGGTCATATTAGATGATGCACTTGATCTGATGGTTGGCTGCTGGGAGAAAAGGACATAATTGTCAAATAAATTGGATTTTGTTCATATTTTTTATCTTTTGGCGTTCTATGGGAGATGGACTTTGCATTACTTTGGTCTTAGTGCAAATGAGGCCTTTTCTTAGATCTTTCAGGGACTTGTTCAGCTAATCTGATATTTAAGTCATCGGTTTTTCAAACTGTTCTCAAAACAATTGATGAGAAGATATATCTCCATTTAGTGAAATCATTGTCCTCTGCATGGAAGAGATCACAATAAGCTGAATCTACACACCATCACATAGCTCCGCATCACTAGTACCTGGAAGTTGCTCTAGCTGTTGACATGGATTTAACAGAGCAGGAGTAGTTTATATTAGCCACAGCCAAATGTATGTCTTGCGGAGGAGTTTATCGCTATGATGCCTACTGATTCAGTTTTTTGAGGAAGTTTTAATTTCCAAAAAGAGAAGGTCCTGGTTGTTGCTGGTTTTAGTCTAGGAGATTCTTATTCATGGTTATAGAGCAGATTTCGTAACTTTGAACAATGTGTTGCAGGGAAACAGCTCATGCTTTATGTTGCAGAGTTGGTTCCAAGACATCCTGGACGGACCAAGAAGCAAGAGCCCGCGTCCACCACGAGTACTGAGCTTCGAAATCCGGCAAGGGCAGGAAAAAGAAGAGATAGTGAAACGTTGTTGCGAATGCATTGTCACAGTTGTAGTTCAAACATTAGTGAATTTGGCAGAGGCTTTTCTTCTTTAATTCGAACGTTTCAGTTTGTGATTGTGAAATAAAATGGTACGAATATCAGAGAAATGAAGGTGTTGCGAAAGCATCTCGGTATGCTGAAGGCGTGGCGAAAGCATATCTCGGTATGTTGAAGGTGTTGGTAAGCTTAGGTGTGAGAAACACCAAAATGGAAGTACGTCGTGACAAAAGTCCAAAAATACTGTTCCACGTGAGCTTTCACCGAAAAATTAGTGCCCTTTTCTTTTCTTCTTGTGTCCTGTGACTTTGTTACAAACGCACTGATGGATTTAAATGGGCTTCATTCCTCGGTAAAATAAATGTGTTTAGTATTCTGAGAAATACAGGCTCGAAAAAGTTTTGAAGGATGCTGAAATGAAAGACAGAACTGTTTATCTCGACAACTCTAAATGAAGTGGGCTGCTCCCAACTTCATCCTCGATCTCTGCCTGCAAAGCTCTTTGGAATAGGGGAGATGAACTCTCAAGTTCTTAAAACACCTCGTAATTATTAGAGGTGAGCATAATTCTAAGGTAAAATCAGAAAGCCGAGAACCAGACTGATAGGAATGAGTCTGACTCCAAGTTTTAAAAATTAGGGAATCTGTTCTGACGGATAGGTTTTAAATTTTAGATTGAGAATCTAGAAAAAGTTTGTGTTTTTCTTATTCTATGTCTTCATGCGATCACGTGACATTTATGTCATATGTAATCTAAAATCACTAAATTGAGCTTTAATTTCCAACGATAGTCATGATTAAAATTTTTATTTTATTAATATTTCATAATTTTCGTATGTTTAAATATGAGTCGTGATTATTGAATTGTATAATCTCTGCAATTGTTTAATTAAAAGAAGAGGTGAAACCTAGGTATATCTTGAAATATCGATAAGGTAAGTTTTAGATTTCAAAAATTAGAAAACATGCTCCGGCGGGTAGATTCAAGGTTTCAAGTGAAAACTAGACGAGACCTAAAACTGCTCACCTCTAGTGATTATATCTTTAGACGAGAAGGCCTTTCTACGATGTATAACTGTTAGGGGTGTCAATGGTTCGGTTCGATTTTTTTTTTTTTAAAACCGAACCGAACCGTTAGGAAAAATTTCCGAACCGAACCGAATGAGATCCGAACTGAATACGAACCGAACCAATTTTTCGATTTTTGGTTTTTAGCTTTCAGTTTCGGTTTTTGCATTTTTTTTTTTTTTTTTGGTCTGTTGTATATATTTTTTGTTTCCAAGAAATAAGCTCTTATTGATTTGTTGGTTCAGTTCGGTTCGGTTAACCGATAAAAACCAAACTGATAAAAATAATTTCGGTTTTTAATGAGAACCAAACAGAAAAAAACTGAATTTTTCGGTTTGGTTCGGTTTTTGACACCCCTAATAGCTGTGCATACTTAATGTGTTGCTCTAACAACTAAGGGAGTTGATTTTTCGGCAGAAGCATACTTCATGACCCTTGATTATTTGAAGATGATGTGGAGAAGGATTGATTTCTTGCGTTCTATTCTTGAGAGGGGGTACAGATTCGTCTTCACGGTATGGGAATATCCATCTCTTTTCTGATATACGTTTTACCTGAAGATATTTGATTCTTGATTGGGGCAACACAAATTACTGATTACTTTGGGCTAGTTTGTTGATGGATGAAAGAGAGAGAGAGAGAGAGAGAATGACCACAATCACCATACATCAAGAAAAATTGTATTTGTGCTTGAATTGTTAATAAGCAATTTTACTTGTGCTGTATTAGGCAGTAGCATACATTCGGACGTGAGAACTAGTTCACTTTTTGTTTGTACTGTGCCGCCTAATTCATATCTAGACGGGTCGCTCTACTAATATGCTACAAGCCACTTTGTAAATATACAATCTCAGATGCCATGCTCAACATAGCTTCTCTTTTCAAAAGAGAACCATTCTTCTCACTTTTGAAAGTGTTTTTGACGAAATATATTTCTTTTTACCAGTTGATTTTTGTGAACGAAATGCCAAAAATTTCAAAAAAAAAATTCTTGAAAGTTGTTTTCAGTAAAACAAATTAAATCTAAGAATTAAAAATATTTTGATAAAATTAGTTATAAGCAAATAAAAGATATTATTATAATCTCAATCATTATTATCTTTTTATTTTTATTAATTTTTGTATCAGGTTTAAAAAAATACATTATTTTCATTTTTTCCTTGAAAAATCAAGATGCGTTAGAATTTTACCCTAGAAAAATCACAAAATGAAAATTTAGGGGATTATATATCGATTGAAATTCTGAGAGGAAAAAATAAAAAATAAAAAATTCTGAGAGGAAGCGTGCACCACTCAGAAAGATTTAAGGGAGATTTGTGTAATTCCATTTCTAGAGCAATTACATGAGACGTTTGCTAATATTTCAGAGAAATTCTTCTGTAATCTATTGAGGAGCCCTAAAAGCATAAAGATGTTCAAGATTAAAGAGGCTGTCGAAACAAGATCAAAATCCCGCATTTTGTTCCATGTTAGTACTGAAGGAAACCGAAGCAATCTACCGGGAAAAAAAAAAACGCCTGCCGCGCTCTCAACCACTTGGAACAACTCGAATCTTCAGCTCTGAAGGGCCTTGTACATCATATACTGATACAGCGGCCGGAGATGAAGATTATACCCTCAAGGCTCAAAGTATTGCTTTCTTCAAATGTCTGACATTTGGGCTTTAAAGTTCTGACTTGCCGGTCTTTGAATTTTTCTTCGAGTCTGGTTTTCTAATTCCTTTCCACCATTTTTGTAATCGGAAGGAGACTTTGTCTGCATGTCTCTTTATTACTTCCCCAGTAGTTTTGATGCCTTCTGTTAGTTTCTGCTTCCAATCACCCTTTCTGCTTTCCTTGTCCCTCAAAACTTTTCCCTGGAAAAGAGATGGTTCGAGATAATAAGCATAAATATCGTCTTTCTTGTGATGCGAAACGAAGAGGACTCGTTCAAAGATCTGCATACCAATTTTGAGGGGAAGTGTGGATCCTCATCTTCATCTTCTTCATCATCGTCTTCCTCACCTAAGTTTTTCATGTTCATCAATTCGTCTTTTGAGTACATCTTCATGCTGGGTGCTCCCGGCATACCCTGTAAAGAACATAACCGGTATAAAGTCTGACTATAGTAAAAGAGTAACATTGCCTATGACTTCATGATTGTGGAAAATAATTACCTCCATCGATCTCAAGATCTTCTCCATTTCAGCATCCTTAGCTGGTTTGGGCATAAAAGCTTCTCCGGGAGTCCTATCCTATTGCACAATATTGGGGATGAATGTGTTAAATCCTATTCAAGGATCCATTTGCAAACCAAACTAGACGTCCTGTGTTTTGGGACTCCACGAGAGTAATACTGATTAATGATGACTGTTCGAAAGGAGAATCGAGTAAATGTGCACTCTAGAAGTACATACAAGATTATTCAAATATTGCCAACTCCATTGCTTTCTCACTACTTAAATGTTGTCAATCTCAACCATATATGGCCATAGATTCCCATCCCACCTTATTCCTAAACTTCTTAGTCTCCACATGACAGGGCTATAACTTAAGAACGATCTCATGCCGCATCGTCCTTGGGGAGCAGAAAAGTTGCACAAGAATGAATTAAAATTACCATGCCATTTTTTACAAATATTTATCAAATATATGAGAATGTGGTTTTTCAGTTATGTACCATAGATGTAGCTCCACTGCTTCTCTGCACTAAACTAACATATGTGAGACTGGACTCTCTGAAACTTCAGTGACATTCATATTGAAAGGTCTGAATTATCTATGTGATTTATCAAACAGAGGTAGAACATGATGTCAACACGATATTGTTTCATTTGCTAAGCCAGAAGATTAACACGGAAAGCAAGAGACAATAGAGAGACAATAGAGTAAAATATCGAGCATATGTTTGTTCAAATAGCTAAATCCATGAAATTGAGTCCTAAAAGCAAGATAAAAATGTACCTTAGGAAGTGGAGGTGGCTTGGAACTGCATGCTCTACTAAGGTCTTTACAGAGAAAATCAACCAGTGAATCTAATTGGGGCTTGGAGTTATATAAATACTCAGCAACATCAGTATCAGAGTAACCCATGACCTGCATTTTCCAGTTGAGGGAACAATTTTAATGTTGGTCTAGCGTCTAGTGCAATTCAGAAGTGAAAGCACCAAATATGCTTCAATAGCATGAATTTCCACTCAGGGTAATCCCATCCCATTACTGAAAAGAACAAAGGAAGTTTATCCAGCTATCTTCCGTCAATATGAAAGGCAAGGGACAGGGAAACAATTTTTCTGCAAGATCACATTAGCCAAACAGGTCGATCGAGTTTGATTGACAAGATGCCACCAAAGCGAGGATCCTTATGAAAAAACGACTTGAGTAATGAGTAGGTAGAGCACGAAAGTCTAACCTCTTGACAAGCTCTTTCGATAGTCTTGCACTCGGAATTGCATATCCCTTCAGTATCTTGGTCTACAAGCTGAAATAGAAGAAACAGAGATGAAAATGTCCTTACGCACAACACTCTCTCCATCGACATATTGGCATGCAAAGAAAGAAGCACATCAACATTGTTTGCACCATATTCGTTCATCGAACTACCCGCATATATGTATAAGCTCCCGACTAAAACAAACTAGCAAGAACATAGAAAAGCATTGAGGTAATAAATTGCGCCGACTGTCATGTCACTTACTCTCTGTGCCAATGACAGGATGACTTCTAGCTCTAACATGCAACATCCACCACACTTATAAATTGTTCAAATTACAGTTAATCCCGCTTTGCACCTATACGTGTACCACCAACAACCAAAGAACTCGGCCATTCGGCCATTTGTGCACGCATTTTTTTTCCTCAAGGTGCCAACGAGCACTTCAAGAAAACATCTCAGGAATGACAACAAATGATCCTGCCAATCTCCTTAGGTTAGTCCTAGTGCTATTCCAGCGTCCACATGCATATGCCGCATACCTTATGCTGAAACGTGCATAAATAGCAGAATGAGGGACACCAAGTATCCGCATTAACGACTGTACCTCCAATTTATCCCCTTGCTCGACGATATCAATCTTGAGCATCCAATCAGCTTCCTCCTTCTTCAAATTACAGATGTTCTCGGCGATCTCAATCACTTCATACTCCGAGATCTACCAATCACCAACCAAAAAAAAAAACCACCATCAATCGTATGCCAATCCGTACAAAAAAGAAAAAAAGACCCGCCTCCGGATTCCCGCGAAGTAGCAGCAACGCCGAGCACCCAGAACGAACAAAGTCCGTACCTTCTTGGGAGCGATCTGGGCTTGCTTCTTCTGCACCTGGCGGTACAGCTGGGTCGCGACCTTCTCGCAGACCTGGCACCTTATGAACGGCACGTCCTCCTTCCGGGCGGCCGAAGCCGGTTTCTTGGCGCCCTCCGCGGCGGGCAACCACGTCCACGCGAGGACCACCAGACACAGCACCGCCGCAGGTGCGGCGTGGATCCTCGCCATGTCGCTCTCCGAGGAACTACGGAAGGCGGCGGCGGCGGCGGCGGCCCTGAGATTCTCCCGATTCGACGAAGCTCGGGTCGAGAGAAAGAAGAGAGCTTGATGGTGTTTCGAGAGTGAGCGTGGAAGTGACGGGCAACGAGAACGCGCGACCAACCGTAGGTTCGGAGAAATTGGGGTTGACGTGTTCCGCTGCTTCTGATTGGCCACCTCGAGTCTACTTGGCATCGGGACGGGACCCACCCTTTTATAATAAAAAAATTTCTTTTTCTTTGGCGCAAGAAAAATCATTACTTTACATTGGGTTAGTGTACGTTTGCTAATTATTCTATTTTTTAAAATAATTTATATTCAAAAATAGTATTTTCTTATTCTACTCCCTAAATGAGATTATAAACACATTTTCAATTCCCGAAATAGAAAAAGAATAAAAATACATTTCATACGACTCAACTTTTTAAGTGACGAAAAGTTTCTTTTAATTTTTTTCTTTTTTTTTTTTTTTTTTCCCTCTCTTCTTCTTCCTCCTCTAGCTGGTTGCCGAGCTTTAGTGATTGCAACCAGCCAAAGATGGGAGCCAACAACCTCCCTAGCCTTAGGGATCCTCGCCATGGCTAGGTAACCTCACTAGATTAGAATGAGATCGAGCAATCGACGATCGACTAGAAGAGAAAGAAGAAGAAAAAAAGCAAAAAAAAATGTCCTGGTTTTAGAAATTGGTCAAAGGAACAAAAAAATAACTTTTTTCTACTTTTTATTTCCGTTCAAAAATAAAAAATTAGCTCACGTTACCAAATAGATTTGTATTCTTTTTTTGTTCTAAGGATTAAAAGAACAAAAAAAAAAGTCAAGAATTAACCAATTATCAAATAGGGTCTAATAATCTTCTTTATTAGACATTTGTTGGAGCACTTGCGCATGATGTGTTCAACAAAATTTCCCAACGAAGCAAGAAACATGCGATAATTGGTTAAAGATGTGTTACCTCTTTTGAGTAACTTTTGTGATCAGGGGTAGATTAGAAGAAATTGGGGTTACATGTTCTGTTGATTCTAATTGGGCATTGCAGGTCTACTTGCCACAGGAACGAGATCCCTCCTTTTTATAATTGACATAGAGGGATTATATTATGAAAAAACCTTAAACTAGTACATCTATAACAAATATACCTCAAACTAATACATTTGTGATAAATTTATCCTCCATTAGTTTTTATTAAATTTTACTTGTTAAATCAAGCAAATTAGATGACACGTAGAATGACCAGGTTCCCTATCCGATCTAATTCCATGGAATTGGAATTGGATCGAGAGAGGACCAATTCCTAAAATTGGGAATTGGGGATCGAACCGGTTGGTCTTAAGATCGGAAACCGGATCGAATCATTGCAGGTTCGGTCCAATAAAACCGGTCACTTTTTTTACCCTATATTTGATGGAAGAAAAAAAGCTGGTCACTTTTATTTTTTGAAGAAGTTAAAAAATAAATAAATAAATAAAAAGGATGTATTTGGCCTAGTCCGAATTCCCCTTAGAATCAAGAGGACCGAAGACCAGATCAACACTCTCTAGAGCTAGACCCGCCAACTGGTTCGGTCCGATGTGGACGGTCCGTTTACATTCCCTTAATAACATGTGACAATTAACAAGTGCACCAATTTAAGGTTTTATTTTTCGTTTGTCACGATATACTAGTAATATTAAGTGATTTTTCGAGACATTAATATAATTTAATGAAAATTAGCGGAGGATAAATTTGTCATAAATATATAAGTTTATGGTTTTTTTAATCAAAAAATTAATTTTAGGTAAATTTATCAAAAGTGTACCAAATTTAGAATTTTTGATAATCAAAAAATTATTTTGAGGTAAATTTGTCATATGAGACATTTTTTGTGGTAATAACCCTTAACATAAACATGCAAAAGTGAAAAATTGTGAACGCAAAAATTTTATTATTTGGCGCAAGAAAAATCATTACCTGTGTTTCCTTCTACTCTCCATCAGGCACTTCTTGCAGAGCTTATGCATAATCTGTTCGACGGAATGTCCCGGTGAAGAAAGAAACATGCGTTACTAAACGTTGTTAAAGGTGTTATTTCTTTTCGATAACTTTTGCGAGGCTTCTTGGTTGAAATTTAGGGGATGAATGATAACCATTCTGTTCTAGAAATAGGTTCTAGAAGAAAAATAGATTTTTCTATTTCTATTTCTAAAAGAGTTTCTATGAAAAAATAACCGTTTGATAACAACACAAAATTTATACTCTAAAAATAGAAATTTGTTTGATAATGACACAAAAATTTTCTTTTTAGACGGCGGTAGACCGGCGACCGGTGGCGGCCGGCGGCGAGCAACCGATGGACGGTGGTCAATAGTGACGGATGAAGGATCGATTGACGAACGATAAGAAGAATTTTTATTTCTCATTTTTATTCTAGAAATAGAGAAGTAGAAAATTTCTACTTCTGATTTTTATTCCAAACCTATTTCTGAAACAATAATCTATTTCAGAAATAGAAAAACGGAATAGATTTATCAAACGGATTTCTATTCCATAAATAAGTCCTGAATAAAAAAATTGTTTCGGAATAGAAATTGCGTTTGTCATGCACGCGCATAACAACCATTCTATTCTAGAAATAGTTTACTGGAACAAAAATAAATTTTTCTATTTCTATAACTATTTGATAACGACCCAAAATTTTTACTCTAAAAATAGAAATTCGTTTGATAACGACACAAAATTTATTTTTTTCGTTTGATAACGACAAAAAATTTCTAGAAAAATAGCACAAAATTTCTTTTTTTTTTTTTCGGATAGCGGCGGACTAGGCCGATAGCGGTGACGGATGACGGCGGATAGCAATGACGAATGACAATGGATCCGGCGGAAAGCACCGTCAACCGGCGGCGGCGGCGACCGTCGACCGGCGGCGGCGACCATCGGCAACAACCGGTGGGGGCCAACGGGCGGGCGGCAACAACCAACGGGGCGGGCGGGCGGCAGCCAACGGACGGTGGTCGCGTAACGGATGAAGAACCGATTGACGAACGATGAGAAAAAATTTTATTTCTCATTTCTATTCAAAAAATAGAAAAGTAGAAAATTTCTATTTCTGATTTCTATTCCAAAATTAGTAGAAAAATTGTTTATCGAATAGAAATAGGCAGTGGTCATGCATCCCCTTTAATGACCAGGGCAGTCCGATGGTGGTGCAGGCTCGGGGTTTCGCGAAGTTTGCTTGGTCAGCTGGATTTTTTTAGCCAAAAGGTGAGTTCGACCTGGTCAAAGGGTGTGACAGCAAATGGAGAAAAGCTTCATATAGGTTTGTGTCCAATAAGATTCGCGTTTACTCTGTATCTCTTGCATTCTTTGTGATTCTTGATTCGTCGTTTGATTCTGTGTCCTTGAGGCTGCTTAAATTTAGAGCAGAATGCTAACAGAACGATTAGATATCCAATTGAAGTATCAACCGTCACTGCAATTGCTTTGCGTATAGGTTGAGCGATGTGTTACTTTGAGACAGGACCTCACTCCGAATCAGAGTCCAATACTTCAACACTTTTCCAGTTTCTGATGCTCCTGTTATTGGAAATTTAAGATTGAGATGCAAAAGGGATATTAAGATGGTCTGAACAATACGATGATCAATGTCAAATTACCAAACATAATATAATGATCAATGTCAAACTAAGAGTAAGTTGTTGTGCATATCATTTTTCACGTACTATCTCAAGAACCTAATTGTTGTTTAGAGCACAGTATTTAGCAGTGCAATAACATAAGTTTTCAGCGAGTAATTGCGTCACAGCTTTCCTTGTTTCTCTCTGTTTTCAGTCCATAGTGTGCATTCATTCATTGCTCTAAACACTGCAACTGTTCATCGTGGCTTCACATCACTACGGACTTGTTTCAAATCCTGCAGGGAGGGGGGAGAAGGGATTTCAGAGTCCAAAGTTCCAATTACATTTTAGATCTGCAACTTTTAGCAGCTCGAGTTGTGCTCTGGTATGCCAATCCTGCACTATCTCCACGAGGAGCGTTGATCGGCTATAAGTTACGGGCGGCACCCGAATTCGCTGTCAGTTAAATATTATACTAGTGCATATTCGTAACTCATAACCAATCATACACATGGCTGCAGAAAGCTCCCTTTAACCATGGATGGAGTAAGATTAACAGATGGCGGATTATCTCAGAGTCACCGGCATGAATGGAATCCTACCAGCACGGAAACCTTTTCAGTTTTCCACCCCAGGAGACAGTAGGATTTTACAAAAGGATTGCGGACGACAATTTTCTGGAGGCAAAGCGTAATTAATCCTTTAAAATTCTGGTTGAACTTTGCAATGCGGACCGGCTAATCAGCTGGATCTCGTGAGAATCTGCAGAATGTGATGATGAATTCATCAACACGACATGAGAACGAGCTAAAAAGTGATGCTGGTGCATGACTGCATCGACTGGGTCGATGCTTCAGATGGTGTATAAAAGATTCTGGGTAGGACATGAACCCGAACGCATGCGGACATAAATTGGTTCGTCAACTTCACCTGCAACTTTCTTGCTGGCAGATTAATCTACTAAAGGGTTGGTTTTGAAACCATTTAACAATTAAATTTGCATATCTTGCTTGGTGGACTCATTGGATGATTAGTGGTCGGCTCATACTTCTCGATGGGTACTTACACATTTGTTTTTGCACTAACAAAAGCATACCAAAATGAATGATTCAACAAATATACTCAAACTTGGTCTGCATCAATCACATGTATCGTTTTATAAAAAATAGGCGGCTTCGCCTTCAAGCCGTCAAGAAAATCGAGCTAATATATGATCATGACATGAATTAACACCAAAAAGAAAGGCCGTCGAGGAAAATATGTAGGCATAAATAGTTTGACATTTATCATTAACTAATTATTTCGAGCAACGCTAGAATTATTTTTAAGGAAATATTTTCTGAATTATTCGTTTCCCTCTGAATAAACCAAATCAGCTTTTTCTTAAATTTCAAGAAGTGAAATGCAAGTGGGTGGGAGCCGACTGCTTTCTTAAGGACCGGAGGAAAAAACAAAAAACAAAAAGCAAAATAAGGGGCATATTCTCTGGTATCCTCGCAAACTTTATTAATATATTCGATTCCAATTCCAAAACCAATATTTTTAACAAACCAATTAAATGATCTTAAATTTGGAATATGAAATGATTTATTTGTTCGCTCTCTGTTAGTGTTGACAAGTTCTATCTAAGCTAGCTTATTCCTTCGTGCTATGATTTAACAAAAATGACACAAATGATCATTAAATTTTGATTTAATCTTCAATACAATCACTGAAATTTTAATTTATTTAATATAGTTAATGAATTCTAGCCAATATACCATGCCGTTTCTAAACTTTTAATATGTTCGATGTGATCCATAAATTATTAGTAAACATTAATATAATTTCTAAATTATATAAAAATATTTAATGTCATCCTTTCGTTAATTCAAGTTCACAAAATCCACTATGTAGCTTCCCATCCATATAATTTGAATAGTGGGGAAAAAAATTTACATATAGATTATCCACATACGATATTCATTTCAAATCAAATTAAAAAAATTTCTAAATGGAATATTTAAAGCCTTGAATTTGTTTCCCTCATTTTCTAAAGTAGATAAGTAAAAGGACGGATATATTGACTCATTTTTATAGAAGTCCAATTCAATTTATAATGATAGATGTCATCAAAGAATTAATGTTCAAGCAAACAAAATGACTATATTAAATATTTATCAATAGTTTAAAGGTCATATCAAGCCAATTGAAAGTTTAGAAATGACATTACA
This sequence comes from Eucalyptus virginea, assembly GCA_014182375.1. NCBI lineage: Eukaryota > Viridiplantae > Streptophyta > Magnoliopsida > Myrtales > Myrtaceae > Eucalyptus > Eucalyptus virginea. The sequence continues at coordinate 28,369,746 of CM024523.1, read as the reverse complement.
CAATGGGCCAAGTCTGAGGATTACATTATTTAGAATTAAAAATTCAGGACGGCGAAATTTGAGGTTATGATCTCCTTTCTTTAATTGAGTCATATGAAAGGCAAGCAAGACTCCCATTTTGGGGAGCGTTGCTTTAGGCCCAATCAAGATCTGTCAAGTGTCATGAGTGAGAATAAAGGGAAGTGGGCCACCTCGAAAGGCATCCAATGACAGATGTACAAATCAAGGCAGCAATCCAACGACTCAATTAACCAATAAGAATAAATATATAGAGAGAAAAGGGAAAAGACAACTGCCTTAAGTCAAACTAATGATGGGACATGCCCGCTCCATCATTTGCTCCAGTCAAAAGTTGTACAGAAACCAATATACCTGAAAAAAAAATTTAAAAACCTACAACTCACAGCTAAATTGACCCATAAACAAAGACCCCTTTTTCTTTCAACTAAGGAAAATGCAACACAAGGTTCATTTTCCTCCACTAATGGAATTCTCGTAACTACTGTTTGTCGAGAGACGTCATTCTTTCGTCAAATTGATCTGGGAGGTCAATAATTAAAGATGTTAAACGCCTTTCTAGTTATGTCAATTCAATAAATTCTTAAGAAACTAACTTTTTATATATAACTTTTTCAAGATGTTATTGTGGGATTGCAACATCTACTTTGACAAGTCTCGTAGTTTTCGTTAAGCATGGAAATGAGGATCTTATTTATTAGATAAAGTGCTTTCGCTATTTGCCTATAAAGCTCGAACTCCGCCAAACAAAAGAAAGTAGGGGACCAGATTCATCGTCGAATTGGAAAACAAATAAAGCTAAATAAACCATCTTTAGCAATAAGTCACTAAGGCAATTCTTTTGGCAATTTAATTCATGAGAGGAAGGGGAGAGATTTTCTCCTTCGTTTGAAGGGGAGCGACAGAGCAAGAAAAGATTTTTGACCTATGGTCAACCGCCTAATTTTTCCCCTAATCGGTTTGCTTCGTATTCCCCCGAAAACAAACCGTGTATTCAGGAACCGAGATGCGTGGGGAAGAAACCCAAAAACAGCGTACCTCCGAATTTGACCAGAAAGAAAAAAGGAAAAGGAGACGACAGTTGAAAACTCACGAGGGTGGGTGGCGGGTGCTGTAATTTCAGTCAGCATCGAGGTCAAATTGAGCGTCGGTGGGAGGAAGGGACGCACGGAATCGCGGGTTAAATTCTGCAGCATCTCTAGAGAGAGGAGAGAGGAGAGAGAGAAGAGAGAGAGAGAGATGGAGGGTGCATAAAGTCGTCGAAGAGAAGGCGAAAATTTTTCTTTGGAGGAGAACACTTTGTACCCAGAGAGAGGGAGAGGGAGAGAGAGGGAGAAGGAGAGAGATTCGTTGGTGGGTTCTTGGGGTTGAACAGGGACGGAAGGAGCGAGCGAGGGGCCTCCCGGGGTCATGGGAGGGTCGAACGAATCCGTCTCCGTCGATGCAGAGAAGATCCATCTCGGTGGAAAGGTACCGTCTTTGTCCCGAATTCGCAGGCGTTTCGCAAATGGGTGTTCTCGATTTCGGTCTGCCGTCGAATCCTGCATTTCCCTCCTCCGGAATCTTCACGATGGCGAGTCCTCATGCGCCGCTTCGGATGTTTCTGTTCTTTCTTTCTTGTGGGTAGCGCGAGCTCTGTCGAAAGGCGAGACCTTTGGGGCTGCATCTGGAATTTGCTGGTCTTTTGGCCGTGTTTTGATTGCTGATTGTGGTGGGAGATGAACAAAGGCTGAGACTTTTTCGTCGTTTTAACGCTTCGTTAGCAGGATGAGGGAGAAAAAAGTCCAGGCTTAGTTAGCTCGTTCTTTTTCTGTTCTTCATTCTTGCCTCAAGTCGTGAGATTGAAGCAATACCCTGCGTTTCTTCCGTTTGCGCCGATTAGAATGGAGGGCTTCTTAGTTCGTAGATTTACATTTGGTTGTCATTCTTCCAATTGTGTTGGTATTTTTCCCATATGCTTTGATCGATGTTGATATCTGCCATAGCCATTTCGGAGCTTGCTTCTGATCTGATTCTGGACCTGTTTTTTTTTTTTTTTTTTTTTTTTTTCCACTTTTCATTGGTGATTATTTTTGCATTAGTACCATTGAACATTCTCTTTTATGCGAAAGCGGTCTATTTTGGATGCCTTAATTATATTTGGACTGTATGTTCCTTGATCGACTGGTATGATGATGTGCGTTAATGGTCTATCGGGCGTTGCTGTTGTGCTTTGATCTATGGGATACCTTGCTTAATGTTTGATGATTTCCATGTGGATTATCTGATATCTTTGTTTTTCTAATTCAGTCATTGTGAGTAGCAGCCCGAAGCAATGCTCTTTGTCTTATAATGTCCTTGTTTTTTCTGAATCATCATAGAATGTCTTTATTGTGTTGTCTTTCTCACTACCAATGATTGAAATTTACAACTACGATTTTGTGCCAGCTGTTTCTTCTACGTTGTTTTGTGGATGCGATCTACGATATAATTGCGTGTACTATAGGGAGCCCTTCTATATAGGTCTGGCAAAATGGACAAAAGCGATTTGTTTCTTACTTGAGGATTTCACATCAGTGTGGTGTGCTGACTTAAAGATATTTACTGCGGTTAATTTATTGATTCCAGAACATGAAATGCTTGTGGTCGAACATTTTTTGTGGTCATGCTAAATGGAATTGACCTTTTGTTTGTTGTTGAACAATTCCTCTACAAACTTTTGTTTGGTTCTATAACTGATAATGGTTTATCTATGTCTGACTCTGAATATTTCTGGCAATTTTATTTGTCTTTTACCAGGAACATCTTATTCGAACTGTTTCCGGTTCGGTCTCTGTTATAGTATATGGAGATCCAGATAAGCCAGCATTAATCACCTATCCAGATTTAGCTCTTAATTGTAAGTGCTATTTAGTCAACGTGTTTTTCCTTGTGTCATTTGTTCTACTCTAAACATTATCTTACCTCTTATAGAAAATTAGCCCCATTAGTCAAGTGTCAAGAATAAAAATGAAGTGCTGATTTAGTTTCCCAATGCTTGTTATCTACGTAACATTTTGGTCTGGAATGCACCCTAATACAGGTGCAGCACATAGATGTTTTTTTTTTTTTTTTTTTTGGTAAGGTAAAAATATATTGACTTATAAAGCAGCACATAAATGTTCGTGTCTTATTATCGTGCTAATGTTCTTTCTCTGTTTTTCTTGAATGGATCGTTCATTTTCTTATCTATTAATTCTAGTGAATTTGTTAGGTACCTTGTAAGTTTTAAGATATCACCATTTTTAGTGCAACGTCCAGGGTAAAATTTGTTGCAGAAGTTTTCCTGAGTTCTTATTATACTTGTTGCTTCTATTTTCTTCTTATGTAGTCATTCTTCAGAAGGTGTTTATATGTAATCTTTGAAATTTCTCTTCTCCTAATAAGCTTGTGTTTTCCCTGGAATTTTTGCATCAGATATGTCCTGTTTCCAAGGATTGTTCTTTTGTCCTGAAGCAGCTTCTTTGCTTCTCCACAACTTTTGTATCTATCACATAAGCCCTCCTGGACACGAGGTCTGTTAATTTATTGATTTGGGAGATGAAATGTTCATTATGTAACTTCATTTTGCCCTATCTATATAGGCGTTGTACTGAATTTCTTAGTGCCATTATTAACGTAATTCCTTCATTTGGACTTCCACAAGTGTTCTTGCAGTTGGGAGCCGCTACAATTTGTCCAGATGATCCTGTACCTTCTCTCGATGGTTTAGCTGATCAGATTATCGAGATCCTAAATTATTTTAGGTAATTATGGGTGACGGTCTTTGCTGCTTTCATTCTATCTTAATAGCGGAAAACGGAATAATCTCTTAGTCTTTGGGGTAGGTGAATATTTGTTAGCATGCTTAGTTATTGCTAGTTACAGTCAGAGACATAGAAGGGTATTTCCGGGCTATGTCCTGTTATTCTTTTTAGCATATTCTTCCTTCTGTATTTATGATTTTGTTGCTGATCAAAGTTTATCTCATCATTAGGCTCGGTGCAGTTATGTGCATGGGGGTCACTGCTGGTGCTTACATCCTCACCTTATTTGCCGTACGTATTCCCATGAAAGTAATTACAAGGAACTCCAACACATATGGTGCTTATAGACTTGCTTTTGTATTGCAGATGAAATATAGGGAGCGTGTTCTTGGGCTAATATTAGTATCACCTTTATGCAGAGCTCCTTCTTGGAGTGAATGGTTCTACAATAAGGTCCCATTAAAACCTTCTGCTTATTGTAGTTTCAGGATGTTAGGTAGTTCCTGGAACTAAAAAGCTACTTATGATTTTTTAGGTTATGACAAACCTGCTATATTATTACGGCATGTGTGGATTGGTGACGGAGTACTTGCTCCAGCGGTATTTCAGCAAGGTGTTATGATCTCTTAATCTTTTTTCTAGTATTGTCTCATGTTGAGTCGTAAATAGGCTTTTTCCTGGTCTACTGAGAGCAAAATTTCTAAAATCATTACAGGAAGTTCGAGGTAGCAGTGAAGTTCCAGAATCAGACATAGTTAGAGCTTGTAGAAAAGTAGAGTTCTTTAACTGTTTCCCATCTCTCTCTCTCTCTCTCTCTCTCTCTCAAACACACATGATGTATTCTTTGCCATAATTTTCATGTTTATGTCTTCAGTTGCTTGATGAAAGGCGAAGTGCAAATGTTACGAGGTTTCTGGAGGCAATTAACAGGTAAAAGCAGGAATCTTTTTTTGTTGCTTATGACGGAATATTTTGGCATGTCTGCCATTTCCCTTTAAATTATTTCCTTGCGTAATCCAAGCATCCTTTTCAACTACTTTCAGAAGACGTGATATTACTGGTGGATTGAAGAGACTGAGATGCCGAACGCTTATATTTGTCGGCGAGCATTCTACTTTTCACTCGGAGGCAATCCATTTGATGTCAAAGCTGGATAGGAGATACAGTGCCCTAGTTGAGGTACTTCTGTTCTCCGTTTGCCTTCATAAGAACTTTCATGAAGCCCTCACTCTTCCTTTTTTAGTCATTTTCTGATTTGTGGGTGATAAACGTGCAAGGAAATTGTGGATGGTCAAATGCCCTTATTAACGAGTGTTGTTTCAAAACCGGCGTGCAGGTCCAGGCTTGTGGATCAATGGTGACAGAAGAGCAGCCACATGCAATGCTGATCCCCATGGAGTACTTCCTCATGGGGTACGGATTGTACAGGCCGTGCCAGTTCAACGACAGCCCGAGGAGCCCTCTCAGCCCGTCTTGCATCTCTCCCGAGCTCCTCTCTCCCGAGAGCATGGGCTTGAAGCTCAAACCGATAAAGACTCGGGTCACTCTCGAGGACTCGGATTGAATCGACTGGGGTAGGATCGGATCAAAGTTAGAGTTTCTTTTCTTCTTTTTTCTTTCAATCATCGCTCGCACGGTATTTTTTCTTCTTGTTTCTTTGATTTTTGATTGGTTCGGGGTGGGGGGGGAAGGGTACAAAGTTCAGTTGGGGAGGGAGAGGGCAATGTAGATAGTGGTGGAGGAGGTTTAGGGCAAAACACACAATTCATTCATTTGTAGAGTCAATCATAAAGGAACATGAGCATTGAGCTGTCTAAATGATTCAGAACTTTCATATTCATTTACGACAAGAAGCAATAAATTATAGAATGGATCTCTCTCTCTCTCTCTCTCTCTCTAGGAGTAGGGCATGTTGGAATTCAGAGATTATGCATGAACGGTCCATTCATGCATGTGCATAGGTTGACTCTCTTGAATGGAGTTGCTTTTGATGATTTCAGCCTGGTAGGCTTGCAGTGGTCCAATGGTCCAGGAAAGTCGTAAACTGGATGGAATCCGGACCGTGAAAAATGGTGGTCGATTTCACGTGGATCTCGCCATGATTGATGGTCCAAATTGAGTTTAGTCAATATATTAGATTCATAAAATACTTCATCTCTAGTCAAAAATTATAATCCTTTTTTATCAAAAGGAAGGCTGAAAGTATGTATTGAAGCGCGGAAGGTCAATGCTCTATTCGTTTCACAAAAATAATTATTAGAAAAATATTTTTGAAATTTTCCGGCGTTAGACTTCATGAAAATAAATTAGTCAATCAAAACATCTTTTGCCAATGGAGAAAACTCCTTCAAAGATCGAGAAAATGTTTTTCACTTTTCGAAAAGGGAAAAATAATTGCCACTACTCTTTCTTTCACCACTTATATTAATTATTTTATTTTTCATTTTATTTTCTTTTTTATTGGAAATATTAATTATTTTTTTTTTTTCCCTTTTTCTTTTTCTTCTTCGGTTGGTCGCCGACCACGGCAATGGCCGAATCGGCCATTGACGAGTCAAGCATCGCCATAGGATGGCAAGGTTCGAGCCTCACAAATTAGTGATGCTCGAGTGTCGCCAGAAGGCGATGACACTCTAGCCTTGTAGATCGGCACCACTCAAGCATTGCCAGAGGGCCACGAGGCTCAGGCCTCACTAGATCGGTGATGCTTAAGCCTCACCAAAGGGCAGGCTAAGGGGTGACGAGGCTTGAGCCCCACCTTATGGCAAAGCTCGTTGGCTGTCACCAAGGCTAACGACCAACTAAGGAAAATAAAAAGAAGAAAAGAAAAAAAAAAAAAAAGAAAAATATAAAATATAAAATTATTAAAAATTCGAATATTTTAAAAAATAAAACAAAAATAAAATGAACATAAAATTAAAAAATAAAATAAAAATGATCAGAAAGAGTGCACAGAGGAAAATCAAATTGTATACCGAATAGTGAAAAATATTTTATACCTTATTTTCAAGTTTTAGTCAAACACCGAGAAAATGAACGATTGAAAAATATTTTCTAGAAATCTTTATATTTTCTCGAAAGGAACAAAGCCTAAAATTCCCTCGTGAAATTTCAACCAATTCAATCTTAATTCGAGAATGAGAATGGTCAAAGAAAGAGTTTCCTTGCTTCTCGTCAATTTGTCTTATGAACATTTTCCCACAATAAGACTTTAGACCGAAGTTATTATTATTTCTTTTTCTGCCTTTGTGTTAATCAATCTCCTCAAATTTTCTATTAATGATTCGGGAGATTAATTTTTGAATTTGATTTGACCCGTTAAGTGCGTTTTTCAAAACTAGTCAATTGATAAGTTTGTTGCAACTTAACCCTTCAAATTTTCAAAACAAAGAAAAATCTTAAGTTTCAAAAAAATTATGAATAATTATCTCAAAAAGATTATGATGTTTTGCATTGCATAAAAGTCAAATAGTGAAAGAAGTGATATTTGAGAAAAGTTGAATACTTGAAAATATAAGTCCATCCAGATTGACTTTGGAGAAAGTAAGGCCCTGTTTGGTAACCATCCAAACAGGGCCAAATTCCGATTCTTTGTTCCCAAAATCATTTGGGCAGAATCGCGTTTGGTAAAATTTTTGTTCCTAGCAGTTGGGAATAGAATCAAGAACAAAAAAAAAAAAAGTTGATTCTTGTTCATTAACAATTTGAGAATCAAAATCAAGAATTTTTCTTCTTCCCTTCGGCCATCTCGCGACCGCCGTCCACCACCGCCCGCCACCGTCCGCGCTCGCCGCCGCCGTCCACCGCCGCCGTCGGCCGCCGTTCGCCGCCGGTCCGGCGAGCTCGCCGGAGGCTTGCCCGGCCACCGGCGAGGCTCGGCCTCCCGGATCTAGCGGGCCGAGCCTCGCCGGGGGTGGCGCGGCTGGCAAGCCTCGCGACGCCCGGCCCCACCGGTGGCCAGCGAGGCTCGCCAGCCACCGGCGAGCTCGCTCGCCCCCCGGCGAGGCCGGCTCGGCCACCGGCGGGGCTAGGCGAGCCTCGCCCGGTTGCCTGCGAGGCTCGGGCGACGAGGGGCGCGACACTCCGATGAGGTCGCCGCCCTCGTTTGGCCCACCGGTCTGGCGACCAGCCAAAAGAAGAAGAAGAAGGTGAGAAAAAGGAAAAAAGAAAGAAAAAAGGAAAAAAAAAAAAAAAAAAAGGAAAAAGAAAAGGAAAAATGAAAAGAAAAAAATGAAAAAATGAAAAAAGAAAAGAAAAAAAGGAAAAAAAGTAAAAAAATTATTTAAAAATTAAAAGAAATTGATTTGGAACAAATTAATGAAGACGGATGCAAACGCATTTATTCCGAATCGAAATTTTGGACAATTACCAAACAAAAAAATCTTAGAATCGATTCAGGAACGTAATCAAAAGAATTAGTTCGATCGAATCTACTCCCTAACAGAATCGTTACCAAACGCGCCCTAAATCATATCTTTTCTTTTTCTTTTTCTTTTTTGCCACAAGTATATTTTTCTCTTCAAATAGCTATCCAGCTGTCCAGCAGAATATGAAGTGTTTGGCTTTCTAGAAAAGTAAGGTCGTTCTGGAACAATTATTTAATAAACCCATTAAATGTGCTTAAATGAATTTATTACATCCGCCAGTTAGATTTGGTGGGACCAATCATTTTCCCATTTCCAATTTCAATTTAATACATTTTTCTAAGATCATGGAAGAATTTCTTATACTTACTATCTTGAATGGACCCACAATCTTTCTCGATGATCATGGAAGAATTTCTCATCCTCACTATCTTAAATGGACCCACTATCTTTTTTGATGTTTACGTAAATAAAAGTGATTGGAAAACTATATATATAATATTTTCTCTCATGCTAAATGCACTTATAAGCTCGAAGGCCTACTTCAAAATTTTCTTGAAATATCACAATCTTTCAAGCAATAAAAAGAAAGCTTGCTCGCAATAAAAACAATGTAACCAGTTAAATATGAAACAACTTCCTTCCATTCTTGCATAATTAAATTACCATACTCATCCTACATGTCTCATTGTGCCAACGTGCACGGCGAGCTCAATCATGCATTTTGTACGAAAAACACCATTCTTGTCGTGATTAATCTGTTCTACGTGCAAGGAGGTTAGACAATTTTTCAGACGTTTGAAGGTTGATTTCTTTTTTTCTCTTTTTTTTTTTTTTTTTTTTTTTTTTTTGGGGGGGAGGGGGGGGTGTGGGTCTCGGATGCAATGGGTTGGGCTTTTCTTGGTCTAGGTGACAAATTCAAGAAGCAAAATGACAGCCTACATCCAGCCTAACGATGAACACAAGTAAACACACAAAAGCTCTGCAATTATTTTTACGAAAAAAATGAATTATTTAGAAAACAATTTCCTATAAATGATCGCTTACAAAAATAAATAAATTTGAAAAAATTAATTATTCACAAAACATTCTAGACATGAATTGTTGTCGATAATAAAAATGTTTTTCATTGACTAATTATTTCAAAAAGGAAAAGCAGTCTGAAATTAAACGTTTTCATCAACTCTCGATCAAAATCAAGAATATCCATGTTCATTCGACTACTTTTTTTCTGTCCTTTTTTCTTTTCGGTAGATGAACGATGGGCTAAAACCATCAGTAGTTCAAGATTTCTCGTGTCATTACCAGAGACTCGCTCAGAGCCTTTGACCAGGTCTATATTAATTCATTCGAGCAAAAGACATGCCCCACGGTTCGACGACTAGACTCCGCATCACGTCCCCTGTACGAAGGTCAACTTCGAAGTTCGCACGCGTTACCCCTTTTCGATAGCTCCACGGGCTTTGCGGAGCTTGATTTTAAAAGCCCAGATGGCTTCACAGCTGATGCAGAAGAGGCAGCGTGATGCAGGGCGAGCTAAAGGCACTTCAAAGCAATAGAATCATCTGCTGCTTTGCGTTAAAAATGCCTTTCATGGGTCAAAAAGCCGGGCCAAAAGTACTTTTTCGAGTGAGAACAATCGGTGTCATGTCAGGCTGTCAGCAATGCATACAAAAGCAAACCCAATCTCTAATTTTAGCAATTCAATACTACAAAGCAACTCGAAAGTTGAACGTAACCCGCAATCGGCAAGTTTAAGGGCGCCCAATTATACATCCCATATCACATGAGAAGAGTAGAACCTGATTCTCGCGGTCGATTTTTTAATGACTTATCAGCAACCCAAAGCAGGACGATAGTAATTTAAAGCCGGGGAATCGGTACAAGGAGTTGACGGTATACATACACACACGGATGCGGTTCCAAGGCTCACGACAAGAACCGCAATGTTCCTTAGCCAACATAAACAAACATGACAGCTAAAGCGGCATGGCGAGCAACATTCGCACCATCATCCGAACAGAACCATCACGCACACAAAAAAAACGAACAGGCATGTTAAATTATATAACCTGACCACTCGGAGATGAAGGAAGTATGATCCATGGACTCTCCCGGAACCTCCTCGTGCTCCTTTGGCTTCTCCTTTCCGCCCACCAGCCTCGCCGGGTTCCCCACTGCCGTTGTCCTAGGCGGCACGTTGATCAGCACGACCGATCCAGCCCCAATCTTCGCTCCCTCTCCTATCTTCACGTTCCCTAGTATCGTCGCGCCTGCTCCAATCAGGACCCCATCCCCAATCTTGGGATGCCTATCGCCACCCGCCTTGCCCGTTCCGCCGAGCGTAACATGATGCAGAATGGACACGTTGTTCCCAATCACGGCCGTCTCACCAACCACCACTCCCGTGGCATGATCGAACAAGACTCCTTTACCAATTTTAGCAGCCGGATGTATGTCAACGGCAAAGACATCGGATATCCGAGACTGAAGCGCAAGTGCCAGTGGCCGACGCGACTGATTCCACAGTTTATGCGCCACTCGTTGCGCCTAGTAGGAGCAGACAACAACAATATCAGCACCCTCATTGTCTAACCTCTCTAAATCAACCATCAAGACAAGCCCAGAACTCAAGCCACAGGCAAAAGATTAGCAAAATCATTTCTCAGTGCCTTCCTACAAGCTAAAAATCCGAGCTTGCACGCACAGAAACAACAACGGAAGGAAATAGGAAGTGGGTACAGCTCCTAATACCCCAACGCACCCTTTCTCTCTCTTCAAACGCAGAACCTCATCGGAGATCTGCAAGTCGAATTCCAGTCGAATCCCAATGAGAAGATAGCTTAGCTTAATTATCGCCTCGCATTGACTTGTACACGAGAAAGAGAAACCAAAATTGAACCCTGAATATTCTAATCCTACAATCCAGGTCACCCCTCACTTCACTATTCCAAACCGGAAATTTCACCAAATAGAAAAAAAAAACAAAAAACAAAAAAATTGGAATCAGATTGATCTCGTAAATCACGCTCGAGAAGCAGTGCAGGAAAATCATCGGCCTCAATCTAACGACACACGAATTGCGGAGACGAGGAAATCGCGATCGATGCGGGGGCGATCCCTAACCTGGCACGCGAGGAAGCCCTTGTAGTTGAGGAGGCAGTGGGAGAAGGAGACGCAGGCGGGGTCGCGGGCGCGGGCGGCGCGGAGGTCGGCGACGGTGGCGGCGCGGAGGGGGTGGTCGGAGGAGAAGGCGCTGAGGAAGAGGTCGTAGAGGAGGGTGGAGAGGAGGGTGGAGGAGCAGAGCTTGTTGCCCAGGTGGAAGGAGAGGGACCGCGCGAGGGAGGAGTGGGAGAGCACCGTCGAGTAGAGGAAGCTCGCCAGCGCCGGCTCCGACTCCGCGTCCCGCCGGGCCTCCGCCTTTATCTGCGTCCACACGAACTCCTCCTCCTCCCTCTCGTAGTCCGACGGCTGGTGCGGCTGGTGCGGCGGCTGCGGCTGGGCCGCCGCCGGCGTCTGCGGGCGCAGCTCGCTGGCCGGCATGGCGGTGGCGGTGGCGGTGGCGGTGGCGCGGAGGGCTTGAGGATTTTGTGGGGGAGAATCGAGGGAAGGCCGGAGGCCTCGGCCGCTACTTAATGGAGTTGGCTTCCTGATGATGTGGAGGCCTCGAGCAAACATAAATGTGTATATATATATTTTCAATCCACTCGGAAATGTAATTCTTTTTTTTTTTTTTTGAACAGAAATGTAATTCTTCATTGCCTGCACACGTAAATGGTAATAAAAATCTCGATAGAAAAAAATGATCAATACAACAAATAATTCCGATATAAATTTGCTCTAAATTAATTTTTATCAAAAATCTTAAATTGATTCATTTATGACAAATTTACCCTCCATTAATCCCGTTAAATTTTACCGTCAAATTACTAATTTGGATTACATATGGCAATTGACGAATATATTAATTAGGTGTATCGGTTTGTAGTTTTTTATGTTAAATTTTACCGTCAAATATGTTACAAATGTATAAATTTGGAGGTTTTTGTGGTTGAAAAATTAATTTGGAAAAAAATTATCATAAGTATATCAGTTTATGAAGTTTTTAGTGATATTAACCAATAAAAAAATAGCTATAATTTTTTTTTTTGTTTAGGATCAAACATTTTATCATCTTGAAAGTCCCATAAATTGATTGATTGAACATTTAAAAAAGTTATCGCGTCGAAATCAAGCGTTTAAATTATAAGATGCTCCACTGCCCCCCTCCTAAAGGACTAAAAGTAAATTGGAGATTCGAGCTTATTGACCTTTCCTCATATGCATAGTAACAGAGATTGCATGGGGTGAATGCTGGAAGTAGTTATTTATAACTCGCCACACATCAAACCCAATGTCTAGTTCTAGAAGGGTTAATGAACAGATGATTCAAGGGCACGGATGTAAAAGCCAACTATTTGAAGAGCCGAGAAATATCCTACAAGTCTCGTGAATTAGTCATGTTGAAACCTTTAGACATGTGCACATGGTCTTGATTGAGAGCAGTTTGCACATAAAAGAAGTTCGTACTTAATTGGTAAGATTCAAATGGGTAGCCAATCCCTCCAACATCTTACCAACTCCGCCAATGCTAGAGGGTAAAAGAATTCGATCCTTTCTTGTCTATTCTTCCATAGCACTATAAAATTAGGATAAACTCACTTGGCTACATTTCTTATTTGATCCATGAATGGTGTCGAGGCACGCGTCGAGTGTGTGCGCATCACGAGTGGGCCAAGTGATGGTCACTTGGCTAGATTTCTTATTTGCATTGAGTAGTTACAAAAAATATGTGAGTTAGCTGCCGGCCCTATATCCCCTTGTACGGGTATTTTAGCCATAGGTTCTATAACGGGACCATGAATAACGGGACCATGAGCAATGACAAGAAATGTACGCTGCAGGTCTACCCAAAAAAAAAAAAAAAAAAAAAAAAAGTTGGGATAGAATGTTATTGCATCCCTCAGTCTCTTTCAAAATATATGTATTATTTTGTTGCTAATAGATAATAACGAAAATGCTTGGTAATCTCTACGCCATACAGGACGAAATGGTCCCGTTCTGTAGTGGCTTCGCAGCTCCTAATACATGGAAAGGTTTGATTCGCCTCATCAAGTCGAACATTCTCATATCCGGGACCATTCACATAATTTTTGACTCCGGGTCATATTTAATACACGTGGATACCAATTTATATTTTTTTTATTCGTTTCTCTACGATTGAAGTGTAACTCCATGTCAAGTAAATATGTAAATGATGATGTCCTTTAACTGCGTGACACAAAAGTTAAAATTAAAAATCAGCTGTCTAGTCAGCTGAGCATAGCCCATAGGATTTCGACCACCCAAAAAAAAAAAAAAAATCATAGCCCATGGTATCACTCACGGGGTGGAATGTGATAAAACTAATTGAGCAAGAGGGAATTTTAATATTTATTAAAAAAAAAAAGTTTATGGCTTCTTCACCTTCTTTGATGCCATGATTATTAATATTAATATGTATTTTTTTTTTTTTTTTTGCTTTTTGGTGGTGTAGCAGAAGATCAGTTCATCTTCCTATCGTCCATTTTAGGACGCTTCAAAATATATACACAATTCGACCCAAAAAAGAAAAAGAAAAAAAAAAAAAACCAATTCGAGTTTCCCGACTGCGTGCATTTTCCACTTCAAACAATCTCAACTCACGTTGCGAGCATCGTCTTTATCTTAAGAAATTTTGAGATTTTTTTTTCAATGAAATCGCGGAAAGAGTAATCGTCGCATTTCAACAGTGAAGTGCGGATAACTTATGGACTATGAAGTATTGACACTCTCTTGGAGTCTTCATGTCATATTAGACACTCCGACACATGTCCGATACTTAGTCAACATGTATCAGAAAATCCGATACCTGGTCAACTCTCTCAATACTTTCCGACACTTGAGTCTGGAATCTCAAGATGTGAGTTCGGAATTCTAACATGTAATTTCGACATGCTCGGGGTCAATTCTAAAAATTTTTACTAAATGAGTGATCAAAATGTAAATATTTTAAAAAATAAAAATAATAAAAATAATAAATGGGGAAATAAGAAAAATTTAGTTTTCTTTTCTCTTCGACACACTCGATATGTGCGTCCGGAGTTTGAATTACTTATTATTATTTTCCTCTAAGTTTTATGAATTATTAGAATTGAATTGAATTTGTCAAATTGAAACAACAGATAATATTAACAAATCATAGATTAATGTTTTTAGTGTAAATTCATTCTATTTTATTATCTATTATTTATTTATTTGTGAATTTGAAATCAAATTAATTTGATTCAAATAATTATAAAAATGATAATTTATTATATGTAAATATAGTATTTAATATACAACGTGTCTCAACGTGTTGAAATTTTTTATTTTTTGAGAAACGACGTATCACTATATTGTGTTATGTCGTGTCACCAATCGCTTGATAGTATCGGTTCTACTTACTTTATAGATATGCTATGATGCTAGTGATGAGTTACATTGAGCGTGTTGAGAAGTGTACAAAGGAGTTTAAATTGTGCAATTTCATAAATATGAAGTGCTGTCTGCTAACGTAATCGCTTACGTTACTCGGGGAACACAAGCTTTTTGATGTTTCCCCAAAAAGAAGACATGTTTCAGAAGAAACACATTATTATCTTTCGTCCTACTCGAGGTAGCTATTACTATTAGTAACTTTAAAGTGTTTCGCCCGTGATTCTCGAATCTCTTGACATTGTCAACGGAGCTGCCGTGCTTAGCTCGTCATTCTTGGATCTTCAGATATCGAGTGTCTTAAAATAATTAAATATTAAATCCTATCTGAATCCAATAACTTCAATTTCGAAATGATCTCACGTGGCATTTTGCATGGTATCGGAGGCATATTTCACGAGTTTTCAGATATTTTCACTCTTTAGACTAAGGTTAAAGTTTAATCTATATGTGAGGAAAAGTGTTAGAATAATATATTAAACTTTTAGAGTGATTAGTAGTGATTCCTCAAAAGGGTGAATGAAGAATGATGGCTCGCACATGTCGTGGGACTCGAAGGCCACGAGAGGATGCCGTGTTTTTGCCATATTTTGGTGGCAAAGTACACACGCAACCACCCTTCTCTGCAAGTGCAACGCACCGTGAAGGGAGAACGATGTCCGGACTTGAGATCCGTAAACAAGATGGACTTTGCTACCTCAAGATTAACCCTCTCTCTCCCCCGGCACGTTTGACATGTACAGACTCGTCCCGATCATCATTAGCAGTCCGATGCCGCCTTTCTTCGTGCGAGGTGTTCCGTCTTGGTCGCGTGCCAAGGTCCAACAGACGAAAAAGACAGCGACGTAACCCATCATCGTTCGTCGCATGATGAAGTTCTGAGAAGGGTTGATTTCTGTCTACGCCACAATCAATGTCGTTAATCCTCATCACGGACCATTGGAGATGAAAGTTCAGTCGGCACTTGATGGTGTCGACACCTAAATATTCAAATAAAGATCTTCTCGCTCTATTCATAAGGAAAATAGAGACCAAACTCATCAATATCGAGAGAGTCAGATCTCTAAGCAAAATATTAATTGCGCATATTATCACATTCCTCATTGCATCAAGATATTAGGGACATTTAAATTTAGGAATAGCATTTACAGCTCGACAGACGGTTCGACGTGCAAGGGAAACTCAAAGACCTCAAAAAACTTATTTTTCTAGGGTTAATACTAGGGGTGAGCATTATCCGGATGGACAGTTCCCACCTTAAAATCAAGAACCGTTCACTAAAGACCAATTATGAAAAATCAAAACTAGGAATCGCTTGTTAGTTCCATTGATTCACCTGAGAACTAGACCGCCGATTCGGTCCGGTTCCTCTATTACCTTGGACTTCATCCACAAATGTAAGAAGGGCATGGTCCATGCAGGTTCAATGGCCACATATGTAATCAATGTCTTCCAAGAGAGATTCCCGCAAGCCTCTCCAAAAACACCTGAAATTGTGAGTTTCATTTGGAATTGGTGCAAGACTTGTCAATTTCATTTGGATCGCAATACGGATGGTGAGTGACCATGCCATAGTTTCATTCTACTGCTTGGCTTGATCTTCGCCAAGATTTACCCGACAACTAGGGGATGTATTGATAGGTCGACATGATAAGGGCTAAAGTAGTTTGACGGAGCAAGCATATCTACTTCTAATTACTAGGAAGATGAACATGAATCCATCACCTTTATAAAAGAACAGTGTACTTGAAAAATTAATTTGAATACATGTGTTGATCCAACTAAACAATGTCGAGCTCTTTCGATAAGCATCACAACTTCAGAGCAGTACACACACACCAATCTAATCCAAGTGGGTGGGTGGGCAGTTCCACGCTTAGAATTAGGAACATAATGATATTCACCAGTTCTAGTAAATTGGAATTGGAAACTAAACTCATCCCCATGAGAATCATCGTTCCGGGCCGATGAGGTTTGGTTCTAGCAATTTCTGGTTTCTATGCACGCCCCTAATTAATACCATGAAAAAATCCAAATTAATACATTTGTGATAAATTTACTCCAAAATAATTTTTTGACCATAAAAATCTCAAATTGGTACATTCGTAACAATTTCACCATCCATTTATTTTCGTTAAATTGAATTAATACCATGAAAAACCACGACTACTATGCCTATGATAAACAGAGGGTAAAACTCTAAATTAATACATTCATCAACTACTACGTATTATTTAACTTAGTAATTAGACGGTAAAATTTAACAGAAACTAATTGATGGTAAATTATGTACCAATTTTAGGTTCTTGGTAATCAACAAATTAATTTGGATAAATTTATTATAAATGTATTAATTTGAGATTTTTTGTGATATTGATTATATTTTTTCAAATCAATTGCCGCACGAGCCTGTGCTTTACATAATTTTGGGCCTCTCTTTTTCCTTGCGCTCGCATCGACCGACAATCGGAACAAAATTGCAAAGGCGAGGAGAATTCGCAAATCATTTCAATCTTTGGAGACTCGATTTCGGCGGAAATTGATTGGAATCTCATGCGGTGGATTCGGGAGCGATTCGGTGGAGATTCGAAAAGGGAAAACATAGAGAAATATGGATGGGGAAAACGAACATTTTCCAAGAACGAGAGCGGCAGTCACGGAATGAAGAACATTTTCCCACCGTCGCCGAAGGCGAAACGCCACCGTATGTCTCGGCCAATTCCGCTTTCGCTAAACCGTGCGAGTGCACCGCCGGCGAACCTCCGAGACGTCACCGGGACTCACCGCCGACTCGGGCTGCTCCGTTCTGTCGTCGCCGGTGCCACTGCCGTCGTAAAGCCTGTCGCCGCCGCCTCTGCGGATGCTCTCGTGCCGATGGAGCGGGCGCCGTTTGGTCCGACCGAATCGTGTCTCGTGGTTCCCGAGCCGACCCCCAACCGTCCGTCCTAGACACCGACTCCTCTCGTCCCTGCAGGTCGTGTTTCTTCTCCAATTTAAGATTTAGGGTCGATTTGCATGTTCAGAATTTTTTTTTTTTTGCATTGATTTGTTTCTATGTTCTGGATTCGTGCATTTTCTCGAACGGAGCCGTAGAAAGTCGTAGAATTTGATTTTGCATATGTTAAGTCACTCTAGTTCGTGATTGCATTTGCATTTACATCGAATCATCAATTAATTGCAATATCTTCACATTTATATCCTTAGGTCTATATTATAAACTCGAAAGGATAGAAAAATCAACATTACACGTTAGTAACTTTGGATTGCATCTTCCTTAGAAAACAAGAAAACCCCAAAAACAAGTCTAGGAGAGCATATAGGGAAATTTGCAAATTTCATGTATGAGGAATCGAGATCTCCGTCCATATGTCGCGTTGTTATATCAAGAATGAATGATAATAATAATTTTGATTGCTCTTACTTGAATCCTGATATTTCGTGTGTATTATCTCATGTCTCTGTAGATGTTCTTGATATGAAACATCGAACATGCTTTTTTCAACTGCATCAGTCAAGATTGCATTTTTTTTTTTTTTTCATATTATTAGTGTTCATCATGTAGCACTTTAGTCTATACATAATAGAAGGTCTTTTCATACCTAGGATTTAATGCATGGCATGTTTTCAGGGCTAGTTTCATTCATGCATATTAATAAGATAAAGAAAGACTTTCGAAAATTAATTAACATCTCATATGGATTGCATTTTAGTTATATAATTCACTCATGTTTAATTCTACTTGATAAAAAAATGTTCATTTCATTTAGTAATGCATGTTGCATGTTTTGGGAGTGATATATCCTTAGAATCTAATTTTGATTTTCATGATTTTCAGTCATATAATCCTTTTGTTTCCTAGTGCGTAGGACCACGTCCCAGGGCTTGATGGTGAGCTTCGCTTAAGCTTGCTTGGCGCATTTTCGGTTTCTTTTCCTTTATTTGCAATTTATCTACTCCATTAATCATGGGGTGTCATCTTTATTATTTGTGATCACTTTCACCTTTTAGTGATTTAGGTATAGGATTCACAAAAAGATCGTGTGCAAATAGACTACATAAAGAGAAAAGGTACCCGCTAATCTAGTCTCCATATTCAGAATTTATGATTCGTAGAAGTAAGGTAGACTTCCACATCTTACTTGTTTGATTTCTAATCGCCCCATAAAAAATTAGTGGCGACTTCAAGTTTGGTTTTATTGCATTATATAATCGAAAATCCAAGTTTCAATCGGAAAGGCTCGGGAGAGCTCACGCTGAGTAGGAGCATTCCTAGCCTTCATCCTGTCTTAACAATCTATTAAATTTCTCTCAGTGGTTCACCTCGAGAAAGATTGCAATAATTAGTGACAGGAGTTACGACAGCATAACATGTAAATCATACAGAAGTTGACCATCTGTTTTGATGAATAACTGATGGACATTTCCGGTCCCCAATCTGTGCAGATTATCTAGAAGAAGAGAACCAATATCTATACACTTCAATCATCCTCCAGAATGACTGAAGGAGTCAAACAGGAAAAGCACCACTTCCTTAAATGGGATTCCTTGCATTTGGAACTACCATACCACCAAGCTCTAACAGAAGGTTAAGTACTTTGTGAGACCGCGCCGGTCATAGTTCTGTTCTTCCTTGTGTTGGTTTACCTTAAGAGCATTAACTTAGTTTTGCCCCATCAACAGAAGCAAGCCGTTGGTTTAACTGTCCTGGTGCCGTTGTCTGTTCTCTATGTTATAATTTAGTGACTCGCGGCATTCTGCATTGTCTTCAGCTGCCAGCATGTTTCTTTTCATCTAACCCTCATCCCTTTGTGATGCTCACACCGAACCCTTCCTCGAACAGGTCTCCTTGTGCAGAACATGCCATCGCCAAAATCCACTCCACATACGGTACCATAGTTGTTTTTGACATCCACCTGCTGTGGGAAAACTTCTACGGTGTTTCCCAGTTCATGTATCTTAGCTGTATGATCCCACGACGTCCTTGTCAGCTTATCGTGAATGCCATTGGATGCTCCTCTTCTGCTCGATACAGAATCTGACGCTTGAATCCTCATCCCCTTGTGCTCGCCACATCTTTTCCGCCCTTGTACTGGTGGTTTTGTACAGGGAAAGCCATCTTTCAAGATGACCCCACAAATAGGAGAGCTCTCAATAGATGGGCAGGTACCCAAGATCGAAATGTCATTAGCATGAGATTCACTTATAACTAGTCTAGGCAGCGATTCAGCTGTATGATCCCACGACGTCCTTGTCGGCTTATTGTGAATGCCATTGGATGCGCCACTTCTGCTTGATACAGTATCTGACGCTTGAATCCTCATTCCCTTGTGCTCGTCGCATCTTTTCCGCCCTTGTACTGGTGGTTTTGTACAGGGAAAGCCATCTTCCAAGATGACCCCACAAATAGGAGAGCTCTCAATAGATGGGCATTTACACGAAATAACAGTGTCATTAGCATGGGATTCACTTATAACTAATCTAGGCCAGGATTCAGCCGTATGATCCTGCAATGTCACTGTCGGCTTATCATGAATGCTGTTGGATGCTCCTTTTCTGCTCGATACAGAATTTGATGCTTGAATCCGCATCCCCTTATGCTCGCCACATCTTTTCCTTCCTTGTACTGGTGGTTTTGTACAGGGAAAGCCATCTTCCGAGACGACCCCACAAATAGGAGAGAAGCTCTCATTAGCTGGGGAGGTACCCAAAATCGCAGTGTCATTAGCATGGGATTCACTTATAACTAGTCTAGGCCGCGATTTGCTAAACTTGAAAATTCTGTTCAAGGAATTGCTGCTTTCTCCTCCAGTCTGGGGAAAGGAATCTTTCTCTGAAAGCAGCTTTCCATTGATTCTAATGCCCACTTGCCTGGGACGGATAGGAAGAAGCTTCCTCGCAATGCCAGAAATGCAGTATGTGCTTGAAGCGATTTCCTCAAGTTTCTGAAAGATATCGCCGGGCCGCCGTGAACCATTACTGCCTTTGTTCCATGCATAATCAAATGTGTTCAGAAGTGAAAGTTCTGTTCTCTGAGCATCTCCCTTATTATTCAGCTGCGAATATCCAATAATTAAATATGAAGGATAATTTTAGAATATCAAATTAAAGAGGCAAGAGTTTACCCAAAAAAACTGCTTTGCAGCACACTGCTGTAAATTCTATGGGTGGTTCCTTCTCAATGGTTCTCTAAACTATCTAAATCTCATATCTACTTCCTTATTGACGAAGACAGCATTACCCTACCTTCACCATGATACAGACTGCAAGTTCTTATGGCAGAGCATGAGGAGATTTCTCATCAATATGATGATGGGAATGGACTATGTTCCAAGGATGAACATTGACTCGGACTTTCCACATGGGATGTATATTTCGTTTGAATGTATTTATCCAAGTTATCTAACACAGCCATTTTGAAGAACCAAAAGCTCAGAAAACTCCAACATTGAGCATACTTTTGTTCAGAACTCACACTTCAGCTCATGAGAGAGAGTGAATAAGTCAATAATATTGTAGATTCTTCCGCATGGCCTGCACTATACTAGCATCCAAATTCAATGCTTCCCCATAAGATGACGACATTTTCCTACGGCTTGCAATTGCAGACAGGTTTAGCAAGCATACTACTGAGGCAATCAGAACAATTCAACTGCGGCAGTTGATTAAGAAACGTACCGAAGCCCATCGGAACACGATGGGGTAGCCTCTTGACAATACTTCCTCAAACAACCCGAGCTGTTTGGTGGGACAGGATGTCTTGCAGTCAATTTCGCAAGCAGCTGACGAGCACCTGCCCAAGTGAGCGCCCGACCGACCATATTGCTGGAGTCTGGTCCTGACACAGTCCGCCTTCCCAAGGTAAACCACGACTATATATCGCGGGTCGAGCTTGGCGATCTCACGCCCCAATTTGGCACGAGAAGCGGCTACGCCGAGCTCATATATCCCCGGCCCCGGGCTTTTCGGGAGGTTATGGACCCGGTACCTGGCAGCACCTTCCTTCCCCAATGAATAATCTTCCCAATCAGTAGGTCCTACGAGCACCTAAGGACAAAAGGTCGCGCCACGATATCAAGAATTCAAGATCAATTCATCACATGATATCAAGAATTCAAGATCAATTCATCACAAACACGACAACCGACCCTTACGAACCTCCTCCACCCAATTCGACCTCCACATATGCCAAGGAGTCGCATTGCGAAGTAAAATTAACCTCAACCTCCATCATAAAAATTCAACTACTCGGAAACGAAAAACAATCCTAAAGCATGAACCCATGTTCAGAAATTGATGATCGAAATTTTGTTTCGGGCAAATCGAAAGGACGATACCTTCCAAGTGGCGAAGGCGGAGTCGTGCTTGGTTCGTTCGCAGTCTTCCCTCCTCAACCTGGCGACGACGACAACGTTCGGATCGCCGCCTCCCATTCAAACTCGCGGAGTCGTACGTTGAGGACCGGACCAAGCAAAGCGTCCTAAGCTAGGGAGAGCGGACTTCAGACAATTTTAACGTAGTGACCACTTTGACCTCGTGGCGCGGGAATAATTACCGGTCGGGCCCTCGAGGAGGAGGGCTCAAGCCCAGTTCGTCGTTTTCGGCCATGAAGATGAGTCCAGTGGGCTTCTCTCTCTCTCTCTCTCCATCTCCATCTCTTTAAATTAGGGCCATGCAAAAGAACCAGAAATCGCCCGGTCTCTCTCTTCAAATTAAGGGCATGAGTCGCCCTAATCTCTTGGAACGTGATTGGAACCAACGGTTCTCAAAAGAAACGGTCTGATTCTCGATTGAAATCGATGGATATCAATCCAATTCCCGATTCTAGTTATGGAACCACCCACCCACTTACCGAGACCGAATTGGTAATATATAAATATATATTTAATTTTTAAGAAAAAATTTAAGAGAAATGAAAACCCTAAAATCCTTAATCTGAAGCTCAACAATCATTAACTGAGTACTCATCTTGTCTTACTCTCATATCATATAAGTTGTCTCTCTATGTCTCATCTACGTCCTTGACTCTTAAACTCAATGTTCATCGACTCACAGCATCAGCTCTCAACTTTTAATATAAATCAAATCTTTTTACTAATCTTGTAATTAAGAATTGTAAAGTTTTTTTTTTTTTTTTTTTTTACTTTGGTTTGTCAGAAAATGTTGCACTGAGTATGTCAAGCTTGATGGAACCAATTCTATGGACCCATCTAAGAACCAAATTAGACCAGTGGTCCGGTTCTTGGTGGATCCATGGAATCAACAAGCGGTTCACAATTCCAACTTTTCAAAACCAATCTTTATTAGGCGGTTTCAAATTTTGGTATAGAAATCACTCGTCCGGACCATATTCATTCTTATCTCAGACCTTGCTTTTTTCACGAAATGGAATCTTATGATCCTTGCTTTCTTTACGGAGCACGCCCGTGGAAAAAAGCGCACCCACCTTACTGTTCGCGAGCCTCGCTAACGACACAATTCGCACCAGCTCTCGGCGGATGATGGCCATCCGGGCCAAAGCAAAATCAACTCTTAACACTTTCGGCAGAACACGCAAACGAGGTCGGACGAGGGTGATTTTTCCATCGCCACCACCATCACCATCATCATCATCATCCCCATCATCTCGTTCTCGTTTCGTGCAAAAAATCTCCCTTTCCCCGCATTGGCGTGCACGTGCACGCTTCTCTTTGCGGCCTTCGACCAGGACCCGCCCCTTGCCGCCTTCGTTGCGTTCGTGCTTTGTCACTTTCTATCCTCAAAATCTTTTTCTTTTCCATGCATGATTGCAAAGGTGCATCAAAGTTCTCTCCTTTCTTCTTTTCACCATGCAATATGCAGTAAAGGGTCTGTTCGTTTTCAGCCTAAAGCATCTTTTTTTTCTTTCGTCTGTATCTTTCCCATACTAATTTTCTCAGTTATTAATCATAAGATTAATAAGATTTGGCTCGGCATCTTATAAGCGCTCGAATTTGAGTCTTATGTTTCAAACGACTATATCAAGTTGCGTGAACCTCTAAGACAGGGGAAAAAGAATGGAAAATGTTACAAATGATCCATATATTTTTATTTAATATGCCATTTTGTCCTTGAACTTTCAATTTGCTCAATTTGGTCCCTGAACTATTGATAAATGTCTGATTTAGTCCCTGAACTT
Source organism: Eucalyptus virginea (assembly GCA_014182375.1). NCBI lineage: Eukaryota > Viridiplantae > Streptophyta > Magnoliopsida > Myrtales > Myrtaceae > Eucalyptus > Eucalyptus virginea. The sequence continues at coordinate 28,345,912 of CM024523.1, read as the reverse complement.
TCGTTTGGCTCAATTTGATCCCTGAACTATTAATAATGTCCGATTTAGTCCTTCGTTACTGTTTTTCCTTTTTTCCTTTTTTTTTTTTTTTCTCTCTTCTCTCCACCGGCTCCGGCGGAGGGAAGCCGACGTCTGGCGAGGGTTGCCCGACGCTAGGATGCTCCCTCATCAGATCTACGAGGGAGCCCCTCACCCGACGCCGGCGGAGGGAAGAGAGAAGAAGCAAAAAAAAAAAAAAAGGAAAAATAGTAAGGAATGATTAAATCGGACATTTATCAATAGTTCGGGGCGGTGATGAGCGATCAAGTTCATGGACTAGATTAGACATTTATTAATAGTTCGAGGGGCAAATCCCGTCAAGTTCGGGGCGAAATCGCGTTAAGTAAAAGTATAGGGATCATTTGTGATATTTTTCTGAAAAAGAATGCCAATTCATGCTCAAAGGCTGAAAAGTCCTTGTAAACTCGATGACCAGGTGAGTCAACTCGGGGTTCCCATGCGGAAAAAATGGAATCTTTGAAGGAGCGCAAGAGCATCTACCAGAGACTTCATGTGCATTTGGATGAAAGAAGACTTTTCTTGGACTTTATGTCTTTTCTGCTTCCGTCCATCACTCACCTAACGTAAACCGTCGCCTAATACCTTTGAAACTTCCAGCTTCGGCCCCCCAAAAATTAATAAAAAACGAACGGAAAAAAAAAAAAAAAAAAAAAAAGCCAGCCCTCAATCATTCACATTTACATGGCCCAGCCAGAGGGAAGAATACAAAAACTAGGGTTTTGCTTTTCGTGATGCAGGTTGCTGTTGGTTGCTCTCCATCTGATATTCTGTATCCATTCGGCTCGTTGAAAACAGCCATGTGACCTAACCGCGAATTGACCTCGTAACAAGGATGTTCGCGCTCTTTCAATTTGGAAATCGATGATCGCGGGTTCAATTCTTATTGTTAAGAACTCGGATCTAAGCAAAGCTTCACGGCGGTTCCTCTGGATAGCCAGTCCATCAAGATCGTGCCTCGAGTTATAAAATGAATAACATCGTTGCCAATCAATGGAGCCGGGTAGAAGAGGACAGGAATAACAGCGACCTTACAATGACAATGATGATAGAGGCCGAGGATACGGACAATCATAAAATAGGAGGAGGTCGGCGCCATTAAAATTGCACACTCAAACCAATGTTTTGGTCGCTCCATTTCTTAATTACGAGGCTTCTAATTGATTAATGCCCTATATTCGCTAATACCTTACAGCCAAAGCATTAGGGCGGGAGTTGATGGGACTTGTCGGACCCGGAAATTCAACTCTTCTATTGACAAATTTCTCAGCAATTGCACTGAGCAACTTTTCTTTTCATTGAGAAGAAAATGGGGGCGTCGATCGTAAAAAAGATACTCGACCGAACTCGAATGGAGAGATATGAGCTTCGGATATTCCCATCACGTCGAGCTAGAGATGATAGTGAAGAGTATCGGCTTAACCCAGTACGGTTCTTGCCCTAACAAAAACCGATCAAAAACTAAGAGATGAGATCCATCAAGATGTCCAAAAGGGTCCAGTGGCAACAAAAATCAGACTTCACTCCAAATTTTTCTATCGTAGTTCGGGTAAGTTCGGTTTGTAAAATCTTAAGAAAACTAGAGACAAGCTCCAATATATGTCGGAAAATATATATGAGAGCCCTCCAAAAAAACCCCTTAATTCATTCTGGTAATGTACCGAAGTCAAAGTGTTTGTTGTTCGGATCAACAGATATTCAGACTTCAGTCAGAAGATTTTCTCCCTCTATAAATATATGTATGTACAGAAGGACAGCTAGTTGAGAACGAGGATCCTAGGGCTCTTGTAGCTTTTCCTACTTTCCAGCTATCATATTGAAATCACAGGCGAACTTAGAATAATGTTCCTGAGGCCCACTCTGTTGCATTATAGATCATGTCCCATTGAAAATGACTAGGATGAATTTCTTTGTCATTTCGTTGATTGATCCAATCAGACTGTTCAAGCGCGGTACATCAAGGATCGCATTTTCTTCAACAATTCAAGGAAGTGTGTTGTTGTCAAGGCACCCTATGCTTCTTCAAATTCGAAAGTTTTTTTTACTATTCATTGTCGTTGAAAAAAGTAATTCCAACAACACGTGATGACAAAGATTAAATTAATCGAAATATATTTAGAAAATAGTAAGATTTGAAATCGGCATATTTGTCTAGATTAGAACACGACAAGCGAAAAGGCTGTCAAAATCCAAAACTCAAAAAGGGATATCTTAAATAAGTACCTTATCGATGACCGATGATTAGTAGCCAAAATGTTCGTTTTGGGGCCAAAAATTCAATACTGTAAAAGATGTAAACTCCTCCATTAAGAGAGGGTACCTTGGTGAATAGGTTTCTATAATGTTCTTGAGTAGCCAAACGTAGGGAAAAGAAAAGGAAAGCCAACAATAATTTATCGAAGATATATCAGCCTGTTTCAAATTCTTGATTTCTTTTTTTCCACCAACTTCGCGTTTGACTTGGGAATTAGGCAGTAAGCGACTTGATTTTGTGCTCTCATTGCCATGGGGAGTTACCAACTGATTTTGTGCTTTACCTCTTACATTTTCCAGGAATTCGACATTGCGATCTACAAAAGTATGTGTTTCACTTGGAAAGATCCCTTATTTAGCATGTGCCACTTCATTAAATTAACCGAATAACTCGTGTTTAGTTTCACTTTTTCTAGATATCGGACATACTATGTGATAGCACAAGAATTGAAATAAATTTCTCCTAAATGGGAAATGATTATGAGCAAAGATAAAAAGTTGGTAAGAAATGCATATGGGTATACAAGGAAAAAAACACTCAACTTTATCCTTAGAAAGAGGGGACATCAAACAAGCACAAGAAAGAAGATGGAAGGTGGGTAGGCCTAGGCAGAGGCAAAGGTTTCACTGGCCAATGAACACTGCTTGATGTCCTCAACAATGATGATGAGAAAATGTTAGGATAAAGATGTTGAAGTACGACAAGCAGTTCCCCACGCACAGAATTCGATCGTCCCCACTTTAACATAATCGAAGATCATTAAGCATGTCCCTCGGACAATGAAGACCGATTTCTAGACATTTGCAAAACACTGCAAAGTTCACATTTTTATGGGATTATTTTATTTGGGTGTTACCCCATCCGGCTCCATCGCATTCATCTCTGCCTTTCCTCTCTTCCTCCTTTCTTCCTTCCCCTTTTCTTTTGCTTTTTCCACATTTGCTTTTTGGGGATCGGCGGGTGTCGTTATTCGTGATTGGAACGGAGGGGGTGGTTGTTTTCTTTCTCTTTGGTTTGTTTCTTTGGGGCTTTCTATTTTGGCGCTTCTTTATTAGGATCTGATGTGCAGGGCCGTATCAAAATGAGCAGCTTCAAAACGAAGCTCTTGCTCTTTGCTTTCCCTTCTTTCGCTCTGCTTTGCTTTTGCCTGAAACCGTAAAGCGCGGTCTTACATGAGAAAAATGTTGGACCAAGTTTGAGAGAGAGAGAGAGAGAGAGAGGGCATGTTGTTTCACATGTACTTTGTTAAAGGAACGATGGGAAATAAAAGAGAGAAGCAGGTGATCAGATTCATGTAGATGAAAAGGAAAGTGTCTTGAAGTGCACGTCCTCCTCAGGCTCTTTTCTCTCTTTCAGCTTTCCGTTTGGGCGTAGCAGAGAACAGCCATCGTCTTGGGGGTCCATCGCTGTTTTGTTACAGTGATCAGTCGATCTTTTTCTTGGTCGCTTAAAAGCTGGACCAAAGAAGACTTGAGATGGGTTTTTGGTATAAGTGCTGACGAGCAATAATTATTGTTGTGCGGAGTCATAATTCAGATCCTTTTGGAGAGGTTTGAGTATGAAAGATAAAAGCTCTTCAGATGGAGTTGGGAATGGAAAGGTGGTGGTTGTTGCCGTGAAAGCCTCAAGGGAAATACCAAGAGCTGCATTGGCGTGGACTTTGACTCATGTTGCTCAACCTGGGGATTGCATCAAGCTGCTTGTGGTCATATCTCACTCCTCAAGTAAACCCAGATTCCTTTGCTTTTCCCTCTTTCGTTCTTCCTTTTTGTATGTTTCAATTCGTTTGCTCCTATGTTGAAAGAGGGGATTTTTCTTTCGCACAAAGGAGGTGGAATAGATGTGAACCTGCGATTTTGGTTCATGGGATTTCACATGATTTCACATGATTCCCGTTTCCATGTATGCATGCTGTGTATTCCCCTGTTCTCTTTGCTGCTGAGTTGGGCAACTAGTGTGAGAACCTGATCTTCGTCAGAAAACGTTATCTTTACCTGCCATGAAGCATCATATTAAGTTCGATTGTCTGTAGAGATCTCTCGGTTTTTCACAACGATGCAGTCTCTCATAAGTTTCTCTTCGACAAGAGGTGAGTCTGAGGAAGAACACAATCGAATTGTTATCTCGCGGAGGCCGAACTTCTTAATAAAACTGAATTTGCTGTCTTGTGGACTCCTTTTCGATTGATCTCTTTTTTTTTTTTTTTTTTTTTCTCTTTTGGCTCGAGGTTTCAGTTCTGTAGCACCGCGATGATTGGAATTGAGGTAATCTTTGCGACTGATGTACCCGGTGTTATTCCTTTGCCAGGTAAAAAGATGTGGATGTTTTCGAAGTTTGCAAGTGACTGCACCACTGGTCATCACCGGTCTATCTCAGAGATCAGTTTGGATGAGAAGGACGACATTGCAAATTCATGCTTTGAAATGATGTATGGACTCCACAATGTCTATGACCCAGACAAGGTCGGTACATTTGTCTCCCACTCTTTGCATCTGTCCATTTAACCTTTCAGATTCCATTTAAACAATCTTGTTGCTCTTCTTGACAGGTCAAGGTTCGGCTGAAAATTGTTTCCAACACACCATGTGGAGTGGTTGCCGCTGAAGCCAAAAGAGTACATTCAAACTGGGTTATATTGGATAGGTAATGGTTACCTATAGTCAATTAAGGAACTGATACATAGCTGTTGATGTGGCAAAGCTGTTTTTTTTCTTAATTGCACTTCTAATACTTATTTTCCATCGACTTGTTTGACGAAGTGATCTGTTGCAATTGTATGGCAGGCGGCTGAAACATGAGAAACAGGTCTGCATTGATGAACTGCAGTGCAATCTAGTGGTCATGGACCGATCTAAAGCAAAGGTCCTGCGTCTCAATTTGATTGGATCACCAGGGGTTGATCCAGAAACATCTCCTTTGTCCTTGGTTGATATCAATGTATCTCATGTGGATGCTAGTCTTGAGTGTGAAGATATGATCCGAGGGCCACTTGTGACTCCCGCAAGTAGTCCAGAACACGAGTCACCGTCCACCACAACTGACATTGGAACTTCATCTATATCAAGTTCAGATCAAGGGAACTCCCCATTTCTCCTCTCTGAAGTCCACAGAAAACTACAGAATGAGTACATAGGTAAAATTGAAGTGAAACGGAATTTTGAATATTCTGACTCCGATGTAGAAAGTGAAAAGCTGGGTCCTCCTGCCATGTCATGGTTGGAAGATACTTTCAACCCTTTGGAGGATAAATCACCAAAGCCCGACGATAAAGCTTTCTTTAGCACCTATGAATCTTTGATGGATCAAATTTCTAATTTGGAGAGAGACCCTGATAGGGGAATCAATTTTAAGCTTGACATGGACATAAGCAGAAGCGTTAGGGAAGCAATTTCGTTGTCCAGAAATGCACCTCCTACTCCTCCTCCACTGTGCTCAGTGTGTCGACACAAGGCACCTGTTTTTGGGAATCCACCGAGGTGGTTCTCATACTCTGAGTTGGAACTTGCTACTGGTGCATTTTCTCGAGCAAATTTTCTGGCTGAAGGTGGATATGGTTCTGTCCATCGAGGGGTTTTACCTGATGGCCAGGTCATTGCCGTGAAACAGCACAAGTCAGCAAGTTCACAGGGTGATGTAGAATTTTGTGCAGAAGTCGAGGTTTTGAGCTGTGCCCAGCATCGCAATCTTGTCACATTGATTGGGTTCTGTGTTGAGGATGGAAGAAGACTGCTGGTTTATGAGTATATTTGCAATGGCTCTTTGGATTCACATCTTTATGGTACATGTTCTTCTGTCACTGATGTTCCATTTGAAATTTAAAAGCAGAAGCAGTAGGATGAGGATAGAGAGATAATGGTGACTATTCACCAAATACAAAACGTGCTTGTAAAATATAAGTGTAAGTTGATGTTGGATCCACAGTCATGTCCTTAACTTGGAAGTTTTTTTTTTTTTTTTTGCCCAGGACGTGATCGGGACCCTTTATCATGGTGCGCACGACAAAAAATTGCAGTTGGAGCAGCTCGAGGGTTGAGGTACCTTCATGAAGAATGCAGAGTGGGTTGCATTGTACACCGTGATTTGCGGCCTAACAATATTCTTCTCACGCATGATTTTGAGCCATTGGTATGACATGCTGTAACTGCATATAGTTAATAGTCCTTCATATGGTTATTAATCTCGTTTGTCTCTGGCCAATTCTGTCAATTAGCACTTCTGGCTTCATCTGCTTAATAACATTCATTTGATATCATCTCCAACTGCTTTGGCTGCATACCTTTGAGCTGATTCTTATCGCTGGATGTTAGGTTGGAGATTTCGGACTTGCGAGATGGCAACCCGATGGAGACATGGGAGTAGAAACCAGAGTGATAGGAACATTCGGGTACTTTCATGTTCTCTCTTGACCTGCGTTTCCCATCACGCACAATAATCAAAATCTAACATGGATAAGCTGCCATTATTAGGTACTTGGCTCCAGAATACGCTCAAAGTGGTCAAATCACTGAAAAAGCTGATGTATATTCATTCGGTGTGGTGCTCGTAGAGCTTGTTACAGGACGAAAGGCAATGGATATAAAACGTCCCAAGGGTCAGCAATGCCTCACTGAATGGGTATGGTTCAGAAAACTCTTGTACAAACACCACGTTCTTCCAAAGAAATGATTTCGTCTTCAATTATATGCAGGCGATTTTTCTCATCGTTCAGTTTTGGTGCAGGCACGGCCATTACTAGAAAGACGTTCAATCAGTGAATTGATTGACCCGAATTTGAACAATTGCTACTCAGAGCAAGAGGTTCATCGAATGCTGAAGTGTGCTTCATTGTGCATCCGGCGGGATCCTCAATTAAGGCCTCGCATGTCTCAGGTTGTGTACATCTCAACTTGTTTTCAAAAGTGTGTGAATTTACTGCTAGAACTGAGTTTTCTACAATCTCTTTGTTAGCGATAGTAAAGCACTAATGGAATGTCTATCTTTAACTGTAAAAGGACATGCACTTGTGCCTAAATATGTGATGCATATTCCTTAACACATGCATGCTTGAATGAACTTTTTTGCAAGTTTCTTTGCATGTTTTCTTGGGCCTTTTAGGCGTATAGTGCTCTCTCTGCTTTGGAAATATTCACCGGCACAAGCTTAAGACAAATATGATTTTCAGCTCTTCTACTACCTGCTCATTGCCCCTTTGCCTTTGCTTTAGGTACTACGTATGTTAGAGAGCGATACTACCTTGAACTAGACAGAGAAGCAACAATACTCGCTCGTTGAATCAAAAATATAAATGGAGCATGCACGTCAGCATGTGGATGGTAACTGATGGCAACGCTAGTATAACAGTGCCTCAGATGTGGGTATTGGAACCTAGGTACTAAGCATTCAATCTGACAAATGGAAGGCGAAAGTCCTCATTTTCAGAAGCATTTGTAGAATGTCATATTTGGGGTTTGTCAAACCGAGAGGCAGATGGAATACCAGGAAATTTTCTTTGACTACATTTGCAACAGGAATGTGAACTGCCAAGAGATGGTTGAGGTGGAAACTCTCGTAAGAAAGCACTACTTGTCAGTGTTCATTCAAAAGAAGCAGCATGGGACGCTCCCATGTATTTGCAGCTTGAGTTCTTTCTTCACTGTCTAAAATGGAATGTGATTGCTTTTTTAGCCCTACTGTATGAGCTTTATCTTGGCAAATATTCTGAGGAAGTAGGCCCCTGAAACTCAAGGCCTGCTTCTCGACACGCTAGGAAGATCTTTTCAGACAGCAGTAGTTGCCTGGAAGGAACTATCTTGACAACGGAGTTACTTCAGAATCAGCTCAAGAGCTTCTTTTTCTGGACTTACGTGATCTGCCAGGATCTTTTCCCGTGTGTTGCGTGTACAGTGTGTCAGTGACTGGAAGGAGTGGCTCACATGACCGGGTCGTGCGAAGTGTACCCTGTGAACCAGCCAAGCGAATGCAGGAAGCTTCTTGCTGAGGAGGTGGCTTTGTCATTTTCTTGAAGCTCCTTGTATTTTAGAGTAGAATGGGTAGCTTGTATCTTCTCATTTGCTAAATTTTTCACTGGAATGACATTTTCACAATGGTTCAATGAATTTTGAGGTAGAAAATGACTGAATTTTTAGAGCTTAAATCGACGCGATAAAACAGACACGGAGCTTAAGTAAAATCACTGTCAATTTGTAAAGTTAAAACAACAACCTCGGAGGTTCCAGTTCTACTCAAAAGACAAGATTTTGAACCTAGCAGCAAGATGAATCCTTTCAATGACTCGTACCCAGAATCAATCCACAACAAAAGTTGACAAAAATGATCATGCCTAATCTTGGCAATCGAGAGATTGTGGCATTCAACTGGGTCAACTCGAAAGACAAAAAGATGCGATTTTTTTCCTTTGTGGGTCGAAGGACCAGTCGTAGAATGCCTCCATTACCGATCCGGCCACCGTCATTTTGGTCTTTCGCCATTATCACCACTCCAGCTGCGATCGGCCCCGTCCGCAGAAGGGCGATGGAAATTCAGGGAAGTTACCCGAGCCCATTTACGCTTACACCACGACGGGCCATTGGGTCCACAGGTCTACTGAGCGCAACCCACTTTAAACGTCGTACGTCCGAGCATTTGTCCGAAGCGGAGTTTGAAATTTCAACGCGAGAATCTCCCTGTCGCCGCTGAAGCTGAGCTCCAGAGCCATGAGCCTGCTCCTCAGGGTGCGCAGCACTGTTGCGTCTCTTCATCGCTTCTCCAGAGCCCTCTCGAGTATCTACCTCGTTCCTCTCTCTCTCTCCTGCTTCGTACTCGCGAGCTCTTTTAATTCGAATGGCTTCTCATGTTTGTGGATGCTTTGCCTACTTTATGCAGGCGTTTCGGTTTCAGAGCACAAAATGGCGGAACCTGTGCTCGAGACAGATCCGTGCTCCATTCACCCGGCTGCGGTCGTCCACCCAAACGCCGTTATCGGCCAGGTACCTTGATGCTTCTCAAGAACATGCTCTTTTGGCTTGTATCGTGTGATCATCTTGATGGGTATTAGGCTGGGGAGGGGAAAAAAGGAAAAGGATGTTTCTTGCATAGAAGTTGCTTCTGGGTTGAGATTGTATGGAACAATTTGTCAGGCACATGTCTCTTTGTGTGATTCCATTTGTTTGAGCAAGTCTTGTCTTTATAAAACCCCTGTTCCTGGAGAGGGTCGTTCTCGTTTTGATCATTCCCATGTCGTGATTTCAGGGTGTTTCAATCGGTCCTTTTTGCACTGTGGGGGCTTCAGCTAAGCTCGGCAACCAATGTCAGTTATACCCGGGAAGCCATGTTTTCGGCAACACTGTCTTGGGTGAAAATTGTGTGCTCTTGACGTGAGTTCTAACTTTTACATAGGTTGGAAGCTTATGTGCGAGTTATGTGAAAGGCACTCTCCTAGTTACATGTATATTCTGAATTGCGTCAGGCAGTGGTGCTGTGGTTGGTGATGATCTTCCGGGGCAAACAGTAATTGGATGCAATAACACAATTGGTTATCATGCTGTGGTTGGTGTGAAATGCCAAGACTTGAAGTACAAGGTAATAGCAGTTTCTCATGTGATAGATAATGTATTGGCCATATTGTGACATAACCATAAGACACATGTCATATGGCATTATTAGGTAGTAGATCAAGTTTTGGACCTGGTAGTTCTACTAAAATCTTCCATAAGCATATCAATTCCATTATTTTTGCAGTACATGTATAATTCTAGGCTGTTGACTATTGTCTCAGTTTCTTTGGCATCAAAGAGCCACTTCTAGGTTCAAATTTTAATCAAGCAAGCTGTTTCTAGGTTTTCATTTCCTTTGATCTTGTACTGTGGCAGTATTTAGAATAAAGATCTAGTTTATGGATGACCTTGGTTTGGGATAGTTTCACTCCACAAGAGTAAATGGCACAGAGCATTCAACTGAAAATTGCACGGGAATAAATATTTGACCTGGACATTCTAATTCCATGTTATTGTTTTCTGGCAGTGTGAACAATGCTTATTGTTTTTCGTGTTTTAGGTTTCACATTTTGCATCTGATTGAAGTAAGTATCATAAGATTGACTTGGTGGCATCCAAGCTAGAAACACTAGCTAGACTAGTATTACTTAAAGAAGTTTTTTCTGTTTTTTTCTTTTTTGGCTTCATTGGCATCTTGTTAGTTGATAGTAGTGGAAGCCAATGTTTCTGTGCCATGGTCCAAATGTGAAGATCAATGCTGGGTTTCGTAAAATTATTTGTCTAATTGCTCGACATTATTCTTCTTTGGGTGTGGCTTTAGACAGGGGATGGATGTTTCCTTCACATTGGGGACAACAATGAGATCAGAGAATATGCCTCCATCCACCGATCTTCAAAATCAAGTGATAGAACTGTAGTACTCTTGCTAATAACTTGCATTACAAATTATGGAGCCTTAGATGCTTACCCTGTATTTTAACCCTTACTTGCGTTTTCACCAGGTGATTGGCAATAACAATCTTATCATGGGGTCTTGTCACATTGCACATGATTGCAAAATTGGGAACAATAACATCTTTGCAAATAACACTCTTCTGGCAGGCCATGTATTAGTAGAGGTAAGTTGCAAGATTTTCTTTTCTCAAAGTTTGAGTAACTTGTCATTGTCATCTATATTATCTTGTGACTGCAACATCCATCCTGAATTTATTGAAGCATTGCAAATGTAGGATTATGTCCGTACGGCAGGCGCCATAGTAATTCATCAGTTCTGCCATGTCGGCTCATTTGCTTTCATTGGTGGTGGTTCTGCGGTATGTCATTTTCCGAAATCATTAGGTTCTTGAGCAGTTTGTTTTGTTTAGAGAATGCTTTATACAGCATTGCCTTCAAAACACAAGAATAGAGCTATGAACTGTTTCATATTTATGCTATGTTGCTTGAGTCAATACACTGTCTAAACATCATCATCAAAAATTGATTCTGCATGTCCATAGATTTCACAAGATGTACCCAAATACATGATGGTGACAGGAGAAAGAGCTGAACTTCGAGGTTTAAATCTTGAAGGTCTTCGGCGACATGGATTCACGACCACAGAGGTTGGCATGAAACACAGTTTCTTTTACATCTTCTAAAGGTCCTAGATTAAGTGGGTGAAAGATTGATTTATGGTCTAGTGATGATATCGTTCATTTACAATTCTGAGTGATTCTTTTTGTACCCTAGAATTTTTTGTCAGAAGAGACCATGTAAGACAGAAGTACTCAGTGGCATGTGATGTTACTTTAAACGGTGTGTGAAAAGGTTTTTGTTTTTGGGGTTTTGGTGTTTGGGGGGGTGGTGGGTGGGGGGTGTTGAAGAGAACATGTAAAATGTGGATGGCTGTCATTACACAAACATGCTAACTCGTTTTAAGTGGAGAGTGAGACTACGATTAGCTCAAATGCATCTTTTGGAGCACAACAATTAGTAAAAGTTTAGATATCTGATCAAATTGAATACTTTGTCATAGTTTTTGCCTAAATGACATACCTGTCTATGTGGTCTTTCTGCTGCAATCAACATCTGTAAACACTTGGATGTGGATTTGTGATTCGTGATTGATTGATCTAGATGAGGAGCCTAAGGACAGCTTACCAGAGGATATTCATGCCATCAGATGCCAGTTCTGGGGGTTTCGAGGAACGTCTTGCTGAAGTGGTACACAAAACCATGATTTATATTGGCTTAAATTATAGTGAACTTGAAATGCTCATGGTGGGGTTAAATCTACTCTGCAGGAACAAAATGAAGTATTGGCACAAGTTTCTTCTGTGCAGTCTATGGTGCAGTCCATTCGTGATTGTTTTGCTGAAAATCGCCGTGGAATATGCAAGTTCAGGCACTGGAATGGCTGATTAGCTATGTTACAGTTGGGTAATTGTCTTCATTCTATACATAAGTCACTTTACATTTTGATGTTCTTTGTTAATTTCTTTTTGCTGATTTAGTTATATAGTAATGTGACAGTATTGTTATTTGTATCTTTGTCTGGCTTCTGAAATTGTGGAATCATCAGTGGAGATTCAATGCAAAAAAATAGTAGATGTTACCCAATTTTTTTCCTTATTTCTATCGAATACTTGTTTCCTACATGCAGCTTTTCTTTTGGACTGAGGCAATCATATTGTACAAACTCGCTTGACTCTTGCATGAAGCTCATTAAACTCGTTTGAAACCAATTTGTGCAGCTTCATAGTGATCATTCGTGAAGCAGTCGCCATGAGGAGCAAGAGAACCCTCCATTTTGGCTGGAACTGAGCCCACAGCATTGGGTGAATCATGTAATAGGACTTGAGAGTAAGTTTCTTCAACTTTGTAGGTGAGTCAAATTCAAAGAATTTTTCTATTTTCCATTTCAATATCATGATGTTGGATTGCAATACAGCTATATTCCAGTGTTGTTCATCTGTGGTATCGGTTTATTACAGTTGAAAAAAAAAACTGTGGAATCATTTTAATTAATTTATATGGTTCTTGATCATTGGTTGTACTGTTTATTCTGAATGCACAGCCAAAAGGCACTCTTTCTTTCACTGCTTAATGGCGTAACAGCTTATGTTTATATATGTCATGGAATTGTTGGCTTATTGGAGAACTGTTTAGAGTTTTGATGAAATTTTATGACAATAACAGCTACTACTCATGTGTTTTGACTGGTTATGCAAGAAAGCACTTGAATCATTATTCTTGCTTTGGTTTGAGTCAAAAAAACTGTGGACATCTCCCTCTCTATCGTTACTCTTGCAGGACGGTTCTGATATAAGTAGAGAACTTCTTTCCTTCTAACTGCAGGACATAATCTGGTAATTCATGTCTATGTGTTTGGAGTAACTGCAATAGGAAGGGGTATTGTTAGTACAACTTAGGTGGTATTGCTAGGAACTTCATTCCCACTTCAAGCATAAAAGTTAAACCCCTTTTATTCTCTTTTTATATCTTTTGTTGTCTGCCCTATAATCAACCTGGGTCTATCACCTACATAATGTATCGCTATGGAACTTTGTATTGTTGAGAAAGCTATTAGCCCATCTGCTAATCATTGTATTTCTTTGAAATGTGGATGCCCATAAACCATAGGTCTCTGCTTTAATATGTTAGAATGAGGATTACTTCTTGTACTTACATCATTCTTATATCTTTGACAGTGAGTGTTTACATTCTTTCTCACATCTGCTCAACTCTAAGGTGCAGTCAGTCTGCGAAGCAAGACATGAAGTTAAGTTCCTGCCAAAGAGGAATTAGCTGGAATTATCATGAGCAAATGAACTTGAACTCGTACAGCAACTTCATTTTTTGTACTCACAGTCTCTTAAAATTCATCACCTATTATTATACATTCAACTCTCTCCTCTATGCTCTCTGTTCTTTTTAACATTTGAGGCCTGAGCTGTCGTTTCCAGGAATAATGCTAGAAACTGTCCTGTACTTAACATGCTAAGATAAGAATATGTATTCTTATGATAAGAGATATATATATATACACACACACACACACACACATACATACATACAGATGTTTTGCTATTAGCATGGCTATTGTTTATCATGTGTTGACCTCAGCTATGACATGCCTTGAAAAGGCAAGCTTTTTCTCTCCCATTTCATTTTCCTTCGCTGGCCGAGACAAAAATGCCAAATGCTCCGAACCAAATGTCTAGCGCCTCTTGTCATTAACATGCTCGGTTCTTATGTTGTCGCCCGCTGGGGGCTTGTCGATAACGTTGTGCTGGCCTGATTGCAAAGAGTCGCTGACGTTATGGTTCGACAGAAGCTAAAAGTACGAATTTTTAAGTCTCGAACAATCTTTACAACCCCCTTTTTCTCGTTCTTTATATCTCCTCTGTTTCTTCTCGCTAGTCCATTATTCTCCCCTTTGTTCCCGTATGTAATGTTGAGGAAGTAAGTCGTGATGCAATGCGCAGCATATAGTTTTCAGCGACAATTATTGTACATGTCCAATTTTATATTCAGTGAGATGGCGACTATGTTTCTGCAAATTAGGCAGAACCAGCATTGCCTGAAAGGGCCACAAACGCGTTTGCTTAATGACCAGGATGACCATTTTAAATTTTAATCAGACCATACTAAATATTTGTATCGGTTTCGTTTAGTAATATTCGCTTGTCCTTATTTAATGACTCAAGATTTTGATATAAAGTGATTTTACTTAATCTTTCAAACGTCTGTTTTTAGCATGCACACGATGCGTGTGCACATTGTCACGTAGATGCTCACTTGCTATTTTATAGTAAGCATTGATTAGGAGCAGCAGTTGAAATTGCTACCTCACTCAATTCTTAATTTCCGTTTTTTCAGCATGAACTCTTTTTTAATTGGGGGATTCAAGCAGGTAATAATACAGAGGAAGAGAGAGCCAACCGCCCAACGAACATTTATCATTGTTGATTTGAGGAATGCGGATTGGTCAATGCTAAAATATGCTTTGCATAGTTCTGATAGGGTGCTCCCATCAAATTGTTTTCTTATCCAAACCAAATTCATATGAAGTAAGGAAAAAAAAATGAATTAGGTATAGTAATATCTTTACTAATGTCTTTACCTATGATCTACCCATATAAATTATGTATTGCTTGGTGAGAGATAGCTCTTTAGAAAATTAAACTTTCTGCTTTCTTTAATTTGTTTCTTTTCATTGTGATAATTGTCTTTTCCAAACTGTAGGTGCAGAGAAGATTCCATGGATAAGCAATGCCAAATATCTCAATGTTGAAAAGCAAGTTTCAAGTCATTTGTAGCTCAAAAACAGTTGGGAAATGAATATATCCTCCCACGTGGCATCCATGATCATTGGAAATATTAATTTATTTATTTTACTCAATATAAAAATCTCTCCATAAGTCGGCCATTTATATATGAAAGTGAAAGCACCAAGACAAAAGAAAATGACCTAGTTGGGTTAAAAAATGAAATATATGTTCCACCATGTTATGTCACCGTCTCCATCTGCGTAAGTTTCGAGGGCCACTTTTGTTTTATCCTCTTTGCTTGCTTTCTATGGGGAAAGGAATATACCTGATGGCCTCATTTAGGCACAACACATTAATTAATCTTTTCTTTTTCTTTTCTTTTTTTACCATAAGTTATCCAATTTGGATTGACATGACGGAGTATCTTTTGCTAATGTCACTGCTTAGACCGCACTAACTATGGATTTTGAATGATGTGGAATGCTTCAAGTGATAAAGGAATGAGAAGAGAAAATCCGTCCATGGAGAATTCGAACTGTGTCCTATGAATTGCCATGAACAACTGAGCATAGTGACCTACCGAGCATACTAAGAACCAATTGTCAAAACAAAGAAAAAAGCCTTGAGGAAAAGGATTTGCTTTGGATGATATATGATTGATAGAAATATATATTGCAATTATGTCATTCTTTAGCAAAGGTGAACGACAGGAAATAATAATCTGTCATTCAAGGCACATTATAAAATGTTTATTCTATTTCGTCAATGTACAAATCCTCGAAAGTCTACTATAAAGTAGGGCTGAACAACCGAGCTGATTTAATCTGATAACCAAACAGAATCAACCTTACCCAATCAATTGAAAACAAATTCACCCAGGGATCGGGCAGTTTCGTCACAAAACAGGAAATTGGCCTTAACCAATTTAGTTCTCAATTATCAAGAATTGGTCTTTAGCTTTTTGTTATTAGACATTGTTCAAGAAACAAGAGAGATATGTTGCAAATGGGTTTGGAACTTGGAAGGCTGGGAAATCCATCCAATCCCTTGACCAGTATATCACAGTTTGTTCCCATGGTATTTTTTTTCCTAAATGATAGTTGTATTACTTAAAATTAGGTCTGATCTTCCCAAAAACCAATTCTGACGGGGTAGCTGTCCTAGTTCTTGGGTTAAAACCTATCCTCTTTATAACCCACCAACCCTAACTTGAAGTCCGATCAATTTACGAATGGATATGGATCATGTGATCATCCTTCAATTATTGTTTTTTTTTTTTCCTTTTTCTAGTATAAACTTGTGACTGCCGCTACTTACTATCTAATCTTTATGTCGATATGAGTTTGGAGAATCCTGAACGGTTCTTCGGCGAGATTTATTCAACCTCATTGGGCCCACTTATAATTAACTTGGGCTTTCTTCCGAAGAGAAAATAATAAAAATACAGGTTCAACTAACCTCGATGTTGAAAAACATCATGTGGTGAAAGGCTCTGGAGGACTCTCCTTTTTCTTACCTGTTGTACTACAGGGTTGAACGGTTGTAACGTGACAGATAATGACAATACTATGGTACGATGATTCTAATTCCGAGGAAAAGGTAAGAGTTTGTTGATCAACGTGGACTTTCAATGTTTTATTTTAGGAGGGTCTTTTTCATTTCACTTTTTTTGCAAGTCATCCAAGGCCAACAACTTATTCCAAACGATAGGGAGACGATTCATTTTGACCTTCTGCCTGCCATTATTTATCTTTACAATGGAAAACCCCCAATATATATATATTACCATAAATTTAGTGTTTTCTCGATTCACTAACAAAATTAATATCCATGCAACAAATTTTAAGTGCATTCAGTTGATCTCCTCAATGACTTTATTTAGAATAATTTGATGTTCTAAATAGTTTATTTAATTTGGAGAACCAAATTTGCCTGAGGCATATATGCTACAAAATAGCTCCTCAACCGACGAGTCTTTTCAACCTTAAATTTCTAATATCTGGATTTTACAACACTCAATCAAGTTTAAAGGAGGAGAATATCCATCATTTTAGCATTTTCTTAGAAATGATAATGGAATCT
This sequence comes from Eucalyptus virginea, assembly GCA_014182375.1. NCBI lineage: Eukaryota > Viridiplantae > Streptophyta > Magnoliopsida > Myrtales > Myrtaceae > Eucalyptus > Eucalyptus virginea. The sequence goes on along the minus strand of CM024523.1, from coordinate 28,328,795 downwards.
AGTAAAGCAATCGAAAGGTGATTCTTTTGGAGCCAGCTCGAGAGGCTTCCTGCCAATCAATTAGCTATATGCAATTAGCTATTCGTAGTCTAATAAAACTGATCGGGTGCCCTAGGAGGCTTGGATACCTATTGTTAAGATTCTGTCCTTGGACATGAAGCCATTCCAAGAAACACATTGGCCTATACTAAGCCAAAAAATTATTAACGTATAGTTATGAACACGATTAATGTGATGAACATATCAGTCGATTTTCCAACGAAGTGATTACGAGAATACGAGGAAGCAAAATGTCATTTTGAATCTATATTATTCTAAGCTCTTATTGGCGTTAGATATGCGAAATGCTTTCGAGACATGCTCAATAGTGTGATCAAAATCAAATCGAAGATCAAACTGGATCCTCAAATGGTGCAGACTCAAATCAATTTCGAATGGCCGAGAAAGACCTGATCGGGAATTGGGTTAGTCCTCGAATTAATCCAGCCGGTCTGGCTCATTTCTCCAAACTCCTGCTTTTCCAAAAATAAGAGCAAGAGGAAGATATTATCATTAGAAAGATACCCCATAACGAAAAAGACTATGATAAGATGAGAGAGACATGAGAAATGAGTGAGATGTTTACTTATTCCCGTCTTTTTTTACCACAATTTGAGGAAAATATCCAACCTAAGAATAAACAATGTCCGTCCAATCATCCCTCGTGGAGTGCATCACATTTCTTGTAAACCCCACGCCCCCTTCTCATCTTATATACCTCTCCACCATCCACCCACCAAGCCCCATCACTCATCGCCCCCATTCTCTCCCTCTCTCTCTCCCTCTCCCACCTTAACATTTCTGGTCCTCTTCTTTGTGTGGACAAAAGATGGGAAGAAAGTGCTCTCGTTGTGGGAACATAGGCCATAACTCAAGGACTTGCACAACTTTCATGGGGGCAGCAAGTGCTTGTGGGCTCAAGCTCTTCGGTGTTCAACTTGACCTATCTTCTTCTTCTCCTCCTTCATCATCAGCATCTAGCAGTTCTGCTCATCCTTATTCACTTGTCATAAAGAAGAGCCTCAGCATGGATCGCCTGTCTTCTTCCTCGGCCTCCTCCTCGTCTCCATCTTCATCTCTCTCCTCACCAAGAGTTCTTGCTGATGAACACTGCAATAAGACCTCCCTCGGGTATCTCTCTGATGGCCTCGCCGCTAGATCCCAGGAGAAAAGGAAAGGTGAGGGCTTGGAACCTCAGTTGTTTTATTAGCATCTCAACTGGTGTATGCTTTATTAATTTATCGTGTTCAGCCGATTGTATCATGAGTTCTTTTTATTAGCATCTCAACTGGTGCATCTCAACTGGTGTTGTCGGATGATTGAACTATTAGGAGTTCCATGGACGGAAGAAGAGCATCGGACATTCTTAATTGGGCTAGAGAAGATGGGGAAAGGCGACTGGAGAGGCATCTCCAGGAACTATGTGACCACGAGAACCCCAACCCAAGTCGCAAGTCATGCGCAAAAATACTTTCTCCGGCAGGCTAGTCTTAGTAGGAAGAAGCGGCGGTCCAGCCTCTTCGACATGGTTAGTTTTCGGTAACCATGTCACAAATCCTTACATTAATTGGGCACCAACCTCACAAAAAGAAAACTCAAAGTCTTTTCAAAAGCCTCATGATTCGGAGAATGACAAATAAACTGTTCGCTTGTGGTGTGGCAGATGGGAAGATGTTCTACTTTTCGCGAGCAAAGCGAACGACCGCGCTTGATCAGAACAAAGAGCTCTCTTCGATACGAAGTGGTGCCTCTTCTTGCAATGAGCACCTTCAGGCCTGGTGATGAAGAGAGCGATCGTGAGCCACGTGATTCAATTTCAAGACCTCCTTCGCTCTGTGATTTGGCCAATCCCTTGGAGCTGAAACCATCACCAATAAACCCCATAAAGAATCCATCACTGTCTCATGCAGCACCTGACCTAGAGCTCACACTGGCTGCTCCGATGCCATTGGACCAAAATGAAACCTCACCTTCCTCTCTTTTCATTGGATCCATTAGTGTGACCTAACCTAACAAACAACATGCATATACTATTCCTGGAAATATGCATGTGCTGTCTCTGATCTCTCATCTCTCTCGAGTCTCATTGGATCAAGAAGATCAAATGTGCAAATGTTTCTCGTGCTACGAATACTTCGTTTTTTCTCTTTTCTTACTGATAGAGGATGTTATTAGTGGAGAAGCAGAGATCTGAGGGTGATCAGTACTGTCTTTGAACGTTTGATTGGATCTTGCATCCATGACTTTCCAAGACGTGAGTTTTGTAGTTCACACCTTAGTCTGAGCTTCTCCGATCGGTTTCTACAGATAATTTTTAGGAATTTACAGCAGCAGCATCGATAAGAAAAGATCCTTTTCATGAACAGAACGACATCTGTTGCCAGGATCGTTGACGGTTAGTTATTAAGTCCACCATTCGTGCGACAATAAGATTAGACAAGCTTTATTAGATGCGTGCTTAAAGATTCGCACCATAAATAGATGACTAAAGTAAAATCGCATAAATGTAATTCTTTTTGACCAACTATTCACGTGCTGCAATTTGCCATTGCATTTCCATACCGTCCGTATGCCCATACCTTAAATAAAATCTTGTTTAACACAGACTAATTTCAAGGGATGACACATGTCTATTCGAACACTCCATAATATTTATCCGAATCAATCTTTTCAGATAAGATTTTACTCAATATGGGTGCGCACGTAAAGCGATTGGTCCCATCACGAGTTAAAATTAGGGTTTCCAAGATCCAAAAGAAGAGAGACAGCAATCGATGCTCTCACCTCCGACTCACACCAAAAGTCACGAGAAGATCCATCTTTTTCTGGGAGAGAGCAATTATTAGACCCTTGCCGTTTCCATTTTCGCTTGCTGTCAGTCCAAATTTAGAAGCACCAACGAAAGGACCAGTGCACTTTTTCAAGAAAAGGCACATGCCTACGTACGACACGAACCCCAGTAAATTACATGATACGTAATATAATACGTGCAGAGAGGCCAATAACAGAAAGGACAAAAGAAAAATAGTTGTTGTCGAGTATAAAAGCTTGGACCACTTCGATCTTGCAAATCGACAGCGGTGTCCTTTGCTGGAACCAGAACAATGATGAATCCATGAAGAATAAATATCGAGCAACGTAAAAAAGAGATGCAAACAGGAAAAAGATTATGAAGACAGTTTGGTTGAAATGAATTCGCAAATTGAATTGCACAGATCCAACAAATTGAGGGACTTAATTGCATAAATATTTAAGATTAAATTGATCATAAGGATTATATTGACAAATCATTAAAAGGTTTTGAACTAAATTAACAAATTATCGAAAAGTTTATAACTAAATTGACACAATTTAAAAATTTAGAACAAAATTGGCAAATCGTAAAGGAGTTTAGAACTAAACTAACACAATTGAAAGGTTTACGATTGAATTCGCCTCTATACAATAGGTTGAGGACTTTTTAGACATTTTCCTAGTTGTAGACCATTATTATGTACTTTGTTTCATTCAAACTCATTTTGTTCGAATTGCTCATGAAAGCAAATTCGTTTAATTAACAAAAGGGATTAGGTTTCCATTTTTCGTATATAAAGCAACAAGAAATTATGTGACTAGAAAAGTGACACATCTTGAAACGTCGACTGTCGCTACAAAGATAAGGAGGAAATGCAGCTTGTCCACAAACTTGAGTATGAAAGGAACCGCTTTTATCGATTCCTGCCGGCATATTTTATGTTCAATAATGGAGTAAATCCATCTCGTTTTGTACCTTTGTGGGGAACATTTGCAAGGCAGACATGAAATGTGGGGGGACCTCTAAATTTTTTGTCTTCATTTTTTGATTTATTTTCCCCCGGATTATAAGTACGTCGGTGAAATTAAATATTGACACATCTCATGAGACTTTCAGCATCAATCTCTAACACGAGAGAGATTAGCAACGTGGGCAAATTATCTTTCGCGCGCGATCACGAGACTCGTCAATGGAGTCAAACATCCGGAAAAAAAAAATGGGTCTTTGACTCAGGTAAATCAATACAATGATACCCGAGGAGAGTGGTTGTGTTACCTGATCTGTTTTAGCCCAACATAAAATGCACGTGTCGTTTAATGTTTGACAGTCGGGTCCAAAATCGGGTACCAATCATCTTTCAGAACGGAGAGAACGGGACATCGACAGGGCCTTGAATGGCCACCACTTGAACGTACCAAAAATCAACAGTCTCGACAAGTCTTTTCTTTTGGTTGCCGAAAATCTTTTTAGGTGAGGCTGCGTCCCCACATTGCGTCCGTGAGATTTTGCCACATTGGGAACCGCTTTTTCCATGAAAGGCCGACCTCTCAACAAGCTTTGCGAGTGCATTGATCTGGATGTTTCGGGAGGAATATCGGGCAGGACCCCGGACTCTCTGTTTTCTTCCGAAATCGTGGGACAAGATCTGATCGTCGACCTTATCTTATCCACCTGCAATTGGTTCTGCATCTTCTCACCTGTGATCTTTGATCGGTCCGGTCTTTTGCCGTGTCGGCACCGCAGGAATCCCGAATAGAACTAGCTTTTGCCTTTTGTCAACGCTCTTGCTATCTCGGGCCTAGAGCAAACGCGTGGCGCTAATTCCTAGTCGTCCCGGATATATCCGACTTGTCGTATTTGTAGAAATGCGGTGCACTTTGCTGGGACGGAAAGGATCATGATGCATTTAATAGTTCGCTTTCGAACGAGCACCGACACCCGAACCACCATCGTTTGCTCTCCAAAAAGGCCTTGGACCAACCTCGAATAAGTATCTATCTAAACCATTCGATTACACAACATGTGAAAGACAACACATTAGAGACTGCAGTCTTCTCCCTAAATGAATTTGTAACAACTTTTCTTGGAGCACTTTCTTATTCTTTACTTTATATGGGGGCGACCATCGGCTGGCCCATATCGATTTGAACTGACTCCGGTGCTAATAATTCCTACAAAGGTTCAAGTCATGTACTGGATATCTCTTCGGCTCACTTGTATAATCTCTGAAATCATCATCTCTCCCTTGGAAAAAAGGGTTTCAAAGGCAAAGGCTGCTACATTGTAAGGGAAAGAAATATATAATGCGACTAGAGGCGGCGGCAGAAAATGCCAAAATGTAATGAGAGCAAATATAAGTATATATAGCGAAACTAAAGGAAGCGCAAATGATAATGCAGGAAAGCGTGAATATGATACACTAGTGAGGACACTATATCAGATCTTTGTTAGTTCATATCCAAAGTAACTCGCCAAAGAGTTCAAAATTTTGAAGAGGGAAAAAATGAATCAATCAATTTGCTAAATGAAAGGAAAGAGAATATGAATTTTCTACCTACATTTCCATGAACAATATGTTACACTAAAGGCCACCAAAGAGACAAAAAATGACGACCTAGATCCAAAATTAGCAGTATATTTTCGCGTGTGAATCATATACACTCCCCCATTTTTTTTTACTTGGGTTACGGTTGGCATGCTGTTCGCTCTGATCTGATCAGAAATATGTACCGGAAGTAGGCAAACACAAGAAGAGCTTCACAAAAGGAAGAAACTGCATGCTCAGTCGACCTCCTTTGCAGTCTTAGGCACCTGTCCCCCCAGAGTATAAGAAGCCCATCAGGAAAAGGCGGGAAATTGCATTTCTGTGGGTTTGTGATTTATTTAATATCATGAATCATGAGGGCCTTGGACCATGAAGGTAATACGCTTAGCACTTTCTGCACGAAGGCTATCTCCTTTATATCCAATCTGGGAGCAGAAACCATATTAAATATACCTCAAAGCGGTTGCTCCAGCAAAAATTTGCCAAAACTTCTTTTAAATTGCACGGTTTGCACCGGTCAATATAAATATATAAGAAAAGAGAGAATAATCGTGTGCATGGATTACCTCACTGGGACTGTCAGGGGTGAACCAGCCCATCTGCACTCCAAGATGTACAACAGCAGGAATCAGCTTGAACAGAAATGGTGTGGTCACCTGAAAAGGCCCCATTGAAATGGTCATAAACATGCGCCTAGTGGTTGCAAGGTAGGATTAAGCAACGTGCTCCACAACTTTTAGACATTATGGAAGTTTGATTGAAGCGGGTCACTACTGTCTATGCAACATCTCTTCTAGTTCTGGAACAATAACAGTGACACAGGAGTCATACAAGATTCAAGAAGATTCACCATCAACGACAGTTCTTTTCCATCTTATTTGCAACATCCTCATTCACCTTGATAAGAAGTAAGAACAATATCTTGACGCTACAAATGATTTACAGGATACCAGCATCTTGAAGTCCAAACTAGCAATTGCTCATTGACACCAAAATATAATATGCAGCTATGCAGGGTATATTGAAAGACAGACAGTAAAGCTGATACATACCAAACTGAGAGCTGTGGTACCAAGCAGCAAGAGGTACAGTTTACCCTACAAACAACAGTAAACATTTTTAATTGCTTGGCTGAAAATATGCATATAACAAGTCCATACAAAATCATCTATTTTTTTGAGATAATACTCTGATTTACAAAAGATCAAAATAGTTTTGTCTCTTTCTTTTCCTTTGCTAAGCAGAAACATTTGCAGTTCAAGGTATCCAAACCCTGCCCCCACCCCCAATAAGGAATTTTTCAACCCCAACCTTGGGGCAGTACCCAGAGGTGAATGTTCCAATGAATGATTCAAAGGACAAAATATAGACAAAATTGATGCATCCATACTGCGTAAATTCCCAGCTATCCATTTGTCCGTTTCTCTTAATATATAATATATTTTTCTATGTTTTTCTTTAGGGACCAATAGACTAGAATAGAGACCCCTAAAGTTAGGCATAATATTACATGTGCTACAAACACAGAATTCAAACTATAATAAAGTGAAGCACAGACCTCAATTATTCGAAGATTAGAAGCACGACTAAGAAGGACAAAAGCAAATTCCCCAATCTGTGCCAGAGACATTCCCACCTGCGAATGAAAAATTAATTAAGGCAGGGTAAGGAATGTATCTAGAAGGTAGCCAAGAAAACACTATCTGGTAAGGCCTTACAAGAAGTGCAGTCTTGTTGTTATATCCAAATCCTTTCACAACTGCGGCCACAACTACTGTTTTTATGATGATCACCAATATAACAGCTGCTAGTAATATATCAACATGATTCCAGAGAAACTGAATATGTATCAACATTCCGATGCTGGCAAGAAAAAGAGCAGCAAAGAAGTTTCGGATAGGTTCAACCTGAAAAAGGACCAATGTAAGAGTGTAGCAATAGATTAAGTATAACAAGAAAAATAATGCCTAAACACGGTTGCAACAGAAATACAGAAGAACATGGCTACTGATCGAAGTCAACAGTTACAACTGGTATTCATGCCACCAAAAACATGCATGGTTTAGCAAACTATTCAGTAATGGTTTTCTGAATGTTGTGGGACATGAAGCAACTCTTTAAGTCACATTTAGTGCAGCCTACATTCATTGGACAAGAAAAATTCATCACTATGGACATTTCTTTTTGCTTGAAATTCTACATTCTCCATCCCCACTCCCAACCCCGCCCCCCCCAAAAAAAAAAAAAAAAAAAAACCACAAAGGAAGAAAAATATGAAGAAATATTGCAAAGCAGCAAAAGAAAATAGAAGAGACAGAGACTAATAAAAGAGGAAAAGGAAAGAATCATAAAGACAGATGCCAATTGCAGAATCATCTCTCGATATGTAAATAGGAAGCCAAAAAGAATGAAGTGATGTTGAATGTCATCCGCTGCTGTGTTTCATAAAACTATTTTAAGAGGGAAATTCATACTTGTTCAAGTGTGTGTTGACCTAGATCAGTCGTTGAAATCATCACTCCAGCAGCAAAGGAGCCCAGTTCAAGGCTCAGGCCCAACTTGTCACTACACTGAAACAAGGCTGACATATCATATCATATATCAACGGCATGGATGCACAAATATGAGTGCGGTATGCTGCAGATGACTTGATTCCATCCCTCGTGAAGCTTTACTTATTGCATTTGCACAAAGTTACATGTACCCATAATTGTGAAGGTGTTTCTAGATGAGTATTCAGTCATAAAACAGAGAGAGAGAAAATGAAGCTAACCCAAGCAACAAGCAGGCAGAAAGCCACCGATGCCAATTGATAAAGCTCATTAGTCTGCATAGCATAAGTTCTAGTCAAACAGTATCTAACAACAAAATATTATTTTCGAATGTAAACTGTATGCTTACTTGTGATGACAAACTGATCATAAGCTTAAGGAACCATGGTACACATGTACGCGACAATATCAACAAAATCGCCAAAAATGTAATTAGAATCACCAACCTGGAAAAGATAAAAAGCATAATTATAAAGGATTATAACATCAGTAATCAGCATAGCGAGAAAATTTAAAAAATGAAAATAACTTATGCCAGAGATCATTCAAGATGTCAATTTACATATCACCAAATGTTCTCCAAGTAGCTAACATAGTGTAAGTGCAAAGTTAATATTAACATTAGTAAAACACTTGTTAAGACCCACACACACGCCAGCAAACAAAACAGATTTTTGTCATTATCGCATAAAGCTTGTGAATCTTTGTTCGTGCATATATGCTTGCATTTGTATAAAACTAGCTGAAAATCAGCAGATCCAATGCTCACGATTTAGTCATGGATATCACTCCTTGAAGGATGCCAGAAGTGCCACCAAGGACTGGAAGGAGAGCAAACAGCAAACCAACAGCACAATCCTGGATACCAAAAGCTCAAAATGTGACGTGAGAAACAAAAAATCTCAACAAAATTCAATTAGCAAATAAAAAATATGCATACCTGCAAAATAAGGGTTCCAATTGTAACCTGACCATGAAGAGCACTTACACTATTTCTTTCCATCAAAAATTTTAAAACCTGCAAGCCCCAAGATAAAACAGGTTTGCCATTACAGCTTCCAAGTACAAAAGGGCCGACATGCGCAATAAGATTCTGCAAAATAGTTACCACAGCAGTCGAAGACATGGAGAGGAATGCACCAACAAATACCCCCTCTGAAGGTTTACCACCGCATAACTGCAAAAAGCATGAAGCCATACACATGAGGTCCCTCATCTCAAATACTTGAGCCACATTCACATGACGGGAAAGAAAACAAATTTTAAAGAAAAATTCTCTTCATGTAAAACAAAAGAAAAGGATTCAGATGTCAACAAGTAGAATCCTCTTGTTGCTAACGTCATCCCGAATGATCTTATCTAAAAGAACGTGATTTAGTACAATTCATGGTACAACATGAAATATTCTTTCACTAGAGAACAATCTATGTGCAAGATGTCCTACGCATATTGGAAGCCCTACAGGTAATCTTTTTCATTTACAGTCAGGCAATTTGCATGTAGTGGGTGCATCTTTATGCACAATCAATGCAAATGTCCTAATTATTTCAGGTGAAAGTCAAGTCCTTGACCGAAGGATGAGTCCACGGTTAATGTGAATCCATCAGTCATGATATATCTCAGCTCATGCAGAAAATGATTAGCATACCGAGGCTGTTATGCCGCACAAGCATATGAAAAGGAAAATCTGAAGAAGACCTCCCAGAACAGCAACTGCTCTAACAACTCGTAGCTGTAAAATGTCGTACAAGAGGATTTAGCATCAATTGCTAACAACATACAAGATGAAAAGGCTAGGATAAGCACAAAGAAATAAGGAAGGTAAGTCAAACCAACCTTAGTCGCTGAGAACTCAAGTCCAAGGGCAAAGAGAAGAAAAATTACACCAAACTGAGCAACTGTTTCAACCTGTGTGCATGTATTAATGACAAAATCAATATTAAGAAGGAATGATTCAGCAAAGTAGGGCAACCACCACCTTTGCAAAACAACTTTTTCTAGTCAAAAACCACATTGCTATGTCAAGATAACTGCTTCAACTGCATGTATGGACTAGTTTTCTATCAGGACCAAATCAAGCGTCTACCATTCTAAACAAAGCCCTCCCTCTCACAGGTACAACTGAAAGTTTAATAGAAAAAAGGCAAGCAAAGTGAAGTTAATATGATAAAGCTGTTCAAAATTTCCTCCTTTAAAACTGCAAAACTTCGTATGACCTTCCACAGACCTTTCTCAATCATTGTAAACACCACACCTTACCCCAAAGTACATTAATGTGGAAGAAAAGCATAAATGACCAAGCTCAATGATTTAAAAGAACCAACAAAAAACAACATGTAGCACATAAAACTTCTCAACTAAAATCTGAAGCTTGATTGCACTGACATAGCGCTCAGCATAGACACAAAACATCATACTTGCACCAATTCGTTAACAAAGTTAAAGCCGCCAGGTCCAATGAAAGATCCTGCGAGCAAATACCCAGTAATCACCTGCAAGTTTCAAGGATGATACATTACTTGAGAGACCCAATTAAGACTTAAGTAAGACCACAAGCCAGGTACTCTTAACAACAAGGTGCAGCTTCCACATGTGCAACCAAGAACGCCCATAGACATATGAGACTTAACTATAGGGTTTCTCTAAAACCTAGATAAAAAGAAAAGAAAAAAGAAGAAGAAGAGCTTGCAAAAACATACCGGCTGTCCAGCACAGGCAAAAGCGATGCCACCACAAGTTGCAGAGACAATGACAACTACAAGATCTGATATCAATCTGAAAGTATAGAAATACCAAAAGTTTGAATAAGCCAACACGACATTCCTCCACATACTAGGAAACATGGCTTGAGCACATAATCATATGCTAACCTTAAGTCCAACTGTAACACAGGGTACTTTGACTTTGGATTCGATATGATGAATATATTGTCCTGAACATAAATGTCCCGCATGATTGAGTTATAAAATTATTTTTCACTAAAGGAGAGGCTTCAATACAGAGAAGCAGACCTCCATTTGTGGAAAGGATTTGTGCAGTTTCCTCATAATGGGATAAGAAAAGCAGAATAATACAGAATAAAAGAGTACTCCGGACTCCATACATCTGATGTATACACAATATATTTCTTGTGTTACATACCTTCCGATCAATCAGCATTGGTGTGTCTTCTGGTCGGTTCTCATTATCCAGGTTGAAAACAGTATGTAGCTGGAATGACCTGACACAAGGCTCGACAAATGGCTCAGAGATCTCGTCAATGTATTACTAAGGCTGAGAGCCTCACAATAAAAGAATTATTAACAAAACCGCATAATAGAGAAGAAGACATACTTCTCCTCCTTGGTGTCATTCTTCTTAGACTTTACTCTGGCAACAGTTTCCAAAACTGCCTGATGAAACACAATATAGCACATTCCATGAATGTTCAAGTAATAGAGCCTATTCAAGAGGCCATTACTATAATACACAGCTAATACACAAAGCAATTTTAATTTTGGATCAGTAACAGAAAAATCATTTTTTTCTCTTCTAGGCTTGATCAACAGAACAAACTGCAATGACTCCAGCCCAGACTGCAGGTAGTTAGCCAAACTCTCCGACAGTTTTTTTTTTTTTTTCTAACTAAAGTCTTTATGCAGGTTTTACAAGGGAATCAGGGAGTCAATTACTTATTACAAATAGAATCCCGCACTGACTAATCACTATAAATCTATCTACAGAGTTCTGTCAGATGCAAAAATTCAACATTGTGGAAGTTTCTGGTCAACTTGCTCTCTAGCAAGCAAAAGATACATAAAGGATAAAGGAATAAATAAAAGCCTCATCAATGAAGATCAGTCTCTAGTGCGACATTTCATACAAATGATGCTAACCTGCTGCCCTGCAACACTGTTATTGAAGCTTCCAGGATCTGTAACTGCAAGAAACAAGATGGGATGGTAATATGCCCAGATGCATCATTAATCCCATGACTACCCCCCAGCAGAACCATTTTCCTCTATTTGAGAAAGGAAAAGTACCAAAGAATTGCAAAAGCAAGTTCCTTAATCACTTCCATATTTTCATCCTTCGTCCTACTGCAATTAAAAAAAAAAAAATCTGGAGCTGAAAGCTAATCCAACAGAATACTGCTGATTGCAAACTAGACCACACAGTACGGACGCGCTGAGCGCGTCGAACCAAAGAGTTTGAAAAATCAGCAGCCAATGGGAGATCAACTAAAATGCAGCAAGAGAGATCGACTGTCAACTTCGACCTAATTGCTCCACAAAAAGAGTAATCAATTCCCTCACATCACTCGCCAGTACCGACTCCAAACAAACGTCCTAACCGCCCCCCGGCACGAATCCGAAACCCTAGCCCCACCACATCGCCAAACAACAAAAAACGCGAGCCCAAGAGCTCAGATCTAGCGCGAACCTTCGTTCTGGTCGCTCTCGTGGAACTCCTTCTCGAGCGCGCGATCGATCATGTCCGCGAAGCTGTCCTCCTTGGATCTCGGCCGCGAGGCGTTGAACTCGGCGGCGGTCGCGTTGTTCTCGTCGGCGAAGGCGGCGGCGGCAGCGCCGGACTCGCCGGCCGAATCGGCCCCCTCCGCCGCCGCCGCGGCGAGCGGAGAGGGAAACCGGAGGAGGAGGAGGACGCATGCGAACAGCAACGAGAGAGGAGGCGCATTGGATCGAAGCCTCATTGCCGGGAGGGAGCGGGGGAAGGCGGTGGCCGGAGCGGCGGCGACGCCGGAGGTCAGGCGGCGGAGCGAGTGGCGCCTTCCCGCGTTCCGGCTCTCCGCTTCCTGCTTCTCCTCCGTCGTCTTCTTTCAGTACAGTGTAGGCGTAGAGAGAGAAAGAGAGAGGTAGAGAGAGAGAGAGAGAGGGAGAGGGAAATTGGCTATGTTTTTTTTTTTTTTTTTCGGTTTGCGTGGTTGGAGCTCGGGGGAAAAAAAAATGGAGGGTCCGAGGTGAAAGTACGGAAGAGCCCTTATGCTCTCCCGCGGAGCGGAGCGGCAAGTAGCCACTTGCGAGCCGCGATCCCCGCGCGTGCAGCGCGTGCAGCGCGTGCGGAGAATATGCTGCCGGGTGCTTATGCTCCATCATGCCATGATCATGAACTTTTTCTTTTTTATTTCACTTTTCCACTCTCTCTTTTTTTCTTTTTTCTTTTTTAATAATCACCTGAAAAGAAGGGGAAAATAGTGGATCTAGTGTAGAAATTTAAGGAATTATGGAATTTTCGTGATTATCAAATGTTTAGGATAGGAGATAATGATTGAAAAGTTTTGTCAACTCAATATTTGATAAAATATGGGAATTCAGAATGCGCAAGTATAGTTAGTTATCAATAATTAATGTGTATATAAAAATGGCGTGGAATATTGAATACCTATTTGTGTGTTGGATTTTCATTGGGCTGTCATGTTAAGTAGTTGCTCTCATACCATAAAGCGCAATCTTTGTCAATTTGCGTCCGAAACTCTATTTCTCCCTCTTTCTTCATGTTTCAAACGATGCAATTGAAAATTCATGTCAATTGAAATTTGATACGGTCCAAACTAATGGGAGAAAGGAATTTCCCAAAGTGAATATTAGTGTTGCTCGAAATTTTTAGGTGTAGCTGGATTGAAAAAAAAAAAATCTCCTAAATTAAGGAAGTTCTTGTAATTATTGGAAGTGGGTGAGCAGTAGGTGAATCATGGGTTACATCCATGCAAAAGCTTTAACTCGATCTTCCTGACACTTTTTGAGTGCACTTGATTAGCTAATTAGTTGGAATTCATTCCAGCAAGCAAAAGCATTTTTGTCACGAAATCAAACGGACGAGTTTGTATCAAAGACAGACTAAGTTAGCATAGATTTATCGAGCTCGCCACCAAAATTCCATCAAAATCAGTTAGTTCGACCAGTCCGACCAAGATATTTTATCATCTCATGGTTTTGATTCAACCTTGGGTTCAAGCTTAGGCCATATCGTGTGGTTCAAATTATTCTTTTAATTTTCCTTTGGAATGTCGAAATGCCAAGAAGATCAAAGAAACGCAAACATGGCAATGAAATAGATATCCTACTCAAAGTAAGTGTAATTACCGAGTTCTATCAATCTCGCAAATATGAATTGGATGCGGAATCTTAAGTTAAAGAAATATGTAACTAGTGTTCACAATTGATTCGATGTTTCCTTTATTTTTTACGAACTCCTCTCCATTTTTTTCGAAAATTTTCAAGGAATTAATGTGATTAATATGGAGGAACGAATAAATGCAATTGAATACCAGAACACCACTTCTAAGCTATCTTGCCATAAAAAATTAAAAAATTAAAAAAAAACCTCATCTCTATATAGGGTCTCAAGTTTATCGAGTAATTACAAAAGGGGAGGGTCAATACTTGCAAAAAATCTTAAATCGGTATATTTTAATTTTTGCATCATAAAAAATCTCAAACTAATACTCACGTGCCATATTTATCTCAAACTAAGTTGCACATCTCAAGAAATCTTAAACTAGTGTGCATGTGCTATATTTATGCAATATTCGAACCTGAGCAAGTCCTTAAAAGGCTCTGACATCCTGGAAAGACAAGATAGAGGCCGAGATCCGGGCCTCGATAAAGATACCGGCCCCATTGGCCGACCCGGCCACAATGCCCCTTTACGGGGTTACAGGCGGCCACTCCGAGTCCCGCGATGCCTTCCCTAGGGATGCCTGGGCGCGGTACAGGACAATCACGTGCCATATTTATCTCGAACTAAGTTGCACATCTCAAGAAATCTGAAACTAGTGTGCATGTGCTATATTTATGCAATATTAATTTCCTATCGCAAATATCCCAAAATTACCCCAATGTTAGATTGGGAAATATGGTAAAATCCATTAATTTGCTCTAAGAGCTTCCTTACATTTCGAAGATCCAGTGAAGTCCCTAATTTCACCCCTAATATCTTGACATGATATATAATTTATGGTATATACAGTATAAAGGAATCGATTTTGGATTTTTTTATACAAAAATTAGTGTACTTATATGGAATCATTGTAATTGCACCATGCGGAACATCCGATTTGAAATTTATGGAGACATAAATGCTGATGTTGACATATGGAAAATGATGATATTCAAATCAAATCCCAGTGACTGCAATTCTGAATCTCTGATGGTCAATACTGGGTTTTCAACAAGGATCAAAACTTTTTCCACAATTATTATCATTTTATATTATTTTAGTGGTTGGGGTATGATAGAAGTTCCTTCACGACGGAGGCAGAATGTAAGAGAAATCTTTCGGAGTTTGTTTGCCATTGCACTCAAGGAAGATTAGGAGCAGTTCTTTATATCTATATTATTATTCTTCATTATTCATTATTCATTATTAATTAATGCGATTTCTCTCTTCTTCTTTTTTGGGCCACCAGAAAATGATGGCGCGGTCTACTCCGTTCCAGCGTGGCTACCGTCCACGTGGAGGAGGAGGATCCCGACCTTTTTCTTTTTCTTATCTTCGATGTTACGTGTGACCTTTACGTGAAATCGAACGGAGGTGGTCAACTCTAGTACTACGCGATGACGACGCGTCACGTGTGGTCTGTCGGCGTCGCACGAGCGGAGGAGGCCCGGTTTAGATGGGCCTCCTCGAGGCCCATTCACCCCCTCTTGACCGGCCCATGTTGGAGAGGCCCAATGTCGTGTCGATCTCGTCTAGGAAGTCACCGGTTCTTGAACGGTGCGTTTGTTTCCCCAAAAACCTATGATTTGGACCAGGGAATAACCACTCGTGTTGCTTGTAAAAATGAATGGAGGAAATATATTTTCGTCATCCATGAAAATGCTTAGGTATAAATTGTCGTGAATGGTGAAAATAGTTTTCGTTGACTAATACTTTTAAGAAATGTACAAACCAACTATTTTTTTGGGAAATATTTTTCAAATCATTATTTTTTCTCGTATCGAGCATACCCTAAATATAGTTCCAATGACATCCAATGGCCTAATTCCCAACCAAAAAAGAAAAAAAAGATGCAACTTTAAGTCCAATCCAATTCCGTCTTAGATTTTTATTTTATCTAAAGAAAAATCTATAACTTTCGTTATAATCTCAAATCTATCCACACATTAAAAAATCACCATTGATTTTTTCAAAATCATCACTATCATGCCCAGTTAGAGATTTCATTATCAGAACATCAATTTCACATTCCTATGCAATAACAATAGTCTCCTGAGCCAGTGGCAAATTTTGAATGAGTAGATAGATTTGTGACTAGATTGAAAGTTTGAGAATTTTTTTCAAAAACAAAAAGCATGGGATATAATTAAAATTGAATATAAAGTTTGAATTTACAAAATCACAAAGAATGCTGTGAATATTAAGACCAATTTATAAAATTCGAGTGATGCGGTGATTCTTGCCGTTGGATTTCAAGCATTTTTACTGCATACAACGTCTTGTGTATCATGGACCTAAGAAAGTCCTTAAAATACTCAACAGAGAATAAATAGACGAGAGATTTACTTTAGGGTGGGAGATCCCGTAATGTCACCTCCCGTATTTCCACTCACCTAAGAAAAAAAGCTTGGGTAGGAATCAAGGGAGCCTCTTTGATAGGTAAAGTAGACTTCACGTCAATACTTTAATATTGGCTGTCCTCGGATTGGAGAGTATAGTAGCTCTCCATGCCTAGATTGAGAGGAGGGCAGGTGAAAATCCCACTATAGTGTTGGCGAAGCTCCGCGCGAGCCTTTCAACTGGCTACCAACACAGTACCCTTGGTTGACAGCTTGAGTTTTAGTGCATATGACATCTCGTGCATCCGGTGCTTGGCACCAAAAGCAATGCTCTTGGACCCGGATCTGACCCACCAAACTTGCCCATTTCAGTCTAATTTAATGAGTTGCTTGTTGACCCAATAAAGCCCAATTTGAACTTTTCAATAAATTAAATAACTCTCTTTTATTTTAAGGCTTATGGAAAAAACAAAAACAAAACAATGTGATGACTAAAGTAATGTTGTTTATATGTATTCAAAATCCGTGCTAAATCCATCTTTCCACACTCAAAAAGCCTAACCCAAAGAGTTCCCGGTTAAAAGCCTATTTAAAATCAATATATATATATATATATATACACGCACACATTAAGTCCTCTAGCAGATGATATCCAAATATTATTAATTATAAAACATACAAATAAAAATCCATTATCAAAGTAGATAGCAACTAATTAGTATAAGATTAAAAAGTCACTAAACATGAAAATAAATTTCATGTCATGAGTATCATACCATCTCTAAATGGCATATAAACAATAGAAACTTTTGTATACCAATATAGGAAAAACAAAAATCCCATTATTACGTTAAAAATGAGAAACATTTTTTAAACGCAAGGGAGTCGCAATTTCACTGTAAAATAACAAAAAGAGAGAAGAAAGACGAGGGGGGCAATAGGTAAGTTTTTCTACTTTCGTGGAGAAAGCACCGAATCTTTTTCTTGCGACCATGAGAGACCGATTTTAGCGATTTACAATCATAAAGTGACAAGCTTTGGGGCGCCGTTTCGAGAAGATTTTATTTGAATTTATATACACAGAGACGTACAAAAGTCGAAAGGTTACCAATCATAGCCAAAGTCTCCATGTGACTTTAATTATTGCCCTCCCCCATGCAAATGCAACCCACCCAATACAGATGCAGGCTTTAATATATTTTTAATGCCAGGCTAAATAGAGAAAACGAGCAGACATGCAACTGAGAAAAAAACTGGACTGCATGTGTCCATCAATTTCCCAGAAGCTGCTCCAGCCTGTGCTACTAAATTCCAGCAGCAGCAGTTCAAGTTTATTCAATTAAAAAAAAAAAAAAAAAAAACTAAAAGAAAGAACCCACTAAGCCTCAAACATGTTCTCATTTGACTCAGCTAATCGCGACGAATTAAGGATGATTAGTGATTATCACGGCAGAGTCCTTGCCCCAGAAGCATACAAAGTTTAGATCTCAGAAAGATGTCAGTTGCTTCAACAAAGCAAGAGGAATGCTGCTAAATTAATAAACCAGCTTGAGTCAATGTCAAGCAAGCGACCTAGATCCTCAGTCCCTTGTTGCGTCTCATCTGCATCACGTTCACAGTGACTTTTCAGCACTTGCCGGCTTGATTTCGGTTTTAGAACTTCAGCGAAGAGAGAATTGGAATAATAAGGAAACAGTTAAAAAGGACTGGCCGAGTCATTGGATCACGTTATCTAGAAAAAAAAAAAAAAGGAGGAAGCAGCTCAAAACAGGAGATTAAATTCTCTTTTCACTGGTTATTCCCATTCAAAGAAAGTAACAAACAAGATCTTTTGATCAAACTTAGCCTAACAAAGGAGAAACCACTCCACTCGCTAGCAAATATCAGTATGACGTAGAAGAGATGAACTATTGAAATCTCAAGGCGTCACAGATTAAAAGAAATATAAAAATAATAATAGGGAACCGTAGGCTGGGCATTTGATAACTGGCCAATTATGCATCTTCTTTTCTCTAAACATGGAAAATAGTTGATTGAACTAGGAAGAATCACTTAGCACTCCTATTGCAGCATCTAATCAGCCAAAAGTGCAGCACCAGTACCACAACAAAGGCCAAAGATTCATGTTTCGAGACAATGTGTCTGCACTAGAGGCCACTAACATTTAAAAATAAAGCATCATATCACGTGCCAACATATGCAGCGATTCGACTCCACTAATTTTGTTCTTAGTTTAAGATTACTCAATAAAAGAACAATTCCAATGTAATCATGTCCCAATAATGCACCTCAAACTTGCATAATGCAAGTACATAATTAGACCTTGGGAACCTCACCTACGCTAACATAAAGTCAATCTGGGCAAAGCATCAATGGATTTAGGTAGGATACGAGACCAGATATACATCCTCAACAACCATATTGAAAGTACCTGAAAGATTTAACATATCAGAGTCCAATCTCGAGCTAAACTTGTCAGAGAAATTTGATTGGGACTGCAATAGAATTTGTCAAAATCTTAGCCACAATTGATGATATTCAAATGATTCTCAGTCAAATTGCCCATAGATAGCTTCCCAGTTAATATTCCTGGTTTCCTGTTTCAAGAGTCTATTTGAAACAGCTAAAATTCAGCGCCACACAGCACCTAGTTTTGTTTGAACTTGATGGTTGCTACTAAAGAAACCACCAATGTGAATGTGTCTCCCAAAGTGAGTAAACTATAACCTAGTTGGCATATAATACTATTGTGCTTGCATATGCTTGTGTTTATGTGTGTACATGAGAGGGAGAGACAAAAATGAGTCTTACGAGGGGAATATCACCCAATCAGGAAAATTTTCCACAAGAATCATAAAACCCTTCCTTGCAATTCAAGAGAGAAATTATTCACTCATAAATCACAGGAAATGGGAGACACTGCGGTGATGCAATCACATGGTTGTGATTAACTGAACTTGGACTTTACATGCTAGATTCGAGGCACCACAGTTTCCCTTCAAACGAGGTTGCGGTTAATCTGTAACCAACTTTCCTCTAGTCTAACTACCCATAACTAGAGTACAGTAAGAGTAAATCATATATATCCCGAAATCTAGGCCTATAAATACTCCTCAAGAATCAGCCTATCCACACACACAACTACAGAGAGAAAACAAAGGAAGGAAGGAGATGGAAGTCCCTGTGATTGACTTTAGCCAGCTCGATGGAGAGAAGAGGAGCAAGACCATGGCACTCCTTCACGATGCTTGCGAGAAATTTGGCTTCTTTAAGGTAGAAACTGTCAATATACTACGGATACACCTAGAAACGTACCTTACTATATGTGCCTCAGTTAATGATATTAGCTATGCTTGCAGATTGAGAACCATGGAGTAGACAAAAAGTTGATGGAGAAGGTGAAGCATTTTGTCGATTCCCACTATGAGCAAAATTTGAAGGAAACTTTCTATGATTCAGAAGTAGCTAAAAGGTTGGAAAATGGACATAGTAGAGACATAGATTGGGAGAGCAGCTTCTTCATCTCACATCGTCCAAAATCCAACATTAATGAATTTCCAAACCTTTCTGAAGATCTTCGGTAAGTTCACAGGAATCTTCATTACAAATGAACATGTACAGTTTATGAAACAGAAAGTTTCATCGCTTATATATATTCATATTGAGTAATTAGCACTGCATAATTGCAGCAAGGCAATGGATGACTACATAGATCAACTAATTATGCTAGCCGAGAAGCTCTCAGAGCTCATGTGTGAGAATCTTGGCTTGGATAAAGATCACATAAAGAAAGTTTTCTCTGGAGAAAAAGGTCCTTCTGTGGGAACAAAGGTGGCGAGATACCCACAATGCCCCCATCCTGACCGTGTAAGGGGACTCAGAGAGCACACTGATGCTGGTGGGATCATACTCTTGCTCCAAGATGACCAAGTCCCAGGACTTGAATTCCTCAAAGAAGGAAACTGGATACAGATTCCACCATCTAAGAACAATGCCATCTTTGTGAATACAGGTGATCAAGTGGAGGTGTTGAGTAATGGAAGATATAAAAGTGCATTGCACAGGGTCATGGCCAAGAAAAATGGAAGCAGACTCTCCATTGCAACCTTCTATAATCCTGCTACTGATGCCATCATTTCTCCAGCTCCTAAACTACTATACCCGAACCATTTTAGTTTTGGAGATTATTTAAAACTTTATGCCACGACAAAGTTTCTAGACAAGGGGCCCCGATTCGAATCCTTAAAGAAAAGGACCAATAGCCCTTGTGGTCTGCTTGTCTAAAATGTATTTCCTACCAGTTTGGGTTTCCTTGTCAAACCACATGTGATGTAATTTTGGGAAACATAGCATATAGAATCATCCTTTGTCAACTTATTTTGATCTATGATTGGTGTTATGGAGATTCATGAAGTCAGCTATCTCCCATGCAAAAAGTAACATGGAAAACTAAAGAAATAACCATTTTGGAAAAGTAGCAAGTGAATGAGAAAGCAATCAGGGTGATTATGTTACTGTCATCCCACAGGGTCAATAAACTTTTTCGGAGACTGCGCACTTAGAGCACTAGACCTTTTTACTTCCTACAACAATCGAATACATACTGCAAAGCAAGCTGTCATAGCTTCTTTAAAATTCTGGATTACCAGACTTGAAATTGCATACTCTTCATTCTGATCTAGACCATATAAAACAGCCCAAGATATTTATGTGATGGTAATGTTACTTGTCACGGTTATTGGGGTTAGTCATGAGAATCATTCAAGCATACGATTTTTCACTTTCACAATTTTCTCAACAAAACCCAGATATAGAGATGGTCATGCAGTTAACTACTTACCAATATAGAAATTCCAAGCAATAGCTAATTTTGGCATACCTAAGTCAATTTCGTGGAGGTTAAATGATTGTTTCTCATCTGAGGATGGATAGTGGGCCTAGTGTGCAAATCTGCTCTAAAGAATAAGACCGCATGAATGCACGAATATTTTGCAATTTGACCAATCAGCTACAAAGCTACATGCTATTCAGATTCAGCAAAATCTTAGAATAAGTGTAGCACATTTGTTAGCTAATTAGCAGTAACAGCACAACCCAGAGAGGAAAATACAAATAAGGCCTATAAGTTTGATAACTTCGACAAAATGGATTTTGTCACCAGAGTATTGGTACATTCAACTGCTTTAGTCAATGACTGTTTATGGGACTTCAATGATGAAGAACATTTGGTGACTAAACATAGTAAAAAATTTCCAAACTTCAAAGATTTTGAGAACCTTAAAGACAACTTCTGTACTGAGTCAATAATACAATCAACTGACCCCTGGGTCAGATGAATATTATAATTCAATAAGTTCTGAAACAGATTGAACAAGGATTCTGTCCATACCAGTTCAGGGGATATTAGGCATTGATGAGATGGTAAGCATACGAATCTCTTGTTATTTTTCCCATCACACAACAGTTTGTGGCAGAAGGCCGTGACATGAGCTGGATGCAAGCATTCCTTGATGATCCTAGTAATAGCCTCGCAGATGGGGTTATTTATGCCCTCCTTTCGCATCATAAGCGGTAATAACAGTGCATATTCTGTGGCCTTCTGATGAAGCTTGCAGTATTCTATTGTCGCAGTTAATAGCACACGAGTTGCTGGAACTTCAAGAACCAATAGTCTAGGAAGGATAACGGAGCAGAGAACAAGGCTTGGCCAAGTAAACTCCTTTTCACTTCCATCTGTGAGGTGGGAAATCAGAATTGAAGCCGCCTCGTCATCTGCTTTCCAAGGTTCAATCAATTCCAGAACTCGAACAGAATTTAACCCTTTCCCCAGGCAGATTTCGCGGATTGCATTTGCTAAGGCAACAGTTCTGCTAGTGGATTCGAAATTCGCAATCTGAGCCCTCAAACTCATTGCCTCGTCCTGAATTTCAGGTTCTAGGGGAACTCCCAGGGAATCACAAATCTCAATGCCTTCCACATCTTCATCCATAGGTTCTGCTTCATTTTCTCCAGCCTCCCTCGACAACTCCTCATTCTTCTCACCGTCCGGGAAAGACTCCGCCGAATTGAATTCATCCAGCGACACAGGAAGCCAAGGCAGAAGCACACGAGTGGCAGCCACCTCATTCTTCAGCCAAGCCGGTACCGCCCCGAACTCATCGCCACTTCTTTCTCCCCCTGAATCCAAACCCAATCGAGATATCCCCTCGTAACTTGACTCGGGCAATACGTCGAGCAGGTGCCGGGCAGCCTTCTCCACCCAAAAATCCACCTCTTCGCCGCCACCCAAAATGCCTCGGGCAAGACCCGACAAGTCCGCGGCGCGGAATCTCCGGTGCTCGAGAGCGAGGAACGACAGAATCCGGGATTGCACCATGGCGGGCAAAGTCTGGATGAACATGACCCTACAGGGCAACGAACGAACGGCCTCAGCAAAGCTTACCAACAAATTCAAACACTACCCAACCAAAAAAAAATCGTTCCTTTTCCTTCCCAAGCGACTGGGTTCACCTTCTTGTCCGAGCAGGTGGCGGAGACGAAGGAAAGGGCCCGCCTTGCGCAACGGCGTCGTACGCCTTCGAGAGCAGCGACAGGAAGGAGGCGGTGGTGATGGGCGCGGCGGCCGAGGTCGAGGACGGCGAGAAAGACTCCTGCAGCCACCGGGACGCGTCGGTCTCCGGCGTCGGAGAGCTGAGGAATATGTCGAACAGCGGCGTCCACGGCTCCATTTTCCGGCGGCGCCCGTTCGTTTCCCGCGAGAACTTTCGCGACGCGGGGCGGGAAACTCGTCCGGCCGAACGTTCGTAGCGTTAAGGGGCGCGTGCCGTGACTCTCTCGCGATGCGGCTGGGATATTGGCCTCGGTTTTTTTTTTTTTTTTTCAATGGTCATACATCTATTCCTACCCTAACAGATTCTTTCAAATTTTTGTAACGTAGGATTCGAACTCTCATCTCTCATTCCCAAATTAGAAGGATGACCACTAAAGACCTCGGTCCTTTTCGAGACATTATTTTATCGCGAGATAGAAGTGCAGAGATTCGCGCGCGTGGAGCGAGGCGCATGCATTGCCAGCGACGGTCTACCCTATGCATGCGTGGCAAACACGTGCGGCGGACACGTGCGGCGGCGGCCGAGAGTGGGGTGGTGAGTCGGTTCTTGGTTGGTTATGGAGGACGAACGGCAATAGAAACTTGGGAGAAGAGCTGTCGGTCAAAGCCACTAATTTGACTCGGAAGAAAATGGCTTTAGCCAGATTAAATTAAAGGCAAATTACCCCGAAAACAAAACTCCAAATTACGGGAAAAAAATGGCTTTAGCCTAAAGGCAAATTAACCCGAAAACAAAACTCCAAATTACGGAAAAAAAAAACATTATTTTTCTCCTTTTTCAACGTCAAATTAAATGTATCAAATTTCGTTTAATTTAAAATTCTTTTTGCATCTCGGGAAAAATGACATGTCTCATACATAACATAAAAATCGTACTTAAAAAGGGCGGATAAATAGCTAAATGCACGATGTGTCATTAAGTGATTGGTACCGAAAGAAGGAAGAGAGAAGAGGGCCTCGTGGAGTGTAGTCAAAAATCCATAATAGGTCCGATGGTTAGAAAAAAATTGATTGTACCGTGCCAAAAGGAAAACCACTTTTCAAGCATGGTGAGCGATGGCGCGACGCTAAAGTATGTGAATGCGTTGATGCATAATTGGTGCCTCGAAAAAGCACAAGATGCCCCAAAATATAGTAACGTAACCACGCAGAGGGTCTCCCCATGTAACGTTACCATCTCTCCCTCCTTCGCGACCTATCTTCGAATAGCTTCTATACATGTAAGCTCATTCGACATGGGCCGTTGAATCACGTCGATCCCACGCAAGTCTTATATGATCCAACCATTCATTATAAGCTAAAATAGTCTAACGTAGAATGACTCGAGTGTGAGTTGCCAAATAATTTCCAATCTTCCATATCCTCCAAAAAAATTTAAAAAAAAATTCCCATACTTTTCCCCCATCTCCATGTCCATCCAGCCTCACATTTCTCAAGCCAGAAGATGACAATCACCACGGGCAAGAAGACACAAAACCCATTTTCTTGATCCTTCATCATCCTCAGTTCCTCACCAACCAAACCTCAAGAATCTCTCTCTCTCTCTCTCTGTGTCGTCAGAATCCGCCATGGGGGTGAGCAACAACGTGACCTCGGTCCTCAACTTCATCGCCTTCCTCTGCTCCGTCCCCATCATCGCCGCCGGCATCTGGCTGGCCTCCAAGGCCGACAACGAGTGCACCCACTACTTCCGGTGGCCGGTCGTCATCCTCGGCACCCTCGTCCTCCTCGTCTCCCTCGCCGGCTTCGTCGGGGCCTACTGGAACAAGCAGGGGCTCCTGGCCTTCTACCTCTTCTGCATGGCCATGCTCATCGGCCTCCTCCTCCTCGTCCTCGTCTTCGCCTACGTGGTCACGCGGGAGGACGGCGGCCACTCCGTGCCCGGGCGGGATTACCGGGAGTACAGCCTCGGCGGGTACAGCGCGTGGCTGAGGGACCACGTCACCGACCCCGAGAACTGGGTCAAGATCAGGGCTTGCCTCGCCGAGTCCGATGTCTGCACCAGGTTGGCGCAGAACTACGTCATTGCCGACCAGTACTTTGCTGCTCGAATCTCTCCTCTTCAGGCAACTCTCTCTCTCTCTCTCTGTTTCTTTCTCTCTGGGTTTGTCATCCACTTTTTCCCCCTGTTTTGTCCTGTGTTTCTATACTCTGTCCAGGAAAAAGACACTGTTTTGATGCGTGTTTCTTCTGTCTTTATTCATTGCTTTCGACGGAAACGACATCGGTTAAGGTTGAGATGTATCTTTCTTGGCCCTCTTGCCTCTTCTGTACTAGCACTGAGGAATGCCTGGAAAGTTCATGAACTTCACTCCCTCCAGAGTCCTTCTGCAATAGGAACTGATGTCTTTTGCTTCTCTCATCTCTTGTGAACTTGAATAGAAAATGCCCATCTAGATGATGCCCTTTTCCACGTGAGAATCAAGCAGTTACATTAATGGACAATTAACTACACAGTTGGGGAATATAAGTTGTCATTGACGAAGAGAGTCGTTTGTTTCTTTCCTTTGGGAAGTCGTGAGTTCTGATGGGATTTGCTGGTGAAGTTGATTTGGTCGCTTGAAGTTACTGGAATTTAGTGGAGGTCAGCACTTTTGGTCTTAGTTTAGGTCGAAATCAAGAAGGGACCTTTCGTTGATCGGGTTTTTTTTTATATATATCCTGTATTTGGGGCTATAAACATCCCACGTTCATTGATCCCATTGACTGATCGATCTGGTCCGACCACCTGGGACACTGTTTAAGATCTTTCATATCTTGCAGCAGCACGGGGAATTAGCTTTAGGGGACTCGAGAATCAAATCTTGGGTCCCACTTTTGGTGCTATAATGGGCATATATGCACCCACCTCTGCTCAAATAATTTATAATCATGTAATCATGATGTTCAGATTAAAAATTATGGTCAGAACAGTAAGAATCAAGGTATGTAGTTTGTCTTTTTGTCTCTTTGTCTGGGAAAAGATTGAGAGAAAAATGTTGTGGTTGCCAGCTCTGGCGCACGTACTCGCATAATTTGGCGGGGGTTTGCTTTTTGTTCTTATCCTAAGTTGAATTGTTTGGCCTAAAGCCTAAATTTTTTCCAATCATGGTTGAAATTGTTTACATCCTGAAAAAGTTCCCATTTTTATTGACATTTTCGATTTTTTTTTGTCCCTTGTGGGTGCCTCTTTTGTGATCACAGTCGGGATGCTGCAAGCCGCCCACGGTCTGCGGGTACAGCTATGCGAACCCAACGCTGTGGCTGAACCCGACGAACCCGACGGCCGACCCGGATTGCTACCTGTGGAGCAACGACCAGGCCCAGCTCTGCTACAACTGCAACTCCTGCAAGGCCGGCCTGCTGGGGAACCTGAGGCATGAATGGAGGAAGGCCAACGTGATCCTGATCGTGGCCCTGGTGATCCTCATCTGGGTCTACCTCATCGCGTGCAGCGCCTTCAGGAACGCCCAGATCGGAGACCACAAGTAGTAGTGACAATGTAAATGTCTTCCTGCTTAGAGAAAAGAAGAGACTTTCCGCCTTTTGCTTTTTCTTTGAAGGGGTTCCCTTTTCTTGGAATTTTTCTTAGGTGGTGGTGGTTCTTTCGGGCGTTCCTGTCACCATTGGCGTATATATTCCTAATTGTGCTTTTGTCATTTTGGGATCGGCACGATGTGGCTTTCCCTTAGCTTTAGGAAGGATGCCTTATCTTTCTCGTTTGACCATTGGGACTTCTTTTGCACAGAGAGAGAGAGAGAGAGAGAGAGTTGAATTGGACGGTGGGGGGACACGTTATCTTTGGGATAAGCATTTATTGTCACACCCTGTCACCAGCTTGATTGCTTGTGCATAGGTTCTAGCGTTATGGTACATAATAATATTGTCACCTTATGCAGTTATTTCTATTATATTTTGTTTCATCTTATATGTATTTACCAATATCCAAGGCACCGGCCAGCCACCGACCATGAAGAGAGCGCTCTTATTTCTTGGAATTCTCCAGTGTGGTGTCTCTGTGCATTATTAAATCTATGCAAGTTTTTCTTGCCTTTAGTTAGGGAGTGCAAAATGAATTGATCAAATTGGAAACCGCTCAAATCATACTCAGATCGTACTGGACCAACTGGTTAGATTTAATTCTCGAGAGTTTTGATTTGATTTTAGGTTCCTAAAAGTGGAAACGGGATTCAGGTAATCTAGTTTCCAGTTCCAAAGGTGAATCTGAGATCGAATTGATTGTATATACTTTTTTATTTTAGTATATCTTCAAAAATAATTAGTAAAATGTAAACTAAACACTATTTCGGTTTGGTTTCAAGTAGTGAAAAAAAAGTAATAGAAAAAAGTAGTGGGAAAAAAAATGTGACCAGTTCTCAGTTTTAAGATATCAAATCAAGAACCAATTACCCTTATCTTTAGCAGCCTATGGAAGGCAAGCTCTTTCAAAAGGACCTAGGAAGATCAATGTATTAATAAACCAGGGAAAAATTCATCTCCTTGAGTTTTCCTATCTAAGGGGGATTTCTCGTCGTAGAAAAGAAGATACCCGAGCTGAGACCGGAGATAGAATGGAGCTCGGCCGGCGGAGAGCTAGGATGCTGAAGGGAACTTATTTCTTATGAATGTTCAGAGCACACGTACAATCTTAAAGACATGTATTGCAAATAAACAATGCATACTTATATACAAAGCTGATTTAAGTTTTTTAGGCAATAGCAGTAACTCATGTGCCCCTAAAATCACCTATTTTAGGTGTAACCGCCGCTCCCAGACCGCTGTATAGAGTTTTAAAGTACAACGAGCGGCTATAAGATAACAGCATACCTCATAGAGGGCAAATTTTTAAGGGGTAGAGGGCATTTGAGGACGCATTAGTTGAAGACCATCTGACTTTCTTTCCCTACTTGGACAAGGCGATGCTTCTGCAACTCTCGTATCTCAAGCTGTCGAGGCCTTTCTCGAGTACACAATGTACATCGGATCCGATCGCCCAGGGTTTGGAGAAATATCCACAGCCTGT
The DNA here is from genome assembly GCA_014182375.1 of Eucalyptus virginea. Classification (NCBI taxonomy): domain Eukaryota; kingdom Viridiplantae; phylum Streptophyta; class Magnoliopsida; order Myrtales; family Myrtaceae; genus Eucalyptus; species Eucalyptus virginea. The sequence goes on along the minus strand of CM024523.1, from coordinate 28,300,755 downwards.
AGATGGAAATGTTGCATGAATTTGACTCATCAAACCACAGCAGACAGATAATCGTGAATATAGAACATAAACAGAAATAAGGACCCAATGATTTAGGAACAGTTCGACATTTTCCGAATCACAAATTCTTCCATTCCTTTATTATTTCTGGGTGATATCCAAACACAACAATCAAAATACTTGGTCACTTCTTTCCTGAGCTCCATTCTTTCTCACCGGATGTAATAGAAGTGTCTCAAAATTTAGATCTATGCAGCAAGCAAGGAAAGTTAACTGCTCCGCCAAGAAGCAAAAGGCATTTTGGGAAATGCAAGAGTATTTTGCATCAGAAGTTAACTAGCCAAGGAACCACGGTTCCCAGGTATCCTACGGTGCAGCTTAAAATTTCATTCTCCATTTCTACTGATATTTTTACTAAAAGGAGTGCCGGTAGAAATTGGCAAATATATAAGTTTCGATGTGTGATTCCATCCACATGATTCAAGTGCATTGAAGCCAGTTTCTTGAAAAAGCAGTTGCTCTTTAAAGCTCAAACGCAAACATATGTGATGGCATTGACACCGTCTCTGAAATTCATCTTCCATCCGCAGTGTATGGTATATGAGGACACGGATGGATAGTCACCCAAGCCCTGCATTGCTAGTGGCCAGAGCCATCAGAAGCTGGTTTTGCTTATGACGTTCTCTTCATATTTAAGTGATAAGTATCTTTGCTTTTAAAGAGATTAGAATCGCTATCATCATAGCAAGTGATACTAAAAGGTAATATAAATATTACCTGAGGAGGCTCGAATCCTCCTGCATAATGGAAGTACGACCCAACAATCAAAACATGATCTGCATCACCTGTCGATGTCCATATTGAGATCGCTTTGGTCCAAAAGCAACGGTCTGAGAAACTGTTTCACAAAGAAAGATATCGGAAGTGCTTTATCACAGGCAAGGCACAACAATTTGGGCACTAACAAAAACAGTTAGAATATCTTTATAGAACGAGTTTAACAAGGCCTTTGATTTTAGGTTTAAAGATGAATATATTGGTGCTGGCACACTCTATAACCACTACAATAAGCTATTATGCTGATTTCTGACACCATGAAATCATGTTGTCGTGGAACTTATTGTGATGAATATGGAAAACAAAATCTGCAAATGCTGGAGTATAACATTTTCCACCGAAGTGGGAACTTGAAACATTAAAAGATGAATAACTCTTTGTGAACATGTTCATCACCTCATTATTGCCTGACCTCCTGGCTTAAGAATCCGAGACATCTCCTTGAAAACATCAAGAGGCTTAGTCAGATAGTCAACACTGACCTGTGAAATGACCAAGTTAGGTTTGGTTAACAACCGGGTGAAGGTTACTGGTATGCAGGTTTCTCGTAGTTGACTTCTCCATTACCAATCTATCATCTTAATACAATTTGTACTTCAATACCATGACAGAGGAGCACATTTTAGAGTAGCTAATTTCTCATTCTGAACTGGAAGAGGTGAATAGTTATTTCGGTTGACTCCAATAACGGGGCAAAGTCCATTAAATCTACTTAGATTGAAGATAAGTCGTAAAGCAATCTCTGGCTCTCTGAGTTATGCTCGAGGAGAAATTCTTCTTACCACATTGGTGATGATGTCAAAGGAATTATCTTCAAATGGAAGTTTAGGATTCACATTCAAGTCTTGGACAATGTACTCAGTCAGGACCTACAGAACCAGCGACAGGACTTAATATGCATCTCCTTATACACAATTAGAACATTATCTAAAATATAAGACAAGCCCTCTTTTTATCCAGGGAATATAATTTGACAGGACATTAATGCCTCACCGAATTCTGCTTGAGCTCTTCCTCGTTCATTCCCATTCCAACTATCCTCTCTTGCTTGTATCCTGCTGGATAATGGCTTATCTAGATGTTTAGCAATTAAAGGATTTGTCAGGTTAGATATAAGAATGTATTAAGAGGCTGCTTTCGAGATAGAATGTCTTACCCAACTGCTACAAATATCGAGGATGCTGACTCCTGGACTGTTGCTTGGAGGTAAGACCCTTGAGTAAAATTTGGTAAGTGCAGCAATGGCTGGATCATCTATATGTGTCACGAAACGAGGAGCCTTGTAGAACAAAGAATCCGGAGACCTGTCCCCCAAAGAAATGCAAATTTCTTAGTATAAAAAGCTATAAAAGCCAGTACCATAGCTCCACATTTAGGATATTGATGAAAAATTCTTGCATTTTCACGTATTGCAACTGCAACTATGACCTAGTAGGTGCTGATCTAATAAGATTGAAGACCTGACAGGAAAACATCTCAAGTCAGCAATAACTCCACGTTATAATCATATTATTGTGATTATCATGTTTCTTAGATGATGTGGCTGCATGACAGTCACTGTGAACCGTTCTTTATCATTCAAAAGTGACAACATGACTGTGTGAAGATATTTCTGTGTTCAAAAAACAAAAGAATCTCCATCGCAATTAGTGAAGTTCTTGCTCACACTCAGAAAGCATGAGAAAAACAGCTTCCGAACATCATGAATCCAGTCAAGTTGAAGTATGAAATGAATGCAAATCAATAAGCACATTAGGAAAAACATGTCTTCTGAATTAAAACAGACTTCCCTTCCAACAGAAGTTCAGTTAAGGAGGTTACACATCATCTCGCTGAAAATCCTCCTCTTTGAACGGAAATTGTTCTGGCCATTCCACGTTCTTCAATACCTATTATGATCCCCATTTCAATCAAGATAAAACCATAATCGGGGAAAGGAGAAAAGAAGCATAAAGACAATGTATCATTGACAGAAGGCCTAGTTTAAGAAAGGTTTTCAATGGTACTTTGCAGATTACCAACTCTCTTGAGTATATTAATTTGCGTGGCAAGAAAAATTCACACACCGGGCGGTCACCATCTTGAATAGCAAGTTAACCCGAAGCAAGATCATTTTCTCCCCTCAACAACATTGACCAAAATTCACTTACAGCCCCATGAGCACCACCAAAGTGAACTACTCAATGGACTCTTCTATGACAACGCAACCTCTTCATTCACAAGGAAACCCCCAAAACCACAGATTCTAAAGAAACCCAGAATCTCAAACGCACCCCAATCAAGAAACGAAAGAAAGGAACTCCAAAATTCGCAACAACAATGATCACAACCCAAGAAACAGAATGCCCAAAACAGAAAAATCCAAGAAACAGCCCCCAGTGATGCCCGGAAGCCCCGGCGCAAGAAAAGGGCCGTCCGTCAGTCACCTGTTCGACGTTCGAAGAAGGCCTCGCGGAGGCGAGGAAGGACTTCCCGCCGAGTGCACCACCGGACGTGGCCATGGAGAGTGAGCCCAGCACGAAGCTCCGAGGCCCAAAACCGAGCGCCGAGCTGGTCAGAAAGCGGCTCGGCCTCGCGTTCAGGGCATGGCGTTACGAGTCGGAATTCAGAGCACGGGCCTTAAGAAGAGGGGAGCTGAGGACGGAGGAAGTGAACCAACACCCGCCAAGATGCGAGCATTCGGGTGGAGTCCAAGGGGGAGATACCCTTCTTCGTTTGAGAGCGGCAGAAGTCGTCACGTTCGTGGACTTCTTACAGAACATTTGTAGACATCTGCTTGGTTGGGTCGCTGTGTCGTCGGGTGACAGGACACCCTCGGTTGAGTCGAGCTCAATTTTGCGAATCATGTATTCTGAATTTCTTTTAATCTTAAGTTTAAGAAATTTTCACAATATATAGATATTGACGCGCAAATTCACACTTAATTCTTCATAAATTTTTGAAATTCGAATGATACTTTAAGTTCCACAAGGAAAACAAGCGAGTGCTTTGTTTCGCTTTTACTTAAGCATTGAATAATTTTGAATTTTATTTTGTTGATGTTCTTGCATACATTTTTTAGTTAGGGCTGAGCTGCTTGTTAGGTAAATGCTAAGGATGGTAGTTGATATTCACATGTCATAATCAAGTTCCCTAACCATTTCAAGTAGTGTCATATGTTCACGTTAGTTTGTGTCGCCTTTGTGTTTGCCATATAATTGTGTCAATTCATGTCAAAACTCGCCGGCCCCCATTAACGCATTTAATCACTGAAATTATTTCTATGAAGATAGGGTGCCTTTGATAACCGCATTAAACGCTGGAAAGCTCAATTTTCCGCACCTAATGTCGTATCAAGTGCGTTTGATAACTTTGATAACTTTTACATACATCCCACTTAACTGATAATTTTAAGTCAATAATCACTTAATGCGCAGTAAGTGAGGAAGGACTTCCTCATTGGTTAAGTGATGAAAGATTCAATGGAAATTAAAATCTCACCCATTATATGGTCAGTCTCTTCCAACAATGCGCACTATTCTCTGTTCAGTAAAAAGCTAATAACAATCATATATTAGCTTTTCCTCTGTTATAAAAAAAAAGCTTTTAATTTTCATTTTCAGTACTGAAGGTTAAAAGGCTTCGTTACTCAAATATTTAAATACATTCCCCATCTGAAATTGGAGATAAAATGTAGTTCGGCCAACAAAAAGCTAGGATGCTGAGGGAACTCATTTCTTACTAACGTTCAAAACCACATGACACTCTTTAATATGACACGAGTTGCCAATAAACACAAAATTGATTCAATTTATACCTAACAGCATCAACTCAAATGGCAAGAGTTGATAATCACTTACACAGTAAAATGCCAATAGTTAACTGGCCTCTAAGATCACCTATTTTTTGGTGCACCCAAAAGTACAATGAGTGACTATATACCTCATAGAATGCGTCGTCCTGGCGAATTATGAGTGGTAGCGGCCATCTGAAGATGGATCGGTTGAAGACCATCTTCCTTCTTCTCCCTACTTTGGAAAGGGCGATGTCTCGTGCGTTCTTGAATCTCAAGCCGTCAAGGCCTTTCTTGAGTACACAACGTACATTGGATCTGATCGCCCAGGGTTTGGAGAAATATCCACAGCCTGTAGATGGAAATGTTGTATAAATTCGATTCATCAAACCCCCCACATACAGATAGTCGTGAATACAGGACATATATAGAAAGAAGAACCTGATGCTTTAAGAACAGTTTCAACAATTAAGAATCATAAACTCTTCATTTCTTCATTATTTCTGTGTGATATCCAAACACAAGAATTGATATACTCGGTATGTTCTCTCCCTCCCTCCATTCTATCTCACCAGATGTAACTGCCATGTCTCAAAATTTAGACCTATGCAACAAGTACGGAAAAGAAAATGCTCTGCGAAGAAGCAAAAGACGCTTTTGGAACTGCAGTAGAAAGGAGGAGACCACCTACATGATTTTTGCATCAGAAGACGTCTAGCCAACCACAGTTAACAAGCATCATATGTTGCAGCTTAAAAAATCATTCTGTGTTTCTACAGACATTTTCATTTAAAGAAGTGCTGGTGCAAACGGGCAGAGTTAGTACTTTCCATGTGTGATGCCCGCATACATGATTCAAGTGCATTGAAGCCAGTTTCTGCAGTAAGCAGTTGCTCATTAAAGCTCAAACATATACATATGTTATGGCATTGACACTGTCCCTGGAGATTTATCTTCCATCTGCAGCGTAGGATCTACGAGGACAGGAATAGTTACCAACAACCATAGAGCCATCTGCTTTTGCTTATGACACTCTCTTTATATTTAAGAGATAAGTATTTTGCTTCAAGAGATAAGAATTGCTACATAATAGCAAGAGATACTAATAGGTAATATAACTATTACCTGAGGAGGCTCGAATCCTCCTGCATAATGGAAGTACGACCCAACAATCAAAACATGATCTGTATCACCCGTTGATGTCCATATCGAGATTGCTTTGGTCCAAAAGCAACGGTTGGAGAAACTGTTTCACCGAGAAGGATATTAGAAGTGCTTCATCACAGGCAAGGAGGTACTAACAAAATGGTTAGAATATCTTTATAGAACAATGCGGTTAACAAGGCCTTTGAGTTCATTTTGGGAGACGAATATATTGGTGCTGGCTCATTCTAAAACCACAACATTGTCAAGGCCTTTTCCTTTGTTTTGGTTAAAGGAGGCAAACATTGGTGCTGGCACATTCTATAAACACTACAATAGGCTATTATGCTGATTTCCAACGTCATGGAATCATGTGGTCATGGAACTTATTGTGATCAACATGGAAAACAAATCCTGCAAATGCTGGAGTAAAATAAAGTGTCCTTGGAAGTTGGAACTCAAAACATCAGAAGAAGCTCCTCAATAATTAACTCTGTGTGAACATATACATCACCTCATTATTGCCTGGCCTCCTGGCTTAAGAATCCGAGACATCTCCTTAAAAACATCAAGAGGCTTACTCAGATAGTCAACACTGACCTGTGCAATGACCAAGTGAGGTTAGGTTAACAACAGGGTAAAGGTTACTGGGATGCAGGCTTCTGATAGATGCTTCTCCATTCCAAATCCATCATCTTAGTGCAACTCATACTTATATACCATGACACAGGAGCACATCCAAGTATAGGTAACTTGTCACTCTGGACCAGAAGAGGCAATTTGTTATCTAACTCCAATAATCAAGCAAAGTTGACTAACAAAGGAGGGAATAAGCCCAAGTACAGTACCTGCAGTTGGATGACTAACAAAAATGCCGCAGAAAATTAACGAAAGCTGGTCCAATATTTACTTAGAGTAGAATCCTAAAGACATTAAATAGCAATCTATGGCTCTCTGAATTATCTCAAGAAGGAGAGATTTCTCTTACCACATTGGTGATGACGTCGAAGGAATTATCTTCAAATGGAAGTTTAGGATTCACATTCAAGTCTTGGACAATGTACTCAGTTAGGACCTACAGAACCAGTGGCTGGACTTAAGATGATCTCCTTATGCACAATTAGAACATAGTATCCACAGCATAAAACAACCCCTCATTTCATCCAGGGAAAATAATTCGCCCAGACTCACCAAATTTCGCTTGAGCTCTTCCTCATTCATTCCCATTCCTACTATCCTCTCTTGCTTGTATCCTGCTGGATAATGGCTTATCTAGATGTAGCAGATAAAAGATTGTCAGGTTAGAAATAAGAACGTATTAAGAGGCTAATTTTGAAATAGAATGTCTTACCCAACTGCTACACATATCAAGGATGCTGACTCCTGGACTGTTGCTAGGAGGTAAGACCTTTGAGTAGAACTTAGTAAGTGCAGCAATGGCTGGATCGTCTATATGTGTCACGAAACGAGGAGCCTCGTAGAACAGGGAATCAGAAGATCTGCCTTAAAGAGACGCAACTTTCTTAGTATAAAAACTTATAAAAACCAGTACCTTAGCTACACAAGTAGGATATTGACAAAAAAATTATTGCATTTTCACGTATTGCACATGCAGCTATGAAGTAGGTGCTGATCTAATAAGATAGAAGACCCCGCAGTTACCATCTCAAGTCAGCAATAACACCATATTATAATCATAACATTGTGATTATTATGTCTCTTAGCTGATGTGGCTGTATGACTGTCACTTTGAACCTTCTCTTATCATTCAAAGTGAAATCATTGTGTGGGGATATTTTTTTTTAAAAAATTGCGCCTATTCAGACTTCTTTCTCACACTCAGAGAGCATAAAATAACAGCTTCAGAACATGATGAATCCAGTTAAATTGAATTATGATATGAATGCGAATCAATAAGTGGGTTAGGGAAAAAAATGCCTGCCGAATTTAAAATAGAATCCACCTCGAATTTAAGTTCAAGTTAAAGAAGTTACTCGTCAAAGCGCTGAAAATCCTCCTCTTTGAAGGGAAATTGTTCTGGCCATTCCACATTCTTCAATACCTGCAGGATCCTCGTTTCAATCAAGATTAAATCATAATCAGAGAAAGGAGGAAAAAGAAGCAAAAAGACAGTGCATCATTCACAAGCAGCCTACTTTAAGAAAATGTTTCATCGGGACATCGTGCGGTTTAAAAAATTCAGACACCAGGCAAGCTTCACGAGCACCATCAGAGACTCTTTTACGACAACGCAATCACTTCATTCACGAGGAAACCACCAAAACCACGGATTCCAAAGAAACCCAGAATCCCAAAACGTAAACCCAATCAAGAAACGAAAGAAAACGAACTCCAGAATTCGCAACGACCATAATCAAAACCCAAGAAACAGAATACCCGACAGAGAAAAATCCAAAAAAACGACCCCCCCGGGTGCAAGAAAAGGGCCGTCCACCAACCTGCTCGACGTTCGAAGAAGGCCTTGCGGAGGCGAGGAAGGATTTCCCGCCGAACGCGCCGGACGTGGCCATGGACTGAGCCCAGAACGAGGCCCCGAGGCCTAGAACGAAGCGCCGCGCGGGTCTGAAGGAGGCGGCGGCCTTGCGTCCGGCAAACGCGTTGCGGGTCGGGAGAAGCGGAGCCGTAGGAGGAGGAGGGAGCGAACGTACGCCCGCCAAAATGCGAGCGCTCATCGGGTGTGGACTGAGTTGGAGATAATTGGCCATCGTCCTGCCTTTTCGGTTCGTGAGTCGATGATGGACGTTCCACGTTGGTGGCCTTATTATAGAACGTTGGAAGGCAATCTGGCCATTCGAGGAAGGCCTTTCAAACGTGGCTACTGAAAAAACCTCTACTTGTGCTCTAGGTCAAGCTTAGTTCAAGTTTCCATCGAAATTTACCTCACTATTGTAAAGATTCAGCGTACAATTACAAAGAAATAGAGATTGAAAGCAAAGAAAAGAAATCAAGACACGATGATTGTTACATTCCTCAATTATAAGAGAAATAGATTATGTATACTTGGCTCGAATTATAAAAACTCTTGACCCTCGTTGCCTCACCGGGAGTCACACCATCTTGTCGATAGAATAATTAAATATTAAACTGCGTCTTCATGTAATAATTTAAACTATTAAAACAATTGGCATTGGCCATACAAAATCCCACATAGTATCAGAGTAGGAACTCATGAATTCAAAAATTTAAGTTTTTAGAATAGTTGACGGTAGTTTTGCAAAATCTCACATTTATCTTAACGATTGCCACAACCTCACATTTATCTTATCGAACATTCAGTTGAGTCACGTCGGAAATTGCCAACCCTAGTAAATGCCATGTGGCTACCCGCAAGCATATTGTCGAGAAATTTGATCGGATTTTGGTCAACGTCAATTATAGAGAAGTTTATTTTGATGCTTTAGATCGTTGAGCTTGTTACAGATTTTGCTAAAGTTAGGCTATTTTTGATAACAACCTTATATATTGGAGAGTTTAAAATTTTAGTACGTAACGTTATTAAGTGCATTTGACAACTACTAACTATATAAAATTTAATTGATTATTTTAAGTCAAAATTCACTTAATGCGGTAAGTAATGAAGGACTAACTAATTAATCAAGTGATAAAATAGTTATTGGCAATTGAAATATTATCAACTATATTGTCATATTTCTAATAATGTGCACTATTGAATCTTAATTACGAAACTTTTGAGAATTATTATTTAGTTTTCGAGCATATTCAAACCGCATTGATTTTCATTTTCAGTATTTAAACACATCGGCACTTATTGTTCAATAAGTACGTTTGGTAACCACATTAAGTGTTCAAACGTATGTTATTTGGTGCATTTGATATACCTCAACTATACACTTCTTCATTAATTCTCGCAAGTCAAAAATATTTAAATCAAGGAAGGGCCTACTTAATTATTAAGTGAAAAAAAATATTCGATGAAAACTAGAATCTTACCCATTTTGTACTGTTAAACCTTCCAAAGAAAATGCTTATTATTCAATGTTTGACAAAAAAAAAAAGTACAAAATTTATTATTTGATTACATGTGTTATCAGACCACTTTTAATTTTCATTTTCAGTATTTAAAAGTTAAAGACTTCGGCACTCAATATTCAATACTTAAATTTTTAGCAAAATTTTCTTTTCCAGTTTCATCAAAAGAAGGGAATACATTCATTATTGGTTGGGCCAGAAAGTACGCTGATTGGATTTAAGCTTAAGCACTTTTGGTTTGGGTAACAGCTATTGTTGTCTATCAGGCCATCTCCCTGAAATAATTGGGTGGGTCATCCAATGATTGTAGTGCATTCGAGTCCAAGACAAAAGGCTGGAATAGGATATAATTAATCATATCTCGCGTTAGGCAATACAATTGGATTGAATAAACTCGCAAAGGTTTGGACAAAGAGTCGGATAATCTATCATCTTGGCCCCTAAGGGTGGGAAAATTTTATTCCAACTTGGATGAATTTGATCAAAAATAAGAAATTAAGGCTTTGTTTGGTAACGTTATTATTTTTCTCAATTTTTATTCTTTTGTTTCCTGGAACAAAAAGAGAACATCAATCTATTTGGTAATGTAAACTAATTTTTCTTTTTTAGAATAAAAACGTAGCTAGTGAATAGATTTAGAATAGAAACAAGAAGTTAAAAAAAAGTAGCTTCTTATTTCTAAGAACAATTTCTAGAAATAAATCATTTTTTTTTTCGTTTCTTCTTCTTCATTGCTGCTCGCCTTTTGTAGTCTGTCACCCCCCATTGTCGCTCATTAGCCACCACCGCCGCCGCTGCTTGTCGGCTAGAGGAGGAGCAAGAAGAAGAAGAGAAGGAAAAAAGAAAAATCTTAAAAAAATTTATTCTTATTGCTGGTCATCGCCATTTGCTGAATTCCGCCGCCATCGCCAGCTAGAGGAGGAGCAAGAAGAAGAAGGGAGGGATAAAAGAAAAATCTAAAAAATTTATTAAAAAATTAAAAGAAATTATATGTTACAAAAAAATTGTGGGTTGTACTAAACACATTCCTCTTCTTTTTCAATTCCGAGAATAGAAATTTTATATAGTTACTGAATGCGTTCTCTAACTCAAAAAATATTTTAGGGAATAGAAATATAAAGAGACTAGTTTTGAAGAAAAATTATTTCTCAAAATAGAAATGTTACTAAACATACCCTAAGTGAATGATAGCGAATAGCGTCACCAGTCACCACCATGGCACCGCTATTGACCACTGCTCGGCCCATGCAACTCTAGCTATCATTGGAAAATAGTCACTTGAATTTTTTTTCCTCTGGCCACCTCAAACCACCGCGAGGATCCTAGTCCTCCTTGCTTCGGTAGCCACCCCATGGTGGCTGCACCGCAGCAAATACGATCGTGATGTGGTGGCCGCTTCATTTGCCCTCACTCATGGGTCCCCCCCTCTCTCTCACCAAATCTGTTCCCTATCGTGATGGTCACTGTGGTTAAGCAACCAATGTGGTTCAGCAACCAATAGAGGTCATTCGAGATCCGCAATAGACTAAATTTTATATTTTTCTTTAAGTTATTAATTCAATTCTTTACTATTCTTTCCTTTCCTTCCAAATAACTTAAAATATTCCTTAGATTTTAAAAAGTTCAAAAATATTCGTGAATTTGCATAAAAATATTTATATATTTGAAATTTTGCTCAAGATAGAAAAAGCTAAAATGAGTGCACTACCATGATTCGAAAGAAGCAAAAGGTTAAAAAAAAAAAAATCACTCAAGACAAGCCCAAGTCACCAATTCTTTTTTTTTTTTTTTTTTTTTCTTGATCGAAAAATGAAATTTTGTTTTGTATCATAAGAGTACTGCCCTCAGTGGGGGCATCCCTACAAAGCAAAGCCTAAAGGGGTGGTGGAGGAGAAAAAGTCTAGTCGAAATGAAGACATCGACTCTTATGAGCTTTTGCAGCCCAATCGGCAATCATGTTAGAGCTTCTTGGGTCGAATTCAAGCCTCACACACGAGAGGCGAAGGATAAGAGAGCATTCCATGATAAGCAAGCATGCGTCCCAGGAGTATTGATTTGCGGAGCTGAGAGCTCTTATCAGATCTTTTCGGTCTGACTGAACATAAACTCTCCCAAAACTCCTTTGTACGAATCGAAAACCTTCAAGCAAAGCTAGGACTTCAACGTGAGCTGGAGTGGAGGCTTTGACCGACCTGGTGTGCCTGGCAACGAGGCTCCCGGTGAAGTCCCGACATATGCACGCTGCAGTGCCGTCCATCGTGTCCTCCTCGACAGCACCATCAACGTTAATTTCGAGTTTGCCTTTCTCTAGTGCTGCCCAGGTAAGAGACGCTAATGATTCCTTGTTTTTCCCGAATTGCCAGGCCTGATTTTTCAAGTTTTCTTGTAAGATTTGGGCTGATTCGGCAGTATTCTTTATGTTGGAACATGGCCTTTGAATATTGCATTGTTTTGAGCTACCCAGATGCACCACAGTGTCGACACAACCACTTCAAGAGAAAGTACTTTGTTCTTGCTCTCTATTAGCTTCGCTGTCAAGCATCAAAATTGTTATCTCCTTTAACGTATTTTGCAATTGAGGGTTAGGGGCTGACCATACTTGTTGTACCCAATTTTCTTCTTCCTCAGATTCTTCCTTGTGGGGATTGCATTTCGGCATGTGCTCCATAAAGAGGTCTTCACTTTAGAGTGAGTCTTTAAGTTCCATATAGAAGTGCAAGTTGCTTTGGGTGGCTGATATGAAGATGATGGTTGGTCTGTGTTTGGTTTACTATCAATTCATTGTCTGAGTAGATTATAAGCTTTTTTGATCGGATAGCAACCACACTTTGTACTTCTCCACATTAGCTCATCTTTGGCCTCATTAGGATTGACTGGGATGGAAAGAATTCCCTGCTTAGTCTGTTCATCAAAGAGTGCGTCTAGTTTTTGCACATCCCATTGTTTTTCTTCTGTGAGAATCAACTCAGCTACTTTTCTTGGATCGTTCTAGTTTGTTGGTCCATCAATGAGATCTCTTTTCAACCACCAATTTTCCCTTATATCTACTTTTCCCCATTTTCTATTGACCACATCATTGCATTGGAGATTGCTTCCCTTCCCATGAGTCGACTTTGCCAACCCCAAGATGCCCTTGCTTCGTTCTCTGCATGCCAGAATTCCTTTTTATGAAAATAAATGCCTCTAAAATTTTGTTCCATAATAAATATGGGAATTTGATTAAATGCTACGCTTGTTTGCCTATCATAGCTTTGTTGACAATGAGTATGTTTTCAAAGCCCATTCCTTCTTTATCTTTCCTGGTTTTCAAAGTTTCCCACTCTTTCCAATGTCATCCAACCTTTGATCACTTGTTTTCCACAAAAAAAAAAAAAAAAATTGCTATTTTTTGTTCAATAGCTTTACAAATAGAAACTAGAATTTTTGAAGATTGACATTGCATATTGCGTAAGGCTTGAACCATAGTTTGTAGCAATATTTCTTTTCCTACTTTGAAATAAGATGTTCTTTCCACTCTTTCAATTTCATATTCATTCCACTCTTCCAATTTCATATTCACTCTCCCAAAGATCCACAAGAACATTTGCTTTTTTAAGGCACCCCAATCTAAAGGAACTCCAAGATATTTGCTTGTATGGCTAATCTTTGGAATCCGTAACTTCCTAGCCAAGTTATCCCTCAATGACTGAGGGCATCCTTTATTGAAGAACACACCTGATTTGTTCAAGTTAACAGCTTATCTTGAGGCAAAACAATATTGATTGAGGATAGCTGAGAAATTCTAGCATTCAATAAGTGATCCATAGAAAAAATATGGAATCATTTGCAAAAAGCATGTGCGAAAGGTAGGGCAGTGTCTATTCAGCTTGATCCCCTTTAGTCATCAGGAATGATTCTTGCTTTTCGCTTTTGACTTTCTTTCCGGATTTTGCGGCGTTCGTTTTGTGATTTTATTAATATGAAGGCTCGTAATCTTCTAAAACATTATTGTATATTGACATATAAATTTACATATAACTTCTCATAAATGCTAATTTCGACTTTTAAAAAGTAAGAAGCGAACAACTCCTTGACTTCTCTTAGAAAGTGAATTTCGATCATGCATCGAATACGTCCTGATCTTTTCCACTCGACGAATAAGAAACAAACCATGTTTTTCGTTCCCGCAACAGAAAAATATTTCTTTTTTACTCCCACCTACATAAAGAGCACAACAAGACAAGCGGAAGTGGCCCGAACGATGGTCTCCTCCACCACGCATTCCGACAATAAAAACCTACATGAAAACTAGAGGCTCAACATCATCACGAAGCTTCCCCTTTTCATCCTTAAACGATTTGATTAATACAACGCAAGCGGCCAAAGCAACCACAGTTCAATTTCGCACCAGCTATGGAGTGGTAGGTGGGAGCATCATGCAGCTGCTGCTTTGGAAGAATCATGCATTGGCGCGCATGCATGCAAAGCTCCAAAGTCAACAGCTACTAACTTAGGTACCTTCTCTTGGTGAGGGCAATTATAATATTAAAGGCTCTCAAAAGGCGATGCCCGGGTGCGGCGATTATAAGATTAAGCATCACGTTCGTGCGTGAGTGCATGGACGTACGAAAGATGGGGAGTACACGGGCGGGACGGAGTACGTCATTACATCGGCCAATGCAAACCCTAATTATAAGGAAGCAGAATTTCGGTATCTATAGAGCTTGCGAACTAAGCATGTATGAGTTGAATTTTTTTTATTTTTTTTTTTTTTTTGGCAACTGGGTACGTAGCGTATTGGTTCGCGAGATAGATTGCACGAGTCTTTTTCAAGGCAAGCTAGGCGAGGCGATCCTCTCTCCAAACCTTGATTAGAACGCTTGATTTGTTAACCTAAGTACCCCAGCTGCATATTTAGAGGGACATGCAAATCAAAGCCACGTTTGGAGAATGAAATAGAAATCCAAGTTTCACACGTCACACGTGGCTCCTCCATCACCTTATCTCCCTTCACATACGGACAACTTCTCTGATTACAACATGCTAAACATGAAACAACTGGACAGAAACTCAAGCAACCGGACAGAAACTTAAGCAATCATTTATTGTAATCATAGAGGGAGAGGGAGAGGGAGAGGGAGGGAGAGAGGTAGGTGAGAGAGTGGGGCCAATTGCAGAGCTCCAGATAGAGATGGACAATTGCATGGCAAGTTCCAAACTCAGCGATGGATCAACAGCATCTCTCTCTCTCTCTCTCTCTCTCTCTGTGGGACTGTGAATAAGATAACAGAAAAGAGAACAATAAAGAAATGCTTGCAAGCTAGCAGCAACTACAAGTAGAGATTGTTGCTTTCTTAATGTGAATCCATATGTCATCATCACTGGCTTAAAGCATCTGTCCCTTATGCCCTCATTAGGAGAACTTGATCAAATGGTGACATGGATTCCCTTTCTTCTTCTTTCTTTTTCCCTTTTTTCCCCCGAAACGTTAGTGCTCTAGTGCTGTCCAGACGATCACGTTTGTTTGGTACAACAGTAATTATTCTAGAAATAATTTGTGACTTGAGTTCGTTTATGTAAAGGAAAATTGTTTCGGAGAAATTATTTTCTGGTTTTTCGATATTTAGATAATGAAAAATTAATCGATTTACAATAAATATTTTTCATCAACTGGAAACTATATTAAGTTTAGATTAAGAGAGAATAATTTCTTCTTATAGTAAGAAGGAAATCACTTTTCCTAAATTACCAAACAAATGAAAACTAACATTTTTCTTGAGAATGATTTCTATATAAAATATTTTTCTTTATCATGAGGTTTTTAGTAAAATAAGCACACTTGTAGCGATTCTTTTATTTTCATGGTTGGTTGAGGCGTCGAGGGATTTTCAGCTTGAGAATCGAAGTTCACTCTTTTGAATCCTATTAATTGCATGGAAATTGTTTTGGATCAGATCCATCGGTACATGCCGAATGTCTAGATTTAGGTTCTGTCTATTTTGCAGAAAATGAATAATTTAAAAAAACATATAAATTTTAAAATGAATGCTTGTGTTGCTTAAAATAATTAATCAATAATAAATATTCTCCTTATTGAAAACAATTCATATTTAAATATTTTCGTTGATGATGAAAATATTTTCTATTCATTCAATTTTATAAGTGGTCAATCGATCAATTTTTGAAAATTATTTTTTAAATCATTATTTTTTGGGTAAATGGTAAGAATTATATTAACTTAAGCCAAAGAGAAGCAAGAAGCTATACAACAAGAACTCGGCACCAAAAACTTACACTCACGAAGACAAGAACAGTTAGATGGAGTGGAAGGGTGCCAAGGTAAAACAAGATCACCTGCACAGGAGCAGAAGAAAGCCAAAACAGCGGCAAAAGCAAACCAAATGGCCTAAACAGGGAGCAAAAAGAACAAAGAGCCCAACAACAACACAAGTGGAGAGCAAAGAACCCCCACAGTAAGATTGGTAGGTGAGTATAAAGACCACGCCGAAGAGGCTCCCTAAATCCTAATAAGCATCTTTAGGGCTTGGCTACAAGGACCAATAGAACCTTCGAACCAAAGAGGGTGTGAGAGAACCCCCTACTCCAAAAGGTCTATTGGTCGAAAGATAGATTAGTCCACCAAAATGGAAGGGTTTATAGACTAGCAATGTAGTAACCTACAATTCGTGGTGTTGGGAGGGACCTGTCTAAAAGACAATGCTTTGTCTCTGACAACCTTCTCCAATTGCAACTTCATAACTGAGAGGGATGGTGGCCTACCCCTAAAGAGAATATTATTCCGCTCCTTCCAAATGATATAGCATAAGGCTGCAAAAGCAAACAGGCCAAGGGTGGAATGGAAAGAATTCCCAAATAAATACTTGATTGCCCAGTGCAGGTTATCCAACCAAGATTTGTTCGTCCAAGTAAAATTGAATCTAGAAGCCTAAAAAGTGGCTAGAGTGGCAAGAATGAAACACCCAAAAAACAGATGGTCGATTGAGTTCGGACGACAAGAACAAAAGGCACAATTCACAATTGGGATACGGCCATAGGTAAGAAGCAAAACCTACGTCGGTAGCCTGTTTCTAGTGATCAATCAAAGTAGGAATTGATAGAGGGGAATTAGCGCATTGTTCTAAATGAAAAGAGCCCATTGCGATTTCTGGCCTCTTGGCCAAATAGCCTCCCATGCAGAAGCAGTAGAAAAGGTGCCAGCCGGGTTACCCAACCAAAAGAAACGATCAGGTTCATAATTGAGCTCCAGGAGGGGGTCATCCCAAGCGGCAATAACATTCAACACCCCAAAAGTATGGTCAGGGAATGCTAAAAAGTCAGCCACGGATGCTCCTTTAGGGAGCCGTGAACGATAGATCTCAGTATTGGAGAACAACAAGTTAAGCAGCCCTTTGGGATGCCAATTATCGAACCAGAAGAAAACTGAGGTACCATCTCCCACACGCCAGTAGAAGGACCTATGGAAGTCACCTCTAAGATCAAGGATTTTCTTTCAAGACCAAGGACAAAAAGTGGGCTTGGAGGCCAACATAAGTGATTTTTAAAATCATTTATTTTTCATAAAATAAATAAAATCATAACCAGTCCAAGTGATTTATGGGATAGACATGGTTATTTCCTGTTTAAAGTCTGTCATGCATATTCATCCGTACACGATCAATCAGTAACAGAAAAAGAGCATAAAATATATCATTTTATGCAAGAAGGAAGACTTGTGCAAACGCCCTTGCGTTGCTTCTCTGAACTCTTTCTTGGAGCTGATTTGACCTTCAGATGACAGAGAAAGCGTGGCTTGAATGCTAATAAATCATACGTAATTCCTTTGACTAACGGGGAACCCTTTACAATCAAAACCATCAAGAAAAAGAACCCAACGAAAGAGACTTTACAAGATCTCAATCTCTCCCTGTAGTTCTTGGTTTCGAACTCAGGCGGTGCCCCTTGCACGCGGCGAGAAGTCACGTTCCGCCAGGAGAGCGAAAGATCATATGGAGCGACAAACTGGTCCGATCGATGGAGATTTGAAGAGTCGTGTTGATTTCTTGGACGGGGAATTGTAAATGGCGTGGAATTTAAAGGCATGGATGTCGGGAGTTATAGGGGTGCATGACAACCACCTATTTATGTTCCAGAAACAAATTTTCTATTCCAGACTTGTTTCTGGAATAGAAATCCATTTGATAAATCTATTCCATTTTTCTATTTCTGAAATAGATTATTGTTCCAGAAATAAGTTTGGAATAGAAATCAGAAGTATAAATTTTCTACTATTCTATTTCTAGAATAGAAATGAGAAATAAAAATTATTCTCATTGTTTGTCAACTGATCCTTCATCTGTCGCTGTCGACCATTGTCCGTTGGTCGCCTGCCGCTGCTGCCACCGGTCGCCGGTCGCCGTCGATGGCCATTGCCGCTGCCGGTCGTTGGTCGCTGGTTGCCCGCCACCGCCGGTTGATCGGGTCGTCGGTCGTCGATTGCTGGCCGCTGCTGGTCGCCAGCCGCCGCCAGTCCACCGCCGTCCGAAAAGAAATTTTTTTGTGTCGTTATCAAACGAATTTTTATTTTTAGAGTAAAAATTTTGTGTCGTTATCAAACGGTTATTTTTGCTTAGAAACTCTTCTAGAAATAGAAATAGGATAATCTATTTCTCTTCCAAAAATCAATTTCTAGCAAGAATGGTTATCATTCACCCCATAGTTGCCAGCAATGTAAAATTGTATCGGAAATGTAAAATACACTCAAAATAAGGATGAACAAGATGTGTTCTCGAAATCATAGAACGGTATATAGAGAATCACTAAGAACTAAAAACCTACTTACCATATACGACTCATATTGTCCAGCAACACTTATCTACAAATGGTTACGGCTCATAAAGTCACTGGCTTCACATCCTGACGGTTACTTCTTTTGCTAAATTTGGTCGACCGACATGATATATTTTATCTATCAACCCCTTGCTTTAGCACTTAACTCTTACAATTCCGGCATTTTGGACCGGTTTCACTTCACCGGCTGCTAACCAGCTCCCATAGATTGAACTGTTGGCCTAAATATTGGGGTATTTTTGGGCATTAACAAATCAACCCGACTATTGTTCTATACCATTAAATTACATGAAAAAAAATAAAATTTGATGTAGGGATCCGTTGATCAACATGTAGTAATACAACGAATTATAAAAATGCCACATGAAGATACGTAAGTTCGTCGCACATCCCTCTATGATTAAGGTCATCTTGACTCATGACATGTCTTCATTAGCCGAAGTTCATGCATTCACTCAATAAAACTCTTTTTTGTCACCTTTTGAAAAAGGATATCATAGCTTGGACTTTGCTTGGGGGCCTCAAATTCGACTAAAGTACTACAAATTTATTGTACGAACAACGCATGCTTTCCATATCATAATCGCATAATTTAACATGTTAGTTATGTCCTTTGCTTCGATATTTCGTTAGCTGGTAAATATATATATTTATATATATATATATAATATTATAATGGGTCTTGTTTATCTTGTTGATAGATATCAAGATCGCTAATAAGTGGTGGGGCATTGGGATTTGCAAGTTCTGTATTTACGACACTACTTTGACTACTAGTGGGTAAAGTAATAGTGCGAGGTAAATATGGATGGGGGTCTACAGATCTTATGGAAGAGGATGTATACATATAGGGTAAAACCCACATCACAAACATGAGATCGTTAATTATTACATTTCTCAACAAATAAAAAAAGGAAAAAAAAAAAACACGCACACACAAAGCATATTCTAAAGAGCACGAATTATTCTTGCCATTGGAAGCTGCATGTGAACATTGCTCTATCCATGAATGAGATGCGAAATTTGGGAACATAAGAACTAGATGCCCCAATCCTAACTAGATCCTAATTCTACGGCACTAGGGTACAAAAAGAAATTCAACTAATTTGATTGGAGGCAATAAAGCAGATGACGACGTTGCGTGTCGCGAGAAAAATTATCTAATTAATCTAATTAATCCTTTTCGATTATAAATTTTTCAATTATGTTAATATAATAATTCCGGTTAACTTTTGTCTCATTGGTAGGATGGTTCGGATATCGTCGATCATCCTACATGGCGTATAGCCGCATAAGCAATTTCCGAAAAAAAATTTGTCAGGAGAACTACATTGGAATTCCATGCAAATTTAGGACTAAATTAAAAAAAAAAAAACTGAAAAGTCCGCAATTGAAGTGACATTCATACAATAAATTTAAAAATTAATTGGATATTTCTCGGTGTGACCCGACGCGTGTGTTTGTCGGTTGGCCTATGAAGAAACCCTAATCTGAGCCATATGTTCACTTGCATCATTATTAAATTTAGAATAATTGATGCAATAGTTAGGGGGCAAATGACTTTTGGAGACATTTTATAATGGCTTTTATGATTTGAGATCTAGTCAGACCATATTCATTCAAGAAGTGGAATGGATCCGACCGAGGGCATGCTTATCTCTTTCCTTGTACTTCGGACATGGGTATTACATTTTTGTATTTTTCAAGATAGTTATGTACTAATCGAAATATTAGGAAATAACAAATAAAAGTGGTATTGCTTTCTAAATCTTGGGTTTACCTTTTTTAGTTTTTTTGCTTTATTAGGTGAAGTTTTAGATGTCCTCTTATGAGGATGTGGAGTTAACTCCTAGCAAATGTTAAAAGAGTGTTCGCATCATCATATTTTGAAAAAAAATTTCATCACATCCCAACAGAAAATTTCGAAGTGAATTTGATTTCAGTTTAATGTTACTTGCATTCCAATTAGAAGTTCGACATCACCCACGCTAATATATATATATATATATATATATATATATATATATATATATATATATATATATATATATGCATACCAAATTTGATGAATAAAACAATGTAGTTTCTTATGTGCCTTTCTCTAAGAAATTGTCCTGAGCAAGCTAGGATAATCAAGTTGGGTCTCGAGAAGAGAACCGCTTGTCCAAATCTATTCATTTCGCCATTTCCATTGATTGAGGTCGATGACCTTGATCGAGTTGCCTATCTCACAATCAGGCTTATCATTGGAATGAAAGAAATTCGACTTACTAATGGTCAAAACTCACCATTTACCCCCCACTCCCAATTTCGAGGAGGAGGAGGAGTGATAAATCTCCTGCACCAGCAAAGTCTTCAGAAATTATTTTTAAAATATATTAATTATGGAGTGTCATAGGAAAATGCTCGATTACCAAAAAAAAAAAAAAAAAAAAAAAAAAAAAAACATAAGAGAAAATATGACTTGTCATCATCTATAAATAATCGCCCTCCTCCTTCACCTCCCCTCCCCTCCTCCACCTCTTCTCCCCGTTCCCAGGAAAAAAAAAAATCCACTCTCTCTCTAATTCCCGACCACAAAAAATTTTCCGGCGAAAAACCCGACCCGATCCATGGACCCGCCCAGATTCGTGATCGAAGCCTCGGAGGCGGCGTCCCTGGCGAAGGACGCCGGCGTCTCCCTGACGGACCTCCTCCCCACCCTCGTCGGCGCCGCCAAGCCCCTGGCCCGCACCCCCATCTCCCGCTACAACGTCGGCGCCGTCGGCCTCGGCTCCTCCGGCCGGGTCTTCTTCGGGGTCAACGTCGAGTTCCCGGGCCTCCCCCTCCACCACTCCATCCACGCCGAGCAGTTCCTCGCCACCAACCTCGCCGTCCACCGCGAGCCCCGCCTCCTGGCCTTCGCCGTCTCCTCCGCCCCCTGTGGCCACTGCCGCCAGTTCCTTCAGGAGATCCGCGACGCCCCCGACATCCAAATCCGGATCTTCCCCGTCGACGACCCGGGCCAGGAGGCCGACCCTGCCTTCGCCCCATTGTCCCGCCTCCTCCCCCGGCGGTTCGGGCCGGGCGACCTCCTCGACAAGGAGATGCCCCTCCTCCTGGAGCCCCACCACAACGGGCTGACCTTCCTGACCCGGAACCCGGGCCACGGGACCGCCGCCTGCAACGGCTTCTGTGACGGGCCCGAGGCCGACGACGACGACGAGCTCGCGGCCGCCGCGCTGGAGGCGGCCAACGCGTCGCACGCGCCGTACAGCAAGTGTCCCTCCGGGGTGGCGATCGTGGACCGCGACGGGAAGGTGTACAAGGGCTCGTACGAGGAGTCGGCGGCGTACAACCCGAGCCTCGGCCCCGTGCAGGCGGCGCTGGTGGCGTACGTGGCCGGTGGCGGCGGCGGCCGCGGCGGCGGGTACGAGGGGATCGCGCGGGCCGTGCTGGTGGAGAAGGAGGGCGTGGTGGTGCGGCAGGAGCACACGGCCAGGATCCTGCTGGGGCTGGTGTCGCCCAAGTGCGAGCTCCGGGTGGTCCACTGCGGGTCGGGCTCGACCGGCGAGACGGGTGGTGGGTTCCCCGATTCTTGAATCTTCATGGTATCGACCTGTAATGGCGGATGGATCCGAGCCCCTGTTCTTGTTTCTCGGGGCCCTCCCCGAAAGAAAAGGAAAGTAAAAAAAAAAAACCAAGTGTTGCTCGGCTCTGTTTCTGTTCCCTTTTCTTTCTTTTGGCTGAATTATTATTATTGGCATGCTGATCTCAGATCAGCGCGATGAAAATGAAATCTGGATATGATTGCTGGAGGGGGACCGGAGCAGATTAGATTACAGTTTTATAATCTATAATTGTAGCTGTCTAGCATAGGAAAAGAAATCTGGCTGAGAAAGCAAGTCTTTTTTTTCGAGCATTCCGCACGAAGCGCGAAGAAGAAAGATTCGTTTTTGAACCGAAGAATGATGGGAATCTGTCTTCTCACCCCACCGGGCACCGTCCATCCCTCGTCCATCCCTCGTTCCTGGCTCGGCCTATCCGCATTTCCCTTCGTGCCCGAGTCCTCCGAAACAAGCAAAATGTCAGCGGTGAGCAAGATCCGCACGCTAGTAAACTTCTGAGAACGCTCGCGTTGAACCGAGTCATCCGCATGAATATTCTAGTAAGCAGATGGAAAGTAGCGAAAGTTGACCAGCTGTACTGCTGGGGCTAGGATTAGGGACGTCTGAGCTGTGCTGCTTTGTCATCTTACGGGTGCACGAAGGGAGGGCGAAAGTGACTCCACGGCTTCCTTCGCTTTTTTTCTTATTCTTTTAACAGCGGTACGACCATGAACGTCCTAAAAGCAGCAAGATTCCGCCATCCCCCCTGCCCGGGATCGGGATCAAACAAGCGATTCCGGGATTATTATAAGTGGGTGGTCCGCTCTCTCACGTTTGTTTCTGCGTGTGATTGTAGTGTTTCGCGTGGGACTAGGACTTCCAACGTTGCGACTTCTTCAGGAAACCCTGTTTGGATGGAGTTGGATTTCCAGGGTCAAGAACGACCACCACTCATTTTTGGATGCATCCCCCCTTTGAGTTGTCTCGCACATAGAGAGAACGTTGGCCAAGAAATCTAGATACGGGTTCTGCTTGCACCTACCCAGGTGCGGAATCGATCGCTCCGATAGCGAGGGCGGTTTTTGTGAAATCCGCGGGCTTTACTATGTAGGAAGTCATCGATGTTGATGTTCAAAGTCGCCGGCTTTCCCATTGAGTCGTTTACCGATTTGAAAAAGAAACATTGCACGGACAAAACTTTACCGGTCACAGAAACTTTGATCTGTGATTCGGGACATCGATATGTAGGATCTTGCTCGGTTGTGATCTCTCTCAACAGGGAGGGACTAGGACATCCACACTTAACATGAAGTTGTCGTCAAAATGATGTGTTTTACTCGGGATACCTAATTTTCGTTCTTGAAATATAGCATGATATCATTGCCAAAATGAAGTGTTTTAGCTTGCGAAACACATTCAAGCTTGTCATGGTGAAACGGTGACTTTGATCAAAGAAATCTCACTTTGAGAATGGATTGCCTTCATATGGGACATGGCTAATTTTGATTCTTGATTTGTACTCGTAAGAATTAATGGAGAAATCTCTAAATTGCAGTCGAGGATTGATTCAGCCCCAGAAAAGAGAAGAAAGAAAGAGATGACCTCTTGTCTATGTCTATGATCAAATTCAGCGATGAGAAGATAGTGAAAAGATCTGATATTTAAAACACCAAACAGTAAACAAGATCGGACAGAGACAGAAGCAAACAATACATGTTTCATTGGTCTTCAAATAGGAAAAATCAAACAAACAACCAAGGATGAGTAGACCACAGCGGTCGAAACTGATCGGGCATTCGCTATCTATCCTCATTGACAATAAACAAAAGCAGAGAGGACAGAGTATAAAAGATTTCAAAAGGATCATGCTTTCAACAAGGACCTCATGCTTTGTAGGATTTGCCATCACTGAAGCCTTGAATTGACCAGTTTACCTTCTTGTTCGATGGATGAAGACACAAGGACAGTGAGTCATTTTTTGTCTTCCTTAAAAAGACAAAAGTTTAATGAGCATGCTAATCTCTAATGTGCCAAAGGGTCACAGATATATGAACATTTGTTTATCCAGTTGCTTTTCAACAATTTTATGTTCAATGAAATTATATCTGGACAGGAAAGATGTACCGAAACTCCCCCCTAGCAACAAGAGAATGAACAGCTAATAAACTACTGAGATATCATCAGAGGAAATACACCAGCAAGAATTAGATTTGCATTTGATGCTTCAAACTAAATACATCCATAGCCAAAGCCAAAAATTCTTCAAGAATTGCAAATATGCAATCGGAAAACAACTTACGAATGTCGCTTCACCATGGTGGTGTAAATATACATGTCGAGACTGCTTGCTGTACTATAGCTGATTTAGTATGATACGAATTTTTAGATGGAAGTTGCTTCTGCCGATACATCCTTCCAAGGAGAAGCAGGTTCTAGAATAAGGTCACCGACCCCTTTAGGTGGTCCGATGCTGCAACGGTCAGAGTTATGCATTTGGATGGCATCCTTAATTTTTCGGAACTACAGATAATTCAAGAGAACAGAGTGAGACCGAATACAAGATCGGATGCAGCTATTTGTTTAAATTTGCATGACAAAAAACAAGCCTAATTATATGCTATATGATCAATTATTTACACAGAAGATTCCTGAACCATGGCCCCATGCCTAAAAAGCAACCTACTTCATAAATATCATCAAACAGTGGAGATGTAGCAATGAATGTTTCTGCACAGACACCACCGCCACCTAAATATGTGAACATTTAAAGTTGTTTGACCAGATTCACATGAAACTCATTACTTTTTCAGACTACCCAGCCACAGCCCATGATTTCAGGAACCCTAGAAGATCACCAATCCTTACTTTCAGACTGCAAGCCATTTAATTACCAGGTTTTAGAGTCGAAAGGCATAAATAGAGTAACCTTGTGCAGCCACTGGACAGACTATTCTTGAACAATGGTTCTTGTCTAACTTCGGAAGGAAAACCTAACTGACTAATTCAGACCCAAATACCACCTTAAAATCCTGCAGTCCCATCTTGAACCCAATTTTCTCATCCCCTTTTAGCAGGTCAAACTATCCCATCTCAACTTCTTTGATCCAAATTCCCAATAGTTCTACCAACAGAGCGCAACAAGTATCTCACTGAAACCAGCTGTGGAAACACATGCGAAATTATTTGAGAGACTTACCTTTGCAAGTGAACATGAAAAGGACTCCAGTTGTCCATCAGCACCACGATAGAAGTGAAAATAAGGAAGCACTTTCACATTCAAATTTTTGCACATTGGCTTATTCTCATCAAAATTGACTTTTAGGAATAAGATTTCAGGGTGTTCCTGGGCTGTCCTGCAGAGCTGACGGATTACCACAGGAAAATGTCAGCACAAAACCCATATTGGCTTAACAGAACAACAAGAACTCCGAGAAAAGTACAACGAAGCGCTGGCAACAAGTTCCAAAATTCAGTTGATGTATCTTAACATGGCCAAGTTAAGTTTCTACCAATAAATTTTTACCTCAGATTCTAGTGTGTGCTTCCGGAGGAGCACGTATGCAAAAAGGAAGAAATTGATTAAATCAGCATTGCATCTTTTTATAAATTGTCAATCCTACCTTCTTAGGGACATATTTTCATTTAAAAATAAATTAACTAATAAAGAACCATCCCATTGGAGACAAAATTCTAGACCAAATGCTATCGTGATCAATGACTTGTTTAGCATTTAGCATATTCCGCATATCTTGTTGTCACAAATGCCAGTATTGGTTCAAAAGACGACACAAATCGAGGCTAACATAAAGGGAACTCGCATGTAACGAATGCAAACTCTAGATGAATAAAACTTGCACATTATGACAACACCATTGAGTTTCCCTAAGAATCCAATGTCCCATAAATTATAGTAATACATAAACATGCTGCTCACTTTATATTAGCTATTTGAAATGCCCGGGAAGAAAAGAAAGATGAACAAGAGCAATTACTAGTTCTATTTGTCATTGGAATTGCCATAGCAATCCACAAGTTAAACAACGAATCTAGCTCTATTATTGACAGGCCTTTTGTTCCATAGCCTATTCCAGCAGGATGTTTACTCTTTTGGCAAATAGTTTAGATGTTCTGATTTTTGGCTCCTGTACTTCTTGAGAATAAAAGAATGTCACTCCTGTCATAACCAAATATTTTTGCCTCTCAAGCTGTTTCCTTACAGTACTTAATACTCTTTACCACATGAAATTCTAGGTATTCCAGGTACAAAGCTTCACATGTAGACAACTTATGCTTCATTTGTTTCAGTTGATCAAGCAACAGAGTACCTACATAACTGCCAGAACTGAAACACTGAATTGAGCAGATATAATTTCTCATTCGACATGCCACGCTTCAAATAATTCTCAGTCAATTGTGTATATCTTAAAGGTCAACCCTGATTCCTGTGGCAGAAAACAGGACAGAGTAAAATTGGGAAAAATGAAAAATTTAAAATGACACCTACATTAATGTGCAGTATAGTTTCTTTCTCCTGCCATTTATACAATCAGCCACCACAATATGAAATGAGAAATGCATGTCATCGGGGGAGAATACTGTAAAGCAATAATGTTCTATAGAAAAGCTGCCTATAGAGTATTATTGATGGGAAAGGGATCAAGCTGGCCAACAGGAAATGACATGTAAAATCAATGTGTCAAGACAATACCTTGATGTTTACTGAACCATGAAAAGAATAATAGATGGGACACTCACTTTGGGAAATAATGCTTTACAAGAAGCACACCAGGTCCCATAAAATTCAACAATTACTAGTCTCTCTCCAGCTTGACTTAACGCACTCAAAAACTCTTGTGTAGAATGAATGTCAACCATATTGGGTCCGGCATTCCTCTCCCACCATTTTGGCTGGTCCGTTTCAGTGACAGTCGCATGTGCCTGGAGGAGAGCAACCAACAAGGGAGAAACCATCAACAAAACAGAGTCATATAACAGAAATCTTATTCGTATGTTGGATATGTGTGCATGTGTTCATAATTTCGTACATGAAGTATATGTGGGTACATATTAATAGAGTACACTTGAATTTTTTTTTCCTCCTCATGGTGGACTTGTACAATCAAACACTGATGCATCATTTTAACGGCCTATTCCCGAAGCGAAAGCCCACTAGCTTAATCAGCCTCTCTCTCTCTCTCTCTCTTTCTCTGTGTATCTGCGGCTTCTACTTTTGTACAAATCAGTTTGCGATTCACAAATGATCTATTAATAACTTTCAGAAATTTATATCTATGTCGATATCAAGAATAAGAAAAAGGGCAAGGGTTTTAACTGCTCTCCACTCATGAAATCAGGTTCCATCATCGGTAATACATATGTCTTGTCAAAACCCCCTACTCTTGAGTCAAAAAAGGGCCAATAAAAGGATCGCATAGAAGCCAATAGTCTGTTAAATTTGCACCTTTGCAAAAGCGACCATGCATGTGCACTGCAATATACTCCAAAACATTTTTTTGGCTCTAAGCTGTTGCTGTTCTCTCTTATTGGTTCAGGATACCACTAAATGGGAAATCACCTGATTGTTCCACTTCAAAGGATCAATGTACAAACTGACCGAAACCAGAGCACCTGTGGACAATGCATTACTGGAATTTCTTGGTTTTCTTTGACCATCCAAAGCAACCAAATTTCCAACCAAAGTACAGGATGATTGAGCAAGACCCAACATATGCGATGTACACCGAGAATCCTAACCAAGATGAGATCTTTCTACTCATTCATTTCCTAACAAGCCCTTCCTGCTCCAAATTAATGCTGGTCAGTCATTAAGTCCATGTAATGCTACAGACTCCGACAATCATACACAAGAGAACAGTCCCCCAAAACGCTAAAAAAAGAAACCAATCCAATTCAAACCGAAACATGATCTTGCCAGGGTAATGGGCAAAACAGATATCGTCACAACAAACAGCTCATTCAAATGAGCCCTCACAAGATAACTTACTCCAAGAAGAGAGAATTTCCCCAGAAAAGAAAAGGGAAAAATCGCACCTTCAAAGAGGCAAATCGCTTTCGGGTTCCGAAACCAAGACCCGCAACGCCACCACCGTAGGAGCAATTCGCAGAAGCATCGGACCACCTGTGGAGCTTATGAGGAGGAGGGCAGAGGGCACCACGCTGGCGCGAAGAGGACGGCGTCAGAGACGAAGAAGAAGGAGAAGAAGAGAAGCGCAATGAAGACAGTCGAACCACATCCGCCATCTAACCCCCCAAGACTCGACCAACAGCCAAAACCCAGAAGAGCGGAGCCGACTTTCTTCCCCCTGGGAGCTTCTGGGCACCGAGAAAGATGGGCCAAAAACGCAGCTTTACCAAAGGAAGAGGGCGAGGGGAGACATGGGAACGGAGGGTCGAAGCAGGTCGTGGCGTTTATCTTCTCTTGCCGTCCCTTCCTCGAGCGCCTGCGTTCGTGCGGGATGCGAAGCTGAGGTCGAGAATCTTGATGAGTGTGGATTCCTCGTGCGCGAAACGGTACATGTGAACCGCAGTGAACGGTCGACAGCACGAGCGCTGGACGTTTTTACGTTGGTTTCGACGCCCAAAACTCAACGCCCAACGGCGGCTCTGCGGATGTCATGACTTTTGCCAAAATCTCAAAGGATATCCTACCTAAAAGTGGTGTCATAGCCGTTCCCCCAATTTGATTTTGTCCCGGAAAAATAAATCTTGAAGGATATCCCACCTAAAAGCGGGGTCTATTTCCGTTCACCCAACCTGATTTTGTCCCGGAAAAATCTTTCCAACTCGATCACTTTGGCTTGATAACTTTCGAAGTGACAGTAAGTTTTTGAAGTTCTTGTAGAAACTCAATTTTGTTCCAAAGTATAGAATATCTTGAGGTTAACAACTTTGATTCGATGATTAAAGAGTTCATATGCGCACGTTTTACCCCTCTTCTAAGGACATCTTAGCTTGAGAAGAAACTCATTTCAAAAATGTTGTTTTCACTTTGTGTGTCGGAAAAAAATGGTTTATGGAAATGTCTTTCATTGGAGTGAACCCAGCAGGTACTTTCTTACATGTGAGTCCTACGCCCTTAGATCAATAGAGAGTTTTCGAATCTCGATTTAGATTTTTTTTTTTTTTTCTGTTTGTTACTGTGGTTTTTGGACCAAAATGCACTCGGGGAAAAGCGCAAAACGTGCATGCGAGGAGTCGACCAGCCATTATTTTCTAGCGATGGGATTGGTCTTACTTGCAGGATTGTTCCAAATCCGTCCGCACATGATATATCTGCTCAAGAGACCTGAAAAAGACGTCACACTATAAACTACCAAATATCTAACAATAGTGGTAAGTTACGTCTTTTTCTCCCCCTATTTCCACGTTTTCAGCCTGCGGTTGCCCTTCTTTTTCCTTTCTTCATTTCTCCATTTTGACCTACGGTATCTCAACTTTGTTTTGGCACGGCTCTTGATTTGATTATGCATAGCATTATGTCGCACGATCGACATGGTGATGATAAGGCACGCTTAGCACGTGCATGGCGTCGAGTAATCTCCTTACGGTCCGGTTTGTGTATCTTATTTCGGATTCAGGGAGGCAAATGACATTTTCCTAAGAAAATGGAAGAGACAACACGAAAAAGAATCTCGTTTTGAAAGGCAACCTGGACGGCGCAATGCCGTCGCCATGGACATGTGGTCTTTCCTGTGCCTGAGCTTTGCTTGATGTGACGAGGTCGTGGGTCGCGTGGTTCTAACAAGAGCTTCCGAACTTTTCTTCCGATTCCGGGTCGAATTTGCCATCAAGTGGCCTCCGAAGGAATCTCCTCCGGCGTCGTGACAAATTTCCCGGAAAACGAAAGAATAGTAGGTCCCCCAAGCCCATGTGGGGTAAAACACTGGGTAGAGGTTGAAGGGTCCTCGATAAAAACCCCCAGAATCGCGTTTTGATTCCAGCCCGACGTTGCTAACCGCTTAAAAGGCGACCCCCTGAACGACAGGTTCCAGCTTTGCGGAATATGGAAAATTTCAACGGAAAACAAAATCGAAAAGGTTCATTTCCAAAGTTCCCAGAATCGCGTTTTGATTCCATGATTTTGCTCTGCGCAAAACGATGAACGAGATTCCAGCTTTGCTGACATGGAAAAACAACAGAATCAAAATCGAAAACGTCATTTCCAAAGTTCACCAGAAAATGTAAGAAGCCATCTCTATTTTGCAAATCGAAAGTTTTCTATTTGACTGCTCGATTGAACCGCTTCATCATACTCTCGCTCGAGCCCATTACATCATAAAGTTTATAACATGGATAACCCTTGAATATTTATTTTATCCAATTTCATTCTTGAATTTTCAAAAATTTAATAAAAATATAGCCCATTTGTTAAATTTAAAGATGCCGTAGTCGACACGACCATATTTTATGTTAGGTTGACATTAGATTTGCTATGTAGGCATCCACATGGCTTATATATGACTTTCAAGTCATCTCTCTTGTTATTTTGGCCAAAAAAAGAGAAAAAGGAAAGAAAGGAAAAAAAAGATTTGCCAAGTTGGAAAAGGACATGGCGGTTCAAATCAATATTTCGACCCAGTGAATGCTAGCGTGACGGTCTACTTAAAGGTATTGATGTCCCTTAAACAATATACTTACCGGAATATTATATTGGGTAGAATTTTTAAAATTTTAGAGATTAAATTAAAAAATTTATCTCTAAAATTTTAAAAATTTAGAAATCATGTTAATTAGAGTTAATGCTATGAAATATTTGAGATAGGTTCTGTGCCATATATATATTCCAAATTAATTTTTGGGTCACAAAAAAACTCAAAACTAGTATATCCGCACCACATTTACTATTAGTTAGTTTCCATCAAATTTTATCATTAGATTATTGAGTTGTAATGACGTGTGGTGATAATTCAGATGAAGTGGTAAGTTCATGTTATTTTATTATAATGTTTTTTTTTGGTTTTTTTTTTTTTTTTTTAATCTTTACTTTAGAATGCTTCGGCCTTAATATTAAGCTTCCTTCTTCTTCTTTGTTGCTTCAATTAGCTCACATATGAAGGCAATAAGGGCTCATTCTCTCTGTTGTAAAAATTATTGTTTGGCCCACATGATATTATTAATTGATGGTTTAATAAATATATAAATGCTAAAAATATATTGGCTATGAGAAGTTACGACTATAATGAAAATGTACAATCCTCGTTGAGAAGTTACCATTTCTTCTAAAGAGGTGTGACTATCGTGGAAGTTAAAAAGTATTTTGATGGAAGGTAACTTTTGATATCATGTATAAATAAGAGTCTGGTTCTCTCTCCACCTACTATGTGAAAAACTTACGTTGTATTCTATCATTAATCAGACAGAACATGTCCAAGAAAAGTGGGTTAAGGGAGAGAAGCCAGATTTCTTCATCTCTTCGGTTTTGCCGTGAAAAATACTCTAAAGGTTTCGCACGTATATCTTCATCCCTCTTATTTTGAAAATCATGAAGATAAAAAATCAGGTGTTTTGTATTTTCCGCATTAGATTACTACGTTATCGCTTATAGTTGTATCAAAGCATGGTTTAGGATCTCATGATTTTTTCGATTATTGAAATATTATAATTTACATATGAAGATTCATTGAACGACATTAGTCTTTTTCTTGTTATTTGCTATTGTTGAATTGTTTTCGGAGGGGTTTTTGTTGGAGGAAATTCGAATGATGAAAGGTGAGGTGGAAACGGGGCGAAAAACAGAGAAAATTGGCAAACAAGTGTGAAGGGGATGAAGACGCGTGTATCATAGGCTCCCCAAGCACCCCTCATGCATGCTGGACAGTCAAGCGTGTGGAATCCACACGCCATGTGCCTAGATGTGGGCTGGAGGCATTAGAGTGTGGGAACCACGTGCCCGTGTGGTAATAAGGCGCGTGAATGCACCTTTTGCCCTCATAATTATAGCTCTACCCATATGCTATTATTTATGGTTATGCTCCTCTCTCTGCTTGATAATCACAATTTTACCCACCTTGATGATTATTTACATTTATGCCCTTGTATGCTAGATAATTACAATTCTATCCTAGCTGATTATTTACCATTTTTTCCCTGGATGTTAAATTTACAATCCTATCCCCCTTGGAATTATAATTTTACAATTTTATCCTATGCTTTAATTATGATTTTTCCCTTGGGTGCAATTTGGTGAATATTTGTGCTTTACAATATTAAAAAATTCAATCAAGAATGGTTTGTTAGTCACCAAAGTGGCCAAACCTTAAGGTCTTTGAATTTTTCTGATATTGTAAATTGTTTTATTCAATTACCCATTATTAATTGATGCTATGATTAAAGTTGATATGTTAATATCCTTATTGATGTCATGGGTATATTGAAATTAATTTATTATAAGAACTTATGGATTAATCTAAAGGTTAATCAATTTATTCTAATTCATGGACATAATAATTGGTAATTAATATTTCTTGTTAAATTTGTTTGTATATCCAAAGATAACAAAGTAATTTTAATGAAATATATTTATAATTATCAAATTAAAGTTATTAGTATCATTATAGTTTAATGTATGTTAGTATATCATAGAATAGCCCAATGGAGAACTGTGATGTATATGTATTATTTAGGAGACGCAGACCCTTAGAGTGCCATAATTTGGCACAAAGGGACATTTAAGTGCCATAACTTACAAAAGTGACATTTGAGTGCCAAAATCGGAGCAAAATAGATCACTTGAGTATCCGGCCAAATTGCATACGTAGCATTTTCCGGTGACTTCTTTTACTGAGGTGGCAAATGTTTAAAAAAAAAAGCCCACGTGGACGACAAAATAATGTCGTCCATCCACATTGAGTGAGCTGACCTAAATGACGTCATTTTTCCTTGGTGTTAAACGACATTGTTTAGGTCATTTTGGCTTAAGCACACTTGGCCGTCGCCGTTCCTCCCCATCTGCATTCATACTAGATCTCAGGCCCTTCTCTCCGTCGCCGTTCATGCCTAGAGGTGGTCATCGGTCGCCGTCGTTAGTCGCCGTTGTTGGTCGTCGTTGTCGCTCACCATCGTTGGTCGTTGTCACCACTCACCATCGTCGCTCCTCTAGGTTTGACCCCTTCTCCCCCTCCCCTGTGATGAAATTAAGGCCCGATTATTTTATTAGGGCTCGCTCGATTATTTTATTAGGGCTCTGATGGAAATTCTGCTGAAATGCGCGCGCTCTGTTTGGCTACTCCCTTGTGTGGAGATGCTCGCCTTGATCGATGATTTTTGTAGTTGATGCTTGAGTGAAATGAAATATTGAATAAGGTGGAACTAGGAATTAGTGTGTTTGAGTGAAACTGTCACACCCCGATTCATAAGAAAAAGGGCATGACACGGCCGTCCTTTTATCAAAGGACGCAGCCTCAACATAATAAAAATTCAACCCGATATCAACCTATATACATTTATATATATATGACAAAAATGGTATTTAGTTACAATATCATAGTATTTCTACAATCCACCGAACCAAAACATAAATCTTATACAAAGACTAATTTATAAACCTATTAACCTATGTAGCACCGACACGGACACGCGACATGCAACACGACACGACACGACATGACACGCCGACACGTTATTTCTTAAAAATAGAGAATTTCGACACGTTCCGACATGTTATATATTAAATATATATATAAATAAATAAATAATAATAAAAATAGCCTAGAATTAATTTATACGAAAAAATATTAAATAATATCATTCATTATTTTAATTTGTTACAATAATACACAAAACTTAGAGGAAAAAAAAAAAATTGTTTAAAGAAAAATGCTCAAATGATATTTTTAAATTTATTTATTTATCATATATAGCATTTTTTTTATTACTTCTTTTTTTTTTTGGTAAAGGTAAGTAAAAGACTTTTAAAAAATAAAACAATTCTAAAAAAACAAAACTAAAAAAAAAAATTGATCCCTTGCGTGTACATTTATAGCAATTTTATTACTTCTTTTATTATTTCTTTTGTGTATATTTATATTTTGACCTCTCAAGTATTAGAAATTTTTAAAATTGACCCCGTGCGTGTCAGAATCGCGTGTCGGAATTCTGGACTCGCGTGTCGGAGCGTGTTGGAGAGAGTTGATCACGTGTCGGATTTTTCGACACTCGTTGACCGCGTGTTGGAGCGTGTTCGGACATGTCGGAGCATGTCGGACATATGTCGGAGTGTCGGACACAATATGAAGGCTTCCGGAGAGTGTCTGTGTTACATAGCTATTAACTATGCACAAGTCATACCAAAAAGTTTTCACCACAAAAGTCCTCCCCGAACGAACGCTCACACCTACTCGCGACTTGTTGAAGAACCTAGAAAACAAGTATAAGAGAGGAGTGAGCTACCATGGTTCAGTGAGTAATACATTTTTCTAAGCGGATCGAGAAATCACTATGTATATTTAAAACACAATTGTAACTCACTTTATCATAATACGTAATCATAACTCAAAT
Organism: Eucalyptus virginea; assembly: GCA_014182375.1. NCBI lineage: Eukaryota > Viridiplantae > Streptophyta > Magnoliopsida > Myrtales > Myrtaceae > Eucalyptus > Eucalyptus virginea. The sequence goes on along the minus strand of CM024523.1, from coordinate 28,266,063 downwards.
ACCAAAGATACCAATGGTCCAGTCCATTAGTCAATCTCATAAAACATGTATCAATGATCTATTCTATTGATTAATCTCATCAAATCACATTGATGGTCCATTCTATCGACTAAACTCAAATCACACATCAACAGTCCACTCCATTGATCAATTCATGCTCAAATGTCTAACTATGGTCACATGTAACGCTCGTGATAAGACAACCAAGATTCCTCCCTTGGCAAGATTTCCATCTATTATTAACTGGTGGTTTGGCTCACAAGGATATTCTAGACTAGTATGTGCATACCCACATACCCCTCAGGGTCCACAAGACATTGAGCACCAACCACCAATCACAATATCCAGTAATTCGACATAAAAAGAAAGTCATATCACAACTCAAAATTTGATATATAAATATCAAAACATTCTCCAAAACATTTCAAGATTCTTTTATAAAGGATTTCACAAATCCTTTTTCAAACAACCATTCAAATCGAATTTGAAATATAACTCGGTCTTTTAAAAAACAAAATGCGTAACGACCCGGGCCCCACTGTGTGATATTGTCCGCTTTGGACACTGAGTCCTCACGGCTTTAAAACGTGTCACACAGGTTAGAAGGGCCTAAGCCATTATAAACTGGCCAAAGTCTTCCTCCCTAGGCGATGTGGGACAGGGACCTCTTCCTTGCGCACGTCTGGAGACTGAGGCGCGGACGCACCACCATCCCTCCTCCCCAGCACTGCCGTTCGGGCCGTCACACTCTCCCCCCCTTGGGAGCACAGCGCCCTCGTTGTGGCCCCACATGCGGTCCGGAGTCGGCTCTGATACCATTTTGTAACGACCCGGGCCCCACTGTGTGATATTGTCCGCTTTGGACACTAAGTCCTTACGGCTTTAAAACGTGTCACACAGGTTAGAAGGGCCTAAGCCATTATAAACTGGCCAAAGTCTTCCTCCCTAGGCGATGTGGGACAGGGACCCCTTCCTTGCGCACGTCCGGAGACTGAGGCGCGGACGCACCGCCATCCCTCCTCCCCAGCACTGCCGTTCGGGCCGTCACACTCTCCCCCCCTTGGGAGCACAGCGCCCTCGCTGTGGCCCCACATGCGGTCAGGAGTCGGCTCTGATACCATTTTGTAACGACCCGGGCCCCACTGTGTGATATTGTCCGCTTTGGACACTAAGTCCTTACGGCTTTAAAACGCGTCACACAGGTTAGAGGGGCCTAAGCAATTATAAACTGGCCCAAGTCTTCCTCCCTAGGTGATGTGGGATAGGGACCCCTTCCTTGCGCACGTCCGGGGACCGAGGCGCGGACGCACCGCCATCCCTTCTCCCCGTGCACCGCCGCTCGGACCGTCACAAAATGGCAGTAATAACTCGATTCTGTTTTTTTTTTGGTAAAGGTAATGATATATTGAGCCAAGAACCAATAATTACAGAGGATTAGGCACCACAAAACTTTCACTCAAAGAGACACAGCGTCAAATGGAGTGAAAGGGCGCCTAATGCAAAAGAACACCGCAAAGCCATCATAGCAAGCAGGTAAACACAGACGGCCGAAAAGAAAGACAAAACAGCCACGCAGGGCTGGGGAAACAAAGAGAACAACACCAACCAAGGAACAACAACAAGGAGGACCCGAAGATCCGAGGCAGCCGCGGAAGGCGCAAAAAACGGGGAGGCAGCCGCAAGACACTAGGCGGTCGGCGTAGGAGAAGAGAAAATAGAAGGGTCGAGCCCCCAATTCCGATGAAGCCTTCTATTTCTCGGGCAATCTTCGACGCTTCTAAAGGTTAAGGCTTTGTCTTTGACCACTTTAATGAGATGCTTCTTGACAGCCACAGGCACCACTGGATGACCTCTGAAGAGAATGTCGTTCCTATACCTCCAAATAAGGTGGCAGAGGGCAACAAAAGAGAAGCGCCCTATAGCATGATAGAAGTCCTTACCTGATAGGAAATTCATCGCCCACTGAAGATTTTCCACCCACGACCCGTTTCTCCACGGGAGATTGCACTTGGCCGCCCAAAAATAAGCCATACACGAAGTAATACCGCAGCCGAAGAAGAGATGGTTAATAGAATCCGGCGTGTGCTTGCAAAAGGCACAAACTTCCCTCCCGATCTTCCCATAAGACATAAGAAAAGCTTGTGTAGGAAGGCGGTTCTTAACGATCAGCCATAAATTGAATTGGTACCTCAGAGTGATAGCTTTGTTCCATATAAAGGATGACCAGTCCACTCTCGCTTTCCTCTTTCGAAAAAATGCCATGCGAAGCCACTGAGAAGAGACCAGACGAATCGACACTCCACACGAATCTATCCGGAACCTCAGGGAGAAGAATAGGGAGCTGGCCCCACGAGTCCATCGCCATCCTAAAGGCTCGACCTGGGTCTGAGAAAAGGTCCGCAACGGCTGCACACCTAGGAAGTCCCGACTCTAAGATAGTTTGCTCCGAGCAAATCAGATCCAACGGCCCCCTCTGGTGCCAATGATCATACTAGAGGGAGACCGTCCGCCCATCACCAATCCTCCAGCGGAAATTGAGTCGGACCTCGGGTCTTAGGTGTAGGATCCTCCTTCAAGCCCAAGAGCAGCGAGCCGGAGCCTTAATCATGCAGAAGTTCTTCCCTCTCAGAAAAGTAGAGTGAATCCACTTGCACCACAAGGACTCTTTGTCAGTGAAGAGGGTCCAAATATGTTTGAGTATAGCCGCTTTGTTGTACTCTCGTAGTCTACGAATCCCAAGACCACCTTCCTCCCTAGGGAGACATACATCCTCCCAGGATAACTTGGCACCTCCCTTACCAAGGCCAGGCCCCTTCCACAGGAACTGTCTGAGAATCTACTCTATACGATCTAAGACTGCGATAGGAATAATAAATACACTGGTCCAATAAGCCTGAATCGTATGGAGCATTGACTTAATAAGTTGAACTCTTCCGGCAAATGAGAGAAATCGATGAGTCCAGGATTGCACCCTTGCCGTAATGCGATTGACCAAGACAACGCAATCCGCCTTGCCGAGCCTCGAGGAGATGATAGGGGCTCCTAGATAGCGTACCGGTAGCTTTCCTTCAACAAATCCAAGGGTCTCCTTGATCTGAGTTCTCAATTCATCCGAGCCACCCGCGAGGAACACCTCACTTTTGCTGTTGTTCGGTATCAAACCACTCCAAGCCGAGAAAGTATCAAGCCCGTCTTTAAGAAGCCCGACGGAGGCCATATCTGCTTGGCAAAATAGAAACACATCGTCCGCAAAGAATAAATAAGATAACCGAGTGGCCTTGCACCTCCAGGAGAAATTGAATTCAGGTAGGTCTGCACGGGAAGTGAGGATCCCCGAGAAGACTTCCATCACCAAGGTAAACAGATAAGGGGACATAGGGTCCCCCTGCCGAAGGCCACGGCTGCTAAGGAAGAATTCATGGAGCTCTCCATTCAATGAAATAGAAAACATAGGCGATTTTGTTTTATGCAACAAAATATGCTTTTTATAAACTCATAGAATATATCACGTTTCTCAAAACATGAGTTTAAAATATAAAGAAGAAATAGTGTTACTCACCTAGGAAAGGCCAAAAATCAACTACGATGCTCACTTGAACCAACACACTCGGATCCTTAACAATTAACGGAAAAACAATATCAAAAGGCTGAGTAAAAAAAATGTTCGCATAATGACTCATCTATACTAGGCCTATTTGTTGATAAAACGACACCTATGCACCACAAAAGCTCACATTTAGTGGAAACCCATCATTTCCCGCTAGGTGCAGCCCATGTGCCAACTTCATCACGCCATAACTTCCTCCACAAAATTCCGTTTCAAGCCATCTTATAGTCTTTAGAAAGCTCTCTTAACTTACAATAACAACTCTAACTCAGCCACCCCAAAACAATACCCAAAAAAAAAAAAAAAAAAAAAAAAAAAACGCTCGAAACTATTGTTTGCTATAGCACCAAAATGCGCCACCAACTTCATAATTATGTTCCAGACAAACCGCAAGCTCAAATCACGATTTGTAAGATGCTATAGCTTCACAACATCTCAAAGTACCATTCTACAAAAATATACAGCTCAACAACTAAAAAATCGGGCTTCGTCACACAAATATCCAAGAAATCCGAATTTCGAGCCCTAATTGCGGCGATTGCTTCAAGTAAGTGATTAAAAGCTTTAATTTCTTACTGGCGTTGCAAAATACACTTGAGTCGGCTTGATGAAGCGTCTGGATCACGAGCGTGCCAAATTTTTTCCTTTATCTTCTTTCTCTCTTCTCCCCTATTTCTTTCGTTCCCCTGCTTCTGCCCGTGCTCTTCTCTTTCTCTCCCTCTCTCTCTCTTTTAAAACACAGCCAAAGGTTCCACAGTTCTCCTTCAGCTTCCCTTTTTGACTTTTCAAACTCTTTCTTTTCCTTTTTTTTTTAAAGCCCATATATTACATAAACGAAATATTGAATCAGGTGGGATATTATAGATAGATTAAGGTGGAAGGTGTGAAATAATGACCCTCAAGTGCTTTGCAAAGAGCACGAAACTTTGCTATCAATTTGCTTTTGTTCCATTGATTATGATCTTTTGGTTCTTTTACTCTTCTTTCCTGATTGTTGTTTCTAATCAAATAATCAACATATATGCAGGGAACATTGAGGAGTGCAAAATTTGTTTTGATACTTTATATAAGTTCGTTTACATGCAAGGGACATAGTTGGAACCACATGTAAGTACTTTATTTTAAAATTTATAAACTATTAGCTCTTTTGACATGTAGTATCAGTCTACAGTACAATGGATAAATTCAGGGCTTAGATTTTCCTCTGAATTTCTCTTGGTCTGTGTAATGACCTCTTGGCACAATATATTAATGGCCAGACATCATAGAGTAGGGTATGATTTCTCCTGATTGGATGAGAAACAGAACTTTCACCCTATATTTTTACATCGAGCTTTCCTTAATTTTTTGTATATGTTTTCACAGGAAAAATAGATTTGATTAAGTTAATGTACATTTTCTCACATCGTAGGTTTAGTTCAGTAAACGATAATAGGCAAAATTGCTTGGGCTGTGCTTATTGTGGGGACCTCTATTTTTGGTTAATATTTTAAGGGAATGGAATGCAAGTAATTAAAGTGGTGACCTCTTTTTTTTGTCAAGAGATATTGTCTTCTCATGTGCAATTGTCTATTGTCCTTTGTAGATGTGGTCCCAAAAACTAATTATTATTTTTTGTTCTTGGTGCAAAAATGACTTATGACAAAAATTATGTTGCTGTCCTACAACTTGTTACGAAAATGCATTTCAGTTCTAAAACTTGCAAAAAGTGCATTTAAGTCCTAAAACTTGTCAAATTGTTTCAAACGAGTCCTAAAATCGACGTCGTTAGCCTTTTCCGTTAAAAATGCTGACGTGGCATTTTAAATAATTTTTTATTTTCCACGTGGATTTTTTTATTTTTTTATTAATTTAAAAAATTAGATTTAAAAACTAAAAAAATCAAATTTATTCATTTTATCTTATTTTCACCAAAAAATTTTAAAAAAAAGTTAAAATATTTATTTAAAAATATTTTAATTAAAAATAATTTTTATTTAAAATATTTATAAAAAAATTATTTAAAAAGTTAACATTATTTTTTAATTTATTTTTGAAAATTTTAAAAATAAATTTTTAACTTTTCTTTTTAGTTTTTGTTGAAAATAAGATAAGAATAAATTTAATTTTTATTTTTTAAATCTATTTTTTAAAAAAATGGATCAAAATTAATTAAAAAATAAACCTGGAAAATAAAAATTATTTAAAATGCCACATCAGCATTTTTAACGGAAAATGCTAACGTTGTCGATCTTTAGGACTCATTTGAAACAATTTGACAAGTTTTAGGACTTAAATGCACTTTTGCAAGAATTAGGACTAAAATGCATTTTCGTGATAAGTTTAGAACTTTTGGACTTATCCCTAAAATTTATAAACTATTAGCTCTTTTGACATGTAATATCAGTCTATCTGTTGGATAAATTCAGGGCTTAGATTTTCCTCTGAATTTCTCTTGATCTGTGTAATGACCTCTTGACACAATATATTAATGGCCAAACATCATAGAGTAGGGTATGATTTCTCCTGGTTGGATGAGAAACAGAACTTTCACCCTATATTTTTACATCGAGCTTTCCTTAATTTTTTTTATGTGTTTTCATAGGAAAAATAGATTTGATTAAGTTAATGTACATTCTCTCACATCGTAGGTTTAGTTTAGCAAACGATAATAGACAAAATTGCTTGGGCTGTGCTTGTTGTGGGGACCTCTATTTTTGGTTAATATTTTAAGGGAATGGAGTGGTTAATATTTTAAGAGAATGGAATGCAAGTAATTAAAGTGGTGACCTCTTTTTTGGCTGTCATGTAGGGGCATATTATTAGTGTGGGGACCTTTGATTAATAAAATCCATGAGAGTAGGGGGACTCTCATGTGCAATTGTCTATTGCCCTTTATAGATGTGGTCCTAAAAACTAATTATTATTTTTTTTGTTCTTGGTGCAAAAATGGCTTATGACAAGAATTATGTCGCTGTCATAGTTTGCTATGGTGGGGATTTTGTGATTGGGGAGGATGGGTGGGAGTATGAGGGTGGAAATGAGGGCACCATCTTTGTCGAGATAAAAAAAGTCATCTTATATAGGATTTGTTAGGGATATGATGATTTATTTGCCTTGTAAAGTTCAGAAGTTGCTATATTGTATTCCTGGGAAAGATTAAAGAGATGGTTTGAAATGCTTAGAAGATGATAATGGTTTCAGGAATGTTTTATACCATTATCTTCATGGTGAAGAGGTAAAAATATAAGTTGAGTACAATAGTGAAAGTGAGGACGAAGATGATGATGGAGAGAGCACCAAGTAGTATAAGAAGGAGATGGTATACAAGGTAGTATTGATGTTAGGGTCGAATGAGGGCATGATAAATATGATGGACAGGAGAGAAGCGCAGATGCAGTTCACCAAAGTGATGATGACATAGGTGATGTCACAATCATTGGATTAGATTGGGAAGTAACTGAATCAAGTGATGATGATGATGAAGGGTTGCTTGCTAAAAATTTCATAAGTGATAATGACGATGAGGAGTTTGTAGAGTCAAGAAGAAAGCGAAGGGATTTTTTGACAGATAAGTTTGCAGCTTTGCAAATAGCTGATGAAGTTCCAAACAGGGACGAAGGCCTTGCAGATGCTGGTGCAGGAGACTGATTATGAAGAAAGCGTCGAGAATGTTACTTCCCAGAATGAGCTTAAAGAAGATGAAGAAGCTGTGCGTAGAAGAAAAAGTAAGTTTCTTTCTTATGATCCATCCGTTGCCTCTCATATTTTATCGGTAGGTATGAAATTTCAAGATGTGAAATAATTTAGAGAAGTTATACTGAAGAACTCCATTGCTGCACAGGGGAATATTGACTTAATTAGAAACACTAAGACCTTTGTAAAAGCTAGGTGTTCGCAGCAAAATTATCCATGGAAGATCTATGGCACATTTGTTAGGAGAAGTGAATCTTTCCATATTAGAGCCTACCAAGAGGAACATACTTGTTTCATTAATTTTGAAAATAAAAGGGTAACAAGTGCATGGTTGTAAAAACACTTTTTTGAATTGATTAAGTTGATGCCTCAGATTAATAGTACTTAATTTAGAATGCTGTTGAAGGAGCAGGTAGGCATCAATATATTCAGGAATTAATGCAAAAGATCAAAGCAAAATGTGATGAAAATACTCATTGGTCAGTACAATAGCAAACATGGATAGTTGTGGGATTATGCTTGGGAGTGTAGGCTACAAAATCCTTCAAGTAGAGTGTATGTGGAGGTCGTGGAGAAACCACTTCCTAATATTGGGACCAAGTTCGATAAGTTCTATATTTTCTTCGATGCATGCAAACGATGATTTTCATCTGGTTGTAGACGAATTATAGGATTGGACAAGTGTTTTTTGAAGGGTTTGTGCAAGAGAGAATTGCTGGCAACAATTGGAAGAGATACAAATAACCAAATGTTTCACTGGCTTGGGCTGTTATGAAGGTAGAGAACAATGACTATTGGTCCTGGTTCCTAAAAAAATTGATGACTAATTTGAAGATAACAAATGGGGTAGGGTGGGCGTTCATGAGTGACCAACAAAAGGTAATGTTTGCTTTTTGAAAATATTGGTCAATTGTTTGCTTTTTGATATCAACATGCCATTTGCTTACATTTGTTATTTTGAATTATTGCAGGGATAGTTCCAACAATAGCTGAATTGTTGCCTTATGTTGAACATCGAATGTGTGCGCGGCACATATACGCAAATTGGGTAAAGAACTATAAAGGGGACGAGTTGTAGTCACACTTTTGGCAGCTAGCAATGAGTACGAATATGTCTAACTTTATGATGGTCAAAGAAGAACTGCTTCAATTGATAAAGGAAGGTTATGATGCACTATTTCAAACAGAACCGAAGTATTAGTGTAGGGCGTTCTTCAGTGAAGAATTCAAGTGCGATAACATCGATAACATCTACGAATCATTCAATGGGAGAATAATAGATGCCAAATGCAAACCAATTATCTCGATACTTGAAGACATACGAGTTATGGTCATGACTCGGTTGCACAAACAAAAAGATGAGGTTGCAAAGTGGACTAGGTAACGTGGTCCTAGAATTGCTAAGAAATTGGATAAGAACTTGGCTACAAGTAGGTATTGTCATCCCATTTGGAATAAGAATAAAGGATATGAGATAATGAAGGGTTCCGATAAATATGTTGTCAATTTAGGCACGAGGAAGTATTCATGTAGAGCATAACAACTAAGTGGAATTCCTTGTGCACATGCCATATGTGCTTTTGAAATGAAGGACCACAACACAGAAGACTACATTGATGATTGGCACAAGAAACCGAAATATCTTGTTTTGTATCAATTTATGTTGCAGCCAATCAGAAGTAGCAAGTTTTGGGAGCTAGCAGATCGCGAAACACCTCGACCTTTGCCACTAAAGAAGAAAATGAGAAGACCAAAGCGAAAACGAAGAATGATGGAGGGAGAGGTCTCATGTCAGCGTAGGATGAATAAGACAGGTGTATCGATAAAGTGCTCTTTTTGCCACATAGCAGGGCACCATACTAAATGTTGTCAATTAACAGTTGAGGCCAACCGAAGGCCCTAGTGAAGGGACAGTTGGAGAAGGACAAACAGAAAGCGCGAAGTGAGTCGACTGTTCTTCAGTCGACGACAATAAACCCAATAAGTTATGACAATTGTATTTGTTGCTTTATGGTTGGTTACAAATATGTACATAGATATAAGTGACATGTATGTATTGTTTTGTCTTTGTCAAGTCATGAGAATGACATGTGAAGAATTGGCCGAGGTCAAATCAGGAACCACCTATAAGAGGGCCATCTAGAAGACGCCTAGTTGAAGAATTGGCCGAAGAAGCCCCTGCTATAGCTGAACAACCACAACAAGAGCCCAAGAAATCACATACGAGAAGAAGAGCCAACTAATTACAAGTACCTAAAAGTGACGCTCCCCTTCGAACAAAAGGGGCTCTTGGGAAGATGCTAAAACAATATGGTTATGGCCTTTATACAGATGAACGTTCTGGAATAGTTATTCTTAATGTAAGTTTTACAAGCTGCATTTAATTTAATTTATAGTGCAAACTTTTGTTGATAATTGAGTTTTCTTTTTGAAGTTTGGGAGAAGTTCAGAGGTTCTTATCTCTCAAGGCCCAACTCAAGAATCATCAGTTGCGCCAACAAAGAAGAAGACATTGGCTGCGCCAACAAGAAAGAAGAGTAAGAAGAACCCAGTTGCAAGTCCATCTGAATCAGTTCAGCCTACAACAGTTGCAACTCCTTCTGAATTAGTTCAACTTAGGACAATTGCAGCTCCATCAGAATCAACGCATCCCCAAAAAGTTGAAGAAGAAGTCTCATGTCGAGTTAGAAAAAGTGCAAAGATTATGAATTAAGTGCAAGGTCCATCAAAGGGAGCACGAACATGAGGTATTATGCATATTGATTGATGAAATGGGATGTGGTATAATTTGTGAGGCTGAGTTGTCGGTTGTTTTACTATGGATATATATATATATATATAATACTTTGTCATTGTGTTTGTGAGATTTCATTTTAATATCAATGGAATGATCTTATTGCTTATCATTTTTGCCTTTTTCATTTTTTTACTTCTACTTACTGCTTCTAGTGGTAGATCTGTGGTGGTGATTAGGGTGTTCGTGTGGCTGATGGCGGCGGCTGGTGAAACCTGGTGGTGGTGGGTCCATTGTCGGGGTTGGGTTGGGGTCTCTTGTTGTAGCTAGTATTGGTAGCCTAGCTTGCACAAGCCCCTTTTGCAACAGACCCACGACCCACCGCCAATAGTTGTTGCTAATGGTGGGTCTATGATAGTGGCTACGTGCTGGTGTGGTAGCTGGGATGCTGGTGTTGCTAGTGGTGGTGGCCAATGGTGACTGTTGATGCTTATTGATGGTGGGTCTATTATAGGGGTTAGGTTGGGGGTTTTTGCTGCACTTGGTGCAAGCTAGTGTAAAATACCTTGCACTAGCAACTTTTGCAGCAGCATACCACCAGCATAGTGGTGATGAAAATCATGAAGATCAAAGATATTGTGATTTGTAGTTTTCATATTACAGAATTACGTTATCACTTACATCTCCCTCATAGCACTCTACTTCGTCTTGTCTTCATCGATTGCTGTGTTTCATCTTTGTCTTCACGACTCTATTCGAGCACACTTTTTTTCTTCGAGCACAGTCATTTATCTCTAGTAATTCTTTTTCCTGGGATGCTTGTTGCACTCGTTCGGCCACGTTTGAAAGATCTTAAGTAGTTGTTTGTTTTTCTTCATCTTTGTCGAGAACTCTGCTTTGTCTTTGTGACTCGTTCGAGCATGCTCTTCTTCATTGAGCACACCCCTTTATCTCCGATGATCTTCTTGTCTTTCATTTTTTATTTCCCGTGTTTGTTTGTCGAACTTGTTCCACTTGCTTTGAAACGAAAGATCCCAAACTATAGTCTGTGAGAGTTTATTTTCTTTTGTCTCATCTGTCAAACCCGCCATCTGTCAAACTCAAAAAATTCCAAGCTGCTTAATGTCAAATAAACCTCTGTTTTTCATGGACTTTTCAAATGAGGACTAATTGCAGTCAAAAAAAAAAAAATGAGGACTAATTGAAATAGCAAGTTAATTCCTAACTGGAAGGTTGAGAATGAAAGGGAAAGAGTGGCAAGCGTGAGCATGGGAAATAAACAAAGAATAGAAAGAGGAGAAATTTTCAAATAAGTGCATAAAGTGCAATTATTTTTTTCAAATAAAAACATGAAATTAATATTTTTTTCAAAAAAAGATCTGAAATGAATTATTTTTTTAAGTAAGGGCTTGAAATAAATCTTATTTTAAATAAGAATATAAAGAATGGCTTGATGGACAATTTCATCTTTTATAAATTTTCTTCTTTTCATAAATAAACAAACTAAAAGACCATACCAATCTTAAAGAATGGCTTGATGGACAATTTCATCTTTATAAATTTTCTTCTTTTCATAAATAAACAAACTAAAAGAAAAAACTACATAATAAGAAACAGACGCCCTCTGTTTGTGGTTACTGCCCCATTGACGATGGGGAGGCCATGCTAGATGGGGAGTCATCGGCACTTAGGAGAGGGCTGACAATCCTTACCAATCAGAGACGAGGGCCAATTTGCCTTCACCAAATACGGGAGAGGGGTCCAACCCTCTCTTAGATCTAGGGGAGGGTAGCCTGCCCTCACCTAGGTTTGGGAGCCTTGGGTGAGAATCAGCCCTCAGAGGGCGAGGTGAGGATCGACAACCCTTGCCCAAATCTAGAGACATTGCTGTCCTCTCTCGTTTTCGGTGAGGGCTTGGACCTCGCCTCTAGTCAATGAGGATTACTGGCTCTTGCTTAGCGATCCTACTAGCTATCGTGGTCGCCCCATCGGTGATGGAGGTGGGCACATGCAGGGGGAGCCCTCCTCTGTACTTTTGCTTTTCAGGTGACACGAAATTATCTGGATAAATGTCAATAAGAATGTACCCAATTAGGATTTTTCGTCTTATTAATTTCATTAAAGGTACTAGGAAAATGTAGAAAACCCAATAATGGACAATCACGACAAATACCGAGCCGACCGATGTCGAGCTCGACTCAGCGTTCTAGCCAATTTGAAACCGAACAGAGCGCTGCTGAGTACGAGGTGACTTTCTAGCAGTCGATGCAGCGCAGGCGCAGAGGTCGATCCATCTGATCCGAGCAGGAAGAAGAAGAAGAAGAAGAAGAAGAGACCGAAAAAATGGCGGCGTACCTGAGCATGGGCGAAGCCCACCGGCGGATCACCGACTACCTCGGCCGCTTCTCCGACGCCGTCGCCTCCCAGGACGTCGCCTCCCTCAAGCCCCTCCTCTCCCTCTCCTCCGCCTCCCCCTCCCTCGTCTCCCTCGCCGACGCCCTCAACCTCCTTCAGGTCTCCCTCCCTCCCTCTCTCTCTCTCTCTCTCTCTCGCCCTCCTCCGACGGGCGATTTCACGGAGCTCCACATCGGCCGACCGATTCCTCGGATTGACCCGTGTCGCGTTCTTTTCCAGGACTCGAACAGGCTGATCAAGCAGTCGGACAGGTACTCCCAGTTCGCGGAGATCCTCGCCCCGCTCTTCCGCTGCCTCCAGAACTACCGGCTCCACAATCTGGTCGACGCGTATCCCGCCTACGAGAAAGCTGCCAAGTGAGAGATTCCCCTCCTCTCGTCGCGTCTTTTTTTCTGTAGTTCCTGCGCTTTGAATTTGAGTTGTTCTTGGTGTGGCGATGGCTGTGTTGGGAATGAAAGTTGTGCGAATTGGTGGAAATTGCAGTGCGTTTATCCAGGAGTTTAGGAACTGGGACTCTGCTTGGGCGCTGGAGGCGTTGTATGTGATTGCTTATGAAATTAGGGTTCTCGCCGAGAGGGTAATTTGTTGCTCCACTTCCTCCGTATCTTGTTTTTGCTATCGTGCATTTGTGGTGCTTTTGCAGTGAAGTGTTCAAATTGTCTGTTTGGGTGTTTGATTTTGCGTGTTGATTTTGCTAGGCGGATAGAGAACTGTCAGCCAATGGGAAGATGCCGGAGAAATTGAAGGCGGCCGGCTCCTTTTTAATGAAAGTGTTTGGGGTCCTAGCCGTGAGTCTCTGTGTTCACCATTCAACTCGTTACTTCATTTTCTTGCGATGAATCGGCTTACTCCATTCTTGGATTTTCCTGCTACTTGGATTCCGAGTAGAATAGGTACTTGCTTTTGCATTAATTGATGTTGGAGGTCTCTTTATTTCCAGGGGAAGGGCCCCAAACGTGTAGGAGCATTATATGTGACTTGTCAGCTGTTCAAAGTTTACTTTAAGGTAAAATACTTTGTGAATATGTGTGATGCTTATGGTTGTCGTCTTTGTGTCTCCATTCCTGTTTCTTGTTTGCATAATATGGAATATGCAACCCAAAAGATAGTCTGGCAAATACTAGTCCTCTATATAATAAGTCTTATATCCAAACCCATCTAAAACCTTTCTTCTAGAAGTAGTTGATGTATGTTTTGCATGAAATCTAAGAGGTGCTAGCATTTTTAATTCACAGCTCGGTACAGTTCACCTTTGCCGCAGTGTCATAAGAAGCATTGAGACTGCGCGGATATTTGATTTTGAAGAATTTCCTCAAAGAGATAAGGTTGAAACTTATGCTGATTGTGTTGCTGATGCTATTCCTCAAGCCTCTTTTGTGGCTTTGTTTGCAGCTAGATAAATAAGCATTTGACTGTCATGATTTGCATTGCCAGGTGACATACATGTACTACACAGGACGTCTGGAAGTTTACAATGAAAATTTTACAGCTGTAAGTAATCTTATTGCCCTATAGTTTAGGTGACATTTCATTTTATATTTAGATGAAAGTCAGATACTTTGCTTTGATGAGACGAGGCTATCTGAGGCTCGAAGCCTTGATTTTTTGTGAATGTTGAATGAATTCACCAGCATCTGCTGGTTAAACGCTTTACAGTGGCCCACTTGCACAATTCGAGGAAATACACTGTGCTTTAACCCCTTATTTCTTGAGGATGGAGCATGGACACGCCAGTTAAACACTCTCTAAACATGGCTCACTTGCATGATAAAAAAGTGACTTGCTCTTTTAAACAGGATTTGCTGGCATCTTCTCTTTGTTTGATTGCTCCTGCTGTGGCATTATTATCTTTATGTGATAATAGTCCATTCTTATTTGGCATACTGATTAGTTGTAACTAACTGTTCTTGCTTTGGACTTACAGTGTATATTCCTCTTTCCTGGCAGGCTGACCAAAAATTATCTTATGCCTTAGCACATTGCAATCCCCACAGTGAAGCAAATATAAGGTTTGTTCATATTCTTGCTGCATTTTTTTCTTGGTAATCGAGGGAAATTCTTCTGGCAAAAGTGGTTTTTTTCACACTCAATATCGTCAAAGTTCTGTTTCCAAGTTGATATTGATATAAGCAATATTGCTATTTGTCAACTAAACTGTATGAGACCTGCATAAAACATGTGCCGATTGATGCTGTGCATATGCATACCTCGTTGTCCTGTTGGATTGGATCATTTTGGCCAACTTCCAGTCAATGCACTTTGAATTTGGGCACTTGTTAGTGGATTTGACTTATTCCAGGGAAGTTACTTTTTGGTTGGCAGAACCAGAGAAATTGGATGTCTATAGTGCTGGGATGAGAATATCTTATTAAACTCAATTGGCTCAGTGAGAATTACTTATTTGACATGTCAAGGAGGAACTAGTTCCCAATCCTTTTCGTTTGGTACTAAAATGACTTTTAGAAAATCATATATCCTTTGGTTAACTATTGTTTTTTGATTTCGTTATGAGTTGTGTCTACTTTTTCTCTCTTCCCTTGGCTTTTGGCAGCAGTACTATTGCATGTTCGCTGCTTGCCTCATGATTATCTGTTTATAGAATTACCTTTGACGTGATTATCTTTTCGTTTATAAAATGTTTTCATATATCCTTTGGTTAACTATTGTTTTTTGATTTCATTATAGTTAGCTTTATGATTATCTGTTTATAGTTTTCTTCACATCATATGGTTAGCTTTATTTACAAGATGATCTCTGTAGCTACATTATGGTGAAAAACTTATTTTTATATGCATTTGATAGGATGATATTAAAGTACTTGATACCAGTGAAGCTTTCAATTGGAATTTTACCGAAAGATTGGCTCCTGGAGAGATATAACTTGGTTGAGGTACAATGTCCCCGTCTGCTTATTCCTGATGCGTTCTATGTTTTAGTATTCCTGTGCTTTGTGCTTCATTAGGTTGGATGCCAGTGAGTGGTGTTTATGTCTGTTGGTAGCTTAACTTATCATTGTTTGTTGTCCTGAAGGAGGAAAATAATATAAAAAAGCCAGCTCAACTAAGTAGTTCTGTTATTCTTGCTCGGTGATGATCAGTTTTCAGTTTATTCGATCCATTAGTTGTCTTTTGTTATATGGTAGACATTGAAATCCCGGTAGTCCATTCCCAAGTGACAAGTTATATCTACTTTTACAGTACAGAAATATTGTGCAAGCTCTAAAGAGGGGTGACCTTCGACTTCTTCGAAGTGCTCTAGAAGAGCATGAAGACAGGTACTTCTGCTTTGGTTTTCTGCAATAGAAAGAAAGTCACTATATTTTGTGTGCTTCCTGTGATTTCACCTGATATAGATGGTGGGGACAACTCGAATACTGAAACTAACCAATTTTTTTTTGTCAGGTTCCTTAGATCTGGTGTATATCTTGTTCTAGAGAAGTTGGAGCTCCAAGTTTATCAAAGACTGTTGAAGAAAATGTAAGCGCTCATAATCTCATTCTTCCCAGTGAACTTACAGTGAAATTGGGAAGAAGAATAAGAAAATCTCAGAATTCTTTCATTGTCGTTTCTCTTGGTTAGTTACATCATTCAAAAGCAGAAGGAGCCGACCAAAGCTCACCAGATGAAGTTGGAAGTTATTATCAAAGCACTGAAATGGCTTGAGATAGACATGGATTTGGATGAGGTACATTTTAATTTGCCTCGCCCATGCATATTCACATCTCTCTCATCATGTTCATTCAACAGCTAGCTTGATAAATTGGTCTGTGGAATTGGTAGGTGGAGTGCATAGTTGCCATATTGATACACAAGAATCTCATGAAAGGTTACTTTGCCCACAAAAGCAAAGTGGTGGTCTTGAGCAAGCAAGATCCTTTCCCCAAATTGACTGGAAAACCTGTGAATGCATAGAGATGGTGTATATGTTATACTACAAGGCGAGATTATGCAGTTCTCAAGGCAGGAGGAATGCTAGTTAATAGTTATCTGATGCAACAATCCGATCCAAGAGTCTATCTTCATGCTTCTGTTCCTCCATCGGTGAAGGAAATCTTTTTTCTCCCGGTGCCATCAGCGATCATACTTTCGTTGCCACTTGCCAGTGATAATTCTTTAATTATCAGGTTTCCTTCTCGATCGCATGCTGAATAGCCTCAACAGTAATTTATTGGGCTTGTGGGATTGGGGGATATTCCAAGTCACTCCATCTCGTTAGTTGAGGAAATATGATGAGCCTTTTTCTCGGTTAGATCAGACAGTAATAACACTTGGTTTTTACCATGGATCAGACAGTTAACTCGGTCAGCCTTTATGTCGAATTGACATCCGATTTTGTGATAATCTAGCTGGTGTTTTACACAAACTCTCTTTCTCTCTGTCTCTTCTCTCTGCGCATGCGGGCTACAGCTCTCGAACAATAAATTAACATCCTGGAGGCAAGAACATGGTAGGATCCAAATTATGGTCTTGCTGATACAAGCTGAAAGGCGCGGTTGAATGCGATGCAAACCAAGGGTTGTGCGTCTGTAAAAGTTCACTCGTGAATGTCGATTGAGATATTGGAGCTTTCTCCGATGGTTCAGCTACCGCCATAGCAGAGGAAGGAAGTTATCTGCGCGGGTAAACAAAGAGAATCCAGATAAGATGTAAGAGTCATCGATTCATGAGAATTCATACTATTCATGGAAAACTTCAATGAGTCAAATCAAATACTATTCATGCAAAGCTTAAGTGAGTCATTTGGTAATAACAACAGAAAAACGAAAAGATCACCAGGTTCGCCCTTCCCACATTCTCTTTTCGCATGCTCTTGAGAAGACGACCAATGTGGACAATGGACATGCTTTTATTCTCCATTCTTGTAATGTGGCGACAATTATAGTAAATGAATGTTTTATTTATTTCGTGAAAATGCATGATTTGAAAAGTGTTTTTTTTTTAAAATGAATAAATTAAAATATTTTATCATCTATGAATATGTTTAGGCATAAAATTGTTGATAATAATAAAAAAAATTCTTTAACTAATTGTTGATAAAAAATTCTTAGGAAATGTTTTGAGGTTCTTCCACGAAACAAATGGAATCAAATTATTAAAATAATTTTGTCTTTACGCGTAGCAACAATTCCGTTGTAGTCTAGTTGGTTAGGATATTCGGCTCTCACCCGAAAGACCCGGGTTCAAGTCCCGGCAACGGAACTTTTTTAATTTCTTGCTTTTGCCTTTTTTTTTTTACTCTAATTTCTCTTCCTCTTTACACATACTGTTCACAAAGTAAAATGCAAACGTTCCTTCTTGATCATCTCGAAAGATTATGGGTAAAAAAAGTAAGCATAAGTTGAAAAGGAAATTTTTTTTTTTGGGTAAGAGATAAGAGAAATAATAGAAAAACTAAATAAATTTGGTAATTGACTTAAATAAAAGTGGGTAATGCAAATCTTGCTGGTAACTTATTGGAGAAAAATTGTTAATTGCTCTGATTAAGATTGATAGTTTCTAAAAAGAGTTGGTAAATTTATTGGTTTGGTAACTAAGTTGGAGAAAAGTTATTAATTGCTCTAATTAAGATTGATAGTTTCTAAAAAGAGCTGGTAAATTTATTGGTTAGGTAATTGAGACAAATAAAAGCTAGTAACTTCATAAAAAAAAAAAATTGCCCAATTAAATAAGACAAACAATCGTTGGTAAGCAACTCAAATGAGGATCGGTAAATGAACCTAGCTCGTGATCTAATGAGAGAAAAATTAGTAACTTACGTAAATAAATTGGTAAATTTCACTGATAGTTGATAAATTTAATGCATTTATAAGAAAGACAAATAAATACAATAAGAAAAGCCGATGAGTTAAATAAACAAATAACCATTGGTAAGTAACTTAAATAAGAGTTGATAATGAAAAGACTTGTTGGTAATTTACTTAAAATCTTAGTAAGTTAATTTAATAAAAATAGTAAATATAAGGTGTTGGTAATAAGAAAAATACAAATTAATAAAAGATAAGAAAATCCAATAATTTCAAAAAGTAACAAAAAGTTGATAATTTCATAAAAATCAACCTATCAATAATTTTTTTTTTTTTTTTTTGTTGGTGAAAAAATTACTGATAGCTAATTTTTTCACCAATTGTTATTTGACACTTATGGACTCTTTTGAAAAATCTTGTAACATGGGAAAAATTGTTTATTTAATGGAATTGTAAAATTATCTTGAATCGTACTCTCATCATATTCAATAATAATGCATTTGAAATTTTCGACTTGATTAATTTTCACTTATGTGCACAAATTACCTTTCTCATGGGCGTATGTAAAACCCCATTAAAAAGGTGTTGGACGTGGCTCCCAAGGGCCATTGAAGAGGAACCTTGTGATTTGAACACGAATTTTGCGACAGTCAAATCATTTATTTGAACATTTGGACAACTAGAGATTGTCAAGGTCACATGAGTACAAGCGATGTTACGAGTAAACCTTTGGCCAGCTTTTGTGTTGACATTGTTACTTCATGTTGAGAGATTTCCTCACTTCCGACACTTTGGTGGAGTGCAGTGATAAGCTGGTATGCCTATAGAAGGACTGGGCAGCTTCATCTTAAGTTAAACATTCCGTAGTAGTGTGAGATTCTTATTGCAATGCCTTGACAAAGTAATTGCGCTAGTCATTCCTCTCCACCCTTCTGTTAATAAAAAACAAAGAGATTGTGATGGTCACATGTATCAGTTATCTAGTTTGATGGCGATGTTATATTTAGTAGTCAAGATTAAACATATCAAAATGATATAATTAGGATAAAACTATCCTATGTGAGGGTGGGATAAAGGTAAAGGTTTTAACTCATCTCTTTTCTCTAGGATATCTCTTTGCACCCATTGCCTCCCACCAAGCATTGTCTTGTTGCCGTTGACGAGCTCAATCTCGGCCCCCATTATCCACCCATAATTGCCTACCCAATTGCCTGACCCACCAAGCATTGTCTTGTTGCGATACAGATCGGATTGACCTGATTCCAAAGCCAAATGAACAAAGACTCGAAATAAGCACTCAATCTTGGCCAGAACAGGCCAGCTGCAACTCTTCAAGGATGCAGATTTGGGACGGAGTTCCTAAAAGTTGTCATGAAATAAAAACAGAACGTTGAAACTAGCAAAGCGTTGAAAACTAGAGAAATAAAAACGGAGCATTGAAAATAGGAGATATAGTAAAGGGCATGGAAACTATAAACTAGTAAAAGCCTTTCCAGCTTTCAAGCTGGATGGACTCAAGATGTCATGGCTTCTCGGTTTCGGGCTTTAATGCGGGCTTTCATGGTTAGATCTTCAGATCACTTAGCCATGGACACGAGCTTCATGGTTGCCCCTCCCCTATGGCCAGATTCAGAGCAATAGCTGTTGTCTCCGTCTCACGCACCTTCGTAACACGAGCAGCTGTACCTCAATTCGCCACCCATTCGTTCGCCGGGCCTCGACCTTGGCGTTGGTCGCGAGGGTAGGAATAGCAACCGAACTGGTGAATGTTGAAGATTGCAGGCCATTGATCAATATGGAGGAGGGACCGGTGGTTACTAAAGATTTTACATGATGATGATGGTCAAGCAGCTTGGATTGCGAAGGCTCAAAGATCTAAATGGTTGACATTCAATCCTGCATGGGCGGAGAGGAGGAGGAAAAGAAAGTGAGGTGGGATTTGCCAACGACAAGAATCATTATGTTGAGAGGTTACTGGCAATAAGAGCTATTAAGTTGACATTCAATTCAGCTTGAATATCTATATATTTACCAAACATTGTATAAGATAATAAATTTTTCATCTTTATCCAATTTGACCTGTATCTTATTCAATATAAACGTCTCGACGGTAGAATGTGATTTTATGATATATCTAAGGGTTTAAAAAGTTTGGTATGAGTAAGAAGTGAGCAGTACATGCCTTTTCTCTTTTTTGTGGGACATTTTTGTCCGTAGTATCTCAGTTGTGAATCTTTACACAGTCCTTTCCACAAGGCTCCAAATTATACAACTGGAGATTCTTGTCTTGTCGCGGCAAACCGTGAACGAACATCTCCAGTTAGTAGCTTCAAGTAATGTACTCTCCAAATTTCACCAAAAGAACATCTAGTTTTTCAATTTTACTTAATTATGGCCAATATTTTTTCAACGTACGTAGGCACTGTCGGATTTAGAGCGAGCCCCTCCAACCTTTTCGAAATTATGCTTTGGCCCCGAATTTAATAAAAAAATTCGCATGTTCATCCCTAAAATCATGCCCCCACCAAATTTTTGAATTTCCCGACATTCCTAATTTAAGGAAGTATTATTAGTTAGCAAAATCTTCCAAATTGAAGAGCCATAACTTGCAATAATGGTGACTCGATTGCAATAATGGCGACTCGATTGCGAAACACCCATTGAATTCTCACACACTAGATTGACTTCTCATGAGAGATTCTTGAGGAAAGTTTTCTGAAGTGCTAATGGTCCTTAGAAAGTCAAGAGCTAGAAGTGCAGGAAAAAGGATCAAAATCGATTGCACGCACTTGAAAGCTTATTGAATTAGGGCAAATCTATGGAATATGGCATCTTTCTAATGAAAAAAACAAAGAAAAAAAAAGAAAAAGAGGAAGCTTTAGTCAAAACTCATCAATGATTGAAAAGAATGAGTTTCAATTCTCACAACGATAACCATTATCCACTTGCTAAACTAGTCTTGCCCCTCATACATGCTTGCTCTAGATCCTTCTCTATACATAGCTAATCGATTGAGAATGCTTTTCGCAAAGCCCTACAATTACTACAGTCACCTTGATAAAAAAATTAAAACCATAATGAGAGGTGCCCAAAAAGATGCATAAACCTTATTTTCCTAGCACTTTCGTGCTTCCCTGAAGATCCCTCTTGAAAAATCACGAGGGATAAAAATGAAGAAGAAGAAGAAGAAGAAGAAAAATCGCCATGAAAAGATGCCTAAGCGAAGGGATATTCTCTCTCAAAATTTCGCCTCCTCGAACTTCTTACAATA
Organism: Eucalyptus virginea; assembly: GCA_014182375.1. Classification (NCBI taxonomy): domain Eukaryota; kingdom Viridiplantae; phylum Streptophyta; class Magnoliopsida; order Myrtales; family Myrtaceae; genus Eucalyptus; species Eucalyptus virginea. Next base: position 28,244,618 of record CM024523.1, on the reverse strand, counting down.
GGCACTGAAAAAATCTGTTAACTCGTATCATCATGATTTGGTTCTGATTTCTAGATTTTGTTAAGAATACTGCTTTCAATGGAAAATGCAATCGACCTTGTAATCTAGGCACACATGCAATAACAATGCGTGCTCATTTCCTCAGAGAACTATCATTGTGCTTGCACAATTGTTTTTCGGAAATATATTATTTTCCACTGATCTTTCTGTCCCCATAAAGTTTTTTGCCACCACCCTCAGATTTTTATGGAAACGAACCACTGATGCTCATTGCGCCAAATACAGCCTTCCTTCATATATGTGTCTACCCTGTACTTGTTAAAGCCTTACGACAAAAAATAATGTTACAAATGACCTTATCTTCCCGAGAGAAAGTAAAACAATTCCTGTCTTCACATTGCAGAATCAGAGAAAACAAAACTAATATTTTAACTGGAAAAAGAAGGGCAAATAATTGACAAGATGGGGAAGAGAGAGACAGCTCAAGAGAGAGAGAGAGAGAGAAGGCCAGAAAGGAAGAACATTGTGCACTGCAAGCTTACAGAGCTTGATGTTTAAGATGAAGAACCTTGCACTTATTAGCGATTTTCCAATTTATCATCCATAATCGGCTATCTCTGCGGAGGGGACGACCTAAAGACGCAAGCAATGATCATAAAAACCATTCAGGATGGAGTTACCGCATGTAACCGGTACCGCAATGCCCAGCATATCGCATATCGTTACATGACCTCATTGGAATGATAACTGTGTGGAAAATTATAGGCGGTTTAATGCCCATAAAACCATTTTTGTCTGTTCTATCAATAGTTCTATCAACCATGGACGAGGCCACAGGATAAGGCCATAAGCAAGATGGCAGCTTCCTTCTCCTCTTGTGGGAACACTCGCTGGAGATTCGCCGAGCAACGCTTGCTTAATCTCGCAGCAAAGTCCTCCAAACAAAGCTGCTTCGTCTCTTTGGGAGATGCCAATGTTGGAGAGGGAAGCTTGAATCTTTTCTTGATTTTTTCTGATTCTTGATCAATAGCTGCTTTACTTCCTGGTCTCTTGTTGTCTTTGTTTTTCAGCTTACACTTCGCAGGCAAAGTCATAGTAGGAGTAGGAACAACTGTACCATTAGCGGCGGCGGCGGCGGTGGCGGCCATGGCCCTTCTCGCTTTCCTCTGCCGGATCCCACAAGCATTGCAAAGGGTCTGTGCCTCGAAATAAAAGGACGGGGTTAACTAAATTTCCTATGGGAGAGTCCTTGATGATTGTACGTTCTCAAGGAAGCTTATCTTTAAGAAGTCACAGCAGCACTTGGGCAAACAAAACTTCAAGAACATTTCCTATTTGTAAAAAATTCCTCAAAATGATGCTTTTAATTGTTCTAAACCTGACAATTACTGAAACATTATGAGAAACCCAGTTCAAGACTAATAATTTCGAGCAAAAAACGATAAAAGATCTCAGAAGACAAGTCGATCACTCTTTTCTCTTTCATTCTCCAAAAGTGAGTGCATCACAGAAATAAATTTCAGAGAATAAAATACTCATGGAAGGATCACTAAGCTTTTAGACCCAGATGAATGGTCTGTGATTATATCACCAAGTGAGGATTAAGAGAGGATTAAATTTCAAGGGAAAGAACAGGAAAGAACCTTGGGACCTTTGGGACCACTTCTCCAGAGTGGGGTTTTCGATGTGTTGCAGTCGACACAAACCCTAACTGCGGTGTTACCGCTGCAGCCACGGTTAGTATCCATTTGAGGACATGACGAGGTGATTGAGTCAGGGTACGGCCGGTCTTCAGACTCGTGAGCTGATGATTTGTTAGGCGGTGGTCTCTTTTCTGAGATCATCATCTTCCTCATCATCCTCATCTTCGAGGACGTCCACTTAAATGATGGCGATGATGATGATGATGATGATGACGAGCCATGTTCATGGCATCCCTTTTGATGATCCTCCTCAACTCTTTGATCTTCTAATTTCTGGGATGATGTTATGCTGATTGGAGCCAGCAAAGCCTGTTTGTCATCAGAAAGGGTCGATCTAGTAAGCGAGAATTTTAAGCCAGCTCAAATTAAGCTGTAAATATATGTCATGCTTTGCAATATATCATATGATGACTTTATTAATTTACCTCTAGTCCACGATCTGAAGGCTGCGAAGCTCTATGAAAACATCCACCTTGTTCTTCAACTGAGCTATGCAAGACATAATATGGGGTTATGATACTAGAAAAGCATGGGGATGTAGCTTGACGATGACGATGAGGTTGAGGTCTTGAAGCTAAGCTTTCTTCTTGATATTCGTTAAGCTCCCTCGTGTGATCATCTGGAGTCATTTGCGCGTGTGTATGAGAGAGAGAGAGAGAGAGAGAGAGAGAGAGAGAGAGAGGCAAAAAGTGGAGCCAATGTTGTGAAAGAGATGAAGTTAGGAAAAGAAATAGAAAAGAGAGGCGTGGCAGTTTAGAGTTGGACTCTTTTGAAGGGAAGCTTAAAGCACCGGAATTTCTACGGGGCCTTCACATGAGTTCTTGAGATTGCAGTGAAGTTAAACTTAAAAAATAATGGACCAAAAGAAATTAAAACGAAGCGATGTAATATAAAGAATCAATTATGAATGTGTACCTTAAAAGTAAAATGCTCATTACTTTTACAAGAACATAATTGAACTGATTCCAGATAATTTATTTGGATAATTGAGCAACTCTAGATGCATTACCTTGTAAATTATTTAATACTCACTATTTAATTAAAAGATTTAATAAGTAGTGCAATTGATGCAATAACTAAGTTTTGTAGTAGTGCAACATGAAGGTTAGGCTCATCACCAAATATTATTATTTATGGAGTGATTTCTCTTCATATATCTCATCTTCCTTATCTCTTTACACATAAAATTTCTAGACCGCTGCTGCAATTGCTCGTGCACTAAGTCACTCAATTGATCACAACACGAAAAATTGTGCATAGCGTGGACCTTAGGAACAGTATCATGTGAGCAGCTGGGATTTTGCAAAAACTCATTGAATGCTTGTGCAGTGTAGAAGAGACATTATAGGCGCATTAGAACAAACGCAAAAACACAACACTTGGTCTATATTGTCGCATGTTTCCTATATTTCTCCTAAAACCTAATTTTGTCTACCCTTTTGTTCCCTCAAAACAGGAATCCTAGATTTTTTTTTATATATACTAGACTAATTCTCGCCAAATGTAGCAGTCTTTTGTAGTCTCACAACATCGTGCACCTCGTGCTCTTGTCACAGTTTATAGCGGAAAATAAGGTGACCATAGTAGTCTTTTAACACAGTTTAGGGCGGTTTTTTACTCACAAGCTCCTTCAAAAGTCTACCTTCACGGGAGAAAGAATCCAAGCTTTATAACGAAATGGCAGAATCATTTCAAGTCGTTCATTCCATTGTCGAGTCATTAAAATTCCTTTTCAGCTTTTTCACCGTTTGACAATTCATCAGCTTTTTTTCCCGATTTGATTTGGATTCCTCTCTGTTTTCAGTAGATCTCTGTCTTCTTTTTCTCCCTGCTTTTAGCTGCAAGATTAGCCAAACGATCGGTACATACTGGAATGGGGTTCAGAGCCCCCACCTCCCTAGCCTTTTCGTGTTATTCTCTACTTAATCTCTATTAAGCGAGATTAGGCTTTGACTAGGGTACTGAACGTTTTGGGAAACCTGGATTATGTTCACGAGGGGCTTTGAAAGGTTATATATACTGCTGTTATTGTAATAAACAGTCGAGGAAGAGAATCGAAAAGGGATTCGCTGGCTTTAATTAAATCACTGAAATTTTTAGAAGTTAAGCAATTGCTGGTTTTTCCTGATGAAAGCGATCCTTGTCTTGAAAACGTCTTGCGAGCTCTTTCTAAACGTCATTAACAGCAACGCGTGTGGTAAGGACATGTTCTTGAGGTTAAGGAATGTGATGTCCCATTTAACTCCAAGAATGGAATACCCTTCCGTCGTGTCTTATTTGCACATGTACGTGCCAAAATTCATGGCTAGGTGATTTGGACTCGCCAGCTGAAATATTCCAGACAGCAAGAAGGCGTATAACCTACTGCTTTGTTACTTATGACACCGAAAAATACTTGCTTCAGCCAGCGGTGTATTCATCTACAGACAGAAACTCGTTACCCCAACGGGTTGTCATTGTCTATCTTTGTCTGAACAGAGAAGCAACCCCGTACGCTTAGTCGAGCAATCGGTTATATCGACTACATACCAAAAAGCAGCACGGCCGGCACTTGATCTTGCCAGAAACTCCCGCATATGTTCTGTGTCATGATGGGTGGTAGCCGGGTAGGTCGGGGCATGATCTCGCATTTAGATTGCTGTCAAATTATTCCTTTCCACACACGGGCTGGACCGCTTCGCGATTAATCGATAGATAGATGGAGACTGCGATTTAAATTAATGTGGATACGAATTGTCGCCAGATGGTCCGCATAAGATGGAGCGAGGAGGTCCAATAACTAAAAGATGAAGTTAAATTCCAGAAGAGATTGTATGTAAGATCCCGAGAAAGGCTACGTGTGCCAGGTACGGATCACTGCCGCGGGTGTAGATAGGTAGAGACAGGGTGATGGGGACAAGATGAAGTTGGTCATGATGGCGGGTGTCAGCGACCGGGGGAAACTCCAAACTCACGTTGTTTTCAATTGGGGATTGCAAATCCGAGGGGCCATGTCCCCTCCGGACAGTCACCCTCATGTTGGACCACTCTCTCTCTCTCTCTCTCTAAAGGAATTGTATGGATTTGTGTGGCCACTTGCAAAGTGGTCTTCTGATGAAAAAGTTATTTCCAGTCTGCAGAATCATTAGTCAATTTGAGCTTGATAGCCTCTATACAATCGGGTTCACGAGATTGGGGCTTCTAGATAATCAGGTCCTTAAATTCATGCCTCCGAGTTATCCAAAAAATGGGTAAATCAATAATAATCAATCACAATGAGATTTAAAAGGCTCAAGAGTTATAGGAAATCAAAGCAGAATGGACCTACTTTCAAGATCTAGTTGCAGAATTCAAGTCAGGAAACTCAATCCAAAAGCCTAAGAATTGAACGAGAAATCCAACCGGAAACAAAAGTGTCACATTAATTTTCAGAATGAAATTTCAACTTCGTTCCGATACTTTGGTCTCTCCTGCTCTTTGAATTCCAATTTGGAGGGAATTGCAAGTCCCTTGGTTTGGGCTCCTCGACCGTTCTGACATTTAGGTTGAAAACCAATGCCATACCCTCCTCATTTAGTACTCCAGACCGAAACTTCCCATACATACGATTAGACTTGATTATGAGCATGACGGCTTGTCGGCCCGCCAACTCCAAGAGCCACCTCCAGCCACAAGAGCCTGAAGGCACTTTTGGGCGAGCACAAAGCTATAAGGCCCGGCCCATTTGGGCCCAATCCAGGCCCGCCCATCGATTACCTTGGCATGCCATACAACATAATTCACATTTCGGTTTCTCCATGCTTCATCGAGCTAATCATTCTACATGGACCATAAGAGAGTACCCATTTCCTTCTGCCATTCCCAATTAGCCGCACCTTGTTTGAGCCCCTAACAAAAAGCCAATCGGCTTCACTTCTTTCCGAAAGCCATCCCGTCCAAGAAGCTAAAAGAAGAAGAAGAAGAAGAAGGTGTCGGCCCATTGAATTGGGCCCAAAACATGTCGAGTTCGTCTTTCTCTCCGCAGCTGCAAGAGGAGCAGCAGCACTCATCTCTTTTTTTTTTTCTTCTTCTTCTTCTTCTTCCAATTACGATGTCTCGATCGGGTTCGTCGTCAACAGATCGCTGTCCAAACCGCGCGATGTCACGACCGAAAGGGGCGCTCTTTAAAGCGGGGCTTCGCGCTTTAATGCTTCGAGATGAGAAAACTAGTGCTGGTCAATACTCTCTCTCTCAGACTTAACTAGTCGGTAGTCACCGCACGCGTCGTTGGGGAACGCGAAGCTTTTAATCATTGGCGGAGAGGCCGGGAGAAAAAGGATTTGGGAGAAAAAGGGTTTGGAGATGACGTGCACGATCCGCTAGGACAGTGTTTAGATAATTAAAAAAATCGTAAACTTTTACCAATTTAGTCATAAATTTTTTAATCGTGTTAATAGAGTCGTAAACATTTTCGCGTTCTACTAATAAGTTATTCAAATTAAGTTTGATTGGAAATCGCCGACGTGAATGTTGATCGTCCTATACAATACAATTAGCGTTGGCGTAGACAAATTTTACATTTAAAAAAAGTAATTATTTAATTATTTTTCTTTTTTTTCATTTCCTTTTTCTTTCTTCCTTCATCGGTCGTCTGGCCTCGATGATGGCTGGCGACTAGCGATAGGTAAAGGCCAACCACACCAGCTATGGGTGAGGCTTGCCCTTGCAAGGATTTGGCGAGGCTCAACCTCGCCGGCCTTGGAAGAGGTGCGCCCTCACTAGTCCTCTCTTGTGACCAGCCGTCGACTGTTGCTCGAGGCCCAACGAATAACACAGGAAGTAAGAAAAAGAAAAAGAAAGAAAAGAAGAAAAATATAAAAAAAAATGATGTTTTTCAATTGTCAAATGTCTATATTCAATCGTGTAATGTATGATGGTTAGCATCTATGTGAGTAATTTCCGATCAAAATTAACTGAAATAACTAAATTGATAAAAGATTTATAATTTAATTAACACAATTAAAAAGTTTATAATTGAATTGGCATAATAATAAAAATTTAAAACTTTTTTGGTCATTTTTTCGAAGTAGGGAAGAATACCCTGCTACTAATGATGTCCCATGCTCAATATCTACTGGTCAGACTAGGGATGCAGATGGGATGAGTTTGAGACGTGTCAAGATGGGGATCATTTATATATATATATGTGTGTGTGTGTGTGTGTATAAATAAGAGAAATTAGTAATTAAAAAAAAAAAAAGAGCCAAATGGACGGTGGAGCTAACTCAAATTAGAATTGATAAGGCAAAATTAGCTGGTAACTCGCTCGGAAAAAAAGTTGGTTGTCACTCTAGCTAAGGTCCGTAACATTTAGAAAGAGTTGATAAATATAGCGTATTGAAAAGCAAAGGTAATTAAAGTTAGTAAATCATTAAAATAGTTGGGAAGATTAAAAATAAGCAAATAAACGTGAGGAAGCAACTCAAATAAGAGTTGGTAAATCGAAACTAGTGGATAACATAGTGGAGGAAAGTTAGTAAGTAACACAAATGGGAAGAAGTATATTAAATGTGTCAAAAGTTATGTACAACGCTCACTTTAATACTAAAAATTTCTATTATCAAGTACCGAATCAAAGTAAAAATTATTGCTTTTGTGTCACCAACGAGAAATTCCAGCTAAATTGATTATATGTGCTTTATAATTAACTTGCTAAAATGACTTAGCAGATTTAAAAAAAAATATAGTCCAATTGGACTACAAAAACAACTTCACACAACCTACGTGGCTCGAATGTCCAAAACGAAGCCACACAACATGCTTTTCAGTTCCCTACCTCACCTCACTAGACTTAGGAAGAATCAGAGAGATAGAGATGACAACGGCGACCACCACCACCAACAATGGAGCCTTTGGCAAGGGCGCGAAGATCGTGTGGAACCAGCCCTAATAGAGATTTGAGATGGAGTGCAAGAAGGTTGGGCTTGGCTTCCCATACATTCGTCTCTCGAAAGTAAGGCTTGGAATTGGCTTCCCACCTCTGTGTCACACGCCAAGACCAACTCCATGTCTATTTGTCCCCACTTGCTCTCCCATCTCGGTCCGTTCAAAACCCTTTGTCCACTTTCTCTGCTCTTGATTTGTCTCCTTGCCGTAGAACACCACATGCCCACCAGGTGTTTGAGGAAATTACTATGATGATGGAGTTGCTTTTTTTTTTTTTTTTTTTTTTTTTTAAATTTCTTCAGTGATACTTAGTGATAAGAGAGAGAAAGAGACAGACGAGGGTGAGAGAGAGAGATCGAGTCATCGGGTAAGGCACGGAGATGGCCAATTTTTTTTTTGGTCAGTACGGAGATGGCCAATTCAATGGCCGGCTTAGGGTTTGAATTGAGATTAGCTTTCCATTTGGGAATTTAGGATTCTTACCTAGGAAAATGGATTAGATGACGTTGTTTTAGGGTTTAGATGTTGACTGAACTCTCCGGCGAGCCATGTTAGCCTATGAAACTAATAAAAGAAGGCCACGTTAGATTTCTGGCCAAATAGACCGGAGTTCGCATTAAAAAGATTGTTTTTCAAAAAATTTAGTACTTAAGTGATCTAAATGAAACTTTTAACACTAAAATGAACGACGTACGCAACTTTTGGTATTTCAAATGTTCTTCTCCCCACAAAAGAGGTATATATATAAGAGTTAATAAATCTAACCTGTTTACAAGAAAGAGAAATAAAAATTTGCAAACAATAAAAAGATGATAAATTCAAGAAACAAAAATTTTTCATCAAGAATTGGTTGGTCTTTAGTTGACCTTAGTTTCGCAGAAAATTAAACAAATTTCCATAAACATTGGAAAGTTGTTAAAATGAGAATTGATAGCCCAGAATTAGTTGGTAATTTGATTAGAAAAAATTGGTAAGTCACTCAAGTAAAAATAGAGCTTTTCATTATATAGTTGGTAAGGCACTGGCAAGAAAGACGGATGAAAGTTGGTAAAAGATGCGAAAAGTTAGATAATTTATGAGCAGTTGAAAAGAGTTGTAAGACAACAATAAATTATTGTGATATTTTCTAGATAATTACCAACTAGTAACTAATTCCGAAGCTTACCCGCTGAAAAAAGAATCTTTTTTTTTTTTCAAAACAGAAGGGTAGAATCCTCACTAACTATGAGCAAGGTTATGTCAATAATCACTAAGGATGTGTTTACTTAAGTGAAAGAATTTTTTGCGAATTGGTTTTCTGGACTTTTATGCATTTGGTTTGCTAAAAATAATTAGACACCAGAAAATTATTTACGGTCAAAGAAAATATGCACGCTTAAAATTAGGAAAATGAATGCTCTGATTTGAAAAGGGGACAACATTTTCCTAAAAAATATTTTTCAAAAGGCATTTTCTGTTATTATGAAGTTTTTCTTGAAACAAATACACCCAAAATCTACAACTTTTGGGCCAAGCTGCTGGTAGAATTCGACAACACATAATCACAAGGAAATAAAGAATAAAAGCTATAAAAAAGAAATCGAGATACAAGATATTTATTCTAGTTCATCAGCAGAGTTATTTTAATATAATTAATATCTTATACTTCTATGTTACATCATTCTCAATTATAAACAAGATCTTGTCTCTTTTTTGCCGATAGTTAGTATGAATCACGTTGTACAAGCTTCATTTATATTTTTCACGTGCGAAAGACTTGGGAAGTTTCTTCCTAATGTAGACAAAACTAGCTGGTTTGGTGGCGCCATAGCCCCCGCTCCAGGAGAATGATCACCAGGCAACTAGCTCTCACGAGTCACGAATGAACAGCGAAAAGAGAGCCTCCACGTTTGTCCATGGAAGTTTCATATCAATGTCCTGATCCCCCAAAAAAATTTGCTAAAACTTTCGTGGACGCGTCCCCAGCTAATGCTGTTGGACCGGAATGTGAAAATTAGAAGGTTTTCGGAATCTTATAAGGTACAAAAGTGTCCGGGGTTATAAAGTCCGGAGGGTGCCAAACGGAGACGACGAGAAATCCAAAAATGATTTTTATAATTATCCCCAATACTTTTAGGTCCTCCTAAAGTTCCGCCTGGCGACACATAAGTGGAGATGATTTGGAAACTAATGGTGTTGGATTGTAATGCGCAAAGGAGAAGGTTTTCGGAATCTTCAAAGGTACAAAAGTGTTTGGGGTTTTAAAGTCCAGAGGGTGCCAAAAGGAGATGACAAGAAACCCAAAAATCATTTCTATAATTCTTCCCGCTACTTTTAGGTGCTGCTCAAGTTCTACATGGCGATACATAAGTGGAGGCGAGAGCTAATGACCTTAGCCACGATCAATTTAATTCGTATATAGCTCTACGAAGGCGTTGCGCACATGGCGTCAGGATGGGTTTATCGAGGTACTCGATTTGAGCCAGATCAGATGGTTTAAAATTGTAAATGATGTTGTGTCGAAGCTGTACTTATTACACTACCTGGGGAGATGTGATCGGGGTTCCATGTGTAGCGTGAAAGCAACTGAAGATGGCTTCATCATTTTTCGACTGCACAGAGGTAAAAGCATGAGGTCGTGTAATCATCGTGACGACAAAGCAATGTCGTATTTGGCGCTTAAAGCAAATGCCGTTTTCGAGATTTTTCTTGGGGAATTGGGAAACACCATCCCTCTTTGCTTTTACGCAAGGGGAGTGTGCCAGATGGGATGGGATCTTCACAGTCGAACTTGAGTTTACTGACGTTCCCAAGACGTAATTATCGAATGATTTGGTTATTCATTTCATTGATGAGAAAGCAGTTTTTTTTTTTTTTTGGGTTAAAAAAATTATATTTATTGCTCCAAAGGATATATAAGAAGTATGTAATTTTTATGACAAAGCGAATTGAAACAGAGCAAAAATATTGAAAAGCAAAACAAAATCCAAAAAACGAAAAGGATTAACGGAACACCAGCAAAGTTAAGCACATACTCATTCTATGAGAACAGATCTATCAAGTAAAACTATCGGCAGTGGATCACTAGATCCCATGTCTTTGTTAGTGATGAGTACACGTTGGAAAATCCTTCTCCAATAACTACAAAGTTGTTAATTAGCAGTGCGCGCTTAGGTTCGGCTTTCTTTGCACCATCGTCGTACGGAGATAATTAAAATAGGTTGAGCAAATACAAATCTAACATGTGGATGAGCAAATTTTTGTGATTCAACAAGGCACTAAGCTCACTGGATCATCATTGAAGCTGGAGACAAACAGAATATGGGGATATCGAATCCCCAAAAGCATATTTATTGAACTCCTAAATCTAGATTAGGATGGGATAACACTCTGAACTAAAACTAGATTGGGAAAGTTTGAATTCTCCAATCGAGAACTAGACTTGAAGAAGGGAGCTCTCAAATCTAAATCAAGAGAGAAGAAAAAAACAAGAAAAGAACAATAAGAGAAAGTAGGTTGTTTACACCAAAAGAAGAAGCTAACTCTTTAGAATCAATACGAAGTCAATTTGGTCCGATATATAATCGACACAAAATTGATCTAGCCAAAGAGTTTAATGATGGAATTAATATTGATAAGCTGTTGATTCGGTAACATTTACATCAAGCAAGTATTGACAATTATAGAAAGCTCATTGATGATTATGGACGATAATTATCAATGACCATGAAATACGGCTATTGATTTATGATGGCGCATGGTTGACTAACATCTTTTTTTGATAAAATAACCAATATACGGGCCGATATGATTGTAAATTTGGGTAGATATTGGACACATGAAAATAAAACAAAGGAGATAGAATGAAGACATCGATTAAGGGCATGGATATTTACATAGCTAATGTAGTCACCGACGGTGAGACAACATCAACGGGTAGTCAAAGGGCAATCAATAGGACACGTCGACGAAGAACACAATGAGTTGGCCACCTAGATCTAGCTAAGTGTTGGATTGAGAGGAGAACACGAAGACTATAATGCTGATTGAAGACAAAGATATCGATCGATGATGGAGTGGCATGGCAACCTAGGGAGTTGCAACCGTCTGCGGATGAGGTCAGTGTACAAATAGGAGGCCTAGGATCTTGGAAGTGTAGTTTCGACCGTACTTAACGTGCGGTTATAGTTAGGTCAATATAGGAAAAAAAAAACACCACGAATCCTTATCCAAGGGGCATGCTTCACATGGAAGGAGATATTTGGAGGATTGATCTTTACACTTCAGTCGTTGATAATCTTGTAGCTGAAGGTTTAGGACCAAAAACCTCGAAGGGCAAGATCAATGGCTTGTGTCACATAAGAGTGTCCCTAACATAATTACCAAGGAACATAACTTTGGGATAAAGATTATTAAAGCGACCCACATGGGAAAGAGACCTTCATATATTCCATCTCGTTGGGTTAAGCAAGGATTTATCTCGAGAATCCCTTTCCCAATTTGTGCTCTTTAAGGGGCAAAGCATCTTATAGACACATCAAAGCACCCGTCTTTAATTTTCGTACCAACCAAAAAGCATAACGGGATTTAAATATAATGAACCGCACATTTATTTAATGGTTTGAACTTTTCGAATCAGTTAGCTGTTATCCCAAGTGATGGATATAGATCTCTTTGATAAGATTGAGTTAAGAATATAGCATGTTTTGCGTGTTCACAATAAGATATGGTGCTATGGCATACTAAATATAATAATACGTAATACATAATACGTAATATGTAATATGAACATGTCAATTATTGATAACAAATCTCATCCCCATAAATCAATGGCACGACAGTAGTGGTTTTCACTTAATGTGTGATCATGCGGGTTTCATAAATTTCCCATGAAATTTCAAGGGGAAAATTGTCCAAAATTTTTTAAATCTATTGCACTTTTGCCAATTCAGTAATAAACTTTTCAAATTTACGAATTGAGTCCTAAACCAATTTCATTTTTTGCCAATTGAGTCATTCAGCTAATTTTGATTGGAAATTATTGATGTGAACACCGGTTATACCATATAGGATGACCAACACTAATGTGAACACATTTAATAATATTTTAATATTTTATTTATTTATTATTTTTCCTCCAATTTTTCTCTTTCCCTTCTTTTCTTTTTTATTCCTATTCTTTTTCCCTCTGCTGGACCTTGCCAATGGTTGGCAAAGGTTGCCGGCCTTGTTTGTGGGACACCCAGGCCGGGCTAGTGTGAATGGTTGTCGTCGTTGGCCTAGCTTGGCCAATGGCCTCACTTAAGGCCAATGACCTCTGTTGGCCATCAATGAGGTCTAGCGATGGTCGACAAAGGGAAAAAAGAAAAGGAAAAAAAAAAAAAAAAAAAAAAAAAAAAAAAAAAAAAAGAAAAATAAAAATTTTCGAAAGACATTAAAATTTTATAAAAAAAAATTGTCAACATTGGCGCTAGCTTTTTTACGTGGCACAACCAATTTCTACTCTAGTGATTTCTGCTTAAAATTGATTGAATGGACTCAAATGATAAAAAACAAAAAAAAGTTTAGAATTTGATTGACATAATTGAAAAATTTACGATTAAATTTATAAAAAGATGATAGGCTAAGGACTTTTTGGACAGTTTTCCCAACCTGAGAGGGTTATAAGGCGATAATGGACGTGATTACGTTCGTAATCCCAATTCGTTACGGCAAATTCACCAGGCTCCGTGCAATTTACAATTACCGATTGAGGACGTGGTGATCTGACGTCGTCCAAAATTGGAGTGAGAGAGCTCCTCCAAAACTTTTGGTTTTTTTTTTTTTTCAGCAGATAAATCATGCATTGGAGTAGTTGCAACCTACTGTGGGGATGAAAAAGGAAAGAATAAATAAATAAATAAATAAATAAATCTCCATTAATAAGATATTGGGCGGTGGGCAACGTCTCTAATTGGACAGCAAACTAAATTTCAAAGGGCAAAACAGTGTCATCTCCGTATTGGGATCTGTTGCAGAGCTGTCGAACACAGTCTCCAATCACTCCAACTTAAAAAATATGTTTTGCCAATGCCCGAGCAAATAGCTGAGATTAGAGAGATGCTCATAAAGAGGACCTTCATTGCAGGTTTTCTTGTACATTTTTCTGGCGTATCATTAATGCAGAACTTTCTTAAAATAAGCCCCTGCATTGAATCCTTCGCCAGATCAAGATCCATGAAAAAAGACGGATGAGCAGTGATGGGGAAAGGAGGAAACAAAAAAAAAAACCAAGAAGTGGCGTGTCCTCTTGGTTGATGAAAGCCAAAAGATTCGGGCCCCACGCGTTTGCATTCCTTGGAAGACCTGTGCTGCTGCCACATTTCATCTCTATAAAGGAGAGGAGAAGTATCCTCAGTGCCCGAAAGAAAAGAGCAAAAGGTCGTGCCGAACGCCCCACTGAGGATGTTGTCTTTCCGTGTTCCTCGTTTTTGGTGATGTGAGGTTGAATGTTTAGTAGTCCGGACGAAGAAAAGAGAGCGGTTGCTTTTTGCGGTACAGAAGACGGTGTCATGGGCTCCGGTCCGGAAGTTCACGTGCAGACCTTGCGCGGAGCCAAGAGCGTGATGGTGGTGATGCTTCTACTGTTGCTCTCGTGGGATTCTTGTTCCTCTTCTTCTTCTTCTTCTTCGGTCGCGGCTTCCGTGACTTACGACCACAGAGCCCTCATCGTCGATGGGAAGAGGAGGATTCTCATTTCTGGGTCCATTCACTACCCAAGAAGCACTCCCGGGGTAACCATGTTTGCCAATTCGCATTTCACGTGTTTGTTCCTATTCTTTCTTTCTTTTCTTTTCTTTTTTTCCGTGCATCCCAATGCGTTTCAGCGACTGGGTTTTTCTCATTTGGTATGCTTCAGGAGCGTTTGAGCTCAAACCTCAGATGTTCTTGACTGGTTTTTGTTACATGGGATTGTGCAGATGTGGCCTGATCTTATTCAGAAGGCCAAAGATGGAGGCTTGGATGTTATCCAAACTTATGTCTTTTGGAATGGACACGAACCTTCTCCAGGAAAAGTATAATTCTTCCACACCAAAAAAAAAAAAAAAAAAAAAAAAAAAGAACTTCCTTTTCCTTTTTTTTTTGGCTTATATACTCATTGTCATTTTGAATATATTTATGTGGTAATCATTTGACATATTGTTTTTGTTATAATTTTGCAGTTCTATTTTGAGGACAGATATGATCTTGTCCGGTTCATAAAGCTGGTACAGCAAGCAGGGCTTTACGTGCATCTCCGCATTGGTCCTTATGTTTGCGCAGAATGGAACTTTGGGTGAGGATCTTCGTCATTATACAAGTTATTTTTTTAGTTATTTTCCTTTTGTTGTAAAGTTTAGTAATACCAAATTCTTTGTGCCTTGATGCTGATGTGCCTTCTTGTTGTTCTGGTTTTTTTTTTTTTTCCTGATTCAGGGGATTCCCTGTCTGGCTAAAATTCGTCCCGGGCATCGTTTTCAGGACGGATAATGAGCCGTTCAAGGTGGTTTTGTAGCTATGTGTTTACCATCTTATTTCCAGATTAATTCCTGCTCAATAATTTGCGTCTGTTGTTGAACTATCATAAGGCGGCAATGCAACGGTTCACAGAGAAAATAGTGAACATGATGAAGGCTGAAAATCTGTTCGAGTCTCAGGGAGGTCCAATTATTCTTTCTCAGGTAAGGACTTCTAGAGTATTTTAATACTGCGACTATATATATATACATACATATACATATTATCAGTGTGATATTAATTTGTCAATATAAACTGTCGCCTTCGAAAAGGGCAATAATTTTAAGAAGTTTAAATCCACTCTGACCTTTGACACCTTTGTACCCTTTGTTTTCACTGTCATTTTTCTAGCTAAAGGAAGCATTAGATTTGTATTTTGGCAGATTGAGAATGAATTTGGACCAGTGGAATGGGAAATCGGCGCACCTGGCAAGGCTTACAGCAAGTGGGCTGCTGATATGGCCGTTGGTCTTGGCACTGGAGTCCCATGGGTTATGTGCAAGCAAGAAGATGCCCCTGATCCAGTTGTACGCAACTCTCATCATTGTTTTTATTGGAACTTTGTAGTCACATGTTTTTGGTCGTCCTTTCGCCTTCAGGAATTTAGAATCTCCTTTCCGTTAGTCACAACCTCCTTTCTTGGTGGGGTTTGTACCGGCACCTTTGTCTGCATAGGTGGTCTTATAGTGACAAATCTTTATCTCATAAGCTTTAACTAGTGGTTGAAGATGAGCAACCGTGAAGGTTTGTCTTTTTCTTACGTTTATCTTGTTCTTGAGCTTACACTACAAGCCGAGTCCCAAATATTTAGCAGACAACGTCTCTGATCGCAAGTGGCTGCTTAAATTCATTTTTGGGGTGGACAGAGTTTGGCAAGAGCAGACTTGATTAGTACCCGTCAATAGATGGAGTTGCACTATCATTTCTGATTAATTTAGTGACTGTGCGACAGATTGATACCTGCAATGGCTACTACTGCGAGAACTTTAAACCAAACCGGGATTACAAACCAAAGATGTGGACCGAAGCCTGGACTGGCTGGTATACAGAATTTGGTGGAGCTATACCACATAGACCAGTTGAAGACTTGGCATATTCCGTTGCAAGGTTCATTCAAAATGGTGGCTCCTTTGTTAATTATTACATGGTAACTTAAACCTTAACTTCATCTTAATCTGTAGGGTGATGTTTTCTCCTGCATGTGGCTAAATACCGGCATCCTATGACCTTCAACAGCATTATGTTCTGCCTCTAATTTTTCTTTTCTTTTAACAGTATCATGGAGGAACTAACTTTGGTCGGACGTCGGGTGGTCCATTCATTGCCACAAGCTATGATTATGATGCTCCTATAGATGAATTCGGTATGTGACATGACATCCTTATTCCTAGTGATGCTAGGGCTAAGCTGCTGAAATTCACTCCTCCTTCTCAACTTTGAGAAATAGAAGATACCCAACTTCTTAAAGTAAAGAATATATTTTGGATGAGGTTCAAAAGGAGAATTTTACTGTTAAGCTACCAAAGTTTAGAATCCTATGAGAATAATATGCGAAATTATCTTAAGAGGGAAAATAAAGATGTAAATGATGTAATCTGAGTGGGCCATGGTGATTTTCAATCCAATGCCAGGTCTACCGAGAGAAAAGAAATGGCGTCATTTGAAAGATTTACATGAAGCCATCAAGCTGTGCGAATCAGTTTTAGTTTCTTCCAATGCAACCGTACTCTCACTTGGAAATAAACAAGAGGTATGGTCATAACCTATCTTAATTGTATATGAACTGCACTTCAACGTGCTTGTTACTTGCTGTGTTGAATTCAAGACCGACTCATCTTAAATGATTTTGGGTAGGCTCATGTGTTCACAGCTGAATCTGGTGCCTGTGCGGCTTTTCTTGCAAACTATGACCCAAATTACTCAGTAAAGGTGACATTTGGAGGTAGACAATATGATTTGCCGCCTTGGTCTGTCAGCATCCTACCTGACTGCAAAACTGCAGTTTTCAACACCGCAAGGGTATCATCTCAAACATTCATCCAATCACAATGTGGACCATTGTAGAAATAAAGCAATATCTGTTAAATTTAAATAAACTGAAACAGAACTGAACTTTGCATTTCTTCTCAAAGCAAATATTAAACCGAACAGGGGCATAGAAGATAGTGCTCTCCTTTCAAGAATTCCCAGCATTGAGTTTAACACCACAACACAATCTGTGTACAGATCGGTGCCCAAAGCTCTCTCATGAAGATGACTCCTCTAGATAATACCTTCTCGTGGCAGTCATTTAATGAAGAAACTCCCTCAGCTGATGACAGTGACACGACTGAAATGGAAGGGCTTCTGGAACAAATTAACATCACAAGAGATGCTTCAGACTATTTGTGGTACATGACAGAGTAAGTAATTTTTGGCAGAATCAAGATTTAAACAGAACACCAAAACATATATGAACTAAGAATAAATGAATGAATATGTCAATCCATCTTTACCTGACATTTATTTGTGTGTTTGTTCAGCATTGTGATAGAACCTGATGAAGCTTTTCTAAAGAATGGTCAGTATCCTGTTCTCACAGTATGGTCTGCAGGACATGCCTTGCATGTTTTCATCAATAGTCAACTATCAGGTACATTCACAAGTGCGAATGTTGAATGATTTTTCTTTCAGATTTTTAGCTAACCGATGTGGCAAAAACTCTTACTATCACATCAAGGTTTTGTACAGGGACTGTATATGGAGGACTTGAAAACCCAAAGCTAACATTCAATGACAACTTGAAGCTAAATGCGGGGATCAATAAATTGTCTCTCTTAAGCATTGCCGTGGGTCTGCCGGTCAGTGTACCCCTTTCCTTATAGGCTTTACATTTTTATGGACACTACTTTTGCAGGCTTCTATATATAACGGTATCTTACTTCAGATTTCTGGTAATTGCAATTCTCATTAAAGTGAAGTCAAACTTTTTCAGAATGTTGGTCTCCATTTTGAGACGTGGAATGCTGGGGTTCTTGGACCAGTCACCTTAAAGGGTCTTAACTCTGGCACTTGGAATTTGACTAACTGGAAATGGTCCTACAAGGTTTGTACCCTGTGCGCTTGTTCCTTCTCTATGATAACTTGAAATTGGCTCCCAGGAAATTGAAATTTGGATAAAATCAGCAACCATGCTGGATTGGAAACATAATTGCAATATGAGACTAGTGGCAAAATACATGTTTTGAATTAAAAATGGTGATAGTACAGAAATCTAGAACTTCTAAATAATAGAATGTTGGCTATCTAGAGTTGGCCAACACAAGACATGGTTCTCTTGTATTGAATGTACAGAATCTTACCCTTAAGATTGCACGCAGAAGCTTAAGAATTGCTCAAATTGTTGCATCTGAACAGCTCGGTTTAAAGGGTGAAACTTTGGGTCTAAATACCATCAGCGGGAGTTCCTCTGTTGAATGGATGAAAGGATCGTTGGTGGTCCTAAAACAGCCCTTGACCTGGTACAAGGTAAAGTCTTTCTTCTTGGAAGCTACTAAAACGTTCTGGTCTCTTCTTAGGACTCAGCAAATTTGTGATGAATTTCAGACTACTTTCGATGCGCCAGAAGGAGATGACCCGTTAGCCTTAGATATGAGCAGCATGGGAAAAGGTCAAATATGGATAAATGGTCAGAGTATTGGGCGACACTGGCCCGCTTATGTAGCTGGGGGAAGCTGCGGCGAATGCAACTATGCTGGAATTTTCGACGAGAAAAAATGTAGAACTAATTGCGGACAGCCATCTCAAAGATGGTGAGGAAGAAATGAACTTCTCTGCCTATTCTTGCTTGTTCACTACAAACATTTGTGACAAAGCTTTTGAAAACTTTCAGGTATCACGTTCCTCGCTCATGGTTGAATCCCACTGCAAATTTACTAGTTGTTTTTGAGGAATGGGGTGGAGAACCGGCAGGAATTTCTTTGGTGAAAAGAATGACAGGAAGTGTCTGTGCGGATATCTTTGATGGACAGCCTGCACTGAAGGACTGGCGTTTGGTTTCGTCGGGTAAATCCAACAATACATATCCAAAAGTTCACTTGACGTGTCCTCGTGGGCAGGAAATCTCTGAGATAAAGTTTGCTAGCTATGGATTGCCACAAGGAACATGTGGAAATTATCAAGAAGGACCTTGTCATGCTCACAGATCATATGATGCTCTTCGGAAGGTATGTGACTAAATCTAAGTTGCCTTCTGCTAGGATACTTGAGGAACTTCAAATTTATTCAGTGAAATTCACATTTCAAAAACCTCATTAATACTGTTTCTTCTTAGACTTGATCTGTGAACCACCAATTAAGCGTAGAAATACTAGAGCAAATGATCATTTTCTACTTTTTGGTTGGACTCTGCTCAAGGTTTGATAATCTGAAATAATCAAATCATGGATGAGAAAATGTAGATTAGAGGTTTGTATGATTACAAATTTTCAGCCTTCATTAATAATTTTTTAGGGTTGACATGGAACTTTTGTGCAGAATTGCATTGGCAAACAACTTTGCTCTGTCACCGTGGCTCCAGAGGTTTTTGGAGGGAATCCATGTCCTAATAGTGAGAAGAAACTTTCGGTCGAAGCAATATGCAGTCAAAACAAAGCGGCTTCTGTGGTGTCAGAGATGGAAGAATGCCGCCTCCATGGCACATAAACTCCGTCTCTCTTTATAGCTTTGCTCAAACAAAGAATCGGTTCAACATCCAGAAGGGGCAACATACCACAGTACTACACCAATTTGGCAGAAAAGCTGTCTTTGGACATCCTTTATGTACATAAACGAACAGGTATTGCACATATACCTCCAGACCATACAAAGGGTATATGCCGATTATACATTGGATTTTAGCTAGTCATTCTTTTTACATGGGTAGGCCACCCGGTTGCACCGTTTCATGATTTACTTGTAAGAATCCCAGGAGATAATTCCGATTGCCTTGTAAAAATTGTTGCACTCTATTGAAAATCAATAAACCAAGCCATGTGGATGGCATCTGAATAAACAGAACTTCTCTGTGTTAACTCTCACTTTCTTCTTCTTGCTTTCCGCTCTCTACTAATCTCAAAATGCGACTAAATACCTATGACGAAGAAGAAAAATACTGCCAGCAACTCTCGGTTTGCCTTGACGTGCGAACTATAGCTCCTGAGTATGGGCACAGGGGAAGATTGCTCCATATAAGCAATCTGCTGGCGTTGATGAATAGCACATAATCTTAAAAATTCTCAGATACTCGTAGCTAAAGATCAGGGAAACTGAATGAAATTAAGTCTTGCCTATTTAAAAAACGAACAGAATTGGAATTCAGTGTCCAGAAAAAGAACTTTGCACGACAGATGCAACCTCTGCATGGAAATTTTGGGACGTTGTTAACATCCATTTGGAACAGAACAAATTTGTGGACTCTTGAGATACTGCAGTAATACGAAATAAGTGCACAGAATCATCCTTAATCATGTACATGTTCATAGTTCTGCCAAACAAGTGAAGCTAGTGTTTGCATAGTGGGCAAAGGCAATTTTATCTCTGCAGTAAGCTGCATCTGCAGAAGATTAGAAATGATGGGTAACAAAAGTAGTCTTGACAACTCCAAAATATAAAAAAAAAAAGAAGAAGAAAAAATTGCCATAACTACAGTACATGTACCACTGCTCACATGAATTGGCCATCGCTGATATTGATGATTGTTTGCAAAAGAGAAGTAGAGGAAAATGGAATGGTTGAAATTTGCATGGCTCATGCTCAACTTGAAGAGAGACCAAAATTGTCTCTATATACACGACCTAGTCCTCCCTCTTTCACCAAAAACCTCAAAAACAAAGCAGGAATGGGCTATGGATCAATTCGCGGGTGGGATCTTTTAATGTTCAACACATCAATCACAAAGAGGCCTGCATATTGGGAAGTTTTTGCAAGTAGACGTGTCGTGGTTTACCTCCATTGAGCGTCGACTATACTAATACTAGGTTCACTCGAGCGAATTCATATTATATAGCTTGGTGAGTTAACAGTGATGCTTTTCTAGGAACTCACGGGCTAATCACACAATAGAAGTCGAACAATGACCATCTTAAATTTGCTTCCCTCATTGCAACGATCAAGAAAGCAAAAGAGAGAAGAAGAAACAAAGAAAGAGCAGCAGTCTTCAGTACCCCCAGAAAACCCTGCTACTTCTGAGTAACTTAATCTTGTGAACCTATTTGGTCCCATGGTACGGCAACCAAGTGGGGGATTTTGGGGATTTTGAATGTTGGGACCAACCAACATGCCAAAATTGACCGGACCATGTAATTTCTTGGTATTCTATTATTGTCCTACACCAACATGGATTTTCTATTGGACGGCCCAAAGACGAATTGCTTTTGTCGATTCAGTAAAATTACTGTCGACGACAGAGGAGATCATCAATCATTACTATAACATCACAAATGAGGTGCATGGAAGATGGCAACATTAATTATCCTCGAAAAGCTGTTTCTGTGTGGATATGAGACTCGATTGTTACATTATTTTAGATGATTCTCTTGCACTAGAGGCGAATGCAGAGAGACAAAAGGAGGAAGCACACACCCTACAAAACAACAAAAACATCATTTAGCCTTTCCAGCATAAGTCTAAAGAAGAATCTCAAATGTCTAAACTTTAGTAAACACCATGCATATCAGTTTAGGAAGTTTTAGTGGTCAATTAAACTATGGCACTAATTACAGCCCTCAGTAGCATTAATTAAAAAGAAAAGAAAAGAATACATGCTATGCTTTATTGCAGCAGTGGTAAATTAAGTTGCTGGTTTACGTCTGAAGAAGAATCTCAAATGTCTAAACTTTAGTGAACACCATACATATCAGTTAAGGAAGTTTTAGCGGTCAATTAAACTGTGGCACTGATTACAGCCCTCAGTAGCATTAATTAAAAAATGCATGCTATGCTTTGATGGTTAATGCGCCCCCCCCCCAAAACACACACACACACACACAAGCATTCTAGATTTAGGTACCCATTTCTGCTGGACTCCATACTTGTTTATCAAGTGGTTTCATTGCCATACAGAAAGTGCTTCTGCATTATGGCTTGGAACTTTCAATAAGCTCAGTCGTCCTCAGTTTTTGGTAACCCCCTTCCATTCAATGAGTTAGAACTGTCCCTTTTGTAGCTCTTAGGTTGAAGGTGAAGGGTCTCAAGATGCTGGACCATTCTCGAAAGTGCTTCTGCATTATAGCTTGGAACAGAATCCTCAAGAAAGATTTGCTTCTGTCAATCAACAATAAAGGAGTCAACAGTACATATGTTAAGCAATCAAATGAGAAACTTTTACAATTCTTAATGCACTGTTTTCCTCCTGTTACGTGAAATCAATGTTTTTGAATATTGAATATTGATTAGATACGTTTACTTCGCACTCTGAAAACACTCTTTAATAAGACCTATATTATTTATAAGTTGGAGATCTTATCATGGACCATGAACCTTAATTATAAGATCTAAGGGCTGGGCAACCTCTAAAGGGTCCTATACTATACCCCTAGATTCTTTCAACACAGATTTTTAGACACGCGCACCAATGGCTTCTTTTTGGTTAAAGGGTCTTGGATCATCATCAAAAACCTTCATAAAGCAACCTTAAAGATTTAAAGATACCAAGCGATAACTTATTAAATCGGTCGTCTTCTATCTTTGACATTGTCGGTTCTCACAAGATGGGGAAAATCTTATTCTAATTTAAGAAAGGATAAAGGTGCTCCTCAAAGTTTCAAACACATCGTGATTCTTCTAATCAAAGATTTTCTGCAAAAAGCAAAGCATGCTTGGGTCATTAGACTAGAGGAACATGGCATCCTTCAAGGCAAAGATACGTTTGCATTGAGATCATAACAAATGGTCTTAATGATTCAACTGAACAAACTGAAAGTATGATAAACAGTTCAAGTCGTACAAACAGTTATAGCTGCTTACCTCTAATAATTGGCACAACTTGCTTCATCAAAAGGGATCAAAAGGGTCCTACCCACACTTTGTAATCTTTAATTAAGAATAATAACAGTGGAAGATATAGGTTGAGGAAACGTAACAAAAAAACAATATGGCTAAGAAAACTCAAAATGGGTAGTGCGGCTTAATCAGCTGACCTAATATTCACTCAATAATTCCAAAACCCATGTTACTCAGTTGACCTGAAATTCACTTAATTATCCCAAATCACGTCGTTTTCATCTACTTTCCCTTTCCCTTTCCCCAATCGACCTTACATCCTCCATTCAATGATTATTAAATCTGTCAATTTGAAATGTTTCTACGTACATGCGGGTTCACAGATTAGGCCCTCAAATTGGAAAATCTGTAGCAATATGTGAGGATTTTGAAGAGGACGCCCAAACTAAGAAAAACATTAAGGGATGATAGGTAACATCCTGGACTTGTGGCCATCCGCTATGCACAAGTTGTCAAATGAATGGTCCATACCTAAAGCTCAAAGCTAAAAAAGGAACAGACCTGCATTCAATGACCATACAAGGACCTAGCCTTGGAGACATTAAAAACATCTAAATATGTTAATGGTGCACTCTCCTTCATGATGATCATGATTATAACCAAAAGGAGGGCCAAGGAAAAAGTAATCAAAAGGGACGAGGGAGCCATTAGGTGGGAGGTGGGGTTGGGGTTTCTACGGGGGTAGTATAGTTATAGAGATTCTCATTTGTTTGTTTATGATAAATAGATGAATCAGACAAGGACATGGTGACAGATTGGTCTGCGATACGCACAATCATCAAAGAGTGATTGAAGCCCACAAGAGGCAAAAAAAGAGACAGCAGGTGGGCCACTCCAGTTTTTCTGGGGGAAGAGACCTGGCAAAGTAGCAATCTCAACAATAATAGAGGGATGTCTCCATGTATAGCTCCCATCGATTTGACCGATCAGGACCTCCCAGCAAAAATCTTCTTATACCCCTTCATAAACTATTTAAGAAAATGGAGCTTCATCAGATTTTAGATTCCCTTAGCACTTCAGTCGCACGAACTAAATCATGTTAGTTCTTTCCTTCATTTTGTTTTCTTGATGAAGACATGTGGCTTCTGTTGTAGGAGAGGCGATGCCAAATCAGAAAATAAGAGGTAAATAAAATGGAGGTGGGAAATGGGGGAGAAATCAATTATGAAGGTTTGTGGGGGGCCCCCTAGCAGGCAGATAGTGACAAATCTTTGATTAAGAAATTTGCTGCTGGCTTAATAACAGTGAGAGCTGATCTGGAGATCGCATCAGATGTGCCAAGACAAGAACACCTCGGTGGATATTTGGGTCTGATATTGTTGTCTATGGACAGTCATTTTCTGTCTCCACCATCAGTATTGAGTTTTGCTTTTGAGGTGAAATGTAGTGTTACCGAGTGGGTAGGCCAATTGGGGGTTGTCTTCTCAGCAAAGAGCTGTCTCATTGTGAGTGTAGACTGCCCCACTCGGATCTGTCGCCAACAAAATATTGGTCACTCTGGTCGCAACTCTGAAAAGGCGTTTGTACTATTTTGAGATCGCACAAGACTTACCTAGTAGTGTGATAGTTCAAGGGTAGATGTTGTGAGATCAGAGACATATCTTACACATAATAGTTACGTTATGTATTTACATCTCAAACTTGACAGGTCAGTCCAATAATGATTACATACCGCGCACCCAACGGTGCTTCACCAGTGGTCAGAGCAATCAGATGGCTATTTACTGATCTCTGTGTTTTTTTTTTTTTTTTTTTTTTTTGTGTCTCATTGCTAACAAGGGACATTGAGAAAGTGTGCCAGATTGATGGATCTATCCTTCTTCTTGGGATTCCTTCTTGTTATCATTTCCTTTCCTTTTTTCTCTTCTCCTTTTGAACTTTCAGTAACTTTTTGCTAGGCACATTCTCTAGGGATTTACGTGCAACTGGGGCCAGCTCGCTCATTGTCCCAAGTGTCATTAAGGGTCTAACTCAGAAATTGAATTAGGAGAGCGATGAGAGTTTTGTTTGTACTCGAGAACTGAACACTAAAATCATGGACAGAGAAACAAGCCAAACTGCAGGAAACTGATGGACATGTTGCAAGCTGGAAAAAGCCGGGTTTACAGGATCCTGTCCACTATGCATCACCAAAACAAAAGCCCCAGAGAGAGAGAGAGAGAGAGAGAGAGAGATACAATACAAAGCTTTTCTTCTTTTTTACTTTCTAATTGTTGAGTAGCTAAAGAATCATAATCCCCGATTGGTTTAGCTTTGGAATTCATGATATCAAACAGAAAAGAGAGCAGAAAAAGTAAACTAGAAATAAAAAATTGGAAAGAAGCTTCTTTAATTCACGCGGTACATCTAAAAATGTCCCCATCTTCTCTCACTCTCTCTCAACCTTCCCTATTTTTTCTTTCCTCCCGCTCCTCTCAATTTTTGCCTACTTTTATAAAAGGAGAGAGACAGGTGTTCCAATACGAAGATCAAGAAAGATATCAGAACAATAAGCAAATTTGAAAGGGGAAAAAAATGAAAAAGAGCAGGATTGCCTCTAATTGATATAATATTCAAACACAGTCATAATGCTGAAGAAGCCTATCGGCTTCTCTAATTCCACTAAAATAAGCACCGTGAGTAGTAGAATAGTGTGTTCTATGCGTTGCCTCTCCTGCAAAGAGAATTTGCAGTTCTGGAGACGTGCTGATTTCGTGACTGTCCCGCGGCAATGGCTCGGCCATCGTGTCCAAATCATCACCGCTTGAACCGACAGCTACATAGCTATACGATCCCAAGAACAGGGGATCGGTGCCCCATCTGCTCTTCAACACTTTCTTGAACTTCACATCACTTCCAACGAATCTGTGCACAGATTTTACATTGCCATTGCACAATTCTGGTGTACCGGACTTGACCTGGGGTTCTTCAGGCTGCGACAATAAGCAATTAACTGTACTTGAAATACCCGCAATAATTTCTTCATCAGTAAGTGTTTCAAGCTGAAGAGCTTCTTCCCCTGCAAACCAAGATAGTAGGACATCTGAATTGTGATAAATAGGGCATAAAGATGCCGTCCTCCTCATCCACCATGGTATCTCCGCATGCCTCACCTCCGAGTCCGATCGATGGAAAGCCATTTGCAACACTGGGAAATTGTCAAAACTCTTGCCTTTTGGGTCATGGGCCGGGTCAAGCTGCAGAAACAACTTGTTCACCACACCAAAACCAAGTCTTGATATGGCCTGAGTCTTGAAAGTGGGCAAGGGAGGACTGAACAAACCTGAATCCTCACTAACTCCGGCTTTGAGCACTCCTAGTGAGACCGTGACGATCACATGATTGGCTGACATAACAGAACCGTCACAAAAATGCAGCTTCACAGGCCTATCATTGGAATGGCCATTTCCCAAGATCATGCCCTGATGAACCTCAGGATGCCACTCAATCCTCCTAACCTTCCTGCCCACTTGGATTAGGCCATCTGGAAGCACCGAGGCCAGCGACTCAATGATGCTGGAATAGCCTCTGGCTATGGTGATTTCCTCACCAGGAAACATCCTGTACTCGCTCTCTGCACTGTAGTCCAGGGTCTCGAGGTCGCCTGCCGATGTGTACGTCCTCTGGGTGTTCTCATGCATTGCGAAAATGGCCTCCTCGAGTGACCTCCTCCTCCAATTCCCACGGCCCCCCTGGACCTCCTTGTCCTGGTCCTTGACCACATCCCTGTAAGTCTCAAGCCCTTGCCTCAGGAAAGACCCGATGCTGAGGACCTTCCCACCATTGTTGCTCTTGCAGACCCTGTAAGCCTCAGCTACAAGATTGTGGAGCTCTCTCTCCTCACCACTTGCTCCATCTTCAAGAAGCTTCCCTTGTGCAAAATCCATGAGCAATTTAAAGAGGGTCGAGATTGGCTCAACAACACAAGGACTCACCTCAAGCCCACCCTCAGCCAGAGTCTTGGACACATCCAAGAACCCATCCATGCACTCCCATGGCTGGTCAGAGTGCAGGGCATGGATTTGCTGGGCAATCTGGTGAATTGGGCTGCCTCCAATACCATGAATCCAAGTAGCACCCATCTCAATCCGGTCACCACCAAACTCAGAGGTGTTAATCCTCCCCCCAATCCTTGTACCTCCTTCAACTACACACAGCTCAAACAAGTCCCTTGAGCCTGCGCAAGTGTAGAGTCTGTGAGCAGCTGTAAGGCCAGCCATTCCTGCCCCAATTATCACTACTCTAGGCTTCTTAGCCCCCATTTTTGAAAGCTTTTCACGCTTTCTACCTGAAGAACTGACAGGTTCCAGCTTCGGCAACACCTCCAAACAAGCAAAGAAAGAAAAAAGAGGTTTATGCACGAAGTGAAGTGAAGAGGTGGAACTGTAAGTTACTGATGAGAGGGATTTATAACGAGGGTATGGTGCGAGTGTAAGAGCGTTGAGCGTTGGCTTCTTGAGGTTGAGCCAAGTCCCTTTCTCACAGTATTTGTTTATTGGTCTAATGAAGACAGGCCTCTACTTTTATTGAAGCTCTACCACATAGCGTTTTCACGCATACCCTAAAAGATAAGTCTATTAAAATCCCTCTCTTCCCCCTCGCAATCACCACACACAAACGCACGCACCCCTCGTATTTGTTAAACCCCATTTCACCACACACACCCGTCCATTCATGACAGTCGCTATAGTTTACTCGCCCGATGAAGCTTCTTGATTCTTGGGGTGCTCTTTCTTTTAATCTTTTTTAACTTACTGTTGTTGAATGTAATGTCAGAATCAGTCAACTAGGGGCGCAAAGAACTCCTTGGGGATGGCCAGGGGACATTTATAAGGTTGATAGTGCCTTTCACCAACCTCTCACATGTAAAACTGGTTAACGACGGCCCACCCTGTGATCAGTCAATGGTCCTGATCAGCCCAAGGAACCATCACCTAGAATGGAGCTGCTTTGCTTACCACTTTCATCCTTCGACTCCACTTTTTCTTTCTTTCTTTCTTTCTTCCTTTTCCTTTTTTCTTTATTTGGGAAATTTGTTTGAAACAAGGCGACGGAAGGAGCAGCAATATACGCGCGAGCAATGCTTCCTATGGCAGCAATATACAATCTTGTCCCGGCACCATAATACATACAACACCGTAGGTACTCCAGTCCTGTTGTATATCAGTCCTTGTTGAACTCAACCCCTAACTTCATGAACTTGCTTTTAGAAATCACTTCAAAACGCTGCTTGCCAGAAGGTATTCAGAATTCCCCTTCACGGGACAAGATTGCTGGTGCGACATTTTCCCTTTTAAATTCCTCTCATGCTTTCAAATGATTGATTGAAACCTAGTAAAGACTCAACCACCGAAAAAGCCTCACTTCTTTATCTGCTGTTGAAAAAATTGGTCTTTTATTTTCCTTATGTATGCCACAGACCAAAACCTGTGTGTGTTTTCACTAAATTGACAGTTGATTTCATGTTGCATGTAAAAACTCGGTCGCGATAAATCATTAATTTCATATATGCGTTACATCATTTGTTTACATATTAATTTGCCAACATTGGGCAAAGTATCTGAGATCAAGGACAGAAATCATGGGCCAAACATAGGAAATCATTTTTTTTTTCCTTTCCTCCATTCATAAGCAGCTTTAGATTTTCCTATTTATACAAAAAAAAAAAAAAAAAAATTTGGCCCCAACGAATATGGAATATAAAAAATAGAAAAATGTTTTTGAGCTACCCACCAACAGGTTTAGTTGGTAATGCAGATTGTGATGTGAGATAAAGGTGGTCATGATATCTGATGGAGATAGGCACCGAGAGAGAGTGTTTATTACTATGACCCATGTCTAATATATTCTAGTTTAATGATATGAGCAAACCATGTCAAGCTCAAATTTTTTTGAATAGCTTTAAACAAGGATCTATGAAAATGATTTTATATAAAGATATCCAATGCCAAGATAACCTTCATCTAAGGGTATCTTCTTAAAAGGCAGTGCAGATTTGGACCAGATTTAGTTACAGAAGTTTAGGTGTTTCTGACCGGGTGTAATTGAACAAAAGAGAAAACTTCGCTATCTCTTTACCCATAGCATCAATTAGGATCTTAGTAGGGGAAATGGAAGGATTTAAAGTTCAAGAGATAGACATGGACACTTCAGTTTGAGCTAAATTATGTCTAGATCCGGAGGAAAAAGGGAAGAAGTAAAGTTCCTATCAAAGTTATTAATCACGACACTTCGCAAAAGATAAATTAGCTCCTTAACACTCACTTTTTCTAGCTTGAAAATGGTGAGATACATTAGGTGACCTCAAAATCGATGATTCCAAGTGATATGTTCGATCAAAGTATATTCTAAATCTCGAGTGTACTCAACTCAAAATTCTCAACCTAGAGATCACAATAAATAGATTAATGAAGAATGCTCATTCATGGAGGATGGGAAATTGCTAACCCTAATAGTGTTAATTGTCTTCCGTTAAGCATCATAGGTTCTTTAATTTAGTATATTGGTTCACCTAAGATTTGCAATATCAATGACATCTAGAGTTTAAATACTCCCAGATTGAACAATATCATGTTTTTGCAAAGATTTTGTACAATAAACTTAGTTTACTGTATTTTCCAACTTAATCTGCAGTCATTTAATGTATCGAATACCGAGGTATTGAATCATTACCGGAGACTACGAGAAAGTTCTAGGAAACTTAAAATTTCACGTGATAATATATTTATATCGGTGAAACCAAGTCAACTCCTACGCCGTTTAACTCTCACTCCTAACCCTAATTGTCTAGTTAAGAAATCCGCATCATGTTAATGCATGAAGATCAGCGTGGGCTTAATAAATAGCCTATTAGGAGGTCATAATTGACCAGAGTTGAAGGACTTATTAAATGATTGGCACATTGATAATCGTGATCGATCTTTCAAACTATAGGCGGACAATGTAGTTCCATAGGATGCTTAGGTTTACTATATAATCCCTTTTACAATTGAATCGATTAGTTAATGAATGCACATTGTTCTTGTAATAAGAGACAAGTTCAAATCCTTGAGTTCCTAGCTTCCTCCTCATCGTCTCTCGTGACAAGCTCACCTTGAGCAACGCCCAACCATCCGCACATAAAGGGTGTCATTTTTATTTTCTTTCCTTTTTGTGAATAATTTACTCTGTTATTGCTAGATGTGTCTAGATGAATCTTATACAGCTTCTAGTAATTTAAAAATACAAGAAAAGTAATGACTACAAAATCCGAAAAATTGTGGAATTAAAATCAAGAAAAGAAACTTTTTTTTGCTTGTTGGGTCTTTGTCATAATATAGTGAGTGAGATTGATAAGAGAATGATGGGATGGGATGGGAAAGGAGAAAAAGCAAGCCGTAGGTGGATATCATTTGATATTATTTGTGTTGGGATCCACTTTTCATCATATGGTCTAATTATGCGAGGATTGCTTTGCTTAGAGCAAATCAATGCTGGCCATGCAGAACGTGACACATGTTTTCGTTGCTTTCCTTTTTACCCAGATTTGCAATTTGACCGCCCTTTTTTCCGTAACAAAATTCCAATTTGTTACCCAAAAGCTCTCTCTCTCTCTCTCTCTCTCTTTTTCTCTTTCTCTAGGATTGACTTGCGTGGAATAAATCAGAGGGGAAACAGGATTTTAAGGCCGGTATTTTACATTAAGCCAGGAGTACAAAATAGATGAAAGTTCTCGAGCCACTAACTATATGTCTTTGAATTATTTTTTAGCAATAAATATTATCTTGAACTTGCAGACAAGTTGGAGGCCTTCCTTAATTTCTTGACTCAAAATATATTCCAAGTCACGAAGTCACTAGGATGATCTTCATCAAGGCGTTGCGTTACCTTGATTATGAGGGTTGAGGTCAAATGAGATTGCGCTAGACTCTAATCTCTTTGTTCGGTAGTCTACATTCTCACTTGTAAAAGTGTGTCTGGATTCATTCGTTATGATTTAGCATGAGTAAGCATTATTTGTAAGTTGAGATATATGTGTGAGCTATATCGAAAAAAGTTTTACATTGGATAATCAATGTGGTATGGAGTAGTTAATTCTAGTTGCCTTATGGCTCATCAGTTTAAGCCTTTGAGTAAAAGCAAATCCTATTAGATATGTTGATGAGTTCAGACTTGGGATCCCTCTTAGTGATCTACCCAAGTGAAGGTCACGTGGGCTTCTGCTACAATTCATGTTGAGTTGCATAGGTGAGTTGTGTTAAAAGAGTTCTACATCAAAAAATTAGCGTGGTATGAAGCAATTAATACATTATAGTTTACTTGTAATTCATTGGTTTAAGCTTTTAAGTCACAGATGGGTTGAATTTGATTTGTTGACTTGTCCCGAACTTGGACTCTTCCTTGGTGATCCCCTAACTGAAGGTATTAGACTTCTATTGCGTGCTCTCAATAATTAGTATTAGATGTGATGGTAGATTGGTGGGCTCCCAATCTATTCCAATGTTTGGTGAATATCTTAAACATAAAATCTTGTGACCAATGCAATTTCCGGATATGTGGGATGTAGCATAGCAATGGATCTTCATCCATTAGAGATAAGTTGAGATGATGGTAGGTGTTAGAGATTCAACTTGAGATAAGTTGTTGCAGAAAGATACACGAGTTAAGGGGATGCAAACCTAACAATGAGCTCACACCTAAAAAGGAGATTATTAAGTTGCACGTGTGAATTGTATTAGAAAAGTCCCACATCGAAGAATTGATGTGATGCGAAACAATTAATATATCATAGTTGACTCATAATATTGATTTAAACTTTTAAGTGAAGATAGTTCCAACTAGATATATTAGTGAACTTAAACTTGGATTCTCCCCTGGCAATAATGGGATTCTATTGCACGCTCCCAACATATGGTTTTAGAGCTGAAGTCTATTGGTAGGCTACTCTCAATGTGTATTGGTGTTTGGAAAATTAGCTCGGTTTTGAGGCAGCCTTTGTGGTCGGTCTAGTAGAAAGACCGAGGGTGAAAGTGGATGTTGTTGTGGAGCATTGCAATCTTGATGACAACTTTCATGGTTCGATTTGGCAAAAAGGGATCGAGGATGAAAGTAAGTGGTATTAGAGATTCAAGTTGAAATATGTTAATGCAAAATGATATCTAAATTAAAGGTGAGCAGACATATCACTGAGCTTGCGTGAGAGAGAGTGATTGTTTAGAAAATAGTCTCAAATTTAAGAATCGGTTTGGTGGGGGGTAGCTAATATGCCCTAGTACTCATTGGTTTAAATTTTTACGTGAAAATGAGTTTAATTGGATTTTTTGATGGACTCGAACTTGCGCTCTTGCCGGGTGGTCTCCCCTTGATGAAGGTACTAGGCTTCTATTGTGAGCTCCTAACAAACAGTATTAGAACCTATGGTTAATTGATGGCACATTACCAATGTGTATCAATGTTTGTTGAAAATTCTGACCAATGCAATTGTGACATCTTGGAATTTTTTTTTTCATTTTCTAATAATATGCACTATATTAAAATGGTTGATGTTTTTCATTTCTTAGAGATTTACATAGAACTGATTTTATGCTAACAAATTGGGAATAAGTATAAACTCATTCAATGTAAGAATGTCATGAACTCTTGGATTAAATGATGATTGTCTTATGAATAATAGTTAGTGGGTCTGTGGATGATGGAAAATAAATATCAAGAGATTAGTATAATAATATTTGCACCGTTATTACATAATTGTACATGACAATTGTTATTATGATAATTTTTTATATCGATGAAGTCATGTGATGAAGACTTTTGCCACAGCTTGCGAACTACATTAAATGAGTATGTGAATTGAACTCTAGGAAAAGATAAATGTTCTACTCTCTAAGATAGGTCTCTACAAGGTTTAGAGGATGTAAAGTCCTATGATTTATACATGAAATGATATGGCTTATGCAGCATGATGTGATTCGAGTAGCTTGTGATATAATATTATGGAATAGCTATCATCATGCGGTTATACAATGGTATATTTATCATTGCTAAGATAGAGAACATTTTTGACGAATATGTTAAGAGGCATGTTAAAGAGGTGATTATGATTCCATCCCTCATATATTGGTGGTAACGATGCTTCATTAGTCGAGATGAGTCATGGTTAATGACGAGTAGGTAATAGATATTCATCTATGTATATCAATGAACTACATGTGGTATTTGCATATCACGATATTAGTGCATTCATCTATGTGTATTTGAGTGCTTAATTGAACGTCAACTTATGGCATTTATTTTTATTCTTGGCACACATGATTATCATTGTAATTATAGATTACATTATCTTAAATGAACTTAAATGTGTATGTGAATACTCGTCGTTTTGAGTATATTGATCTCCTTATTACTATAGGGGCCAAGTGTTAAGGGAAATTTGACATGGATCGTTAGTACTTATAACGGTTGTTATAAAAATGTGGATCTTAGATGTTTGTCCATCTACATTATGATGCATATTCACAAAAGATGAATTGGTTAACATGTTGGATTGGAAATAGCTTACTAACACTTGAATCATGTTGAATATATGTTGTATTCCTCGCTTGATTAAAACAATCTATTATGAATATACAAAACAATTTATAAATAATTGAATATATACTATAGTCTTGCTAAATGAGTAATTGGCATTTTCGAAATTATAGTGATCCCTCTAAATGATATAGGATGAAGTGTTAATTATTACTATGCTATTATGCTCTTAGATCGATTGGTGAGTAGATATTCTTTAGACCTAGAGTTTACAGTTACTTAGCTTAGACTCTCCCCAAACATATTACATTGGTCGAGCTTGAAATTTAGGAGTATTTAGCTTAACACTTCCAAAGATCTCTTAAGGACTAAATCAAATTGTGCAACAAAAATAAGAGTTCATCTTTTGTACGTGGAGCTTTGGTTATTCTTTAAGGTTCAAATTGTATGGAAATTCAAGTCATGATAGTAGTTTTCAAGCAGCCCAAGTGTTGTTCTATAGTAAATTGGTCCTGATTGTAGCCTTCATGGTTCAATCCAAAGAGAAAGACTAGGGATGAATGAGGTATTGGAAATCCAAGTTGAGACATGTTGATATAGAAAGATACCTGAATTAAGAGGAAGTAGATCTAACACTCAGTTCACACATGATGAGAAGATTGCTGAGATGCATGTGTGAGTTATGTTTGAAAAAGTCCCACATCGGATAATTGATGTGGTGTGAAGTAATTGATATATCATATTTGGCCCATAATGTATTGGCTAAAGTTTTATTGTGAGGGTGGGTCTAGTTGGATGTGTTGACAGGCTTGTGCTTCCTCTCGATGATTTCCCTCAATGAAGGTAATGGAATTCTATTGTGCTCTTTCAACACTATAGGGTTGATATGATACAACAAGATGAAAGGGGGGAGCCAACACAATTAAGAAACTTGCTTAAAACTTGGTAGTCAAAACAATTGTGCAACTATAGATTGTAGAGAGGATTAAAAAGAATTTTTTTTTTTTTTCTATCCTACTCCCTCTCCCTCCCTCTCTCTTTGACTTTTACTTGACTTTTTTGTAGAGTATGAATTGAACTCTACACCTGAAACTAATAGTTGTCACCCCACCCAATTCCCTTACTACTAGGCAGCATGTCTTGCGTCAAGAAGCCAAAATTGAGTGGCTAAATTTCTCACTCTAACTTTTCCTCCCCCTCCCCTCCCCTCCCCCCTCCCTTTTTCCCCCTTGTCCTCTTCTTTTTTTCTTTTTAATTTTCATTCTTGTACATTTACCAATAAGAAAAATCTTCAGCGAGGTTTTGTTGGGCTCATTGGAGCATTTCTTGTCTAAACTTTGGACAACGATATGAAACATCAAATAAGAAAGTTAGATTGGATCTTGTTCTAGATCCTTACGACCATAGTTAACGGAAAGAAGAATTACAACCCCTCGCCCCTCCTCCCCCACCAAAAAAAAAGAAAAAGTTTTAAGACTATTCTTGACATGTCAATTTTTGCAATTTGCCCTGAGTTTTTCAAATTAGTGGCCATGTGCCTCTCGAGACTAACTCCAGCCAAATTTTTTTATATATATGCGGCAAAGTGACTAGTTATGAAAGGCAAGTTGATCATATATAATTTATATTCATTAGAAAATGTATATGGCCTAGTATATAATTCAAAACTACAATCAACACCCATTTGACGTTGATTCCAATCAAATTCTTGCGAGAACCTTAGATATATGCTCTCGCATGCAATATATACGTATATATATATATATAAATGTGTACGATGAATTTACCAAAAATAATTAATCACGTGTTATCATTTGGTCGAAGTTCTTAGCAAAATTTAGTTGGAGCCGACGCCGCGGGACACGGTGCAATGGGATTCCAAAATCCAAGAAACGTCGGTGGGGGCAATTTGCAACGAACCCTCAAAAGACTAGCAATACCTCGTTTACCCGAACCTTGAACGGCTCAAAATTTTCTGCTCGATTAGATATGGAAAGTGATAACGTCATTAACTTCCGACTTTTGCGAAAAAAAACCGACCATGGACCCAACCAAAATCGACTGGGCCCACAATAATGTCCGTGGGCCCAACTTTGGTCGATTGGTCCATCGTGTTGTCTACATCACGGCTGGATCATTCCCAGCCTCAATCGAATATGATTGGCTACGGAGGGTAAATTAGAAAAGGAAATTTAAACAAGATTAGGGAAAAAGTTAAAAAAGCTATTAAATGGACAAATTCCAGACGGAGAAACGTTACGTGACCAAAAACCCCGATGTGCCCAGGTGTCAATTGATGTATCGAAGTCCATGCCCCCCAATTAAATTGCACCCTCAGTTTCTCACCTACCTTTGGGTATGAAAAAAAAAAGAACAAGAAGAAAATCCAGAAATACAGAGGAAATGACCTGTCCTTTTTCGAGGAATGATGTCGGCTTCTCTAAAATCCGTACAAAGCTGATGTATCGAGCCATCTCTCAATCATTTGAGGATAAACATAATAGAGTTTCCATACAGTTGTGCAGATTATATAAAATCAGCATTTTTGTGGAGCTCCTTGGTTCTATTAAATTGTATAGCTCAATTTCCGTTTCTTGTTTAATTTTTACGAATGTCTCCTACATTAATCCAATTAATGGTAAAATTTTCAGCAGCTTCTCTACTGTGTTTCCTAATGTACATTTTTTATCTGGTATTCAAAGTTTTGTAGGTTATGGCTAACAATGGGGATTTCCTTCCTTCCTTGCTCATTTGAAGAAGCTACAATTTGGTATGATGTCATAAGTTCTTCAGTCTACTTTTTTGCTCAAATATATATTTTTAATTATATCCAGAACCATAAAGTTATCTATATATAAAAATGGCATAAGAAATTTATCATTACTACATCGATTGTGAACTCAAGTCAACCTTGTTCTTAAATTAGTATTTGTTTTATTTCTTTAAGAATGTTAAATCACAATAGTATTGCAATTGTATCTTAAGTCCAACCCAAATACTCAAAATTGACTTTGATTGCTATTTCTTTTTCTTATTTTTTTTTTTCACACTTCCCTTTTCAATTTCTTTTCCCAAACATCTTCCTATGTCCAATGAAGATTATTAGCAAAAAGGTTATTATTGAAAAATGCATTCTATGTGTAACTTTGCCAATAAATACAATCCACATATCGTGTTAAGATCATTTAGGTTAATAATTTTGTTACAACATAATATATAAAATTTTAAAATGTTTTTCTTAAATCTTGGTTTCGATTATCTATCACTTTTATTAACTTAGCAGAATGCACAAGTTTCCTATAGTTGAAGTGTGAAAGAAATATAGATTAAGCTCCTATAATATGATTGATAATCATAATATGAAGATTGTACAAACTGTAGGATTCAAACGGGAGGTTCATAGTTTCAACTTTCAATTAGTCTTCCTGTTTTAGTTCCTATTAACAAAAATCTTAATCGTCAAGATTAAAAAAATTAAAAAATATTTGGTCCTTTATTTGATGGCATTCATGCATGTATTGGAGTTGTTCTTAGCTTAAGCCAAATTGGGCCGACAACGGCCCAAAAGCTTGTGTTCTAATTTTTCTTCCTCCCCTTTTTCTTAGCTAAGGATGTTGGTCCTTTTAAAAAAAAAATAAATTATTTCCATGTTTTAATTTCTTCTTATAACTAAATTCCACCTTTCAAGATGTTCCAAAGGGAACGAAAAAATACGGAACGAGTTCAAAAGCTTTTGATCTGTGTGCTGCATTTGTGCTCGGTTCGTCATGGAGACCAGCAAGTGATCCTGATTCATGGGCATTTTGATCCCCTGACTACTACGTGCGCAAACAGGCCCACCGTGCGTTGAGGATGAGATTTAGCATATGTTACAGCAAGCAAATGAGAGGTGTTTTCCAAGAACTGGAGCACAGTAAAGACGTGAGAGGCTTCTCAAACACAGCTAACTTGGATCCTACCAACTACTCATCTTCTACATTCTGTATATCAGATCATGTCCCAGTTCATGTCCACAACAGAAAAATCAAATGAACCATCTGCTAAGGATATCAGATCTAAGGATATCAGATCATCAGAAACTCCGTGCGAACTTTCATATCAGATTAAAAAGTAAAAAAGGTTGCACACCAAATATTAACAGACCAAGCAATTTACCCCAGTACATTTAAACAACAAAGATAACGGCCATCCAGTATATAGTAATATTATTCATAAGTATGCTCTCCCTCTCCTATGGCAACTTCCTCATTTCAAACCATGAGATCATGCTATATCCGCTTCGGGAAAATCGCCTATCTAGCGCAGAAGGCAAGTTGTGCAAAAGCTACAGAGCGTAGTATTAGACGTAAATGCCACAAGAGAGGAGTAAGAACAATGACCCAAAACCCTGCACCATTGCAAAAACATGCTATCAGTAATAAATTCATATGAATTTGGACACTAATAGTCCCAATGTTCTACTCTGATTATCATACTAGACAGTCCTTGTGATTTGCAATCAAATGACCTAACCATCCAATCCAATTAAAAGGGAAAAAAAAAAAATGGCTCACTTGAGTATAGTTAGAGAATTCACTGACACAAGGATCACAGAAGAGGATAATGTAATGGCTATCTAGAGTTATTAGCTGAAGCTTATGACTGTAATTGAGGGTACAATATGAGAAATTTTATGCAATTTGGAAAAAGCAACATATTTATTAAGACAATAGATGAAGTGACATACCAGGAAGATGGATGCCACGGCTCCTGTAAAAAGCTCCTTAGCTAGGCTACGATTTCGCCTAGAAGAGGTTGCTTCATAGCTTCAAACACAAGAAAGAATGTTCACAACTGTCTACTGACTAATGACATGAAAGTTTCTAGCATAAACCAATCCAATTACTAGAAACTTGTAATAACAATACAATGCCTAGGCATAAAGTTCAGCAAATTACAGTGTACTCCTGTTGGAAAACAAAGAGATAGCCAGACCCAAAAAGAAAATGCCACAACTTCGCAGCAAGAACCATGCAGGACAGACCCTCATCGTAATCATGGAATTCTTCGATTTGTGCATGAGGTAATAAAACAACACCATATGCCATTAAAATTGCAACGACTAGTTCAATTGAAGCCTATGTGTAAAATAAATAAATAAATAAAAAACTGTTAAAACGAGGACATATAGGAATCTAAAACCAGGCTTTGCACCAAATATGCACCAGCTCTTATAAAAGGGACCTTTCACAACTATATCTAGATACCATTTTGCCTCCACTGTCATGAAGGAACCGAATGGGATATGTTTACTCACTTTCTGCTCAATCCATATTAAGGGACTTCCCTGCACTCATATCTATGACCATTTAAAAGGCTTTCTATGCCTTCTGATAAAAGAAATATAACACCACGCTAAAGTTACCCAATAGTGATGTTCAAGGCTCGGAATAACAAGCCTTGTTTGCATAAGTTCTGAAGAATTCTCTTGCTAACAAAGACAGGAGATGTGGAAGATGAAGGCATCGGGTAACTATTATCAAATTAAACAATAGAATTAATATAAATATGTTTTGCAAACTCAAAACTAGTAATTATTTGACTGATCCTTAAAAGCTGCTGTTAAATTGACCCGTAGAAGACCGGCCCGGATTCCAATTGACCTTTCTTCACAGAGAATGCCTAAATGGCAATGCTGTCATCAAACAGCTTCAAGAAGAATAGCCGATGAGGGCAATATCATCGACCCTTGCCTGGAGAAACGATCAGATCGAGGATTAAGCACAGTAAGTGCCACTTCCTCATATGTGCAAGTAAATGGTGGCTTACATGCACATATGAAAAAGCCCCTCTCCCTAGAATTCTATGTCCCAAATGAGAGGATCAAAATTACTCCTCCAACAAGGGTCATATGAAAAACCCTCGTCGCCTTCCATCAGCACAATATGCAATCATCCGATCATTAACATCATCAACTCAGGAAAACACTCGACTCATTAAAAAAAAAAAATAAAAGCCCTTCATTTGATCCGGACAGCAAAGAGCTCAACGCAATTACGCCCAAGAAACAGAAAAAAACAGAGAACCCTTTTCTTGGGAAAGCACTCTGGGATCAGATGGGAGCTTACATGAAGAAAGAAGCCGAGATGACGAGTCCGATGGCGAGCATCAACACAGACAGCGTCGGGTACCACGAGATCGGCACTGGACTGGCAATCCCTTTCGGAGCCTGCATTGTACAAACACAATTAAAAACGTCACGAAACGAAGGACGGAGAAATGAATCCGGGAAATCGGGAAGAGGGGATGATGGTGATTCAAGTGGGAATTGAGGAGAATGGAGTTGAAGGGCCGATTCATCGACTTTACCATGGCGAGGGAAGTGGCTTCTCCTGCTGATGAAGAAGGAGAGAGAGCGTGGTCCTCGAACTGGAAGGAGTTAGGAGATTTATTATAATTATTATTATTCTCATTGTTATTATTAAGGCGGAGATATTTCCATTTACGATACAGCTAAAAAGCTCCCATTTTCGCTAAAAGGACAATTCTACAGTCGGTCCTCTAATCACAATTTAAAGTGGCGACTCCATTTATTTACTTTTTTTCTTTGTTAATTTTTTTGTGTTTCTATTTAAAATTTATTTGTCATAATTAAACATTTCTCAATTTTTAAATTTTTTATGTGGAAATCTCATATATATTAAAGGGACTGCATTTTCTTCTCCTTCTTTTTTTTTTTTTTTTTTTTTTTTCAAATTTTACTCCTGTAAAAATAATTTTTTTGAAAAGAGAAATTCCTAATAAATCTAATTTTCTTTTATAAAATTTATGCATATATGTCAAGTAGAATCTAGAAAATTTTTAGCATAGACAATTTTTTTTTTTTTTTTTTTTGCGATTGTATGTTTATAAACTTTTGCTTTAGTTATGCATATCATCATTAAACATTTTCTTATCTTGATTTTTTTTTTTTGGTAAACATTTCACGGATGACATTAATCTTTGTCAATCCAAAATGATGAGATTTCATTGACATTAAAAAGAACTCATATTTTATGCTATTTTTTATTTGATTAAATTTAATAAGTTTCACATTAGAGTTTCTAATTGCCATCTTAATTTAGATAATCTTTAAAGAGGGGTTTTTTCTTTTGTTTGATTCAATCATTTAAATATATGTATATGTGTATAAAAGACAATCAATAAGAAAGGACTCGATAGTGATATGCACAATAAAAATGAAAATTTGTAAACAAGTGATTATGTCAAAAAGTGTCTATGGTAATTTTTTTTTTATAACTTTTACTGGACAATAAATCAATGAATTTGCTCGACAACCTATAAAAGAATTAGATTTCTTGAAAGTTTCTCTTTTCAACAAAATTAATTTCGAGAGGAGTAAAATCTTAGGAAAATAAAAAAAAAAAAAGAAAGAAAGTAAATAAATTTGAGGTCACGAGTTTAAATAGAAGTCGAATGATTCAATGGAAATTCGATGGATTTAGTGAAAATAGCACCACCCTATTATTTATTATTGTTATGATTTTGGTATAATAACACAAATGGTCATGACCTTGATCCAATGTCCGTGTGGTCTGAAATGTTAATTTGTGCAACATATATAATCCCTGAACTTTTATAAACTTTTGGTACATGTTTGATTTAGTTTATAAACTATATACAAACGTTTAATGTTTTCATTTCATTAATTCAAGTTTGTAGACAATATTAAACATTTTCATATAGTTCAAGAACTAATTAAACATGTACTAAAAGTTAATAGATTACATTAAACAAATTGAAAGCTTAGAAACCACGTTGCACATTGGATTATAGTTCATGGACTACATCGAACAAAGTAAAATTTTAGAAATCACATAATATATTAAGTTAAAGTTCGGAGATTGTTAGTGTCATTTTCTTTATAATGTACTTGATGAGAGTGAGTTTGAAATAAGTGTGGGCTTTGCGGCCCAAAACATTTTGATGATGTGTGAACGAGGACACTGAGTGAGCAACGGGCTCAACTCAACTACTCGTGAAAGTGAAAAAATCTGGATCATCACAATGGGAGACGACTTTTCTTTCGAGACAACCTTCGCCGGGTCTCCGTCGAGGAAAGAACCCCCCTCTTCCATTTGAAGGCGAAACAACTGTACTTTTCGTTGATTTAGTTTCTCTCAATTATGTCAATCCTGAAACTGTGCAACCCACATTCCACACTAATCGAAGGCCTAAGACTATATACGAGACGCTTCCCCCCTCCGTCGAAGCTCAGACCAGAAAACCAGAGCGAGATGCTCTCAGGTTTAGGAACCCAAACTCCACCTGTCGTCGTAGAACGAGTACAGAGTCAGTCATGCAGAAAACCACGTCCTCCATATCCGCCGGGATCGAGCAGGGAGCCCACCCCCACCGTTCTCGTTGGTGCCACAAGGTGATCCAACCGTGCCTCATGACTGCGGTAGTGTCTCTCTATAGGAAAAAAGCTGATGAGAATAAATAAATTTGTTTGAGGCGTGCAAGCGTAAGCACTGTCCTTAAGGATAATTCCGTCTCTCAAAGTGCGAGAATCGGTGCGATAAGCTTCTGACGGCTATCCTCCCAAGATACAACAGACATTCTTTTATATTCTGCACTGAATATTAGAAGGAATATAAACAATTATGTATAACCCAGCAAGGAAAATGAAAGAAAAGATTTCAAAAAGAAAGAATATTCTCTGTTTCATTCAGTGTATATTTTAAGATTGTCTTATGAGATTTTATATTCAGATAAAAGAGCAGTTAAAAGAGCTATTGTAAAATAATGAATGATTTATTTGAGAAATAAATTAAACGTTACAAAACGATTACAAAGCCGTTATATGACCGTTAAGAAACTGTTATGTGACCATTGAAAATAATGATGGTCTTCAATGTGGTCATAACTTTTATCGAAGCTATTATTGTTGGATATTTCAAACCCCCACATATTTCAAAAGATTTTGAAAATAAAAAATTAATATGATGCTGGGTTATTGGAGTGTAATGCATCGGACCTGGTGCTTGTTAGGCTATGAATCAACCCTAGAAAAAATGAAATATAATTTACGAAATTATTGGTGAAATTTGAAACTTCTATAAACCAAAAATTTCTTTTGTAAATATAATTTTCATCAATCACATTGTATTTCCACAAACTTTGTTGTTCAACGCGATTTTGCGTTAATAGGCCATGTGCGTGTTTGGTTTATTCATAAGTACTTTAGAGATTTTCGCCAAAAATTCTCATAGGAGTGGCCCCACTCCACACTTATAGAGGTGATTCCATCAAATGTATTATATAGCTTAATACACCACCAATAATGGTTATGGAATTTCATTAAGAGCTTAGCTCAACCTCTTTTTTCTTTGCAATTTTGCACCATTCTCATTTTAGGATGGACAATAATTTTTAATAATGTATCACTAGAACAACAAGTGACTTGTTATTACCCATATAGACCTAATTCATGGGATCGCAAATCACATAGGTTGTGTTACCATCACTATTACTTTTCCTCAATTGGCTTAAGTCCCATTCCCCTCGATGTGTCATAAATTAATTTTTTTCCCCCAGGTTTAGTTAAAGGATTGGCCAAATTCACTTCTAACTTTACAAAATCAATGGATATAATTCCATCTTTAAGCAGCTGCTTTACTACATCGTGTCTCAATAGGATATGTTTATTTTTACCATTGAAAGTTCTATTCTTTGCAATGGCTATTGCCGCTTGGCAATCACAGTGCATAGACACAGAATGTGTTGATTTCATTCCCAAAAGAATATCTGCTAAGAGGTTCCTTAACCACTCAGCCTCATTGTCAGCCAATACTAGAGTCACAAACTCTGACTCCATGGTGGATTTAGCAATTATTGTTTGTTTGGCTGACTTTCAAGTTACAGCACCTTCATCAAGGGTGAACACATATCCACTAGTGGATTTTGTCTCATCTGAATCCGAAATCCAATTAGCATCACTGTATCCTTCTAATACATCGGGAAATCCACTATATAAAATATCATAATTCATGGTTTCTCTAAAAAATTCCATTAATCTACTCAAAGCAGTCCAATGATCATCATTGGGATTTTGTGT
This sequence comes from Eucalyptus virginea, assembly GCA_014182375.1. NCBI lineage: Eukaryota > Viridiplantae > Streptophyta > Magnoliopsida > Myrtales > Myrtaceae > Eucalyptus > Eucalyptus virginea. The sequence continues at coordinate 28,200,893 of CM024523.1, read as the reverse complement.
ATATTTGCTCAGTCTACATACAGCATAAGCTATATCAAGTCAAGTATAATTCATCAAATGTATCAAACTCCAAATAATTTGAGCATATTTAGACTGAGCCACACCATCTCATTTATTTTTCACTAATTGAATATTAGAATCATAAGAAGTATTCACAGATTTGACATCAAAGTGATAATATTTTTTAAGTAGCTTCTCCACATAATGCGCTTGAGTAAGCATTAAGACACTATCACTTTTTATGATTCTAACACCTAAAATAATATTAGCTTCCCCCATGTCCTTCATATCGAATTTAGAAGTCAAAAAACATTTTGTTTCATTCACTACATCAATACACGTACAAAAAATAAGCATGCCATCAACATATAAACTAATAATTATAAATTCACCATCAACAGTTTTTGTGTATACACATTTATCTACTCCAATAGAGAAAAAACCATTATTAACTAGAACATCATCAAATTTCTCATACCATTGCTTTGGCACTTGCTTTAAGCCGTATAAGGATTTAACAAGTTTACAAACTTTGTTTTCTTGGCCAGGAAAAATACAGCCCTCAGGTTGCACCATGTAAATTTCCTCTTCCAAATCACCATTTAAAAAAAGCTGTTTTAACATCCATTTGGTAAACAATAAGTTTGTAAATAGAAGCCAAAGCAATTAAAACACGAATTGATGAAATTATTGTAACTGAAGCAAAAGTGTCAAAATAATCAACATTTTGTTTTTGAGTAAAACTTTTTGCAACTAATCTTGCTTTATATTTATCAATATAACCATCATGATTATATTTTCTTTTAAAAATCCATTTACAACTGATCGGTTTTGCACCGGGTGGTAAATCAACTAATTTCCAAGTTCGATTTTGTAAAATAGAATCAATCTCAATTTTTATAGCTTCTTTCCAAATATTGCTTTCTGAGAAAGATATTGCTTCAGAATAAGTCAAAGGATCATTATCAATCAGATAAGTATAAAAATCATTCCCAAAAGAAGTTTATTTCCTTATTCTTTTGCTCATTCTCAATTCATCATTTGAATTTTCGAAAACATTTTTATGAAGAGGTGCAGGAGAAATAGTATCAACAATATCAACACTTAATGGAAAAATATGCTTAAAAAATTCTGCATTTTTTGTCTCAACTATAGTATTATTATCAAGTATGTCACTTTTTAATACAAGAAATCTATATGCAGCACTATGTTCAACATAACTAATAAACATGCAGTCAGATGATTTAGAGCCTATTTTCCTTTTCTTAGAATTAGGAAGCATATCATTAGCAAGACACCCCCACACTTTCAAATATTTTAAATTAGGACGATAACTTTTCCGAAATTCATAAGGTGTTTTACCTGTTTTCTTATAAGGTATTCTATTTTGGATGTGACATGCATATAAAATAGCTTCACCCCATAAATTATTTGGAGTATTAGAACTAACAAGCATAGAATCCATCATCTCTTTCAAAGTCCTATTTTTCCTTTCAGCTATACCATTAGATTCAGGGGAATAAGAAGGCGTAGTTTCATGAATTATTCATTTCTTTTCACAAAATTCGTTAAGCAATACATATTCTCAACTTCTATCCGATCTAATTTTTTTTTATCATTTTATTCAATTGGTTTTCTACCTCAACTTTATACAAAAGGAACATATCAAAAGCTTCATCTTTATGCCTAAGCAAATAAACTTTAGTAAATATAGAATAATTATCAATGAAGGTCACGTAATATTTTTTACCTCCTCTAGTCATAGTTTGTTTTAAATCTCTTAGATAAGATGAATTAAACTCAACAAATCAGATTCTCTATTTACAGAAATACAAGGCTTTTTTGTTAATTTTGTTTCGGCACATATTATACATTTATTAAAACATGGATTTTTAATTCCAGAAATTAAACCTTGTTTTTGCATTTTCTTAATATAAGAAATACTAACATGACATAATCTACCAATGCCATAAATCAACAGATTTAACCAAGTAAGCGGAAGTAGTAGCATTTTCATTGATAACATCGGAAGCGTTAAGAACAAAAAGTCCTTGATTACAATATTCCTTTCCCACAAAGACTTTATTTTTCGTCATTACAATCTTATCAGATTTAAATGACACCTTCACCCCAACCTTTCCTAAAAGTGTTACTAAGACCAGGTTTGCCCTTATATTAGGGACATGTAATACATCATTCAGGGCCAAATTCTTGCCATATGTGAGCTTGAGAAGAAGGTTTCCTTTCCCAAGAATTTGTGTTGTTCTTGAATCACCAAGATAAATAATTTCTTCTCCTTCCCCTACTGGTGTGTAGGAGGAAAAGGCATTTTTGTTTGCACAAATGTGCCTGGTAACACCTGAGTCTACCACCCACTCTTTCACATTGGCTACAATGTTGGCCTGCGAAATAACCGCAACAATTATATCATTAGAGTCATCTGTTTTAACCAAATTGACTTTTGGTTTAGCAGGATTGTCATTTCCCATTATTCCATTTTCTCTTTCTGCAGTGCGCTGCATGATGACCTGGTTTTCCACAAACAAAGCAAGAGCCTTTTTTTTTAAAGGTGGGGTGAGCAACCTTAGGTTTGTAATCAGGTTTATTTGCCTTGCACCAAATTTGCCTCGGTAGCAATTTCCTTAGCTTTGGCAGCTTTGATCTCCTTGCGAGTTGTATCATCAATGATAATATGCACGATCAGATCGGCTAGTGACAATTGTTTGTCCTTGTGCTTGAGTTGTTGCTTGTAGTTATTCCAAGACTCAGGCAACTTTTCAATCAGCAGGCCCGCAAGAAATTCTTCTTGTAAATTGATGTTTTCTGCCTTCAAGTCTTCCACTAGCTTGTGATATTCATTGATTTATGTCTTGATCTCCTTATCATCGGACATTTCCCATCGATACTAATTTCTGATTACAAATTTTTGTCTGCCCACATCTTCGACAGTGTACTTTGTAGTCATGGAGTCCCATATTTGTTTCGCTTCCTTGTACGGACAGTAGACATCAAACAATTCATTAGAAAGAATACTAATAATTGTGTGCCTACATACCTTATTAGCGTGTATCCATTGATCTCGAAGCTTGTTATCAGTTGGTTTGGCCTCCGTAAGTGTGAAAGTCACGCCGTGCACATCTGGGATAGAAAAAACCCTTTCTTGCCACCTTCTGAAATTGTTGCCATTAAAAACTTCGATCTTCGATATGTCGGGGAATGGTTTGGCATATGACATATGTGGTACTGATGGTAGTGCAACTGGACTGGTGGAGATTGAGGCATCAGCATCAGTATCGACTTGATGCTCCATGGGAATTATTCTTAAGATTGTAGGAAAAAAGTTGATGAGAATAAATAAATTTGTCTGAGGCGTGTAAGCGTAAGCACTGTCCTTAAGGATAATTCCGCCCCTCGGAGTGCGAGACTCGGTGTGATAAGCTTCTGACCGCTATCCTCCCAAGATACAACGGACATTCTTCTATATTCCGTACTGAATATTAGAAGGAACAGAAACAACATTATGTATAACCCAGCAAGGAAAAGGAAAGGAAAGATTTCAAAAAGAAAGAATATTCTCTGTTTCATTCAGTGTATATTTTAAGATTGTCTTATGAAATTTTATATCCAGACAAAAAAGCCGTTAAAAGAGTCGTTGTAAATAATAAAGGATTTATTTGAGAAATAAATTAAACGTTACAAAATGATTGAAAAGCCGTTATATGACCGTTAATAAACCATTATGTGACTGTTAAAAATAATGATGGTCTTCAATGTGGTCATAACTTTTATCGAAGCTATTATTGTAAATATTTTAAAATATTATTGAAATATCCAACACTCTCTGCTTCCCCATCATCATCTTCCTAGTCATCCCTGCCACCATGTCCTCGACGTTCACCCTCGACCCCGCCTCGTCTCTCTCTTCCTTCAACGTCTCTGACACTCGTGTCACCACGGAATGGACCCTCGTCTTCTCCATTGAGAAGCCGAGCAAGCGTATCCCAGTCAAGTACTCCTGCATGAAAGCCACCATCGTCCTGGACTCTGTTCCTTTGGCTCACGCCAAGTTCAGTTCCTTAAGCCAGAAAGCCGCAAGCCGCAAGCCTCACGAATGTTCGAGCTCATTTTCACTCCAACTTGCCCAGGGCGAATGAGTTCTTTGTTAAGAGTCTCGTGTCGGGTTTGCAGCGTGGCGAAGTTAGGATCAATGTCGTCTTGAGCTCCGCTCGGAGGCTCGGCTTAGGTGCATGTTGGGTTCATATATTTGACATATCTGTGACATGCAACAACGTGATATTAACTGCCGAATCTGACGATGGTGGCCTGACGGTACTCGTCGGCAGCAGCTATTGTGTTCTTGGTTTCTTTGGTTATTTATAGATGCTGAAGTTTGGGCTTATAGTTTTCTTTTTCTTATTGGTTTAAGTAATTGGATGGTGTCTAAGCCGTGGTTTTCACGATGACCACAAGATGCGTGGAGCAAACCATCTGGCCATCTAAGCCAAACACCACCTCCTTAGCATTTGCGCTAATAATTTAATGTACTGCACGTGAAAATAAATAAATTATGTTAGTTATTTTGTGGATGATGATTGTTGTTTCCTTATATCTAATTAATCATGTATGTATATGAAACTACGGATTGCAACACGCGAGTTTTGGTATGATACAAGAATTGCAGCAACCTAATCTTGAACTAGCAATGGCTGCATAGAGTTAAAAGGATACGGATCCACTGCAGCAGTTGTAACTCACCCCAAAATGACCAAAAATGCCACCCATCTCTTGAGTAATTGTCAAAGCATAGGGCTGTTCCTTGGGGTTGGAATCAAAGGGGGCAATGACTTGATTTGAGAAATTCCATCTATGACCTAACCCGGGATGATAAGATCCAACATCAGATTCAATTGCTATTTCTCTTTCTTATTCATTTTCCTTTGCACGCTTCCTTTTCCAATTTCTTTTCCCAGACATCTTCCAAGTCCATTGAAAATTATTAGGAAGAAATTTAATATTGAGAAATGCATCCTATATGCAGCTTTGTCAGTTAACGCAATCCATATATCCCGTAATGATTATAATTTGTTTAAGAGAATAAAGACCACAAACTAGTCATTTCTTCGCATTATAATTTAGCAACTTTTCAAAGTTTTCCATAAGACGAATCTTAGTAAAAGCAGGAAGGGTTAAGGTGGTTAATCCAGCATATCAATTCAGCGCAACGCATGGGTTTCATCCACTTGAAGTGCAAAAGAAATATAGATTAAGCTCCCATGATTAAGTTTACATGGAAAGTTGAGATTGATCATCATAATATGAAGATTGTACAAACAGGAGGATTCAAATGCGAGGTAAGCTTTAACAAAATAGAGAAAATGAGAAATTATCAATGTTAAAATACACAGGTGAAGTGTGTTAGAAAAAGTTCAATATCAGAAAATTGATGTGGTGTGGAGCGGTTACTAGATATTAACTGGCATATAACTCATTTTTTTATTTTTTTTAGTGAATGTGAATCTATTTGGATATGTTGACGAGCTTAAACTTGAGTTCGAGGAGGAGATTGTGGATTATTGAGACTCACAAGTGAATTATGAGATCGTTGATTATTGAGACTCTATGTTAATATATATCTCAAGTGAAGGTGGGATTAGCTGGATTTGTTGATTGGCTCGGACTTAACTCTCTTGACCATATATCCTTTTAAAGGTGCCTGGTTTCTGCTCTTGCTCCCAATAATTGGGTTCTTCATTTGGTGGCATTTATGCATACATTGGAGTTGTTAATAGCTTAAGCCAAAATGGGCCAAGACCGGCCCAAAAGCTTATACTTCTACGATTTTTCTTCCTTCTTTTCTTGACTAATGAATTTGATCATTTTTCACCTAATTAGGGGTGATTGGCCCTAATTTCCATTCATTACGTAAAACTATTTATATTTACAGTACAATTAAAAACATCCCTATTTTTTGCTAAAAAGACAATGTTGCTCTCAGTCATGTAATCACAATTTAAAGTAGCGACTCCATTTATTTAGTTTCCTTCTTTGTTATTTTTTTTTGTTTCTATTTAAAATCTAGATGCCCTAATTAAACATTTCTCATGTTTTATTTTTTTATTTATTGTGAGAATCCCATATATATTAAAAGTACTACATTTTCTTTCTTTTTCTTTTTTTTTTCCTAGCTTTTACTTTCATAGGAATAAGCTTTGTTGAAATAAGAAATTTTTGAGAAACCTATGTTGTTGAGCAAATTTATGTATTTATGTCAAGTAGAATCTAGAAAATTTTTAGCATAGACACTTTTTTTAACACGATGATATGTTTATAAACTTTTACTTTAGTTATGCCTATTATCATCAAACCCCTTTTTATCTTTCTTTTTTTTTTTTTTTAAAAAACATTTCATGAATGATATTAATTTTTATCAATCGAAAATGATAAAATTTCACTAGCATTAAAAAGCTCTCTTATATTATTTAATTTTTTTTATTTGATTAAATTTCATCTTTTAAAGTTTTACATTAAAGAATGTGACTGCCATTTTACTTTAGATAATCTTTATAGAGGTTTTTTTTTTTTCATCCAATCATTCAATTATATAAATATATATGTATGTGTGTGTGTGTGTGTGTGTGTGTGTGTGTGTAAAAGACAATTAACAAGAAAGGATCCGGCAGTAATATGCACAATAAAAGTGAAATTTTGTAAAAAAAGTGATTGTATTAAAAAAAGTATCTACAGTAAAAAAATCTAACTTTTACTTGACAATAAATCTATGAATTTGCTCGACAACCAAGAAAAGAATTAGGTATCTTGGAAATTTCTCTCTTCAACAAAACTAATTTCCTCGGAAATAAACTCCTTGGAAAACAAAAAAAAAAAAAAAAAAAAAAAGAGAGGAAAAGAATGAAAGTAAATAAATTAAGGGTCACGACTTTAAATAGTATTTAAATAATTTGGGGCAACTTTATCTTTCTGTGGAAATTCGATGGATTTAGTTATATAATGGGTGAAAATAGTGCCGCTCCATTATACGTTGTTATTATTATTATTATTATTATTATTTACTTGCCTCGGACGAGTCAGAAATAAGTGAGGGCTTTGGTGCCCAAAACCATTTCGACTATGTCAACATCGAGCGACCGGACGGGCCCGGTTGTCCAAAACATGACCAGAATTCTCGATCCTCAACTTAGGGAGGTTCCGCGCAATGAGGGGGGGAGTACTACGACGCATCAGCTGCCCCCTCATTGCACGGCAATGATGGGTTCGAGCAATCGCAGACCTAAAATTATATATAAGAGCGCTTCCCCGCCCGTCGACTCAAGGAGCTGCGCTCAGGTTGAGAAACCCAATCTCCACCTGTCGCAGTACAACCGGTAAAGCGAGAGTCGTACGGCAAGCCATGCCCTCCCTTCCTGGGATCGAGCAAGAGACCCAAAGCCGCCATTCTCGTTGGTGTGTGATCCAACCGTGCCTCGTGACTGCGGTACTCTCTCTCTGCCTTCCCATCATCATCTTCCTGGCGATCCCCGCCATCATGTCCCCCACGTTCACCCTCGACCCAGCCTCTTCTCTCTCTTCCTTCAATGTCTCCGACTCTCGGGTCGCTGCCGAATGGACCCTCGTCTTCTCCATTGAGAACCCGAGCAAGCTCATCCCGGTGAAGTACTCCCACATGAAAGCCACCATCGTCCTGGACTCCGTTCCTCTGGCTCACGCCAAGATTGGTTCTTTCATCCAGAAGGCTGCGAGCCACATGAATGTTCGAGCCCATTTTCACTCCGACGTGCCCAGGGCGAACGAGTTCTCTGTTAAGAGTCTCGTGGCGGGTTTGGAGCGTGGTGAAGTGAGGGTCGACGTCGTCTTGAGCTCCGGTCGGAGGCTTGGCTTAGGCGTAGGTTGGGTTCCTGTGTTTGACGTATCTGTGACATGCAACAGCCTGATATTTACTGCTGAATCTGACGGTGGTGGCCTGACGTTGCTCGTTGGCAGCAGCTATTGCGTTCTCGGTTTCTTCGGTTATGTATAGATGCTGAAGTTCAGGTTTATAGCTTTATTTTTTCTTGGTGGTTTGAGCAATTAGATGGTGTATGAGCTGTCACTTTTCACGATAACCAGAAGCTAAACACCACCTTCTTAGCGTTCGCGCTAAAAATTTAATGTACTGCACATGGAAATAAATAAATTATGTTGATTATTTTATGGATGATGATCGTTGTTTCCTTATATCTAACTAATCATGTATATATAAGAAATTATGGATTGCAATACGTGAGTTTTCGTATGTTACAAGAATAGCAGCAACCGAATCTTGAACTAGCGACGGATGCATAAAGTTAAAAGGATATGGACCCTCCGTATCAGGAGTAACTCGCCCCAAAATGACCGAAAATGCCTCCATCTCTCGAGTAATTGTCAAAGGGAAGGCTAAGGGGTTAAAGTGGACAATGGCTTGATTTGGAAAATTCCATTTATGAACCACCCCAGGATGATAAGATCATCACCAGACTCAATTTATCAAAAAGTCAGCAATTCCCCCGTGGAGATTATACTTTTCAAACGCTACCTGCACCAGTTCATGCTGTCCCCTCATTTTAGCTCCACTTATCCCACGCTTTGGTACGGGCTTTTTTTTTTTTTGGACAAATTGGTACGGGCTTGCCCGTTAAATTTTAAAAGATATCACGTTTCATAATAAGAACTGGTTTAGCATGACTCGAACAGTGAAAAATGGACACTATGGCTTTGTAATTTTTTATCTGACGCGAAAATTAATGTATTCGTCAATAGTCCCCAATACCGAAAGGAAATGATTAATTTAATTTATGAAGTAGGTGAACAAGCGATCTCACTTGCATATAAAGTCGGATAATTAAATTGATCGAGGCGTCCGTGGAAACATGGTCAAAAACGGAAGATCCACTCGATAACACGCGACATTCCCTTCAGAGCGGGTGTAGTGATCCCATGCGTCCGAGCACAGGTGGTCCTGAATTCCTAACCGCCAATGGAAAATCGACACATAGGGGGATGGAGAGTATCGATTGTCCTCGTCTTTCCGCGGGGCCCACCCCCATCCCCATCCCCAACCCAACCCTCCCCCCAAAAACTAGGGCGAGCGATCTCTTCCGATGACGAGAGCACGGTTCTCAAATTGGAATGAGGTAAAACTTAGAGGTTTTATTATTATTATCATCATCACCATATCTGAATTTTAGTTAAATATGCACTGTGCTTCATAAAATTTAAATTTGTATAATGTGATCCATAAATTTTAACTGAATATGCAAATTGTCTCTGAATTTTTAATTTGTTTAATATAATCTTTGATTTTTGATACATATTCAATTTATTCCTTAGATTACATGAAAATGTTAAATATTATCTCTCATTAATTTAAGTTCAAGAACAAGAACAACACTGAATATTTTCATACAGTCCAAGGACTAAATTGAACATATATTAAAAGTCCAAAAATCACAATAAATAAATTAAAAGTTCAATATGACATTGCATATTGAGTTAAAGTTCGGGGGTTACACTAAAAAAATTTAAAACTCAGGAACTATATTGCAAATTAGGCTAAAATTTAGATATTGTTTATGTCATTTACCCTTATAATTAGGCAGAGCTGTTTCCATTTACTATATGGCTATTTCCATTTAAAATATGATAAATACACCCCTATAAAAAGATAAAGCCGTTCTCAATCATTTAATCACAATATCATCGACCCTTGCCCGGAGAAACATTTCTCATTTTTTAAATTTTAAATTTTTTATGTGTCATAATTAAACATTTCTCATTTTTTAATTTTTTTTATGTGGAAATCTCACATATATTAAAAGAACTATGTTTTCTTCTCCTTTTCTTTTCAAATGTTAATATCATCATCAAATATTTTCTTATCTCAATTTTTTTCGTAAACATTTCACGAATGATATTAATCTTTGTCAATCCAAAATGAAGAGATTTCATTGGCATTTTATGTTTTTTTTTATTTGATTAAATTTCATCTTTTAAAGTTTCATGTTATAAAATGTAATCGTCATTTTACTTTAGATAATCGTTAAAGAGGGGTTTTCTCTTTTATTTCAATCAATCATTATGTATATGTGTATAAACGACGAATGAAAAAAAAAAAAAAAAAAGGGCTTGATGGTGATATGCACAACAAAAATGAAAATTCATAAACAAGTGACTATGTCAGAAAAGTGTCTATAGTAATTTTTTTTTCTAACTTTTACTAGACAATAAATCCATGAATGTGCTCGACAATCTAGAAAGGAATTAGATTTCTCGGAAATTTCTCTTTTCGATAAAATTAATTTCTAGAGAAGTAAAATCTTGGGAAAACTATAAAAAAAGGAAAGTAAATAAATTCGAGGTCACAACTTTAAATAGCAATCGAATGATTCAAGATAATTTTATCTTGTTAGTGGAAATTCAATGGATTTGGTGAAAATAACACAACCTGTTATTTATTATTCTTACAATGTTGGGATAATGACACAAATGATCTCTGAACTTTTGTCTAATGTATAATGTGGTTCATGAATTTTTAATTTGTTCAATGTGATCCATTAACTGCAGCCCAATGTATAATATAATATCTGAACTTTTAATTTATTCAATGTGATTATGAATCAAGTTTAGAAATAACACTTAATATTTTCATATAATTTATGAACTAATTAAATATGTACAAAAAGTTTAGGAATTACATTAAATAATTTGAAAGTTTAAAGATCATATTGCATATTAAATTACAGTTCATGGATCACATTGAATAAAGTAAAAATTTAGATATCATACTGTACATTAGGCCAAAGTTTAATGAGTATTTGTATCATTTTTCTTATAATTTACTTGACTAGGACGAGTTAGAAATAGTGTGGGCTTTGCGGCCCAAAACATTTCGATGATGTGTGCACGCGCGCCGAGCGAGCATCGGCTTCAATTACACAGAGAAGTAAAAAATTATCGGTCATCGCCATGGGAGACGACTTTTAATTCTCAGACAACCTTCGCTGGGTCCCCTTCGAGACAAGAACTCCCCCACGGTCCATTTCGTTGATTTAGTTTCTTTCGATCATATTAATCCTGAAACAGTGCAACTCCAATCAAAATTGCACGGCGTTGATGGGACCCACCAATCGACGGCCTAAGAATATCTACAAGACGCTTCTTCCCCCACTGTCGAAGACCAGACCAGAAACCGCTGCTCTCAGGTTTAGGAACCCAAACTCCACCTGTCGTAGTAGGAGTATGAATCCTGCCATACAGCGGGCCATGTCCTCCATTCCCGGGATCGAGAGAGAGACCTACCATCACCCTTCTCGTTGGTGTCGCAAGGCGATCCAACCGCGCCTCGTGACTGCGGTACTGTCTCTCTGCTTCCCCCATCATCATCTTCCCAACCATCCCCGCCACCATGTCCCCCACTTTCACCCTCGACCCGGCCTCTTCTCTCTCCGTCTTCAACCTCTCCAACTCCGGCTTCAAGAGCTTCCGAATGGACCCTCGTCTTCTCCATTGAGAACCCGAGCAAGCTTATCCCAGTCAAGTACTCCCACATGAAAGCCACCATCGTCCTGGACTCTGCTCCTTTGGCTCACGCCAAGATCAGTTCTTTCATCCAGAAAGCCACGAGCCACACAAATGTTGAAGCTCATTTTCACTCCGACTTGGCCAGGGCGAACGAGTTCTCTGTTAAGAGTCTTGTGTCGTGTTTGGAGCGTGGTGAAGCGAGGGTCGACGTAGTTTTGAGCTCCGGTCGGAGGCTTGGCTTAGGCGTATGTTGGGTTCCTATGTTTGATGTGTCTGTGACATGCAACGGCTTGATATTTACCGCTGAATCTGACGGTGGTGGCCTGACGTTGCTCGATGGCAGCAGCTATTGCATTCTCGGTTTCTTCGGTTATATATAGATGCTGAAGTTCAGAATAATAGTTTCCTTTTTCTTGTTGGTTTAAGTAATTAGATGGTGTCCAAGCCATCAGTTTTCGCGACGACCACAAGATATGAGAAGCAAAATATCTTGTCATCTAAGCGAAACACTACATTTTTAGCATTCATACTAATAATTTAATGTACTCCGCACGTGAAAATAAATAAATTATGTTAGTTATTTTGTGAATGATGAATCGTTGCTTCCTTATACTTAATTAATCATATATGTATATGAAACGACGGATTGCAGTACACAAGTTTTCATATAATACAAGAATAGCAGCAACCGATTCTTGAACTAATAATGGATGCATAGAGTTAAAAGGATATGGATCCTCTGCAGCAAGAGTGACTTACCCCAAAATGACCAAAATGCCTCCCATCTCTCGAGTAATTGTCGAGGGGAGGGGCTGCTCCTTGGGCTTGGGTTCAAAAGTGGGCAATGGCTTGATTTGAGAAATTTCATCCAGATCTAACCCACGATTATTAGGGGTGCCGGGTGCATAACAAACCAAAATTTCTATTCTAAAAAAATATATATTTTTTTTAATTTCAAACTTATTTCTAAAATAAAAATCTATTTGGTAATTTTATTTTATTTTTCTATTTCAAAACAGATTTTTACTTGAAACAAGCTAATGAGAAATAAATTTTTTTACTTCTCTATTTTTGGAATATAAATGAAAAATAAAAACTTTTTCATCGGTTATCCTCTCTACTAGTCGACCACTCACCCATTGCCCGCCGCCGCCGACCGCCCGCCATTGATCGTTGGTCGCCGGCCCCCGCTGCCAATCATTGGCCGCAATTGCTCCCGTTTGCCGTCCCCAAGAAGGAGAAATTTTATATTGTTATCAAATAAAATCTATTCCGGGAACAAAAATTTTGCATTGTTATCAAATACGAATTTTTGCTCACAAACTCATCCAAAAGTATAAATAGAAAAATCTATTTCTCTTATAAATATTAATTTTGGCCAGAAATTTTATCATTCGTGCCCTAAGATTCATCACCAGATTCGATTGCTATTTTTGTTTCTTATTCATTTTTGTTTGTAAACTTCCTTTTCCAATTTCTTTTCCAAGAAATCTTCCAAGTCCAATGAATTAGCAAGAAAGTTATCATTGAGAAATGCATTTTATATGCAGCTTTGTCAATACACACAATCCATATGTCTTGTAATGATTATAATTTGGTTAAGACAATAAAGACCACAAGCTAGTCATTTATTTGCATTATAATCAATCAACTTTTCAAAGATTTTCGTGAGACGGGCCTTAGTAAGAGGGGGAAGGGTTAAGGGGGCTTTGATTATCTATCCAACGTATCAATTCAGCCCAATGCATGGGTTTCATCTAGTTGAACTGCGAAAAAAATAACATAGATTAAGCTCCTATGATTAAGTTTACATGGAAAGTTGTGATTAATCATCATAATATGAAGATTGTACAAATTAGAGGATTCAAATGTGAGGTTCACAACTCGAATTAGCTTTCCTGCTTTTGGTTTGTATTAACCAAGTTCTTACTAGTTAAAATTTAAGTTTTTACTAGTTGAAATTGAGAGAGAGAGATTAATTGGATATATTGATGAGCTTGAACTTGAATTCAAAAGGGAGATTGTTGATTACCGAGACTCACAAGTGAATTGTGTCAATGTATATCTCAAGTAAATAGAAGAGGTCGTTTCATAGCTTCAAACACAATAAAGCATGTTTAAAACTGTACACTGATAAACGACAAGAAAGTTTCTGGCACAAACCGATCCAATTACTAGATATTCGTGATAAGGCAGCAATTACCTATGCTTGAAGTTCAGCAAATTACAGTGTACTCTTATTAGAAAATGAAGGGATGGCCAGACCATCCACATAAAAAATGTCAAATTTAGAAAACTTCGCAGTAAAAACCATGCAACACAGACTCTCCTCATAATCATGGAATTCCTCAGTTTGTGCAGGAGTGAAAACAACTATACCATACGCCAATTGAAATTGCAATGACTAGTTCAACTGAGGCCCAAGTCAAACAACCTTAAACCGAGGACATTTGGGAATCTATAACCAGGCTTTGCACTAATATGCACCAGCCTTTATTAAGGGACCTTCTCGCAAGTTCACAACCATATCTAGATGCCAATTCGTCTCCATTACCATGAAGGAACCGAATAGGATATGTTTGCTCACTTTCTGCTCTATTCATATTAAGGGACTTTCTCACACTCATATCTAAGTCCATTTAAAGGGCGCTTTCTATGCCTTCTAATAAGAAGAATAGGAGACCAGATCACAGTTATCCAATAGTGATGCTCGACGCTCGGAATAACAAGCCTTGTTTGCTCAAGTTCTGAAGAATCCTATCACTAACAAAGACAGGAGATGTGGAAGATGTAGGCATCTGGTAATTATTATCAAATTAAACAATAGAAATAATACAAAGGTGTCAAGCAATATGCATGAAGGAATCTAAACAGCAGTTGATATGTGATACAAAAAGCCATCCATTTCATATCCATGGAAAACGAAAATAGCAACTCATACTTTTCCCCCCATCTAGGAAAAGGAAAGCACACCAGTTCCAATCACGAACATAAAAATAATAATCATTTCACTGATCCTTGAAAGCCGCAGTTAAATTGACCCGTAAAACACCAACCCAGATTCCAATTGACCTTTCTTCAAAGAGAATGCCTAAATGCTGTCATCAAACGGCCTCAAGAAAACTAGCCAACTAGAGAGATATCATCGACCCTTGCCTGGAGAAACGATCAGCACGAGGATTAAGCACAGTAAGTACCACTTCCTCAAGCGTGCAAGTAAATTGTGGCTCACTTGCACATATGAAAAAGCCTATCTTGCTAGAGTTCTATGTCCCAAATTAGAGTATCAGAATTACTCCTTGGAAAAGGGGCATACAAAAAACCTTTATCGCCTTCAATCAGCCCAAATGCCATCATCTGTTCGTGAATATCATCAACTCAAGAAAACACTTGACTCATAAAAAAAAATGTCCTCATTTTATCCGGACAGCAAAGAGCTCAATGCAAGTCCCCCCAAGAAACCTAAAAGAGAACCCTTTTGTGCGAAGGTGCTTCGGGATCAGTTGGGAGCTTACATGAAGAAAGAAGCCATGATGATGAGTCCAATCGCGAGCTTTGAACACTGTCCGGGTACCATGAGAACGGCACAGGACTTGTGATCGGTTTTTGAGCCTGCGTTGTATAATATATGTTGGAAGTTTATTTATAAAATAAACTAAATGTATGTTTCCTTGTCCCACATAAAAAAAGTGAGAAGAAGTGAGCCAATTAATAAGTGTGTGGTTTTTTAATGTATTTAAAAAAAAGATAGGTTGTGAGCTAGACCCCACCATACTCACGTGCGGGTGCGCGATTATTATGCGCACTTTGCGCGCCCGCGGTTTAATTAGCACTAACCCATTTGTTTATTATTATTATTCTATTATTATTCAATATGGTTATCTTATTAACTTTAATTAGTTCAAAGGTTGTTTTTGTTTATTGAGAATTTTTGGAATTTATGAAAATTCCAAAATTTATTGATTAAAAAAAGAATAATTTATTATTATTATTATTTATTATTCCGAATTTTTTATTTGAGTCTTTTCAAGACAACTTTTGAAAATAATATTTGTTCAGTTTGCAACATTTCCCGAATAATTGCATTTGTTCATTTTTCAACTTCTTTCGAATGGACACTTTTATTCATCTAGGCAACTTTTTTCAAAATGATACATTCATTCACTTTGCAATTTTTCACAAATAGTTGCTTATATTCTTTTAGACCGATTTATATATATATATATGTCAGTTTTTCAGAGGAACGATTTTTTAGATTATTTTTTTTTTCAAGTCTTCTTTCCAAAACTACAGTTATCTTTTCAATTGTTTCCTAGAGAAACTTTGGAGTAAAAATAGAATTGTTATCTAGTATTCTCATTTTGAGACTTTGTTGTATCTTAGAGGATATTTGCTGATGACCATTAGCAATTTTGTGAGCCAAATAAATCCTTAAAAAAAGTGATATCACACCTCAAAGTTCGACTTGATTGTTCTATTGATTCGAAGTCATATTTTCCAACAATATACATGTAAGGAGAAAATTCACAAAACGAAGGACGGAGAAATGAATACAAGAAAATTTGGAGAAGAGATTGATGGTGATTCACTAACAGAACAAGTGGGAATCCAAAGACTGAACTTGAAGGGTTGATTCATTGACTTAACCATGGCAAGGGGAGTGGTGTCTCTATTTTAGTGAAGCAGGAGATACCGCCATCTCTAATTGGTGATCAACGACTTAGAAGTTTTATTAATGATTAGGGAAAATTTCAAAGAACGCTTGAAGCAGTGAAGTGGTTTTCTTAATAGATGACTCAGTGCAAATTTAATTTCAAAAAAGAATCAAAGTAATAAATTAACCTCAAATAAGGGCCTAAGTTCATGGATCACTTCATTCTATGTATACCCAAGGTCATTTTTGTCCAAAGTCTTTTTTTTTTTTTTCTTCTTTTCTTCTTTTCTTTCTCTTTCACTTTTTTTTTTCCTTCACTCTTAAATTATGTTTTCTCTTCTTTCATTTTCTTTTTCTTTCTTCTCCTTCAAGACCTCCCTCTTAGCCCGGGATCACATCCTCTGTGCCCTCTCCAACCTCGACCACAACTTCCACCACAAAAACGCCTTTGACGTGCTCATTACTCGCTCTTTGTCTCGTTTGCCTCAACGAAGCTCTATACGTTGTTGAGACAATGGTGATCAGTGGCTTTAGCATCAATGGTGCAACTCAGAATTCTACTTGCGGGGGCAGTCATTTTCGGGCCTCACTCAATAGAGTCTGCCTCAACTATCCTCCAAACAACAACTTAAAAGAGGAAAGCCAGCTAATGCCTTGGTCCCAGCTCGTGGATAATTCCTAATTGTGGGATGGAGAAGAATGTTAGAATAATTAAATATTATCACGTCTTAATCTAACAACTTAAATTTTGAAAATAGTTTGTAGTAATCCCACCAAAATCTCACATGGTATCAAAGCAGGAGATCCTGAATTCGAATCTTCCCAAACCTCTATTAGTCTCCCCAATTATATATTTTAAATACTTAAATGAAAAGACTAGACTATGCGTGAGAGGGAGTGTTTAGACCCTTATTTGCCTCACCAATTACATATTTACATGCTTAATACCAAACAAAAAGACGAGACTGATTGTGAGAGAGTACTTGATTAAATATTAAGGAGGAAAATCGATTTATATAAGATAAAAGAGAGGAAAAACAAAGGAAAGAAGGGAAGAGAAATGGGATGTTCTTGTGCGGTGAGGTTGCAGAAGGAAGAAGAAAATAGAAGAAGTGGGACCAAAAAGAGAGAGAGAGAGAGAGAGAGAGAGAGAAGAAAATACAAAAAAGAAAAAGGCTTTTGGATAAAAATGCTCCTTGGCATATTAAGATTTGGTTAGTCTAGAGATTAATTTGGTCACTCCATATTAGGGGTGAGCATGGTCCGGGTTGGGCCGGTCCACCCTCTAACCCTAGGACCAATCCGCACAATGCTAGTCCTCAATTTTTGAAATCGAAAACCGACCCTATTGAGCTTGGGACCGAGGACTGGACCGATTTAATGGGTTTGGTTCGATTCCAAAGTTAACTCGGGACTAACTGATAATTTTTTTATTTCATTTTTATTACTCCTTAAAAAAGCGATTAAGAACCGGACTGACCCAATGAGTTCGGTCCGGTTTCAAGGTCAACGTAGGACTGACTAATAATTTTTTATTTCATTTTTTGTACTCCTTGAAATGGCAACTGAGGATTGTACCGATCCAATGGGTTCGATGATGAGCGAGGTTAGCTAAGAAAGGCAGGTGGTGAGGGTGAAGTGGGGTGAGTGTCAAACAGAATGAGTATCAAATGTCGAGTGGAGAGCAACAAGTGAAGCGAGCATTGAGCGGCGAGCGGCACGAATGACCCAAAGCGAGCAAGGCAAGTGTCAAGTGGTGAGTGAAGAAGTTGTTTCTTTTGATTTTGGCAAATTGAAAACTAATAGGACAAATAAGATAGAAGAGAACAAATACTAGATGAGGATACTGTAAGGAGCTGTTTATACCTTTTTGGATGCCATGAAGACTTCTCGCAAAAACATTTTCCTCCTTCGTAAATTATAACTATTGATGCCGTAAAAGACATTAAAAATTTAAGTTATTAAATAACAATATAAAATTATTTGAACTTCTCACTAAAGAGCTGTTTAATGTTGTTGACGCCATTTATTTTAACATTTTCTCTATATAAAGAAATTATAAATAATTTATTATATATATATAGTTAGGGTTGGTTCGAGTTGGGCCGACCCGAAATTTTCAGGACCGAGGACTGACCCGCATAGTACTGATCCATGAATTCTAGGACCAATGACCTACCCAAGCTCCCTGGGAACCGGATCAGGACTTGTAGGGTTGGGCCGGTCCAAGGTCGATCTAGGGTTGACACTGGACCAATGCTCACCACTATGCCCTTTAGTTTAGAGTCTAGAAACACCCGGATAAAACCAGGATGGTAACATTTCTAACTATCCGAGCTGCATTTCTCAGAGGATCCTACCAAGCTAGAGAAGAAGAGGGAGTTTAGAAAGCCATGAGAGAATTTCACAAAATACCCACTTTACTCAAGGAATTCTGTCCAACACATTACATCATCCTCGCCTTATATAGGCAATAAGAGGTCACAAACAAACAAGGACCAAGCTCATGGGTCCGGGAACAAACAAAGGCTTCCGAAAATCTCGGTAGGGAATTATTCGCACGCTATGAACAGTGACAATGAACAGTAACTTCCCTAGCCTACTACTACAGTGAAAGTGAACAATAACTTGCTACAGTAAACTTGTAAGGACAGTGATCTTGTTCAGCGATCTCGTTCGTCATAAGCATTGTAGTCATAGTCTAAGTCATCTGAGCTGTAGACTGTAGCCAAGATATGTTCATCATATTTTTGTTCAAGGGCTTGAAGGTCTTCTGGTGTGAGGATCTGATTCAGCTGGTGTGTTGTAGATGCTGATGCTTCTTCATGAGCCTAGTGGGATGCTTCTTCCTGAGCCTAGTCTATGTTGTCATCATCTGCAGTGTTGGAAGGAATGCTTGGTTGTGGCCAATTGGATGGTTGTGTGTAAAAAGATGTGTCCATGCCATGAGATAAGGATAAGGGTTCTTGGTTGTAGGGGTCTTGAGAAAGAGGACCTCCCCATCAAGCATAGGGGTCTTAAGAGGTTTGTGCATGTTCCTCGGATGAATTCTTTGAGTGCTTCCTTGGTTTCTGATGCTAGGTTATAATGATCCCATGCAGTGGGTACATTATAATTCCATGCATATGGAGGAATGGTCTTATTTTCCTAACGTAGGATTCTCTGGAGTTCTCGATACTGGTGCTCACAGCAACCAACAGGTCTTGGATAAGACTTGTGAACTCGAGCCTCTACGCTATGTGGAACAGGTCTATAAGATGAGGTTCCTGTACTTAGGGGAGCTTTGATGATATTTCCATTATTAGTGAGAAAAGTCCATGGTCTTCGGAAAAACAGGATGGTATGGACTTCAGGGTTTGGCTGTGTAGTTCTCAATTCTTTCTCCAATAGCCATTTCCAGTGAGTTGGAGAATAAAACCAATTAAGAAAATCTAAAAGATTTTTGTCACTTTCATTTTCAATCTTACCTCTACCGAGTCCAAATATCCTTGTGAGGTTGGCAATGAATCTTCTAGTTGGAATTTCAATAGCTATTAAGTACTTATTGGTTAAGTATCATAATAACAATCGAAGTTGATTAGGGAAATCATCTTATTTCCAAATCAAAGGATGTATGAACGGATAATCTGCATTTAATCCAAAAGGATAAAGAATCGAACCTCCATTAAGTCTGAACAAGTCTGCATGACATTTTTTTTTATGCTGGAGGAACCGCTTTGGCCGACAGCCGCCACATAAACCCCCAGGTGACGCTAGCCTAGGACCTACCACCAGGGCGCCACGCGTAAATCACCTAATAGCCTGCTAGCCTCCCTGCAACTTGCGTTGTAGGGGCTTCGAACTCCTGACCTTCCCCTCAAAAGTTAGGAGCCTACCCAGCAGAGCCACCACGGCTGGTGGTACAAGTTTGCATGACATTGCCACATGAGTTTATCCAGATTTTCAGTAAAACTGTCTTTCTGGATTTGTTCAATGATTTCCGGGGGATATCGCCAGCTTGGCCAGTCTTTAACTTTCTTAATTTTGTACTTGTCATTGTGATGAGTAGTACGAAAGACATGTCTCATGATATACATGTTAATTTTTGCTGGGGCTTTTGGTCTGGACAAAAAGTCAGCAAGCACATTTTTCTTTCCAGCAATGTGTTTGGTTTTAAAAGAATATTTTGAAAACCATTCAGTCCATCAAAGCAGCTGGGAATTTGGAATTTGCTTCTATTTGAATTTGGTCATCTGAGGGAAAGATGCCATATCCAACTCTATTAGGAAGTGATGGCTAATGAGATGAAACTCAAACTTTTTTATGCCATTTTTCACCGCCAAGATTTCTTTGAAAGTGGAATGATAATGCATTTCAGCTTGAGAAAATTTTCCACTTTTGTAAGCACATAAATGTCTCTTACCCTCCATTTCCTCAAATAGGATGGCAGCCTAGTATTCATCACTGGCATCAGTCTGGAGAATTCTCTTTCCAGTTGATGGGATTTGTAACGGAGGAAAAGACTATATAATCTCTTTAAGTTCAACAACTGTAGTAGTCTGAGATTTTCCCCGAGGTGGGGGATTCTTTTTCAGCATCATCTGCAATGGGATTAGAAACTTTGCAAGATTTGGAACAAAATCTCTGAGATAATTAATTATCTCAAGAAACTGTTAAACTTGTTTTGTTGTGAAGTTTTCTTCAGGAAATTTCAACAATTCATTAGCAATATGTGGCCCTGGATAGTATGTTCCTTTGTTAAGGTGCATACCAAGAAATTCAATTTCTGTTTGGGCAATGTTCATCTTTCTTTGAGAAAGCATAATTCCATGCTTTTTCATAATTTCAACGAACTGCTTGAGAAGTTGGCATTGTGACTGCTCATCAGGACTGTAAAGTAGGATATCATCAATGTATATTGCCGCACTTGAGAGGATCAGCTGAAATATCCGACACATCGCCTTTTGGAAAAGAGATGGTGCAACCTTTAAACCAAAAGGAAGGACTTTCCATTGAAAGTGTTGATTTGGGATACAGAACCCTGTCTTGGGTCTGTCTTCAGGGTGAATGCCTAATTGCCAAAATCCGGCTTTGAGATCAAATTTGAAATAAATTTGGGCCTTGGATAGTCCAGCAAAAAGAGAGTTTATGGAAAGTCGAGGGAATTTATCATCTTGAAGGAAAAGGTTAAGGGGTTGGTAGTTAATTACCAATCTCATTTTTCCTTGGTTTTGTTCTACACGCTTGTTAACATAAAAGGCTTCACATGCCCATTGAGAATGTGAGATCTCAATAAGGTCTTGTTGCAGCAGTTTTGAGCATTCCCATTGAGCCAAAATCAGATGTTCTGGATTCATTCCCATATGACTCGCCTTGGTTGGATTGATGTCTTCATTCTTTTTGAAAGGAAGGCGAACAAAGAATTCTGAATTCTTCCATAAAGGATGGGAACACTTCTGAGCGAACTCAGAATGAGATTCCGAACAGGATTCTAACAACTTTTGCATGATTGGATCTAATAGACTCATTTGGATGGAAAAAGTCTCTGAATGTTGACAAATTCAGAAAATTGATCTTTATACTTAAAACATTTTTCCGGAATGATACGGAGTTGAGAAATTTGAGTCATAATGTCCCAACCAATTATCAAATCTTTGTTGGGGAGACTTGAGTCAAAATTTTTTGTGATTATAGAACACTGTGGAAAAAACTGGACGGTGATCGGAGTGGTTCTGACATTTGTAGAGAATGTATCTCCTGAAGCAGAATTGCAGTATTGGACACAAGAAGTCCAATATTTTTCAGGAAGAACTTTAGTGTCTAAAATGGAAGAGGCAGCTCCAGTGTCTATAAAAGCAATGACAGTGATTGGTTTAGCAAACTTTGAAGTGAATATTTTCATAGGAAAATGGGGACAATGAATTTGACTCGAAAATATGTCAGTGCTTTCTTCTGAAGGAGTCAAAGATACGTGGAAGATATCTTCGGGATTTGAATCTGAATCAGTTTCGCTGGGAGTTTGGTAACAAGGAATGACATAAAGAGTTTGATCACATGGTTCTTCATCCATAGAGAATAAAGATTCAATGTCATCATTTTGAAAAGAAATACCAATTTCATTATCTATATAATGTATCAAATGATTCTGATCTTTTTCGCTTGAGGACAATTTTTGGCAAAATGTCCTTTTTGGTTGCAGATGAAGCATCTTCTTGATTTTCTGTGACCTGAGTGATCTTTCCTTTTCCGCAAGTATCTCCATTTTTTCTTTCTTCAAAAGTGCTTAGAGCCATGTCTGGATTTGTTTATCCAGATTTTCTTAAAGTGCTTCTTCTTTCTGGAGGATTTTCCACAAGAACCATCACAGTCTTTCTTGGAGCATTTAATTTTTAGGTTCTGCCGAGAACAAGTTCTATCAAGTGCTCTGTTGTCATTGACATAAGATTGGATCATCTGGCGTTTAATGCATAGTTCTTCGTGATGCAGATGAATTTCTTGTTGAATTTCTTCCGAGGGAACATCTTGGATTCTTCTCTGTCTCGACAGAAAGGTTCTTTCTACTGTCTGAGATAATTCTTTGGGGCTGGAGGTCAAGAAAACATATTTCAAGTTTACATCAGCTCCGATTTGATAGAAGAGCTTAAGCATTTCTCGATAATGCTTATCAAGATGTTTTTTCTGAAGAGAACAGCATCTTCTTTCAAAAAATTCTCTTCTTTTAAGTTCAATGAGATCAACAGGCTTTCCTACAAAGAAGTGATATAGAAGGGTAATGGCATGGTCAAAGTCTGGGGAAAAATGTATTTGATCTTGTTCTATTAAAGATTGCCACCAAAGTTTAAGGCTACCTGTGAATCTTGTGACAAAGTTGAAAAGAACGTCATACTTGTCCTGGTTGGTAATAGCTTGGGTATTTAGCTAAGTATGAAATTCTTCAAATCTTTCTAGCCATTTGTGGTAAGGTATGTCATCAATGGTGAAAAACTGCTTTGATGAAGTGGACACACTCTGAGAATGACCATTTGGCTGAACAACTTCTGGTTAAGAAGGATTTGATTCCATATCATGATCTAGGGGATCGGCCATAAATATTGATGAAGTTACCGGTGCTGTAGGGAAGGAATCAATGGTAGGGATTGAAAAGGATGATGAGGATAAAAGAGATACCGAGTCTAATTCAGTATAAAAAATATTTGGAAAAGCCGGTTCTGTTGGAAACAAAATTTGATCTGTTGGAATAACAAGATCAATCTGGGGTGGAGACTATGGTATAATAGGATCAGGATCAGGCTGTGGTTCCTGATTACCCAAGTCTCTTAAAAAGGATTCCAATGGGTTTGACATCATTTGATCAGGTTCCCTTATGATAAGAGAGGATTTTTCGGGCATCTTTTCTTTACTCTTTTCTTTCCTTATGCGATCAAGTTCTCTAAGGCGATTCCTCATTTCAGCCACATCTGTCCTGTCTTGTTTGATAGGTGTGTCCGTAATAGCAGCAAAGACAGACTTTTGAGGTGGTGGAGGAGGGAGGGGATCTGCTTGTGGAGTAGTTGGAAATGGATTGAGCCTTCCTTCTTCAAGGATCTGGATTTGCCTTTTAAGCTTTTCTATTTCTGCTCTAGGACTTTCAAGATGATGATAGCTTAGATGTTGTCCAGATTCTAAGGAATGAAGCCTATTCTGGAAATCTGAAAGCATCTTCTTAGTGATTTCATCATACCTTCGCAAATCTTGCTGCACATGCCTAATCTTAGAATCAATCGCTTTAAAAGCATTATTGTGTGCTAGGAAGGTCTCCGATTGCCAATTTAAGACAACGTCAGTAACGGGAGTTCTTTTTTGTCTTCCATGCACATCCACATCAGTTGGGGCAGGTATCTTAGAAACATGCCTATATCTGTCTTGTGGATCAATAAACTCTTCTGAGGCAGGAAAAGAGAGTTTAGAACTTTCCCAAACAAGAGGAGGAAAGTCTATTTCTTGGAACATGGCAATGGAAGAACTAGGTGGTGTTTCTGGTGGAACTTCGAGTGGGTATGAATGTTTTTTGGCGCATTTTACAATTGGTTTATAAAACGGGGAAATAGCTGGTTTTTTCTTAGGAGGAGATGGAGGAGGTGATTGTGGTGGATCTGGTGATACTGAAGAGGAAGCAGTGAACTCTGGTGGTGGTGTCGGTGCATATGAAACCATGAACTGAAATTTATCATACTCACCAAGAGTATCAACAAAGGGATCTCCATTCAGGTGCCTTTGGTACACATGGTTTTTTGGCTTTTTTCTCCGAGGCGGAGATTTTGCAAATGGATCTACCTCATCAGGAGAATGTATACAATAAGAACATTGGTAGAAAGGGTCCCAAAAACAATGGCCATACTGGTCTTTGTAGTAATGGATAGGATGTCCATTACTGTTAAAGTGTCGAACAAGCTTTTTTGGATCTGGTTCAGAAATAGACTCAGGAACACATGGTTCAATCATAAAAAGAGTCTGGAAAATGGAAGGGCTTTCTTCTTTTTCTTTGCCAAATTTGATGGAAACAATTCCATCCTTCTTTCTGACGAACTCAGAATCTGATGACTGAAAAGGCTTGTTGCGTTGGTGAAACTTTTCATAGTTGGTAATCCACGTCTCTAGAAGGAGCGTGACCAACTTCTCTTTTGGGATTTGTCTAGGGACATGAATGCACGATGCTTGATCATTTTGCATGGAAATGAACAATGCATCTTCATTTCCATTGTGGAAATTTAAATCAAGCGCATGGTTCTACACTCTGTGGACCATTTGGTAATGTAAAGTTGCTGCTATAGAATCAGCAGTCTGAGGTGCCCCAATGAGCTAGATCTGGACTTTTAGAAAAGAAAGTAACTGGGGATCTGAAAAGGCAATGTGGAAATTTGGATACAATGTTACAAAGACTGTTCCAGCATTTAAAGTGGTATGAACAGTGTCTATGCAAGCATGCTAGTATTCTATAAACCTGGTATCTAACAACGCAATTCTTGCCATTACTGGCAAACTTTTTTGGCCATGAAAAGTAAGAGCAAGTCGAACAACTCCATAATGAATATAGGAATATCCCTGCTAGATCCATTGTCAAGGAAACTCTAGAGGGATCTGAAGAGTGACAAAGTACTCCTTTTCAGTGGCAAGAATGAAGTGCTGGTCAAACTTTGAGGACTGAACATATTCCTTTACTTCCTTTGGAGTCTGGCGAATGAGTTGGCGAATAGAACGGATGGTTGAAAATGATGAAGTGGGTTTAGCAAAAGCGGAATAGGGGTTCAAAAAAGGGAGTTGGGTTTCAGATATCTTAGTTTCGTCACTAAGAGAGACTTCATATAGATAGTCTATCTTAGAAGCATTTGAAATACGAAAATCTGAAGGGGTTGAGGATGATGGGGTTGTAGTGAGAGAAACAGGTGCTTCGAGAATTTCTGGTTCTATAGACATGGTGTACAGAGATCTTCTCAGCACTGGATTCACCTACTAAGCACATGGAATGAATATCATTAGAAACGAAACCGTGGCTCTAATACCATTGAATGAACCTTTAGTTCAGAGTCTAGAAATACCCTGATACAATATTGAATTTGGATCTTTTTTTGAGAAAACAACTCAACCTCAAGCCTTTATTTATAATTTTCCCTAATAATTATTATAAGCCTTAATTTCCTTTAAAAACCCTTCAATTAGGTCCAACCTCAATTCTACCTCAATTTTTTTCAACTAAAAACAATAACTTTCAATCTAATCCCAAATCTTCTCCATGTCCAAACTCTGCAACTGATTTCTTTAAAATTATTAACATCAAGAGGATGGTGTTGTTGTTTCATACGATGGTGTCGTTGAAGTCGTTGATTGTGATAATGAATGGTAAGTTTGAAATAACCACTGACGATTTTTGGATGTAGAGCAAATTGAGGCTATAATGAAAGTCTGTGATTTTTTTAAATAAAGAAAAATTTAAAACAAAATTAGGATTGAATCTAAAGTTTGATTTTTTTAAAAACTAAGTCATTATTGTTGTTAGCGTAATTAAATATTAAATTATGCATTTATCTAATAGTTTAAGTTTTTTGAATAATTGATTGTGATCCCACAAAATCTAATATAGTGTTGAGCTAGAGGTCCTAAGTTCATATTTCTTCAGGCTCTATTTACTTCTTCAATTAAATATGTCCACGCTTGTGTTAGTAAAAAAAACTAGACTAAGTATGAGGGAAAGTGTTAACGTAATTAAATATCAAATTACGTCTTCATCTAATAGCCCAAATTTTTAGAAAAGTTGATTATGGTGCCACAAAATTAATTAATTAATTATTATTATTATTATTATTATTATTATTATTGATGTCGGTAATATTATGATCATTTGACCGGGAACGCGTTAGAAGCAAACGTTTCGATAGCGTGAACAAGCGACGAGCCCAATTCCCCCAGAAAAAGAAAAGAAAAGAAAGGAAATCTCCGTCGTCACCATTGGGTCGTCACCATTGGAGGCACAAGTGACAGATGACCTTTCTTGGGTCCGAAATTTCAAGCACATCCGCCGTTGGCTCCATTGGGGTAACTACCCTAGATGAGTACCTTCGAGGAAACAACCATCATAGATTGAAACTCGATCGACGCGTGATGTAATTGTATATTCTGCACCTTAGGATTCTATCCCCTATCCAACGCCCCGCTTTCCAACTCTTCTCGGTGGGTCCTCCTTTCTACGTAGCCGCAATCGTGGAAACAAACGACGTTGGACATCATTCCCCGGCCCCGGCCGCTTACTTTGACCCTTTCGCGCTAATTTCTAGCTTCTTTCCAGTTTCTTGATCTTGATACATATGCCGGCACGACTAATTTCCAAATGAGCGGCCGCAATCACTTAAGACGACAACTACTTCGAAGGAAGACCGTATAAAAAGCTTCATCCACTCTCAATTTTCAGACCGAAATACCAGAGGGTGCTCTCAGGTTAGGAAACCCAACTTCACCCGGTCGTATGCAGAACAAAGAACAAGCCAGTCATGCAGCAACCTGCGTCCTCCATTCCCGTGATCGAGCAAGAGACCCACCGTCGCCGTTCTCGTTGGTGTCGCAAGGTGATCCAACCGTGCCTCGTGACTGCGGTATTGTCTCTCTGCTTCCCCATCGTCATCTTCCTAGCCATCCCCGCCACCATGTCCCCAACGTTCTCCCTCGACCCGGCCTCATCGCTCTCTTCCTTCAACGTCTCCGACTCTCGCGTCACCACCGAATGGACCCTTGTCTTCTCCATTGAGAACCCGAGCAAGCTTATCCCGGTCAAGTACTCCCACATGAAAGCCATCATCATCCTGGACTCCACTCCTTTGGCTCATGCCAAGATCAGTTCTTTCATCCAGAAAGCCGCGAGCCACACGAATGTTCGAGCTTATTTTCACTCCGACTTGCCTAGGGCAAACGAGTTCTCTGTTAAGAGTCTCGTGTCTGGTTTGGAGCGTGGTGAAGTGAGGGTAGACGTCGTCTTGAGCTCCGGTCGGAGGCTCGGCTTAGGCGCATGTTGGGTTCCTGTGTTTGACGTATCTGTGACATGCAACAGTCTGATATTTACTGCTGAATCTAACGGCGGTGGCCTGACGTTGCTCGTTGGCAGTAGCTATTGCGTTCTCGGTTTCTTCGGTTATATATAGTCTATACATGCTGAAGTTCAGGCTTATAATTTTCTTTTTCTTGTTGGTTTAAGCAATTAGATTGTGTCTGAGCCGTCGGTTTTCGTAATGACCACAAAATGTGAGGAGCAGACTGTCTTATCATCCGAGCCAAACACCGCTTTCTTAGCACTTTTGCACTAATAGTTTAGCACGTGGAAATAAATAAATTATGTTAACTATTTTGTGGATGATATTTGTTGTTTCCTTATGTATAATTAATCATGTATGTATATGAAACTACGGATTGCAATACACAAGTTTTCGCATGATACAAGAATAGCAGCAAGCGACCGAATCTTGAACTAGCAATGGATGCATAGAGTTCAAAGGATATGGATCCTCTGCAGCAGGAGTAACCTATCCCAAAATGACCAAAAATGCCTCCATCTCGAGTAATTGTCGAAGCAAAGGCCTGGTCCTTGGGTTTGGGTTCAAAGTGGACGACGGCTTTGTTGAGAAATTCTATTTGTGACCTAACCCAGGATTACAAGATCCAACACCAGATTCCAATTTGTCACAGAAATTGACCGACTCGCTTGTGAAGATCACACCTGCCAAAAACTTCCTGCACCAGTACGAGGGGGACACGGTGGCTTGATTTGAGAAATTCCATCTATGACCTGACCCAGGATTACAAGATCCGTCACCAGAGTCAATTGCTATTTCTCTTTCTTATTAACTTTTCTTTGCACACTTCCTTTTCCAATTTCATTTCCCAGACATCTTCCAAGTCTAAAGAAATTTATTAGCAAGAAAGTTGATATTGAGAAATGCATCCTATGTGCAGCTTTGTCAATTCATGCAATCCATATTCGACCAAAAAAAAAAAAAAAAATTCATGCAATCCATATATCCTGTAATGATTATAATTTGTTTAAGAGAATAAAGACCGCGAGCTAGTCATTTTTTTTTACATTATAATCAATCAACTTTTCAAATTTTTTCGTAAGAGGGGACTTCGTACGAGGAGGAAGGGTTAAGGTGGTTTTGATTATCTATCCAACATATCAATTCGACGCAACATAAGGGTTTCATCTAGTTGAAGTGCGAAAAAAGTATAGATTAAGCTCCCATGATAAACATGGAAAGTTGTGATTGACCATCATAGTATGAAGATTGTACAAACTGGAGGATTCAAATGCGAGGTTCATAATTCGAATTAGTTTTCCTGTTTTTAGTTCGTATTAACAAAATTTTTATTACTTAAAATAGCAAAAAATTGAGAAATTATCTATGTTGAAACGCACAAGCGAAGTGTGTTAGAAAAAGTTCAACATCGAAGAATTGGTGTAATATGTGTTGGACGTTTATTTGTAAAACAAACAAAATGTGCTTCTCCTTATTCTATATAGGAAAGTTGAGAAGAGATGGGCTAATTTATAAGTGTAATCTTTCTCTAATGTGTTTAAAGAAAAGGTTGCGGTGTGGGCTAAAGACCTCACAATACCCATGTGTGAGTGCACGAATAATTGCGCAATTATTAAGCGCACTTAGAACACTTACGTGCCCGTGGTTTAATTGGTACTAACCACTTTATTTTTATTTTATTTTGTACAGTTATCTTATTAACCTTTATTAGTTGAAAGGTTGTTTTTTATTCATATTTATTTTTGGAAATTATGAAAATTCAGAATTTTATTTTTTAAAAGAATTATTATTTTTTATTATTTTTATTATTCCGAATTTTTATATGTGTCTTTTCAAGACAACTTTTAGAAATTATATTTGTTCAGTTTGCAACATTTCCCGAAGGGTTGTATTTGTTCATTTTGCAACTTCTTCCGAAGAGATACTTTTATTTACTTTGCAACATTATGGTTTAATTAGCACTAACCGCTTTATTTTTTATTTTATTTTGTACATTTATCTTATTAACATTTGTTAGTCTAAAGGTTGTTTTTTATTCATTAAGTATTTTTGGAAATTATGAAAATGCAAAATTTTATTTGTTAGAAGAATTATTATTTTTTATTATTTTTATTATTCCGAATTTTTATATGTGTCTTTTCAAGACAACTTTTGGAGATTATACTTGTTCAATTTACAACATTTTTCGAAGGGTTGTGTTTATTCATTTTGCAACTTCTTTCGAATAGATACCTTTGTTTACTTTGCAACATTTTGCAAAAGTTGCATATGTTCTATAAGACTGATTTTTATACATCTTTTAGTTCTTGGATGAACATTATGAAATCATTTGCGAGTCTTCTTTCCAAAACTATAGCCATCTTTTCAATTTCTTTCTAGAGAAATCTTAGAGAATTACTAAAATTGCTATCTAGTATTCTCATTTAAAATTTTGTTGTTTCTTTGAGAATATTTGTCGGCAATCATTAGCAACATTGTGGGGGTAAAGAAATCCTTATAGAAAGTGATATTACGTCTTAAAATCTGACTTGATTATTCTATTGATTCAAAGCCATATTTTTCTTGTAGTGGATAATATATCTTTAATGACCTATAACTCATTGATTTAAGCTTTTGAGTAAATGTTAATCTAATTTGATATATTAACAAACTTGAACTTGAGTTTCATGAGGAGATTATTGATTTTGAGACTCACTCATGAATGTTGGTTCAACTTGATATATTGATGAGCTCGGAGCTGAAATCTCTCTTGGTCATTTCTCCTTTTAAGGGAATTGGCTTTTGCGCTTGCTCCCAACAATTGGTTTCTCTATTTCGTGGTGTTCATGCATTCATTGGACTTGTTATTAGCTTGAGCCAAAATGGGCCAAGACCGGCCCAAACTCTTGTGGTTCTATGATTTTCGTTCCTCCTTTTCTTGGCTAAGGAATTTGATATTTTCTCACCTAATTCCACCTTTCATATAGTTTCGTCTTATCTTCTTGGCGACCCACCAACCAACTATACTTAATATATTTTGCGATTAATTCCACCTCTTAATTTATTTTATAAAATTAATTGCATCTTTTACAATATTTCGGAGGGAGGGAAAGAAAGTAAACCAATTCAAGATCTTGACCGAGAGAGCGGGATTGTCAAACTTTCAAGTTGTGTGCTGTGTTTGTTCTCAGCTTGTCATGGAGACCAGCAAGTGAGGGTGTCTTAAGGACGAGAATAAGAGTGGTCTTTTTCAAGAACTCGAGCATTAAATAGGCTTGAGAGGCTTCTCAAATTCAGCTAAGTTGGATCCTACTGACTACTTCATCTTCTACATTCGTTAGATGAGATCGTGTCCCAGTTCATGTCCATGACATGAAAAAATAGGAAAACCATTTGCTAGTACATATAATCCGGATTAAGAAGGGTATTAGATCATCGGAAAATTTGTACGAGATTTCCAATCAGATTAGAAAATAAAGGGGCTGCACATTGGAAAATCAATAGGACGAAGCAACTCACACCGAGTACATTTAAACGACAGAGATAAGAGATAACAGCCATCCAGATAAAGCAAAATTACTAACAAGTATGCTCTCCCTCTTCTATGGCAACTTCCTCATTCCACATCATGAAATTCTGCTAAATTGTCCGCTTCGGGAGAGTCACCTATCCAGCGCAGGATGTTGCATCAAAAGCTACAGAGGTTAGAATCAGACGTAAACGCCACAAGAGAGGATTAAGAACAATGACGCAAAACCCTGCACCATCGCAACCGCATGTTATCAGCAATAAATTCATGTAAATTTTTGTGCATTAATAGATCCAGTGTTTTACTCTTATTATCATCCTAGTCGATCTTTGTGATTTGCAATCAAATGACCCAACCCTCTAATCCAATTGGGGAAAAAAAAAGGGAGGACGGCTCACTTGAGTGTCAAAAGAGAATCCATTGACGCAATGATCATAGAAGAAGATGAGGAGATGGCTATTTAGAGTTAGTAACAGAAGCTCAGGACTGTAATTTTAAATAGGATTTGAGCATTTTATGCAACATAAGACCATAGATAATGTGAAATACGAGGAAGATGGATGCCACGGCTCCTATAAAAAGCTCATTGGCTAAGCTACGATTTCACCTAGAATAGGTCGCTTCATAGCTTCGAACACAAGAAAGCATGTTTAAAACTGTATAATGATCAACGACAAGAAATTTTCTGGCACAAACTGATCCAATTACTAGATATTCGAGATAATGCAGCAATGACCTATGCTTGAAGTTCAGCAAATTACGATGTACTCTTTTAGAAAATGAAGGGATGGCCAGACCATCCACATAGAAAATGTCAAATTTAGAAAACTTCGCAGTAAGAACCATGCAACACAGACTCTCGTCATAATCATGGATTCTTTATTATGTGCAGGAGTGAAAACAGCTACACCATAGGCCATTAAAATTGCAATGACTAGTTCAATCGAAGCCCATGTCAAATAACCTTAAACTGAGTACATTTGGGAATCTATAACCAGGCTTTGTACCAAT
Source organism: Eucalyptus virginea (assembly GCA_014182375.1). NCBI lineage: Eukaryota > Viridiplantae > Streptophyta > Magnoliopsida > Myrtales > Myrtaceae > Eucalyptus > Eucalyptus virginea. Next base: position 28,168,630 of record CM024523.1, on the reverse strand, counting down.
ATGCGCCAGCTCTTATTAAGGGACCTCCTCGCAAGTTCACGACAATATCTAGATACCACTTCGCCTCCACTACCATGAAGGAACCGGATAGGAGATGTTTGCTCACTTTCTGCTCAATTCATATTAAGGGACTTTTCCCACACTCATGTCTGAGTCCATTTAAAAGGCAGACGTACTCGGGAATGACCTACCTGGTTCGAAGGGGAGTGCTGCGGTGGACGACGACTCTCGGGCGGACGATTGACGACGGCGAAGCTGTCCTTCAGTCTCACTCTCTCCCTTTGGCTCGCCCTCTACTCTCTCGAGCTCTCTCCGGTGCTCTCTGTTCTCTCTCCCTCTCGCTTTTATGCTCGGCCAGTAAGCGCGCATGGCCCCTTGCCACCGCCAGTTGCCTTGCCGGCCTGAATCCGACCCTGGGATCACGCTGCACGATCTGCTGCTCGCCATCCGTTTCCTCTCTCTGACTTGTACTCCTCGGCGTGACCGGCGTGAGGAGGAAGAAGACTAGCGCACGGGCTGGGCTTAGAGAAAAGTAAATGAAGTTGGGCTTGGCCCAAGCGAAAACACATACAAAGGAGTGGAGAAGAGAGAAGGACCAGACCAAGCCCGGTCCGGCCCTTTTTTTTTTTTTTTTAAATATTCGATTTTTTAATAATATTTTTTTTTTTACATTTTTAGATTCAATAATTAGTGACATTTATGTAAATGCTCCTAATATATACGCGTAATAGATTTTAAAGAAAACATACACGATGCATTTTAATTAAAGCTATTTATTTTACTCTTTGCTTCCTCTTTTTTTTTTAGCGACTAATTCTTAATATTGTATGCGATTAAGTCCTAAATAAAATGGTAAAACTTGGGTGTCAACAAGGTTGATACTCCCAAATTCAAGAGGAAGATGCAACCAGAAGAATTTATGGATTGGCCACATGCTGTAGAAAGAGTCTTTAACTCCAAAGACATTCCAAATGATCGAAAGGTGAAGTTGGTTGCTATCAAACTCAGAAGGTACGCTTCTACTTGGTGGGTGCACTTGAAGAAATGAAGAACTTGTGAACGAAGAAGCCATATCGTAATATAGGAGAAGATGAGGAAAGAATTGAAGAAGCTTTAACCATCAAGATACTTTCCTTCAATTCCACAATTTCAAACAAAAGGAGCAATCCATGGGAGAATATACCGCGGAATTTGATCACCTCATGATGCTTTGTAATGTTTTTGGAGGAGAGGAGCAAACTATTGTCGTTACCTTGATGGACTTCAATATGAAATCAATAATGTTGTCCAACTTCAACCTTATTGGACTTACAGTGATGTTTGTCAACTTGCACTTAAGGTGGAACAGCAACTTAAAGAGGCTCGTGGTTGTACCTCGCGGTATCGAAATAAAGAAGACTTCTCTAAGGGTGAAAAAGCATCTACTTCTAAGATTACGGCAACCTTCAAAGTCGACTCCTAAGAATGATGAAGCCTCAAGTTCCAAGGGCCCTAACTCTATCCGATGTTTCAAATGTCAAGGGTCTGGACATATTTTATCGAAATGTCCAAATCACGAGATCATCTCTCTAGTAGAAGAAGAGCTTGAGGAAGAGCAACATGAAGATTCCCTCAATACTAATGAAACGTCCGATGAGAAAGATGAAGTTATATATGGAGACCGAGGAGAGTCTCTAATTCTTTATCAAGTCTTAAATGTTACTTCTAGTGAAGACGATGTGGCTTCGCAATAATATTTCATACTAGATGCACTTCTTATGGAAAGGTGTGTGATGTTATCATCGATGGAGGAAGTTGTGAGAATGTAGTAGCTACAATGATGGTGGACAAGTTGCACCTCAAGATGAAAAAGCACCCACAACTTTACAAACTCTCTTGGCTTCACAAAGGGAACGAGGTAAGGGTTGATAAATAATGTCTTGTTCAAATCTCCATTGGAAAAACATTTATTGATAAAGTATGGTGCGATGTTGTTCCCATGGATACTTGCCATTTGCTTCTCGAGAGACCTTGACAATTTGATACAAAAACTAAGCATGATGGGTTTAAGAATACTTACGCTTTTAAGAAAGATGGAGTCCAAATCACCTTGGGTCCTTCCAAAATGGAGAGCACTCCTAAACCATTTAATGGGGAAAGAAATAATTTACTCTCTAAATTTGAAGTTGATAAAGCTTTGGAAGAATCCTTGGAGGCATATGCTCTTGTGGTGTTCAAAGAGAATGAAGAACACAATGATGTCCCTTCTCAAGTAGAACCTCTTCTTTAAGAATTTAAGGATGATGTTCCGGAAGAGATTCCACCAGGTCTTTCACCCATAAAGAGAAATTTAGTATTGTATTAATTTTGTTTCGAGAGCCACCATCCCAAACAAAGCAGCCTATTGAATGAGCCCTAAAGAGCATAAAGAGTTTCAATGACGAGTGGATGAACTCATGGCTAAAGGAATAGTGAGGGAAAGCATGAGTCCATGTGTTGTCCCTGCTCTTCTTGTGCCGAAGAAGAATGGGTCGTGGCATATTTGCATCGATAGTCGAGTAATGAACAAGATAACCATCAAGTATTGTTTTCCTATTCCTCGACTTGATGATCTTCTCAATCAACTCCATGGTGCTACTATCTTTTCTAAGATCAATCTTCAAAAGTGGATATCATCAAATTCGAATGAGAGTTGGAGATGAATGAAAAACTACAATCAAAACAAGAGATGGCCTCTATGAATGGATGGTCATACCTTTCGGCCTCTCTAATGCTCCTAGCACTTTTAGCACCTTATGAATCATATCTTTAAACCATTTATTTGCATCTTTGTCGTTGTTTATTTTGATAACATTCTTGTTTATAGTTCTACTCATGAGTAACACTTGGAGCATCTTTTCCAAGTTTTTAGGGTTCTTCGGGAGCAAAAGTTATATGCCAACTTAAAGAAGTGTCACTTCTTTACCGATTATCTTGTCTTCCCAGACTATGTTGTTTCTAAGGAAGGCATCAAGATGGATTCTAGCAAGGTGAAGGCAATCATAAGTTGGCTCATTCCAACATCTATTCATGATATTTGAAGTTTCCATGGTTTGGCATCATTTTGTCGCTGCTTTATCAAGCATTTCAGTACCATTATTTCTCCTATCATCGAATGCTTGAAGGGAGGAAGTTTCAAGTGGACTAAAAAGGCACAACAAAGCTTCAAACTCCTTAAGAGGAAGGTAACCCAGGCTCCTATTCTTACACTTCTAGATTTTAATAAAGTCTTTGAAGTTGATTGTGATGCTTCTAATGTGGGAATTGGTGCGGTTCTTAACCAAGAAGAAAGCCTATTGAATTCTTTAGTGAGAAATTGAATAATTCCCGCAAGAATTACTCTATTGTTCAAGGAATTTGTTCTCTATTCGGATCATGAAGACTTAAAGTATGTAAACACTCAACATAAACTCAACAATCGGCATGCCAAGTGGGTTGAGTTTCTTCGAGCTTTCACTTTTCTTATCAAGCATAAAGTTGGAACTCTTAGTCAAGTGGCGGATGCATTAAGCCGTAGGCATTCCTTGCTATCCACAATGCAAGTGAAGGTCTTAGGCTTCGACATGATCAAGGAGCTTTATGAAGATAATTCAGACTTTGGGCAAATTTGGAAAGAATGTTCAAGGGGTCCAATACAGCAATACTTATTGCAAGATGGGTTCTTTTCAAAAATAATTGTATGTGAATACCATGAAGTTCTCTAAGGGAAGTCATTATCAATGAAGCCGACGACAAAGGATTAGCTGGACATTTCGGAAGAGACAAGACACTCTCTCTAGTTAAAGAAAATTTTTATTCCATTATCAAGAAGTGTATCCACGGCTTCTTGTACCAATTTCTCTTGACACATTACTAATTGGCCTCGTATGGAGAAAGATGTTATGAGACATGAGAAGCGGTGTTGAACTTGTCACATTGCCATAAACCATACTCAAAACAATGGTTTGTATATTCCATTACCGGTCTCAACCGCCCCTTGAGAAGATGTGAGCCCATATTTTGTGGTTGGTTTACCTCTGACACAAAGGGGAAAAGGCTCGATCATGGTGGTCATTGATTGATTCTCCAAAATGGTGCATTTTGTACCATGTAACAAGCCCTTGGATGCTACTCGTGTGGCAAATCTCTACTTCAAGAAGATTGTGAAACTTCATGGTATGCCAAAGACAATGACATCCAATCAAGATCCAAAGTTTATCAGTCATTTTTGGTGCACACTTTGAAATAAGCTAGGCACAACTCTTCAATTTAGCTCTTCTCATCATCCCCAAACCGATGGGCAAACTGAAGTCATTAATTGGACTTAGGGAAATCTTTTAAAGAGCTTAATCAGAAGTAACTTGCATCAATGGGACATCACTTTGGCTTAAGCTAAATTTGCTTACAATCAGTCTTCTAGCCAAACAACCAGAAGAAGTCCATTTGAGGTTGTGTATGGGAAAAATCCTATTAGTCCCTTGGACTTAGCTCCACTTCCCATCTCTCAACATTTTAGTGGAGATGCTGAGGATCATGCCAACCATCTAAATAAGCTTCATGAACAAATTCGGGAAAGGATCATAAAGCACAATGCAAAGTATCAAGAGAGAGCCAATAAGTATTGGAAGCCTACAGCTTTTTAAGAATGAGATTTGATTTGGCTACCTCTTAGAAAGGAAAGAGTTCCTTGGGGTTGTCACGGGAAGTTAAAGCCTAAAGCTGATGGTCCTTTAAAGTGCTGTAAAGAATTGGAGACAATGCCTACAAGATCGAATTCCCTGGTGAGCATGTTGTTTCAGCAATGTTCTCCCCACCATAAAGATGGAGACAATGAAAACTCAGGGTCAAGTTTATGTGTAGTAAAAGCGTCTGATGCTAGAGCATTCCAAGACAATATCGATTCTAAGAAAGTGTTACCAATTGCATAGTTGTTGATACTTCAATAACCATATCGATATTTCGGTAGCCACAGATTTGAAGGCTGTCCACATTCATTGTATCAAGCAAATCTTGGATACCTACTCCCAACAACACGTATTTCTTATATATTCAAGGTCTAGTGAATGTCATTTAAAGTTTCTAGAGTCCTTATTTAATTGCCAATGTTATTTAGTTTATCTTCCCTACGAGTCCTTTTGTCTTCCCAAAGAGTCTTAGTAATTACCCATGCTTGAAGGGTTGTTCCAAGTTCGTCTATATAAAACATGTTATGATAAATAAGAATGCAGACTTGTTTTGAGTCATAATTCATTTAGTCTTTAGCTTAAAAACAAGAATTTCTTGTTTTGCTCTTATCTTTTAGATGGATTCCTATGAGTGACGAGCAACCTATTCATTTTAGTTCTCACTTGTATTACCTTCTACTTATTTTTTTTTAATTACCTTCTACTTATCTGCACTTTCTTCAGCGTCATATATATGTAGTATGTATGCATGTATATACTTATATATATTCACACAAAATAAAGAAGAGAAAATGACACAAATGGTCCCTAAAATTTTAGTCCAATATATAATGTCATTTTTGAACTTTTAATTTGTTCAATATAGTTCTGGAACTTTTAAACATTTTCATATAATCCAAGTACTACATTGAACATATGATAATAATTCAAAGATTATATTGAACAAATTAAATGTTTAGCGATGACATTACATATTGGGCCTGGATTATATTGCACAAATTAAAAATTTAAGGATCACATCATATATTAAACTAAAGTCCAAGTACCGTTAGCGCTATAATCTCAATAAAGAAAGAAAACTGAAAGACCCGATCGATAAATTATTGATTCGCAAGTTTCCATACAAGATTCACTTTCTGGGCTCATGGCCCTAGGCCATGTATAAATTAGTGGTAATTTCACCGTATAAGAATTGATAACTTCACTTTCGAACATAAACACCCACAAATTGTTGGAATAGTTGGAATCCTGGAAAAGAGCTTATAATTTCACATAACAATAAATTAATTCAACTCTTTGTCCACGAATAAATATTCATAAACTATTGTGAAAGTTGATACTTTTCACACAATCAAATAAAAATTGGCCACATAAAAGTCGTTGATCTATACAAGAGCCAATGAATTAACACTATGGTGCCCTTAAAATCCCAAAAAAAAAAAAAAAAAAAGCATTGTTAGATTATTGAAACAGTTTGTTATAGTTGGCAAATTGAATTAGATTAGTCACTCGAACTCATTGATAATCTTCACAAGCAAATGGTAAATGATGAGAATAATTTTCAAAACAACCGAAAAACAAGGTGGTAAGTGACTCGAATTGAGCGTTTGTATCATCAAAATTAGTTTTGGCGTGTTTAGTAACAATTTTGTTTCCAAGAATAATTTTTTATCAGAAACGATTTTTCTAACTATTTTCAGGAACAATTTTTGAGAAAAAGAATGCGTTTATTAACTATTCAAAATTTTTATTTCCTAAATAGAAATGTGTTTGGTAGGATTATTAAATTTTTGTTGTTTCTTTTAATTTTTAATACTTTTATTATATCTTTTCTCTTTTCTCTTTTTCTCTTTCTTCTTCCTCCTTCTTGGTAGCCGGCTAGGCGAGGTTCGGCAAGCTCACTGGAGGTGAGCCTAGCCAAAGTGAGCCTTGGCCTTGCCAAATCTGGGTGAGGCCAAGCCTCAATGATGACCAAGCAAGCCTCGCTAGGTTAGGCCACCGGCAAGGCTCGACCTTGCCTAGGCAATGCGAGGTCAGCATTGCCCTAGCCTCGGCGAGGTTGACCTTGCCCATATCTTGCGAGGCCAAGCCTCATCGATGGTTAGGTGAGCTTGGCCTCACCCAACCACGGCGAGGCTCGGGCTGACAGCACTTCGATGAGGTCGCCATCCCTCATTTGGCTGATCACCAGCCATGGCCGAGGCTGGCGATCGGCCAAAAGGAAGAAGAAAAAGAAAAGGAAAGAGAAGAAGAGAAAATAGAACAAAAGAAAAGAGAAATGAAAAAAATTAGAATTGATTCTAGGAATTGTTCTCGGGAACAAAAATCAACTTTTTTCTACTTTTTGATTCTATTACAAATCTATTCCCTCTATTATTTTTTTACTCTTGGAAATCAAATAATAGAATCGGTTGTTTTGAGAGTGTTACCAAATAAGCCCCTAGTCAGTCAATCGGATATAAATTGCTCAAACACCTGAATTACAGTTGGAAATTTTGTCTAAAAATTTAGTGACTTTGGCACACCGGTAAACTTCAAAAGTAAAAACTATGACAATAATTACCAATTCCAAAATAATCATGTAAATGTCGGCGAGTGACTAAAATGATATTTGCTAGAGTCGAATTAATTGGCAACTAAATAGGAGAATAAGCAATTAATTATTCATTAAAAAAATCAGTAACTTTAACTTGTGGGAAAGCTATAAAAATAAACATTGGTTATTTTTGAAGCATTTGGTAATATTCGAAGTGCAAATAAAATGCCCATCAATAACAAAAAAAACAAGTTACAAACTAAACAAGTTACCAACACAAAATTGTATGTTCAATTTTTTACAGGAAAAGTGTCAAAAAAAGTCCAGAACTTATTGTAATTGTGTCAATTGAGTTTTTAAACATTTTGATCTAATGTCGATTCAGTCTTAAACCTTTTAACGTAGTACCAATTTAGTCCTTCTAGCTAATTTTGGCTAAATATTGCTAACGTAGACGTCAATCAACTTACATATCATGACCATCATTGACATAGACAACTTTTTAATAATAATTTAATGGTTTTCAAATTATTTTCTATTTATTTTTCTCTTCCTCTTCCTCTTCCTCCAGCTGGTCGCTGGACCTCAACAACTGACCAGAGGCCAGCAAGGTCCCTTGCCTCCAGCCAATGGCTAAGGTCCAGCAACCAACCGGAGGAAGAGGAAGAAAAAGAAAAGGAGAAAGAGAAAGAAAAAAAATAAAAAATAAATCGAAAAATATTAAAATATTATTAAACATTCTCCACGTCAACGTCAACTATGTCACATAAGTAGGTCGACATCAACGTTAACAATATCCAGCCAAAATTAGCCATAATGACTAAATTAACATTATAACAAAAGATTTAGAATTGATTTGATATAAATAAAAGGTTTATGACTTTTCTGACACTTTCTCCTTAATGGAAAACTAGAGATCTACCATGATTAAGCAATGTATCCAATCTAAAAACTAAACCATGCAAGTAATATATTTAAGGAAATCATAGTTGAATATGAGTAACGAAATGACGGGAAGGCTTAAAGTTTGTCTTCTCCGAAATTGACAGAAAGGTGCAATCGGCAGCTCGAAAAGACCGATGAAGAAAGTATGCCATCCTTTTCTCTTTTCTCCTTAGGCAACGAAGAAGCATGCATCAAACTTCATATTCATGGGGCGCATGGGGAATGTGGAAGCTGCTTCTTTTTGCCACTTATTGATTATATAATTCGAACTAAGAATTGCTGGAGCATTAAGGTGTGCTCGTATCAGATGTTTAGACCAAAAGATGTCCACAATCAATGCATAAAAGCAGAGCATAGGACCATAAATGAGTCACTTCGTGGAAATGACAAACTTTCGATTTTTCTAATGTCCCAATGAGTCACTTCCGACGAAATTTCGGCAATAGTTTATCTTTCTGGTTACGCAGACGTATCCACGAAAAAATATGTTAATTTCTAGTGTTCTCCAGTGACACACTCCTGAAGGACGAGCATGGTGTAGAAGACGGCAAGTGATGAGAAACTGAAAAGACCACAAAGAGTTTGATGGACGAAAAAAGCTTGAATTAAATGGACGAGAACTAGAGATTGTCGGTATATATGTAGGAGTTCAAACGTTAGCAACTGTTCAATCTGCGGTAAAGGATGATCATCATTGTATTGCGGTTGAAATGGTGCAAAAATTTGGACCGATACAAATCAATGGGAGATCAACAAGACACCGTACCGACCAAAAAAAAAAAAAAAAAAACAAGACACCGTTTCCAGCCGAGATGTCCAAAAAATCATAAACCTATTATATTTTTGTCAATTCAGTCACATACACTTTTTTATTGTTAATTAAGTCATTAACATTTTCACATTGTGCCAATTAAGTTTTTTTTTTTGAACGAGCAATTAAGTTCACTTAACCAATTTTTTATGAAAATCACTAATGTGAATGCCTACTATCCTATATATGTGGCTAGTACTAATGTGGATAAATATTAATAATTTTTTGATTTATTTGCTTTTTTTTTTCCTTCCCTTCTTCCTTCATTCAGTCGCCACGGTCAACCTCACCTGCCTCTAGCGAAACACCTCCCCCCCAAGCCATAAAGTGAAGGCAAGCCTCGTTAGCCCCTAGTGAGTTCCAACCTCACCCAATCATGGCGAGGTTGACCTTGCCAGGCCCTTAGTTACCCTAGTGAGGCCTGACCTTCATTGGGGGCAAGGTCGAGGACAGCGAAGTCAACCTTTGCTAGTGGCCGATTGCCAACAATTGCTAAGACCTTAAGACTGGCCAAAGGAAGAAGGAAAGAAATAAAGAAAAAAATTCCAAAAACTTATAAAATGTTTTAGAAAATTTAAAACAAAATATGAAATCGGACACAAATACTTTTACATGCTAAATCCTTCACGGGCTTTTATTAAGGAAAGATGCAAAGGAAAGGAGATGATATTGACACAAATACAACAGGAATTATGCACCCCATCTTATTATGAAAGATTTGAAGGAACCAAAATCAAGTCTAGCTTCAAGCCTCATTAAGAAAGTTCGACCCGAAGTTTAAGATAAATGAAGAGACTGGTTTTTCATGATTCTGGAGCTTACCAACTTATAACGAACAATAGAGAGGGCTTGGCTGCTTCTATAAAGATCGAGAAAGAGTGGCATAGCTAGAGGCTCCTCAGCCGTTGAAACAGGAAAACGGATCCTCCGAAAAGGGAATCGTTAAAGATGCTATTTTGAGTACAGTTACTTGAATCTCTTTGGATGAATATATAATTTAAATAATCAGTGGCCTATTTGCAAGTCTTGTTTTCAGCGTATAATCCCAGTGTTAAATTATGTCTCGAGTTTGAATTCGAAACCGAATTTGTCAATAAAATTTCCCAAATAAAAGAAATATAAAATAAATTGAAGCAAAGTTTTCTTCAATTGCTGCGGAATCCGAATCGTGAAGATGGAGTCCTCTGCACATACGTGAGAATTCAAGCGTAGGTGGGCCCAAGTGAAGCCAATTCAGCGTCTCTCCCACGTGAGAGTCGGTTCACTCTCCTTGCACGATTATTTCGAAAAATGTCACCTTGCTCGTCCCGTGTGCACGGATCTGCTCGTGATAAGAAGACCGATATTTGACTAGTACCAAATAGAAACCACGATGACCATCTTTAGTGGGTCGGCGTTCTCGAACAACGATAATAAAATTATTTTAAAAAAAAAAATTGCCCTTTGCCATGTCATGATCATAACCCAAAAGGGTTGTTTGACAGTTGACTCACGGTCGCCCGTTCCATAAAAAAGCGACGTGTATTCGGACACGAATGTTCAACCCCCGCAGTGTCGTTCAGCAAAATGCATCCGAAGTAGTGTTGGACTTTGACCGACTGAAAAGAGGGATCAGAAGTGGATAGTCTATCGTCGAGCAGTAGCCCTCGGTGAGGAGGCTTCGCCTGGATCTGGGCGAGGCCAGCCTCGGCTGCAGCCCTGGGCGAGGCCGAGCGGCCCTCGCCAGCCGCCGGTGAGGGTCGCGGCCCTCGCCCAGTGGCCAGCGAGCCTCACCGGAGGCTCACCGGCCAACGCAAGGAAGAAGACAAAAAAAAAAAAAAATTCATAAAAAATTCATAAAAATTGCCATGTCAGCATCCGGTCACCGGCCGACGTCCACGTCAGCATTGGCCGACCAAAATTGGACAGATGGACTGAATTGGTACTAATAGTAAAATGTTTATGACTGAATTTCAATTGAAAAGTTTAGGACTTAATTGGTACCAATGCAATAGATTTAGGATTTTTTTGATACTTTTCCCATCCTTGTCGACTACGGGCGAGGGTTTGGTGACCCTCGCCTAGCTACGGTAGCTTTTGGCAAGGGTCACCAATCAATCCAAATGCACGCCGTTCATATCTGAATACTTTCAACCTAAGTTTTCTTCAGCGCATTTGATATTTCATCCTTTTTCCTCTATTTTTCGATAAAGCCCATTCACAGGTGAGTTCCTGAGCTCAACCTTCTTAATTACACGTAACAAAATCATTTTTGAAGCGGATTGAAAACCACGATCACTAACGCCTAAACGACGACGACGACAACGACAAAAAAAAAAAAAAAAAAAAAAACCACAAGAAACAATCATGACGGCTAGAAATGCACTTTGCTCTGTTTGGAAACCTGGGAGGCGAAGGAAAATTGAGGGATGGGGATAGAAAATAAAGCATAAATTTAAAACTTTTCCTACATCACCTTCCACTGTGGTAACCAAAAAGCCCACGCGAATCAGAAAATAGGAAGACTAACCACCGTCGTTCGGACAATGATGTCCTAAGTGCTCTAGAGAATGGAAGAAACATTGCTGTCGCTATGTGCTATGCCGCCTTCTCTACGTCGAGATCAAAACCATTTTGGAACGGGAAATGGACTAATGGACTTTTCTGAATCATCCGAGTTACCATTTTCATCGGCAAATCCTCTGTTCATGATAAGAGCTGTCTCCGTCACATCCGTTGCTCTTTCTTCCGACCTCTCTTCTAACCTTTCGTTGTAAAAGAGAAGGGTTGATATTATAAAAAATCTTAAATTAATCTATCTCAAATAAATTAATTATTTCATTAATTTCCGTTAAATTTTACCTTCAAATTATTGAGTTAGATGACATATGACAATTGGCTGGTATATTAATTTGGGATTTTGCCCTCTATTTATCATTAGTGTATTGATTTGTGATTTTCTTGATATTAATTAGATTTTCCGTTAACGGAAAGTAAATTTACCATCAAAAGATATCGATTTAAGGTTTTTAGTACTCAAAAAGTTTATTTAGAATAAATTTTTCCCCAATATATCCGTTTAAGATTTCCGTTAATATTAATCCTAAAAACAAATACAGTGGTTCCGCTATGGCCATCATCCCGAATATTCTAGTCCCCGGCGTGATCCTACGCGTCACTGATGCGTCTAGAATTTTTGAAAGATAATGATTGCGATTGACGATCGTTTGATTGCGGGGATTGCGGGAATCACTTTCTTTGACGCGTGTCTATCGTCCACATCGGTGTGGATCGCAGCTTTGATTTTTATGCCTCCTCGATTTCTCAGAATCACTACTGCGAGCGTTGAAAATGTGAAGCCAGGACTTCGAATTTCGATTTCAGATTAGCCCGACTTCTAGACAAAATTCGACACGTATGTATCATTAATTAGGTATTATTTCATTACGCATTTTCTCTCCGATTATCCGAGGGATTACCCATCTGAGTTGAGGCCTAACCTCGAGGGGTCGCATGAGGGTAAAATTTCGCATCTATGGAAGGTGACCTTTACTAATTTGTCTTAATTTGGAGGTGTCGCTCGTGAGTTTTCGCTAGAGTTTTGAAGCATAGTCGACTTGTTTTAGTAAATCTAAAAGGTCTGGAAATAGAATTTCTCTAGTTGTTTCGCGAAAACCATTTTTCTCATTTTTCAACATTTGATTCACTTAAAAAAATGAGTCAACACAAAATTTTTTTTAGTTAATGGAAAATCTACACTAAAATTCAAGAATGTTTTTCTCCTTTAAAATATATGAAATCATTTTTTAAAATATGACTAGATTTCGATATTTGGACCAAATATTCTACTTGAGCATAGAAACCTCAAAGCTTTTTCCTAGGCTCTTGGTAGCCTGAGCATAAGACCCCTTCACCAAGGCCCAAGTCCAATGTGGTCGAGCCTGAGATCTCAATACCCATACTGGGTCCATTGAGATTAGGCTCGGGACCCCAAAACTCGTGCTCACGTCCTAGTGCGCACGCTAATGCCTAAGTCCATCAATGTTGAGATCGGGACCCCAATGCTCATGCTCAAGTCTCCAATACTTGCACCCAGATCCATCGATAATACATTCGAGATCCCCATGTTCATGCCCTAGTCCTGAAACTTACACTCGATCCATTAATGTAAGGCTCAGATACTTGTGCCAAGATCCTAAGCCTCATCTTAATAGACCCCAGCGAAGGGGTTAGGGCTCAGGCATGGGTTCCTCCTTGATGGACCCAAGCATAACCAACGAGGTCCTAGGCGTAGGGGTTTGGGGTTCGACTTGGATGGACTCGGGCACGAGTGGGAATTGGGCATTGGCATTGGGTCTCGAGTCTAGCCTTGACGGACCCAAGCTCGGGAATGGACATGGGAGTGAGTGTTGCGCTCTGGGGCTTGGGTTCCGTGGACCCAAGCTCGGCCTCTATGGATTCGGGCTAGGGAGCCAAGGAGTTGAGCAAGAGCATCGAGCTCTCGAGCACGGTTTCCATGGACCCTAGATCGGTGCAAGTGCTCCAACCTAGGAACTCAATGCCCATGCCTATTTCTTTAGTTGTTTATGTGCATAATACTCATGCTTGAATAATATATATTTATTTAGGAAAATCAAGTCAAATCTTATCCGCTAAATGATTCTGAGTTTAATTTTAAATTTCAGTCAAACATCAAAATGATATATTGCCATTTTTCTAGAGAGTGATTTCTAAAAAAATATTTTACTGAAATGTCATAATCTTTGGGAAATAAATGGTTCTAAATTCAAAGCGAGGTGGCTGTCAAATTTGAAGGAAACAGGGATGTTGCGGGCCACAGCGGCTGAGACGCGATGGAGGCCCATGTGGCTTTGTCAGTATTCGGTGCACGATAAATTTTGGGGATACGCAGAAGAGGACAAGGGCCTGTCAGTTGATGGAGGGTGGCCACTCCAAGCATTGACTCCACTCCCTCTTTCCTTCATCAACCTTTCAGATTTTATGTCCACGTATTATCTATCTACCAGCACAAAATGCTAATAATCCCCATCTACAAAATCGATGTGACGATTTCTTGGTTCATTAAATTTACCAATCAAGTTTCATCTTCTTCTTTTTTTAATTCCTTCATAAAAGGGTTATTAGAATTCACGGTTCACCGAACTCTCTTTCGTATTCCTTTTCCTTTCGATACGTCCTCGTTTCGATACAGTTTTATTTTCTTGCAATTTACTTTTCACCGAATAGAAATTCGTCGAATTCCGCACTCCATTGAAGTCTCGTTCGTACGCTTTTGTGCTCGAGCATGAAACCACAGCATGGCTTCCTAGCGTTTAGAAGTTTGATCGCCTCGATTAGAGTGCACATTGAATTCTGTTGGCCTCTCTTTGGCACATTTGCATATTGATTCTTGCCTTCAAAACCATAGCAAATTTAGCTCCAACATAATGACATCAAAGTGCAAAAGTCTGAAAACTTATAAAATGACAAATGATTCTCAAACTTTATTCAATATGTAACGTAATTCATGAAATTTTAATTTATTCAATGTAGTATATAAACTTTAATCTAATGTACAATGTAATTCTTTGAACTTTTAATATTTTCATTATGATTCTTGAACTTTCAGTAATATTCAATTTGATCCCCGAACTATATAAAAATATTCAACATTCTTTTTATATTAATTTAAGTTCGGGTCAATATCAAACATTAGGACAATATTAATTTAAAGACTAAATTGAATATTTATAAAAAAATTCAACTATCAAAAATTAAATATATGAAAATTTTAAACTAAGGACGCGCATTTACAACCATTCTATTCCATAAATAGTTTCTAATGTAAATGATTTTTCTATTTCTATTTCTATAAGAGTTTAGCGAAAATAACCGTTTGATAACGACACAAAATTTCTTCCTTTCTGGACGACGACGACGACGACCGACGACCTTTAATATAAAAAATAAAAATAAAAATGATTTAGTAACAAAAAAAAATAATGAATAAAATAAAATAAAATAAAATAAAATAAAAAATAAAAAATAAATATTTTAAAATTTTATAAATTTATTTTAAAATGAATAAAAATAAAAATAAAAATAACTTTATTTGGCAAAACACTCAAGGCAAATAAAAATAAATTATTTTTATTTATCATAAATAAATTATTTTTAATAAATTTAATAAATTTATTTTTAATAAAATAAAAATAAAATGATAAATAAAAATAATTTATTTATTTTAATAAATTTATTTTTATTTTTAAATGAATAAAATGAATATATTTATTTTTATTTATTTTTATTTTTAATAAAATGAGGAGAGGCGAAGGAAGAGGAGGAGGCAAATACGTAGAGGAGATAAGGGAGGACTCACCGAAATTAGGGTTTAGTGAGAGAAATTATTTCTGATTTTTTTTTCCAGAAATCAGAAATAGAAAATTTTAGCTTCTAATCTCTTTTTCCAACCTATTTCGGAATGAAATCTATTCCGAAATATAAAATCAATAGGTTTATCAAACCATTTCTCTTCCAAAAACAAGTGCCTAATGTAAATTTTGGGTTGTTACGCACCCCTGGATTAAAGTTTGGAGACTGAACGGAATAAATTAAAAATGAAAATAATATATTACATGTTATGTTAAAATTGAGAGATAGTTTGTGTAATTATTCCTGCTTTGATTTTTTTTTTTTCGAAGGGCCGAACTAGATTTCACTGTTCAAATGATGTCATGTCGTTGTCTAGGGCATGACTCAACCGTCGAAGTCTTCGTCCAAAGAAAACCTTTGATTTTTCACAACCTAAAATCTCCCACGTGGCTGACACCGATGTGACCTTTTTCCTTTCCCACAATAATAAAACGAAAGATCAAAGGAAATTCCCGGAAACGGACAACCAAACCGAGATATCATCATGGCTCCTCCGGCCCCATCCTTTTCCCTTTCACACTAGCATAAATACGTCTGGGCAGTGGGCAGCCTCGCCATCTCCTCCATCATCATCCGCAAACCATCCCTCTCTCTCCCTCTCTCTCCAGGCGAAACCCTAGAAAATCCAGAAGCGCAGCGGCGAGGAAGAAGGTGCGGAAAAGTAACGGTGTTCTGAGGCCATGTGGGCTTTCATGGAGGGCTGGCTCACCCCCAGCTCCCTCTTCATCGTCCTCAACATCGTGATCGGCACCATCGTCCTCACCTCCCGCCTCAGCTCCTCCCCCAGGAAGCCGCGCCCCCACTACCACGACCATCTCGGCCCCGACCACCCCCCGCTCGCCCGCGCTCCTTCCCTCCTCGAGCGCGTCAGGTCCATCGACTTCTCCCTCTACAAGTTCGGCCACCACGGCGGTGGATACCTCGACCTGGAGCCGGAGCCGGAGCCGGCGCTCGCCCGGTACGAGCCGCACTCTTACCCGGATCACGGTTACGCCGGCCATGTCGACGCGGCCCCGCTCGCCCTCGCCCCGTCCCTCGTCGAATGGTTCATGTCCATCAACTTCTCCCTCTACCACGACAAGTACCTCCCCGTTGGCTATCCCGTGCCCGACCCCGTCCCCGTCCAAGGCTCGTCGTACCCGGAGCCGCAGTTCTCCCACCCAGCCGATCCACCGCCTCTAGCCCGGGCGCCTTCCCTCGTCGACCGGCTCAAGTCCTTCGACTTCTCTCTCTACAAGTACCAAGCGCCGAGCTACGACCAGCCGCAAGCCGACCACGACGAGCGTCCGTCGGGACCGGAGTACGCGGACGGAGCCGAGCCGCCCCGGCTCGCCCGCTCCCCGTCTCTGCTCGAGCGCGTCAAGTCCATCAAGTTCTCTTCGTTCTACAGATCGAGCGAGCCCGACCCGGATGAGGACGCGCCTCACCACCTCGGAGTCGACTCCGATTCCGAAGACGACGACTGGGTTCCCTACGCGTCGGCGGGCCGGGCCCGTCAGAACGACCATCAAGTGAGGAGGGTCAGGTCAGACCAGAAGACGACCACCCTCGGCGAGGGTCCGGCGCGGCGGCTCCCCGCCAAGATGAAGAAGTCAGCCAGCGAGAGGTCGGCAGTCGGGCAGTTCGAGGACGAGGAGGAGGACCATGTGGAGCGCCGGAGGTCCAAGACGGCGAGAGAGGGCAGGAAAAAGAGCGGCACCGCGGCGGCGCCGGCGCCCGAGGAAGAAGACGAGATCAACGTGAAAGCCGACGCCTTCATCAACCGGTTCAAGCGGGACCTGAAGCTGGAGAGGCTCGACTCGATCATGCGCTTCAAGGAGAGGCTGAGCAGGGGCGCTTCGTGAGGTAGAAGAGAGAGAGAGAGAGAGAGAGAGAGCGGGATGTCCAGTTCTGCCCCCGCCACCTCCCTCCTCGGCGGAGCCAACCCTCTCGCGTCGGGGCGCAGGCATCGCCGTCATTTCGCTGTCCTTGATGGTCAAGCACATGGAAAGACGCTAAAGAAATGCAGATTGGTACGAACAGGTGAGAAGATTGCTTCCTTTTTTTCCCCCTTTTTTTCCTGGCTCGAAGGTGATGGGCTCAGGGGCATTTCTGTAATTTCGTGAGGCGGATTAAGATGGTTTTTTTTTATTTTGGTTTCGAGTAACGTGCAGTGGCATTAAAGTGTCTTTTTTTCTTTTTTGGGAGGGGGATGTAATTATTGAATTTTTGATATTAATGTGAATTATAATTTTTTTTTGTCAGTCCTACTCTATTCCTACTCTATACTCACTCTCGGGCTTTTGCGCTCGCTCTCTGCGGGCGTGAGTCCGAAACTCACTCCTGAAACTTACGCGTCCCCACCCTCATCCCTCCTTGAGAAGGTGGGGATTTGAACCCCTCACCTCCCCCTTCCATGTTGGAAGGTTCGCCCCATGGAAATGTGGCCACTGGGGCGAACCCCCAAGGGTTGTGAATTATAATTGAAGAGTTTGACTTTTGGTATATGAAGTCATCAATAAACAACGAACGTGCCATCTGTCTGTATGTATGTAGCGAGCACGTGTGTGGGCAGATGATTCGTTCTTGGTTTTGCATGGACCGACCTGAACTGAAGTCGGGGGGTTTCTCACGTGGATGTCGCTGATTTGGTTCTTGCATCTCAAGCATTATCCGAGGTCGGCCAAAAAGCGGCATGCCATGTTGGACCGTAACCGATCCCTGTTTAGGTCTAGTGTTGAGAAAGGGCATGATTAGTAAAATAAGCCATAAATTCGTACGGATGCAGTTTTATAGACATTTTAATTTGACTTTATTAGTACTAAGCATTTTATCATTTTGGGCGAGGGTCGGCTGATGACTCTCACTTGCCCATGGGCAAAACAAAAAGGACGGAAGAAATAAAGAAAAAAAGGAAAATATTAAAAAGTTATTCACATTGGTATTTGATTGTGTTATGTAAGACAATTCATATCTATGTCAGTAATTTTCGACCAATTGACTATATTAACATTTTAAAATGTTTAGAACTAAATATGTCAACGTAAACATTTATGATTGAATTGACATTTATATGATAGGTTTGTGATTTTTTTTCTAATAAAAGTGCAAAGTTTATAGAAAAGGGTTAGATGCATCATATTAGTTGATGTATTATTATGGTTCGGTGGACTTTAATTGACCTATTATTTTATTTTTTAGTTTCCGTTCGTTGGGCTTTGTATGCACTTCCGTCTCTCCCTCTATCGTTGGGAGTTTAGTCTCACTATTTATCAAGTAGAAAAGTTAAAGAGGAAATTAAAACAATATATACAAATGAATGGAAGAGTGATTTTTGTAATTTTTCTTTTGGATAACAACGAGGGGAACGAGCTCGACGCCATGGGAAATAAATTGATCTAAATTATCATTACGTTCAAGAGAAATAAATCAAAAGATGGAAATCGAGAAAAAAAATTTCTTCTAGAGAAATATCAACATGAAAAGGTAGATGTATATACCACTCCATCTTATGATATAGAACACGTGACCCATCGCCCTCAATATAATCAGCGAATGTCACGAAATTCGATGGACCCATAAAACATGGTTCAACTTGTAATAATGGCTTATCATTTGCATGCGAAGCATTATTTCTCAGCCGTCCCTACACGCCATACATATCATCTCAAACCACGGTCCTTCCCCATAATTTTGAACTTGTTAAAAAGTGCAAAACATGCGTAAAAATGTCCATCGAAACGAACTTCTTGATATATCAGTACTTCCCACCATGCAATATCTCTCAACATGTAAAGCTGCAACTCCGGTGTGGCCGTAAGAAAAACGCAGGCTTTAGAGAGTGGGGACCTTAGGGGTTCTTAGATGAATAATCATGATATCCCTTGACAAATAATTCCAAGCTAGCGCATTATTGGTCTCGGTTCGAGCCCTCATCATGCCCATGGAAATTGCGCTAAAGCCTGGCAAATCGAAATGGCCGACCCACAACCTTCCTAAGTCAAACAAGAGATCTGATCGTGCACTTCACTCTCACACAAGATTTCTGTGGACAAATGGAGGATTATCTTCTTGTGTTTTCAGTAGAATCTAATGCAGAGAGAATTCGTCCTAGCATGTATTCTCTGCGTTGTATCAAAACAAATTCAGGATCCATTTGTTTGAAAGAAAACTATTTTCGAAAAATTATTTTCTAACTTTCCAGTGTTCAAATGATGGAAAACTAATTGATCTGTCGAAAATGTTTTCCATTAACTAGAAATAAAGAATTTAGATTGGGGGAAAATAATTTTCCCTTCTGGTAAGAGAGAAATCACTTTCCTTAAACTATAAAACAAATGAAAACTACTAATTTTCATATAAAATGATTTCTAGAGAAACTATCTTCATTTATCAAGAAATTTTCAATAAAACATACACGTCCTTAGTGAAATTTGTATACTAGATAGTTTGGCAATCACTCGTATGCCATAATTATTTGTTGTCTATACTTTTGCTTAGAGGCATAAATGGAAACGAATCTATATATAGCATGCGCACGTTGTAAGCATGGATGTTATGGGGGTTTTATTAGCATAACAATCTTTGGGGTATTGTGGGAATAACAATTTATTGCGAGTCACAAATTCTTGAAAGAGTGGGTCTCACAATATTAATTATTTGTTATTTGATTTTTTGTTGTACGAAATAAATTGTTATTCTCACAATAGATTAAATATTATCATGCAATCGTTTCTGATGTTATAGTAGAGGTAATGTGAATATTCAATCAAATCTATATATCAAGTAACGTCCGATAAACTCCTCTTTATATGTAGCTAAAGTCACCAATCATTGACCACTGGAAAACCAATATAGATAATGTCGGAGATAGCATGTGCGCAGATCTTGAATAATGCGATCGGTGGTCATGGCCAGTTTGAGGTTTCTTCCTCGCAAAGTTAGACAGAAGGACATGAGGAAATAACGTAAGTTTTCCAAGAAAACAAATTTGAAGTGCCTGATGTAATTTGATGTACCTGACGAGCTACAATCTGAGTTAACAAAAGCTTCATCTCAATCTCTTCCACATCAATATCATCTCCACTAAGTAGTTCGTTAGCATCACCCGTGGGTGCAAAACAGACATGTATATTTACTTCAATGTACTTTTTTGCTTAAATGATTTCGAAAGACAAATTACTGGAAAAAAGGTCAAATATATTGACAAAATACAATATATTATAAGACAACCATTGAAATATTGCGTCGATCCCTTTAAATAAATTATTCTAAAAGCTTCAGTATTTACATGAATGACGCATCTCACGGGCATGTAGCTAGTGTCTTGGCTTGTTTGGACACCATTTCAATATATAAAGAGAGCAGATATCTAAAGTTACGGGTGCGACACATGCAACTGTTTCCCTTTTTTTTCCTTCTCTTAGACATCGGAGGCACATGCAATTGGATAACACGATATCTCCCCGTACAAGAGGAACTAGAACAAAGACAAGGGCAAAATCCATGGACTGACAAGATCCATCGAAAGAACATCTCCAAGTACACCTTGTCCATGTAGACATTTAAGTAAAATTGACCAATTACGTATCGTCGCAAAAGGCAGTTCACCAAAGTACTATAATTGAAAGTCACTTGTCCTAATTCTATTAATTTTGAGCAAATTGTTGTAGATCGATGCTGCCTGCACAAATCAAAAGGTCTAACCTTATTTAGTTCATGAGCTTGCAAGTTATTTCATGTTTTTCGCGAAGTAGGGTATTTGTGTTTCTAGTAGTAAAAGGAAATTAAATATAGAAGGAAAACGGTAAAGACTCATGCAAAAGATACCAATCGTTGTAGGGACGGTATAAAGAGAGAGCTTCTAGGTTTTCATAGGGAATCAAAACACACACGTTACACTATCTATATCATGTACAAGGAACCACCATTAATATTCTCTCAATCAAACACATACACGCATGAATTGCCTAATTTGATTGATTGATTGATTAATTGATTGATCAACCTTAGGAGATTCTTCTTGCACTAGGAGTGGGACGTACCTACAACATGTGACATCTCCAATACATAAATTTGACTTGCCATAGTAGCGGCAAAATACCAGAGAATCAAAGAGATGCTTCAATACTTATAAACCGAACGACCGACAATCTTTGAGGATTTCAGCTCAATTCTAACTACTCTTAGTAAAAGGCCTGGTTGAATTGGGTGAAATCAGGTGAGATTTGACTCGGGGTCGATAGAGCCATTTTAGCGTACATGTATGCATAGTCGTAGGGGCAGTAGACGTGACCCTTAGTTGGTCCTAGTGCTATTTATTTTGTAATATCTTGGAGAGTGGGAGAAGAATCGGATGTAAGATTAAGGTTTCGAGGGTTTTTCTCTTTTGTTTGTACAATGAGCTCCGTTAGTTCATCTTCATCTGTCTCGATTCTCTTCTTGGCCCTTGCTTAATTAGATTTGGTGTAAAATAGGTTAATTCATCTTAGTTAGGCAATGGTGATACAAAGGGTTTGGGATTCTCAGAAGCGATACGTTAAGGTCCATTTACCTCTTTTGAGCGGTTGATATGTCAATGCACTTAATGTGATAAGGGTTACGTGTCTTCCTCTCACATAATGCAGAAAAGTTATTACAAGTATTATTGCAAACTGCATGGCGCTTAATAAGCTTAAGATGCCTCTCCTGTATTGCGTTATCTTTCGGAAGAGTGGAGAGGAATTGCCAATTGAGCGACTTTCGGTCAATCCAAAGCACAGATCATCCACACAAAGACGACACTGCTGAAGTTATCGAACGCAAATTTGAAGATTCAAAAGGTCCATTGTCTCTAGCCAACCAAGAACCCTCCACCTCTCTCTCTCTCTCTCTCTCTCTCTCTCTCCGCGCCTGTAAAGCACCCCATTGTACAGACAATCCCGAAGCACGAGTCATGATGCGAGATCTTGCAGCTTGTATATTTGTGGGGTCGACTTGTCACCCTTGGAATCTAAAAAAACTAACAAAAGAAACTCCAAACCCAACAAGCTTCCTTCTCACCTAAAAGAACAAAAGTTCGGCTGTGTTGCACTTCCAAGTCCGTCTCTCTGACTGATCTGCCACGCACAAAAGAAGGTGAAATGTGACGTGCGTGAAGAATAAGACAGATTTTGAGCGCTCTCTCTCTCTCTCTCTCTCAGAGGTCTCTGTTTTGGTAATGAGAAAAACGTACACAAGATGCTACCGTAATCTTGCAAAAAGATTATGTGAAGACAATATCTACACAGGGAGGATATTATAATGACAAGGTGAAAAGCAAAAATCTGCTAACGTGTGGGGTTACATGTGTGTTCTTTGGCTTCTATTTAAATTAGTGTCGCGTCCCTTTCCGTGATAGCTACTGATAATGATTCTCCAACTGCCCTTCGACTTGCGTTCCTTTCATGGTTCCTTGATGTTTAACTTGTTTCGAAGTGGATGGTGTGAACGAGTTCTGTGCCAACAGCCCGCTATCTTTAACAATTTGGACTTTTAGTGCAAGTACTCAATTTGGCAACGATGAGGGATGCAAACGCTTAATAGGGGGCAAACTAGAAAAGCCTATAATCCAAATTTCCTCACAAGGATGAAATCAATTTCATATGGAGCTTTTGGTAGGTATTTAGTGTCGAGGTCAACTAAGGCACCATTAAGAGAACATAACACATTCACAGCACGAGCACCATAATGCAACAAGTTATATAAATCACACAGTGTTGTTAACAAATTTAAGTTATTTCTAGAGGACGCGGATGAAAATGGTCCTTAGAACTAATTAAAGATTGCTTTTATTTCTCTTTCTTTTAACACTTGGTTTTCTTCACAATTTTAGGCTTTACGCGCACACATGTCTAGGCCGGCTCGCTTTATGTGCCAACAGCTTTTTGTGCTTACGTGCAATGCCTGGTTTAGTCTGGTACGTGAGGTTGGATTGCATGTAATCCTAGGACAAAGCAAAGACGGCGACAGTCTAGGGTTTTCCTTCTCTTTCCCGTGCTGCGCATTGCACATGCACGTGTAGCGGAGAGGGTAAAAAGATTGAAGAAAAGGAGGGCGTACGTGAGGGCTGATCGAAAGTGAAGAGAGAGAGAGAGAGAGAGAGAGAGAGAGAGAGAGCGGTGGCGGTGAAGAGATGTGGGGTAAAAGCACCACGTGATCTTGGTGGCCTGGCTTCAATCCCTAGAAAGATTCGGAGCATCTTCAAAACAACCCCGGCAGACCTTTCCATCCCATGAGAGTCCAGCCAAACTCATCGCTCTCCCTGCATTTCATGTACCAAGTGCATAACTATATCCATATACATATTATATATATATGAATACATATGTTTAAAGAAAAATAAAGACTTTTATGTTGAGCAAAAGTTTATTTATAGAAATGGCATGCATAAGTTGTCGCTAATGATGGGTAATATTTTTCATTTGGCATATCCAAACCTTTTATCATGGCCACAAATTTGACACGACTTTTTAATTATCATAAATTTAACATGACCTTCCAAGTTACAAAAATGTGATCAATGTTTGGCCTGTGCTACAAAAATAACAACTACTAGTATTCCCGTCCATAATCAGAAGGTTTGGATCTTTATCCAAATGGTCCTATTCCGGAAAAAAAAAGAAAGAAACAAAGAAACCATGGCTATTCATTTTAGGGAGAGTAAATATTTTTCGAGGCTTGTCCAGAGAAAATAATGCAATTTCAATGTTGATGAGGCACCATGAAATCAATAAGATGAAAGTTTAATATCCTTTGGGGGATGGGAATATGTTGGTACTAGCTATCGATGCAATGAGAATCAAGTAGGCTAATTAGTGGACAAGATAATAGTGTGAATAGATAGACGACTAGAGGATTCTAAATTTGTGACAACGGTAAAATATTGTGTTGTGTTCTTGTACATTTGAAAGGTCTTATTAGATTTGTCACAATGGTAAAATGTTAATCTTTCTTTTTGGTCTTCGGTAGATATTTGTGAAAAATTGGAGATCCTTTAAAATTAGGGTCGGCTTGATCTGCTCCTTTAAAAGGGCACGTTTTCCTTCAACCATATATTTTATTGGTGTGCTACTAATTATGGGCATCACTCCTTAAGGTTGAGCAACCGGTCTAGTTCTACCTAGGAACTAGATTGATTACTCATGAAAATAGGTTCGATTCCCGATTCCAATGGAAATATGGTTGGTTCCTAGTTCAAATTTTTGGAACTGATAGTGTGCTAATAGGTTTTAGGTTTTGAATGTTGAACTTACCCACTCGAGAACTAGTTAGAATCTGTGATATGAAGTTGGAGCAAGATGATTTATCTAGCTTAAATGAGCTTAGATTTCTTGCTTTATATTTCTGTTTGTTTTGTATCAATATTTTACTTTGAGTTATTTTGTTGTACATTTGATCTTTGGTTTTTTTTTTTTTAAATGAAGGAAAAAAAAATTGGTTCCTAGGTTGACCTTGAAAGTTGACCAGATAGACAGGATAGGTTCCAAGATTTGTTATAAGACAAATAAGGTAAATTCTAGGTTCAAAATTTGGAAACAAGTTTTAACAAGTAGGGTACAAATTCCACATCAAAAACCTACCCACCACAGAAGCGATCACCCCTATCACCCTCAACTCATAAACCATGAATCAAAAGTTTTGATCGGAGGAAGTTAAATAGATGAAAATATATGGCGTGTTTGTTTTGGAGAAAACTTTATGATAAAGGAAAATGTTTTCGCTTTTTTAAATTAAGGAATTCATTTTCCTTACTTCAAGCATGCATATTTTCTTCGATCGTAAATGGTTTTCCATTGACCAATATTTTCAACAAATCAAATGCATGAAGGTGCAAAAAACTGATCCATGAAAAATTCTTTCATTTAAACAAACACACCCAAAGAATGTTCTTTAAATCCAAATTGACAAAAGGGCCCATAGAAATTCCTTCATCTAAATCAGAAGTTTCTCCTGTAAATCATCCTCCCCTATTTAAGATAACAAGCAGTGTAAAACATATGAAAAGATCTTATTCAAATTCGCTCAAATTCTCCTTTCGAGAGCTTGACCGTGAGTTTCGTATCGGAATTAAAATTTACCGGTAACTGGAAGTCTCCTAATTTCTGTGAATTTCTCCTCTCTCTTTTTCTCTCTAGTACATGCCCAATCAATCTCTTTCCCTATGTTAGGTAAAGAACCTAACTCCTTCAAAATTACGACATGTGGGGTAGTATCCTCGGTTGCTTTCATGAAGCTTCCAATTTCACTATGTATTCAACCATCAATCATGTCACGACCTACACAAAGCCCAAAAGCACACCAAAAAGAAAAAAAATATTTAAACTCGCGTGATGTGTGGACTGGTTATTGGACATCGCTTATCGATCTAAGGGTGCGTTTGGTTCGGCATTTGGAAAGCTCATTGGGAAAATGCAAAGCAGGTTGACCTAAAGGGCTTTGAATGAAATGTAAAGACTGTTTGGTAAATTCTGCTTTGAAAAGCAACTTTGAGAGAAATGCTGTTTGGTAGAAAACACATTTGAAAAGCCCATTTGGTGAATAATCTAAATATTTTAATTTTAATTTGTTTAAAATTAAAAAAAAAAAGAATGTTTGCGACTTTTTAAATTTATATTTGACAACAATGTTAAAGATGTTGCGTAAACAATTTTATTAAAATTAAAATTCTTTTTTTTTTTTTGCTAAATAATATCAAATGGAAAAAAATTACGTGCTCTCTTTTTCAATTACAATAAGAATACTATTGATTCTCGATTCATTTGCATTTCCTTTTTTTTTTTTTTATGGTTGATTAATTACTATTGAACATAAAAAAGATCATTATTGAAAATTATACAGTGCCTCTATTTTTGAGGTACGAAAAATATCATGGTCTCCTCTACGATGAATGTGCAAGTGGGAAAAATTACTTAATCGGTTTTAAACTTTTCAATTTTACTATTTTAGTCTTAAACCTTTGCGTAACATTCTAGTATAGTTCATCCAACAAATTTTCATGGAAATTGATGACGAGATAGTCTATTCATCATCAGCGTTGCTATACAACATGACATTACCACATTAGTAATTTCAAGTGAAAATTGATCAAAAAAACTACATTCCAATTTCGCACAAAAGTTCAAGACTAAATTGACAAAAATGAAAAGCTTAAAACTAAATTGGAATCTTTAAGACTGATTGATTGGATAATTTTTCTTTTCGGGAGAAAGACCTAACAACGGCCTCGATGCTTGCTGCACGAAGCATGACGCTTGGGTTCAAGCCAAAGCAACGAGTTTCGACATCAATATATCCAGCTTGTTCTTCATCAAATCACTTGATGACTAGTCGTTGGCCCTCCACATCCGCATGGACATTTTATGAGGATGAATGCGGGATAGCTTTTCACCGGTGAACGGTAGCTTTACACGTCTATAGATGAAGAGAAAATGGCGTTAAGGGACCAACAGGTCAAAAGAAAGAATAGACACCAAATGTGGTGAAAACATCTGAGTAAAATTATTGTGCCTGCAAAGGCTATAGTGTTTCTCAATTTCACTACACCATCTCTTCATTCACAAGCCAACTGTAATTTCTGCTCTGAGGTTTCGGGGGAGGAGATTGTGCGGGATCAAATGACCTCATGTTAGCTATAATATCAACATTTGCTTTTATAACAGAAAGTGCATATCTAGATTATCTCTCTCATTGACCGTTCTAGGACAATAACATCACAAATATTTTGGCTTGTCAAATGTAACAATCGACATCAATGATGAAGAAATCATATTGTTGGATGGTTTAATTTGAACTTTCATTTATAGAAAAGGTCATATCGCCCACATAAACATATGGGAGCTGTAACATTGAGTCCTGAGGGGTTCGTGCAGACAACTCTCTTAAGTCAGGAGTGCAGCCAAAACTTACTGAGCTGCATGGCCAACTTCAAGAACTCCGGAGGGCGAATGTTTGAAGGAAGTAAGCGCTAAGTTGAGGATGTCATCGACATCCTCTCTCTTGTCACGGAAGCTGCTTTGCTTGCCGGAATATACCTCCACAAGCCCCGAATCTCTTTCCTTGTTCAATGGACATATCAACTCGGATCCCTCCACCTCACTTCGCGATCACCCCTCTCTTTCAACTTTTGTGCTCTGTCTTTGTCTCTGTTCTCGTTCTGTTGCAACAAATGGGAAAAAGAGTAGAGAGTATTGAAGGTGCCTTTGTTTTCCTTTCCCGTAGAATTGGAAGATTAATGGAAACTGACAAGGGACTTCAATTATAACTGCAGAAACAAGAACATGAAGTGGCCAGAGAGTTCAAAACACAAGATCCACGTACAAATATAGAACGCCAAATATTGTGAATTGAACATATTACCCTATACTTCCATACTTAAATTAATTAATGTTAACATTATCATGATGAGGGGGAATGGACTTGATTTTACCATAAGGGCGACCAAGAAAGACATTTGAATCGTTGACAAACAACTGTGACCTTTAGTGAGCATCCGTAGTAGCTATTAAAAGAATTATGGTTGAGACTCGCATATGTGTCCTCTGTTTCTAATGTTAGGATGTTCAATCGTCAGCATTAGGAATCACGTAATTATGGTTGATATTTTCCTCAAGTTCATAAAAACCCAACTGAAGAGACATGGAACATGTGATGTGTAATTTGCCTACATTAGCCGTTACTTAAGTGGGCCTAGATCCCAACTCCCATCTCTCTTTCGTGCAAAGGAGAAGAAGATGATGACGATGATGCAATCAATTGGGGTAGGGGCAATAAGAACAGAAATTGAAACAAACGCTTTTTCTTGTTGCGACTCATGAAGTTGTTATGTCAAAGGTTTGGCGGTTTCACGGTTCCTTGCCCCCAACAACCCCTCCTTTCCCTCGACGCTTAACAACCTTTTCCTTAAATCCTTCTCCCAACCGCATCCCTCTCCCCATCCTTACCATCCATATGTGCTAACTTGGTTCAGTCATTTCAACGAACACATGATAAGCAGCAAGTTGGGATTAGTAACAGCGCATCAACAGTCCAGAGGTGCCCAAACTCTCAAAACAGGAAATTGCACACCGTCATCCACGGTTAGGCTCGTGCTCAAGCATGCGATCCAAGTCGAAAAGACGTAAAAAAAAACAACCGAAAACGGGAAAAAAATCATCCGCAAGCCGATGCACGCAACAAAGCATCAAATTGGAACTAACGACTAAGCACAAATCAGCAATTCCAGCGACCGTGAACGTCACGACAGACGGCAAAAGACAGAAAAAGGCAAACCCGAAGCACGGCATCTCTAGTCCCCAGCCACCGGAGCCGGGCAAAAAAATGCACTCAACGACAGGGGAGGGGAGAAAAACCACGAGAAATGAAGGAGAAACCATACGAACCGTGAGAAACGCTGGACCCACTCGGCGATTTGCGGTACCCGTAGGAGCTCCTCCGCCGGCCGCAGTCCAAGACCTCCCTCCTTCCTCACCGGGAACACCGGGCTTCGGGAGCGAGGGGGAGAGAGGAGAGACGAACTGCAGAGGATGAGCAAAAGAAAAGCGCAGTCGAGCAAGAAGAGGTTGTCGCGAGGGAGAGAGCGACGGAAGGGTCAGAGCAATCGAGCAAGAAGAGGTTTCGCGAGGGAGAGAGCGACGGAAAGCGATGGAAGGGAGGAGTGCGAATTAGATCTAGGGTTTTCTTGTTTTCAAAATGGGCAACGGTGGGTTTTCAAGAAAATTTTGAGGGTAAAATAGGCAACGTAATATTTTCATTAAATGAAGCCTCAGCATTCCGAAAATGCTGAAAGCTCAAGGCTGGTGGAGACCAGCCTTGAGCTTTCAGCATTCCCAAGGGCTTGCTTTCATTTGAAAGCCCCTTGATATCAGTTGCCAAACACCCATTTTTGGGCTGAAGGAGCTTTGGGGGCTGAATGGGCTTTCTAAATGCCCATCCAAACGCACCCTAACAATGATTTCCATAGTCACATAGCGGATATTTAGCACCTAAGCTTAGGGTTTGCGCCACAGATTAGATCTGCATGCTGCACATGCATGTCAAAGATTTTACATTCTCAGTCCACATGACATCAAGAAAAAACAATCGGCTTCTGTGGAAGCGGATTGGCTCCCAACATGCTACACGACAGTTCTTCCCGACCCGCGAGATCTCTAGGTCAAAGATCATCTGTTGAATTCGAATTTCTCCTACCCGATTTTTTGGAACCGAGCTACCGAGAGAACCATAGTTAATCGTAGGGTTCATTCTCTCGCGGATACCCTTTTGTATTTCGCGTCGATTTGAAGTACCACGAAATGCCTTGTCCGCATCAAAATCATTCGGCTTTTCGTCCCCATTAAAGATACACATAGGAATGGGCCATCATCTCTCTCCTTTTAATATTATTTCCATCTCCCTTCCAGCTTCCTGATCGTGCATAGCATGGTGCTGTTCCTTGCTATATTATAATTCCAAATTGATATTTAACTTGAGCAATTTGGGTATGTGTGTAGCTTGTTCTTGTGCTGATCTATGAATAGCCATGAGTATTTCCTAACTAGTGGGATGCAAGAGAACCAGCGAGGGCAGCATTTTATAGTATAAAGTTCTTGGACCATAGCCTACCCGATGATGACAACTGCCGTAGCTTTTTCGAAGATTTATATCAAACTAATCGGTATGGCCATGACAGTCTGGAACCTTATAATTAAAATTAGACGGTTTCCCTTCTTTTCTAATCCGGCCATGGGAGCATCTTAATTGCTTCGTAGAAAAGCGTCCGATAGGTGAAGGGACTCAAAGAGACAGGAAGGGGCTGCAGGTAATTATGGGTTTCTGATTTTTTTTTTGACTTTGACCCAATTTACATGTAGCCCTTATAATTGGATACTGCACACAAGACCAGATCTTTGAATGAAGAAAAATCTAGTTGATGTTTGCCCTACCCCCGTTACCAACTTAAATTCGAAGGCAATGCCTTGACCCATCACAGATCTTCCGATTCCCCTAAAGAAAATCTCAAAAAGATTTGATCAATCCTTATGATGGGTACATAATTTTGAGTATGAATAATCCTCAAATGGCAATCCCAACCTATTTTCTTCTTATTTTACCAACACTTACCTGTATCGAAATCGGCAAATCAGTAGTATGCCGGGTCTGTATCATTTGCATTCAAATACGATTCACTTACTTAAAAGCACGGCACTATTGAAGTAATAAATCAAAACGCAAAAAATCAGAATGTTTGTAGTGTAGAATTTTTTAATATAACAAATTAAGTAGAGTATAAACGAGTTAATCATTTAGAGATCATTTCTAATTTGTCTTTTATTCAATTTTCTTGCGAATAAAATTGTTATTTTTTATTTTTAACTTTCACCGTAATAGCTTATCGTATATTTACGATTAGTTTTGTGCTCCAAATTTTGGTGGTCTTACTTAAACCATTTTTGATAATGTAGAAGTGTGAATTGGGTCGCATAAAGAAAGCTTGACAACTGTTGACCGACAATTGATCATCAGATCAAGATCAAACGGTCAAGATAGACTGTGGAGAGGTTGAAAATAGCCGACGAGAATTGAAGGGATATCTGTGGGGGTTTCTGTCTAGGAATCTTCGGGATTTTTTACAAAGACCCGAAAAGCAAAAGCACCAAAAAGTTAATTCTCCCTTTATTGCAGATGAAAAACGAGCATGTTTTTTATTTTCTTATAGTGTATTGGTTATTTCTTTAAATTAATTGCATGGAAAACAGCAAGTCAAGTCGTGAAACCGGCAAGAAACTCCAGCACTTTGGATCCGAGGTCCGATCCTTTCGCTTCTTTGGAAAAAGGGAAGTCGCATTACAGCGATGCATCTAATAGTCCGACGTCGTTTTCAGCCAAACGTCAAGATTTCCTTCCTGCAACCCAAGACCAAGAGGGCATGATGCATCTAAAAGTCCGACGTCGTTTTCAGCCAAACGTCAAGATTTCCTTTCGGCAACCCAAGATTTTGCCCTCTCTTCCATGCAATTTCCTTTCCAGAACAGGGAACTGTTTGGGGGTGACCCCTCCATGGCCTGACGTGTTCCTAGAGCCGACACATGTTTGAAACACAAATATGTGGATAAGACATTATCATTACAGAAAGATCGCACGAGATCACGTAAGATTCACCACATTCTTTAATTGGAATTGGCTTAATCCACGATGAGGCAAGTCTATATGGATACTTTCGCCGTAATTCCCGAGTAAAATCACAATGGGAGCGAGCAAAATGCCTACTCTTCAAGCGGTCTCTAGCTAAATCAATATACGAATCGTTTTAAATTCTTGTTCACAGATGATGGTTTTATTAATGTGATGGGCTTAAGGCCCGTCCGCCCATGTTGGGCCTGAAAGCCCGGTCCACAAAATTAGGGCCCATGGATGGAGGGATACGATAAAGGGGCACCTTTATAATTTTGGAGGGGACGTATATAAGGGAGGAGAGAGAGGGAGGACGCACCTTTTGGCGCATAACGTACATACGTCCCTCTCCCTCTCTCTCCCAAAAGAAAAACAGTAAGGCACAAGGCGACGTTTTTCTTCCCTTCAATGCGAATTGGCGTTATCGGATCGAACAGGGCCAAATTCTCTTCCTCTTATCGGCGTCGGTGTTTAATCTGTGGCTAACAAGGTACGCTCGAATCCGTGGTGTGCTTTAGGATCGGTGATACGTGATTTTCCCGGGCTTGTCTTCCGCATTCGTTTTAGGGGTTCGATTTAGTGTCGAATCCGTTTTTTGGGAATCCGTTAATCCCAACATTGGTATCAGAGCCCTAGTTCATGTTTTCCCGACCCCTTTCATGTTTTTTGATTGATTTTTCGCGAAAATAATCGGCCGACACGGATCGGTGCGCAAAATCCCGACACCCGAGCACTGTTCGTCCATTTTTTCAAGTTTCTGTAAGTCGAAATCGATTTCTGAAAGCATAGGGTGAAAGGGCTCGTCGAGACGAGTCCGTCGACATGTCGTGTGCCACCGGGAGACGCCGGACGCGCCCACACGCGCGGCCAAAAGCCACTGCGCGTGGGCGCGACGCGCCCGAAGCGCTGGCATCGGCCAGCGGGTGCGCCACACGCGCCGGTCGGCGAACCAGCACGTGTGCGCCGCTGGCCAGCGAACCGGCACGCACCGGTCGGCAAACCGACGCGTGCTAACGTCATCGTGACGTCACGGTAACCGCCGGGATGACGTCATCAGTGACGTCATCGCCGACGACCATTGGCCAGTCGGTCACCGGCCGGCGACCCGACCCGACCCGACCCGACCTGCATGGAAGCCTGGCGCATGCCGCGCACGTGCCGGCTGACGTCTGCGTGACGTCAGCCCGCGCACGCGCGCAGCACTTGCCGGTCGGTTCGTCCGACCCGGCCCAACCGGTCCGACGACCGGCGACCCGACTGATGACCGTTGACCGTTGACCGTTGACCCAAAAAAAAAAAAGGAGTAAAAGAATGTGTTTCTTTTTCAATTAAGTCTATGTGGATTATATGTGATCCCTTATTTGTTCTGCATTTGTTGCAGGAACAATGCCTCCCCTGAGGTTGCGCACACCTATTCGCGCAATTACCGATGAACAAAAGGAAAGGCTGTCTAAGTTGATAGCTAAGCTGACTGATCATCGATGGGAGAGTGGTGACTTAATTGATCACGTCCTTGAAGTCAACAGGAAAATTCAAAAGGTCATATGGAATGGTCGTCCTATGTCACAGTCAGAGATGGTGCGATTTTTCATCAACACCCTTCCACCTGAATGGCAAGGAGTGTTGAATCGCATATAGGATGTCAATAGAGCTGCTTCATATAAGAAAATTGTGATGGATTTTGTAGATGAATATTATTGGATTGTTACAAGGGAAAAGATCAAGAAATTGAACAAAATAGGATCTTTCCCAGTTCGTGTGCTGACTTGGTGTTAGATGTATTGGCTGATCTTTGTTAAGTGTGCTTTGTGGACATCTTATGTAATGTTTATTACCTGATTGTTGTTAATGTAGCAACCGATATGTTAGTTGTATTATGTGAAAGCATTATTGTTTTATTGGATGTCAATTATTATTTGTTTTCTGTTATTGCTGGTTGCTGTGGGTAGTTATAGAAGTTTTTGTAGCTTCATAGAATTTATTTTGCATAAGACAATTATATTAATGATAGTTTTAAGTTAGGATTTTTGGAGGATGATTGGAAACTTAGTGACATTTTGATTCTGAAACCTTACTTGAAATTGTTCATTAATATTATGGGTCTGTGCAAAAGGGATGCATAAATGATAGGCATTAATAATTCGTGCATATATGTCTGATGTGTTCAGATCAATGGCTTCAGCCACAAAGAGCATAGTTGTCGAGCTGAATAAAGGTGAAAAGCTCAATGGTGACAACTATGAAATATGGCACATGAAAATCCAATATGTGCTGGAAGAGCAAGAGGCACTAGAAGCTCTTAACCTGACCATGGTAGAACCTGAAGAAGGAAACACTGCACAGCACAAGAGAGATAAGGAAGCTTTTGCTGCATGGAAAAAAAAAAAAAAACTCTCTTGCTCGCATCACGTTGCTGAGCAGCATGGAAAATGACGTCATGCGAGAGTTTAGGCGTTTTGACAATGCCAAAGACATGTGGGAAGCATTGGCAGCAAGATTTGGTCATACTTCGGTGACCAGACTAAGACAGCTCACTATTAGATTTGACTCATATAAAAAGCCTCATGGTCAGACTATGAAGCAACATCTTAGAAAGATGTCAAACATGATAAATGAGCTGAAAGATGCTGGCCATGTCCTGACAGATGAGCAGCAAGTGCAAGCAGTGATTCGTTCCTTACCTCAGAGTTGGGAGCATATGAAGGTGCACCTGACTCATAATGAAAATATCAAAACCTTTGAGGATGCAGTGCGCCATCTTGAGCTGGAAGAGGACCGCCTCTTGACGGCTAAGCCGGATGCTGAACTCTATCATGCTAGTTCTAGCTCACATAGAGCTTCGAGCTCCAAGCGCAAACGCCCTAACTGGTTTGATAAAGGGAAATGCAAGGAAGCAGGTCCTTCAGGGAAGAAACCCAAGCTTAATCAACATGGAAGAGGAAAGCGTCCTCGAATGAAGAAGCTTGCAAGAGTGAAGTGTTACAACTGTGACCAGAAGGGTCACTATGCTCGCGACTGTCGTGAGCCAAAGAAGGTAAACACCCCTTGTACTTTTCAAAACTTTACTTTTGTGTCGAGTTCTGTATTCTTAACTGAGTCTAATCTTTTGTGGACTGTAGATTCAGGAGCAACAGACCATGTAGCGAAGGATAGAGAATCCTTCGTGGAATTCCGACGAGTATCAACTGGAACTAAGTGGATTTATGTGGGAAACAACTCCAGAGCTGAAGTGAAAGGAATTGGCACATGCCAACTGAATATGCGTGGTGGACGTACTTTGTTCCTACATGATGTATTGTATGCTCCGGAGATTCGTCGGAATTTAGTGTCTGTTTTAATGTTGGTTAAACTAGGTTTTAATATGAACTTCTATAATAGAGGTGTGGATTTGTTTTTGGATACAAATTACTATGGTTGTGGTTATTTTCTGGATGGTTTCATTGTATTAGATATTGACTATATTAATGCAAATGTTTGTTATTCCCTTCTCACGTCTCCTAATACATATTATAATGATATGAACGTGTGGCATGCTAGACTTGGTCACATTGGCCAACAACATATGAATAGACTAGCCAAAGAGGGCTTGTTGGGCAACATTGAAAAAGTCGATTTGCCCTTATGTAAACATTGCCTAGAAGGAAAAACGACAAGAAAACCATTTGGAAAAGGTAAAAGAGCTGAATTTCCTCTGCATTTAATCCATTCTGATGTCTGTGGTCCAATGAATGTGAGAGGAAGGCATGGGGCTGTTTATTTCATCACTTTTATAGATGATTATACTCGATTCAGATATGTCTATTTGATTTCTCATAAATCTGAAGCAATAAGTTGTTTCAAAAGGTTTATGAACCTGATAGAAAATCAATTAGACAAGAAAATAAAAGCATTGAGATCCGATCGAGGTCGAGAATATTTATCTGATGAGTTCAGAAAATTATGTGATGAAAAAGGAATAGAAAGACAGTTGTCTATTCCGTATACTTCTCAACAAAATGGTGTTGCGGAGAGAAGAAACAGAACCCTACTTTTGGAAATGGTTAGGTCCATGATGGCGCATGCTAACTTACCTATTACTTTTTGGAGTGATGCGTTGTTAACTGCTGCCTATATACTTAATCGGGTGCCTTCCAAATCAGTTACTTCCACTCCATATGAGTTATGAACAGGTAGAAAACCGGACTTAAGTTTTCTTAAGCCATGGGGTTGTGCTACCTATACACATGAGTCCTCTCACAAGTTTGGGAAATTGGGTCCTAGAGGAAAGAAGAGTATTTTCATAAGATACTCGGAACACTCGAAAGGGTATGTGTTTATAGGTGAGCAAGAAAGTGGGAGTATAATTGAATTTGAATCACGAGATGTCACATTCTTAGAGGATGAATTTCCTAAGAATGGCGAAATAGGGGAAGATTACTCCCTATTTGAAACCTTGGATCAAGATAATGATATTAGTGGAGTTCATCCAAGTGGGAGTAATATGAGAAGTGATGAATTGAATTCAACTCATTCTCAATTACACCCACATGATGAGATGACATCATCATTATCTAATCCAAGTGGGAGCATAATGGGGAATGATGTGCAAAGTGTACAATCTCCCATACGGCGAACAAGTCGCCAAAGTATTCCCCGTCGACGTTTTAACATTGAAGGGGAAACTTTTATGGTTGCACCACAAGATAAGGATGAGCCAAGAAATATTAATGAGACTCTGAATTGCCCTAGTAAGGAAAAATGGATTCATGCAATGGAAGAGGAAATGGAGTCAATGAAATCAAACCAAGTCTGGGAACTAGTTGATCTTCCAAAAGGACGCAGAGCTATTGGGAACAAGTGGGTTCTCAAAATAAAGCGAAAGGCTGATGGCTCGATAGAAAGGCATAAGTCTCGCCTTGTGGCGAAGGGGTATAATCAACAGGAAGGAATTGATTATGAAGATACATTTTCTCCTATAGTGAGATTTACCTCGATTCGCATTATTCTGGCAATAGTAGCTAGTATAGATCTTGAGTTACATCAGATGGATGTAAAGACTGCTTTCCTCAATGGAAAATTAGAGGAAGAAATATATATGGAACAACCTGCTAGTTTCATAGTGAAAGGTCAAGAGGAAAAGGTATGTCGACTTTTGAGATCGATATACGGCCTTAAGCAGTCATCGAGACAATGGTATATACGTTTTCATAATGCTATAATGGCATATGATTTTACAATGATTGATGAGGATCATTGTGTATATATCAAAAGATCCAAGGATCAATTTGTGATCATATCATTATATATTGATGATATACTAATTGCCATAAGCAATATGGAGTTTGTTAATACTGTCAAGAGTTGGTTGTCTTCCAACTTTGAGATGAAGGATATGGGTGAGGCTGCATACATTCTTGGAGTTAAGATTTCAAGAGATCGTTTGAAGAGATCGTTGTCTCTTTTGCAAGAAACATATATAAATAAGGTTCTTGAACGATTTCGTATGCAAGATTGTAAACCCATAGACACTCCTATTGCAAAAGGTGAAGGATTGAGCCATAGACTGTGTCCAAAGACTCCACAAGAGAAGAAACAAATGAAACATGTTCCTTATGCTAGTGCTATTGGGAGCTTGATGTACGCTATGATGTGTACATGACCCGACATATGTTTTGCAGTTGGAATGGTGAGTAGATACCAATCCAATCAAGGTCCAGCACATTGGAAAGCCGTTAAGAGAATATTGAGGTATCTGAAGGGAACTGCTGATTACAAGTTGAATTACCAAGGAAAGGATCTGCGACTTGAAGGCTATTCGATGCTGATTGGGGAGGAGATTTAGATGAAAGAAAATCTACCTCGGGATTTGCTTTCTTCTACTGAACAATGGCGCCATATCATGGAGTAGTAAGAAGCAAACGTGTATAGCCTTGTCCACGATGGAAGCTAAGTTCGTGGCATTATCAGCAGCGGTACAAGAAGGAGTTTGGCTTAAGAGATTTTTGGATCATTTAGGTGTTATTGAGAAAACTGCAAATCCATTATCGGTTAACTGTGATAGCCAAGTAGCTATAGCGTACACCAAAGATCCAAAATATCATGGCAAGACCAAACATATAGATACCAAGTATAACTTTGTCAAAGATATGGTTGCACGAAAGGATGTGAACTTACAAGTACATATCTACGCATAGAATGGTAGCAGATCCTATGACAAAGCCAATACCTAGAGATGTGTTTTGTGGTCATGTAAAATCTCTAGGATTGCGTAGAGTCTGATGTACTGGATTGTAATTTCCATGAGTTGTTCACATTTATGAACTAGTGTTGTTTCATTATTAATGCCTATGAATCTTTGTTTGATCTTTATGCATCTTAATGCTCAGTGCATTATTTTTTAAGTTGAGAAAGTATGTCGGACAGATATAAGATTAGCCCACTCACACGGGTAATCGCCTCTATTTACTGTGTGATAAATAAAGATGAGACTATTTTTAAGCTTATTATCTAGGTGATAATCGAGAGCTCAAGCTTAAAATACGTATGTCGCCTTAACTAAGTGTTAAGATGAGGACATAATATTTACTATGTCCGAAAGTAAAATACCCCACATATTTTACTTTATCTGTCTATGATGCCAGATGTGAGTTCTGATGAATTTTGTGAATGAGTAGATACGTGAACTCAAGTTAGACATTGGGTATGTCTGAACTATCATCTGTATGATATTGAAAAGTGTAGACATACGCTCCATGGGAAAGGAGTTAATACCGTAATACGTATTTCATACTACGTATGCATGAGTCGACCAATAAGAGTGGCAAAAGTTTGATCTCAACTTTTATGCCGTGTGAGACTTTTGAGGAAATGAGTTCCTCAATTTTAGTGCTCTCGTGACTTTTACTTATTCTCAAGATTTCTATTTAGTGTTGCTATCTTAGGATGTTGCCAATGGTCATGAGTTGATTCGATCTAATGGGACATTTCTAAAAAAGCAAGCTGAATTGAAATTGAGAGTTTGAAGGAAAGAGGAAGATCGAATTTGGAGAATCACATTGCAGTTTTGTGTTCACTGGTCGACCAATTATGACTGTCTTTGTGATAATTATAATTGTGAATACAATATATATATCATTGTTTAAAAGAGATCAAAAGAGATATAAATGTGATCGATCGATCGATCTAGGGTACTGCATACTAAATCTACTCAGAGTGTGATGCCCATTATGAGTTGCTATATATTCCTAACAGATGTATAGCAACGAGCTCTCAAAGTATGCTGGTCGCACGGATTATTCACCGGTATGAATGTTGTAGAGAGGTAAAGAGAATCTTGTTCAGCCCACCATGTGCGAGTGGGAGATGGGCTTAAGGCCCGTCCGCCCATGTTGGGCCTGAAAGCCCGGCCCACAAAATTAGGGCCCATGGATGGAGGGATACGATGAAGGGGCACCTTTATAATTTTGGAGGGGACGTATATAAGGGAGGAGAGAGAGGGAGGACGCACCTTTGGCGCATAACGTACGTACGTCCCTCTCCCTCTCTCTCTCTCTCCCAAAAGAAAAACAGTAAGGCACAAGGCGACGTTTTTCTTCCCTTCAAGGCGAATTAGCGTCATCGGATCGAACATGGCCAAATTCTCTTCCTCTTATCGGCGTCGGTGTTTAATCTGTGGCTAACAAGGTACGCTCGAATCCGTGGTGTGCTTTAGGATCGGTGATACGTGATTTTCCCGGGCTTGTCTTCCGCATTCGTTTTAAGGGTTCGATTTAGTGTCAAATCCGTTTTTTGGGAATCCGTTAATCCCAACAACAGACAAACTTGTCATTAGCACCTTTACCATTGACGTTTATTAATCATACCAGAGGCTGAAATCTTTTAGAAAATAAGCACGAAACTCTTGCCGTTTCCCTTCTTTTCAAAAGCCACTTTTTCACGTATAATCGCAAGATTCGTTATACCGTAGGAGTTTATATGGGAAATCCAATCTACCATATCCTAATATAATCGCGATCCTAACTAAATCATTGATGCAAAGACCATCGATGATCCTTTTTCGCATTTTACATACCAATATTTTTAAACCTTAATTATAGTGCTATAAAGCATACGACAAACGTGGAAATAATAACAATCTGACAAACTTTATTCGTGATACTCATGGGTACTCCCTATGACGCTAATCCTGCCTCTATTATTCTGTCTAATCCTAATTAATATTGCATAAAGTGATATCATTTTCTTCATTCATTTGCTCTTCCTATATATCGTAGCGACCTCGTTTTTCAGGCGCCCACATGCATGGACACGTGTGGAGGCTAATGACTTGACTAAGTGTTTAGGCTTAGCTTGGGCTTTCCCAAACTCATCAATTCACGACTTATGGTATGAGTCTTTTAACTCGAGCGTCAATTTCAAATAAGAGTCATCACTAGTCGATTTGGAGTAGGTTAATTAGAAACTCAAGTGAAATATTGGGAGAAATACTTCACTCCTACGCAACCAAAGAAACTAGGCTTTGAGACTTTTTTTTTTTTTTTGGTAAGAGGTAAAAATATATTGAACTTTGGACAAATATACAAAAACCGGTGCCAAAACTTACACTCTAGCTGCGACAATAGGAAGAGTGTAAGGGAGCCGAAGAAAAGCCAAAGGAAACAACAAACACAGCAGCATAGCCCAAGGCTGGCAAACAAGCAACACTACGAACAACTCAAGAAACCTCGACTAGCAATAAGAAAGACGAAGAACGTAGAGAGTAAGTAGTGACGGGCAAAAGCAGGACAATACAAAAAACACACACCGCCTAAGGAGGAGAGGACGACTGCTGAAAGACCAAAGGGCCGAAACCCCAATTCCTCTGAAGTCTCTTGTTTCTAGGATTACTCGGGACATTCTTGACAACCTTGATAAGGTGGTTCTTCAGGGCCGAGACCACCAAGGTTTCACCACGAAATATGATGCTATTCCTCTTCTTCCAAATGAGGTGGCACATGGCGCCAAATGAGAACCGCGCAATACTATGGAAGAAATCATTACCCATTAAGAACTTCAATGCCCATGAGAGATTGTCCTTCTAAGATCTATTCCTCCAAAGAAGGTTGCACTTGGACGCCCAGAAGAAGTCAAGCGTCGCCGAGGTTTCACAATCAAAAAATAAATGGTCAATAGAATCCAGGACAGTATTGCATAAAGCACAAACTGAGTAGACTCGGAGACTTGATTACACTAATTAATCACTAATACCCTTTCGGTATCTAATCTTGTTTAAACATCAAATAAATCATTTATGCAGCATTTTATACCAATCACGAACTCTAGAATTTAATGCCTAATTAAACCGAGGAAATATAAATACATGCATCATAAAAGCACAATTGGATAAGTCAATATTTGCTTTCAAGAAAGTTAAACATTATTTTTTTTTCCCGAGGATTTTCCATGTATTTACAAAGAAAGCTAATCAAAAACTATTTTTTGGGCTTTTTCTGATTTTTAGAAAATATAAAATATTTTTCGGATTTTCTGATTTTTTCTGGAAATATAAATCATTTTTATTTTTTCTGATTATTGATTTTTTATTATTAAAATGATAATATATTATTATAAAAACGACCCAGGTCGGATTCCCGGTTGAGACCGACCCGGATCGCCGACCACCGGCCCGGATGGGCCTGAGTTGTGGGCCTGACCCAGAGCTTCCCTTTTACTCTTTAAAAAAACTCCAAGCCCATTTTAAACAAAGCTGGGCTCACTTTTAATTAAAAGATGTCCGGCCCAAGTTTTAAGTCAATCCAAACCCGGCGAAGTAGCAACCAGCGGTGTCCAGCGGTGAGGAGCGGCAGCTCGGCTCGAACGGCGAGGGAAACGCCAGGCTCGGGTGCGGCGACGTAGGCGCAGCGACCGTCGGCGACGGTGCGACTTGATTAGGGCACAGCAGGCGACCGCGTCGGGCGACAACGATGCGGCGGAGGTCTCGTGCAGCGAGGGCCTCCGCGGCTTGGCCGAGAGAGAACTCTCTCTTTTTCTCAGATCTCGCTCTCTCGGCCATGATTTCTTCCTCCTTCACCCTCAAATCTCACTCGCTCATAGATCTCTCTCGCTCAGCCCCTCCCCAAATCTCAGATCTCTCGCCCTTAGATCTCCGGTTTCCTCGCTCTCAGGCCTCCCCTGACGTCTCTCGGGGGAAGTCCTCTGAGCTTGCTGCCTTCGATCTCTCTCGGTATGTGTCCTTTGCGCCCCCGCCGACGCCCTATTTATAGGCGAGGAGGCCGGTCGGCGGAGGTGCTCGGGCCACCCGTCCTTGGCGCGTCGACCGGCCTTGGAGCGGCCGAACCGGCGTCCCCTCAGCCGCCCATCTGTTCTGCTTTGCTCCTTACCTCAGCAGCATTGAAGACACGTCCCATCTGTCGTTGATCTACGGTGCTCTGCTCCGGTAGGGTGTCCTGCGCGCGTGAGTTGCAGGGAAGAGGATGGAAGGAGGACGAAGGAGAAGAGAGAGGCCGGGCTAAGCCTTGGGCCCGCGTGGGGAGGGGGGAAAGAAAGGGCTGGGCGTGAAAGCCCAGCCTCCGTGGGACAGTCCGATATAATGTAATTAATTTATCCGATATAATGTAAGGAAAAGGAAAATAAAAATAGAAAATAAAACCTAATGGATGCAAATAAAAATTACGACCTAAGTGATGCGAAAATCATTTTTGTTAGGGCCAAATTGGTCCCTAATTTTCTTAAACGATTTAATCTTAAATACTTAGTCAAAATTTAAGTGTCAACATATATATAGGAGACCAAGTCCGTCTTAAGTGCCACACGGTAGCCATCAACTTTCTTCATCTTCTCTTCCTTTCCCTCCACATATTCATTTATTCCTTTCCTCTCCCTCTTCCCCCTCTCCAAAAATGGCAGAGATTTTCTACTTGTTTCGCAATTCATGGTGATGTTCATCATAACCCGACTGCTCTCGGTGGTCAGCAAGGCCAAGCCCTAGCTCATTCTCTACCCGATAAGCCCACTGAGAAGCTCTGCACCAACCCCGAGTCAATAAGCGCGGCCTCGATGGACTTTGGCAACATCGTCCGGGAAACCCCATTGGTTGTGCTCCACCCGTTGTGCCCCAAGGACATTGCGGCCCTTGTGAGACTCGACCTTGGCGGATATGGGGGGGGTTGAGCCTCGTGTTGCTTAGCTTGCCCAACGTGAGGCTACCCTCGTCGGTGGCCAGTGAGGCTCGCTAGAGGCTAGCGACTAGCTGGAGAAAAAGGAGGGGAAAAAAAGGGGGGAAGGGGGGAAAAGAAAACAAAATTAATAATTAATAATTAATAATTAATTTAAAAAATATTAAAATATTATTAAAAGTTATCTACGTCGCACTGGCTATATCACGTTAGCCAACCGACGTCCACGTCAGTAATATCCGATCAAAATTAACCGGAAGAACTGAATTAGCACTTGATCAACCAAATGAAAACTTTAAGACTAAATTGGCACTAGTAAAAGGTTTAGAACTAAAATGGCAACAAATCAAAAGGTTTAAGATTGAATTCGCACTAATAAAATATTTAAACTAAATTGGCACAAATATAAAAGGTATAAGGCTCTTCTGACATTTTTCCCTTAATTGTTGGAATAGTTGGTATTTTGGAAAAGAGTTTATAATTTCACATAACAATAAATTAATTCAACTCTTTGGAAACGTCCACGAATAAATATTCACAAACTATTGTGAGGTTGATGCTTTTCACACAATCAAATAAAAATTGGGCACATAATAATCGGTAATTTTATACAAGAGCCAATGAATTTAACACTATGGTACCCCTAAAATCCACACACACACACACACACAAAAAGCCTTGGTAGATTATTGAAATAGTTTGTTATACTTGGTAATATTGAATTTGATTACTCACTCGAACTCATTGATAATCTTCACAACCACATGGAAAATGATGGGAATAGTTTTCAAAACAACCGAAATACAAGGTGGTAAGTGAATTGAACTCAGCGTTTGTATCATCAAAATTAGTTAGAAACTCAATCGGATATAAATCGCTCAAACACCCGAATTACAGTTGGAAATTTTGTGTAAAAATTTAGTGACTTTGGCACGCCAGTAAACTTCAAAAGTAAATGTTAGAAAACTATGACAATAATTGGCAATTTCGAAATAATCATATAAATGTCGGCAAGTTACTGAAATGATAATTGCTAGAGTAGAATTAATTGATAACTAAATGGGAGAAAAATCGGTTAATTATTCATTAAAAAGTCGGTAACGTTAATGCGTGGGAAAGCTATGAAAATAAAATTTGGTAATTTTTGAAGCAGTTGGTAAAATTCAAAGTGCAAATAAAATACCCATCAATAACAAAAAACGAGTTACAAACTAAACAAGTTACCGGCACAAAATTGTGTGTTCCATATTTTATAGAAAAAGTGTAAAAAAAAGAGTCATAAACCTATCATATTGTTGCTAATTTAGTCTTAAATCTTTTGGCCTACCACCAATTTAATTCCAAACCTTTTAACATGGCTATAATTCATTCATTCCGACTAATTTTTGCCAAATATTGCTAATGTGGACGCTAATCAGCCACTAACGTGCACAACTTTCTATAAAATATATTAATATTTTTCGAATTATTTTTCTCTTCCTCTTCCTCCGGCTAGTCACCAAACCTCAGCAACTGGCAGGAAAAGAGAAAGAAAAAAATTAAAATATTAAAATAAAATATAAAATATTAAAATATTATTAAATGTTGTCCATGTTAACGCTAGTTATACCAAGTAAGTCGACCGACATCCATGTCAGCAATATTTAGTCTAAATTAGCCAGAATGACTAAATTGGCACTATAACAAAAAATTTAGAACTAAATTGACATCAATAAAAGATTTATAACTTTTCTGACACTTTAAACTAGAGATGTACCATGATTGAGCAATGTATCGAATCTAAAAACTAAACCATGCAAGTAATATATTTCAAAAAATCATAGTCGAATCTCAGTAACGAGATGACAGGAGCACTTAAAGTTTGTCTTCTCCGAAATCGACGGACAGGCGCAATTGGCAGCTAGAAAAGACCGATGAAGAAAGTATGCCATTTTCTCTTTTCTGCCTAGACAACGAAGAAGCATGCATCAAACTTTAAAATCGTGGTGCGCATGGGGAAGGTGGAAGCTGCTTCTGTTTGCCACTTATTAATTATATAATTTGAACTAAGAATTGCTGGAGCATTCAGGTCTGCTCGTATCAGATGTTTAGACCAAAAGATATCCACAATCAATGCATGAAAGCAGAGCATAGGACCGACGTGCCAAATATATAAATGAGTCACTTTGTGGAAACGAAAAACTTTCGATTTTTCTAATGTCCCAATGAGTCACTTCCCACGAAGTTTCTGCAGTAGTTTATTTT
This sequence comes from Eucalyptus virginea, assembly GCA_014182375.1. Classification (NCBI taxonomy): domain Eukaryota; kingdom Viridiplantae; phylum Streptophyta; class Magnoliopsida; order Myrtales; family Myrtaceae; genus Eucalyptus; species Eucalyptus virginea. The sequence continues at coordinate 28,123,702 of CM024523.1, read as the reverse complement.
TTTGGTTACGCAGATGTATGCCCGAAAAAATCTGTTGATTTCTAGGGTTCTTCAGTGAAACACGCCTGAAGGACGAACGTGGTGGAGAAGACGGCAAGTGATGAGAAGTTGAACGGACGACAAAGAGTTTGATGGACGAAAGAAGCTTGAATTAAATGGACAAGAACTAGGAATTGTCAGTATATGTAGGAGTTCAAACGCTAGCAATTGTTCAATCTGCTGTTAAGGATAATCATCGTCATATTGCAGTTGAAATGGTGCAATAATTTGGTTCGTATTTCGATATGCATCAGTGGGAGATCAACGTGGCATTGTTTGCAGCCTAAATGCCCAAAAAGTCATAAACTTATTATATTTTTGTCAATTCAAGTATATACATTTTTTATTATGCTAATTGAGTCATAAACATTTTCACGTTTTACAAATTAAGTCCATCCGATCAATTTTTTTCCAAAAATTACTGATGTGGATGACTGTTATCCCACAAACTAGCATTAATGTAGATAAATATTAATAATATTTTAATAATTTTTTGAATTGTTTATTCATTTTTCTTGTTTTCTTTACTTTTATTTTCCTTCCCTTCTTCCTTCATCCAGTAACCAAGGTCAACCTTGTGGGCCTCTGGAAAAACTCGCCCCCACTGGCCATGGGTGAGCTTGCCCTCAACAAGTTCCAACCTCACCCAACCATGGTGAGGTTGACCTTGCAAACACCCCTAGTGACCCTAGTGAGGCTCAATCGTCCCTAGGGGCAAGGTCGACGATGGCAAGGTTAACCTTCTCTAGTGGCCAGTCCCCTGAGACCCAATAGTTGGCTAGAGGAAGAAGGAAATAAAAAATACAAAAAAATTCAAAAAAAAAAAAATTAAAAATTCAGAAAAATTTAAATAACATATAAAAATTACCCATGTCAACATTGAACGTGCCATGTAGGACAATAGGTGATGACTAGACCACCAAATCAGTGGTTTCCGGCCAAAATTGACCATCAATTGGCAAATCTTTAAAATATTTATAAATAAATTGGTAAATCATCAAAATGTTTAGGATTAAATTAGTACAATTAGAAAGTTTATAACACCGCACAATATGTTCAGAATTTTTTGGACAATTTTCCTAGAGTTTGCATCAAGTGATCCAATATGCTATTTCAATTCGAGAGGATTAGCCCCATGTATTTTTATATATCGGTGAAATAACCTATTTACCGATATATATACACACACATTTATGACGTAATTTTCCTTGGAGTGCATTTGGCTTCGTGAAAACCCAGTTACGTCATCCCGGGGTCTTAAGCCAGCAAAGCATGACGAAGGAGCATTCATATGAGTGGCTCGAACACAAGCATCGCATCTTCCAAGAATCTCATGGCCACGAAATAAAGGTAACCCACCATTGTAATCTTTGCGAAAAGACAAGTGCCGCCTTCTTTTGTAGTATAGAAACCCACTTATCATTCAATTAATATCAGTTAAATTTGGGTTTAAATCCTAGCTAGCTTAGCATTAAGGAGCGATTGTGCCCACATGTTGCGCTAAGCGGAAACAATAATGATGCTCAAAATATTCACTAAAAGGTAAAGATACAAAAAGGTATTCACAGTTCGTAAGAGATGATGTAGGGAGAGCAGAAAACTTTAGCCCTTTTTTAGTTTTTGCTAGGGTTCCCCACCAAGTTCGTGGATGGATGTTAAGAGTGGCTTCCAGCTTTTGATTCACTCTGGTTTTTGAGATGTCATTGTTGTTTCATATTAATGTTTCGCTGGAAATCGGCGAGTTTCTTTAGAAAAATAGATGCGAAATTTTCAAATACTTTTACATACTAAATCTAACACGGGCTTTTATTAAGGGAATATGCAAAGGAAAGGAGATGATATTGACGCAAATACAGCAGGAATTATGCAAGCCATCTTATTATGAAAGATTTGAAGGAACCAAAATCAGGTCTGGCTTCAAACCTCATTAAGAAGGTTCAACCTAAAGCTTAAGATAAATGAAGAGACTGGTTTTTCACGATTTTGGAGCTTACCAACTTATAACGAACGATAGAGAGGGCCCGGGTTCTTCTATAAAGATCGAGAAAGAGTGGCGTAGCTAGAGGCTCCTCAGCCGTTGAAACAGGAAAACGGATCCTCCAAAAAGGGAATCGTTAAAGATGCTATTTTGAATACAGTTACTTAAATCTCTTTGGATGAATATATAATTTAAATAATCAATGGCCTATTTGCAAGTCTTGTTTTCAGCGAATAATCCCAGACTCTAATCTCACCTCCTTTAGAGGCAAATAGGTAAGTGTACTTAGAAAAGGATCAACTAGATCTAACTTCTTTGATGATCAATCAACAAGAGAGTAAACTATATGGAAAAGGTATAGAAGAAACTAACACGAGTCTCCTCAATATTTATGGTCGTTTCCCTTTTGAGAACATACTTCATGTTTGTATTCTTATACAGAGACATAATTCGAATGTAAATGCTCGTTAATTTCTTCCATAATAACCGGAAATCTATGCTGTAAATACCACCGCGCTACACAAACTACGTATGATCTCTTACATGCGAACCAGAACGAAGGAAGTCAGTCACCGATTGATGAATTAATTGGAATATAGATTATATATTAACCCAGCTTTCACATTGAATTAAAAACCCTAGTTCAAAAGTTTGGGCTAGATACAGTGCAACTGATGAAATCAACTATACCAATATAACATAAAAAAGAAGATCAGCAGTCGCATGTATAAAGTGTTATGCCGCCGTGTTAATAGCAGGCCCTCTCACTTGTCTGAAGATCCTGTCATTTGTCTGAAGATCCTGGACAGCACCAGGTTGCAAGGTATAAGTCCCCCATGGAGAATTAGAGAGATTTGAATAATCGGAAATAAACCATCATAGCATGAACAATCCATATATATCTACTAGTTACAATCATCGACACGAGGAGAGTTAACTCCCAGAAATTACACACATCTAAATTTTACACTTCTAATCAAATCAAACTGATACTGCTAAATATGTACGCAACTGCAGTTCCTAAACAAGGAAATCTAGATATCCTTCATGTACAGTACTATGTACAAATAACTCAACTCGCTTTCTCGTAAAGTTGGGGTGTATCCACCTGCAACTTCGTTTTGGCCAGTTGCCAACTTTTAAGAGGTGATCGGTCGCGATCCGAGTGCCTTAAAACCGAGCCAAGTGCCTGAGAGTACCCAAATCCTTGGAATGATATGGACAACAGACACAGACGGATCAAACTTCACCCCATCAACTGATGAATCTTTTGGATGAGGACGCTGCTAGATGCATCGTATGCGTCATGCACATGAGCTAAGTTGCTTCGGATGCTCGAGCGAACTCGATGCATCCTTAGAAATGCTGGTTTTCTAATCAGTGAAGGATAAGGATCGTTTATGCAGAATTTTCTTTATACTGACGCAGTATGCATGCGCTCTACTTTTTTTCTTTTTCTCTTTTCTTCTGGTGATTTTTAGTTTTTTCCACGGGCAGAGTTCGCTCATGCTAAATATAGCCAAAGAAGCCAATGTCGCAAAGCTCGGACGGAGTGATCAACGCCCAGTCCTGGCCCTCCGAGGACGGGGACCTGAAGATCATGTCGTGGCATGAGATGGTCATATCAAACGCACTAATCCACCACTCGCCCAACCCTATTCTCCTGCCGACCTCCAGGTCGACGTCGACGCTCACCTCGCCGCTCGAGACGCTCGAGTCCAAAGTCACGGCTTGCCAACTGTTTCTACTGTTCGACACGTTCGACTCGAACACGGCGGTAACCGTCACTTCCTCCCTCTTTCCCAGCACGAACGGATCCAATGAAGCGTCTGACAAGCGCTTGCCGCCGTACTTGAGCGTGGCCCTCAAGCGTGTGTAATTCACTCGGAAGTAGCTGCTCGGGTTCCCGACCGTGATGCGAACGTCGCAGCGCACGGAGATGGCGGAGGTGGAGACGTTGAAGGAGCCAGAGGAGGAGGCCGGTTCGACCCGGAAGTCAGGGATCACGAGAGTGGGTATGACCAAGAAGAGAGTGCAGACGAAGACCGTGACGGCGATGATCGAAAATTTGAAGCATGGGTATATGTACTTCTCGCACACCGGCGAGGGCGGCGGCTGTGGGGGTTGGCCGGCTGTGACGGCAGCGGCAGCGGGGATGGAGATCGGGTATTCTTGGTTCGAGTGGGCCAGGACGACGGCCGAGTTGGCTCTGCTGTGTTCCACATCCATCGAACCAAACCTTTCCATAGCAGAGATTTTCAGATACGAGGTAATGGGAGACCGGTGTTGTCGAGTGGCGCACGTATATATAGACCGAAAGGGGATCTCTCCATGCCGGGTACTGAATCTACAAGCTTTTGTTCGAGTTCCACGACGAAGGATGCTGACTAGGCACCAGCTTCGGACACTGGCACTAACGCAACAGGAGGAAATCAAATAAAATGTCTAGTGGAAATTACAAAAATGGCCCCTACAATGCTCCTGCTCGATTTGGGTCCCTTCTACTATAATTTTTGTTACACGTGTGTTCCCTGCACTAATCTTTACTCTTGATTTTCGGATGAATTTCGTATTTTTCCCATCCAGATGTGAACAGAAAATGCCGATTAAGTGCTCAAGACTAATGTGCGACCGCTACATGTTATGATTAGTGCAAAAATGGCTACCACTTGAGCAAGAATCCAGCCTATGTGGACCGGCAAATCTAAAATCGTGCTTCCCAAAATGATAATTTCGTAAGAAATGGGCAATAACCATGATAATTTGCCACTGGCGGGCAAAAATATAAGGTCATTAGATACCTACGGAAAGCCTGGCCAAGTCAGCAGTTGTAAGTTTCCCTACATGTGGTCCATTCGTAGTAAATGATTAGAATTTGTGTGAATTTAGCAAATTGTTTGAGGAGGAAAATACTTGGAAATCAGGATCTAAAATCAGGTTTCGAACTGAATGCGTCACAAAATAAAGTTCAGGGACTGAAATTAAACACAAGGACAATAGTATAGGAACCATGTCTGTAATTTCTCCTGGATTATTTTTATTTTGTATTCCACATAAGTGTCAGTGTCGTGCGTGTATCCCCATCACTTAGCCAGCATATTCGATCGATATATAAACGGAAATATGAAATTCGTCCTAAAATTGTGATTAGAGATTAATTTAGGGACTAAACCGGTCATGAGATGAAGCAGGAGATCGATTTACATGGTCGCGAATCACTGAATGCACGACCACGCTGATGTCGGTCCTACAAAAATTGTGGGTTTCCATCTTTTCTAGCTTTATCGAGCTTAGACCGAAGTAACCAGACACAAGAACATCAGCTCTCATACTCTCCTTGCACGATTATTTCGAAAAATGTCACCTTTGCTCGTCCCGTGTGGACGCATCTGCTCGTGATAAGAAGACTGATATTTGACTAGTACCAAAAAGAAACCACGATGACCATCTTTAGTGGGTCGTCGTTCTCGAACAACGATAATAAAATTATTTTAAAAAATTGCCCTTTGCCATGTCATGATCATAGAGAAAAGTATCAAAAAAGTCCTAAATCTATTGCATTGGTACTAATTCAATCCTAAACTTTTCAATTGGATAAATTCAGTCCTAAACATTTTAATATTAGTACTAATTCAGTCCATCCAAGCAATTTTGGCCGGCCGACGTTGACGTGGACATTGGCCGATGACAAAACGCTGACGTGATAATTTTTATGATTTTTTTTTCAAATTTTTTATTAATTTTTATTAATTTTTTTCTTTTCGTCTTCTTCCCGATGGTGGCCGGCAAGCCTCCGGTGAGGCTCACCGGACACCGAGCGAGGGCCGCAAAGCCCTTGCCCGCCGTGGGCGAGAGTTGCAACCCTTGCTCTCCGGGCCGCCGGTGAGGCGGCCCGGCGAATCCGGCCGCCGCCTCGCCCGTGGCTGACGAGGCCATGGCGGCCATCACCAAGGCGGAGGCGAGGACCGTGAAGCCCTCCCAGCCACCGGCGAGGGTCGCGGCCCTTGCTCGGCCTCGCCCAAGGCCGCCTTGCCCGCGGCTTAACCCGGATCGAGCGAGGCCAACCTTCGCCATCGGAGCGGTTGGTGGGATTGCTCGTAGATTTCTACTCATGGAAGGAGAAGAAGAGCAAAAGTCGGCGGCGACGAAGTAGAGGAAATCGAGGTCGGGAGCTAGGCTAAGCCGCGGGCGAGGTGGCCCTAGGCGAGGCCGAGCGAGGGCTGTGACCCTCGCTAGCGTCTGGTGAGGGCTTCGCGGCCCTCACCTCGCCCTAGCGATGGTCGCCATGGCCTTGTCGGCAGCCTTGGGAGGCCAAGCGAGGGCGCGACCCTCGCCAGCCAACAGGCGAGAGCTTCTTGGCCACCACCAGGAAGAAGCAAAAAGAAAAGGAAAAAGAAAAAAATTAATAAAAATTAATTAAAAAATTCAGAAAAAATAAAATAAAAATTATAAAAATCGCCACATCAAGTGCGGTCATTGGCCGACGTTCATGTCAAGATCGGCCGAAGTAGAATGAACTGAATTAATCTAACTGATAAATTTATGACTTTTTTGGTACTTTTCCCCGTGATCATGAGCCAAACCAAAAGGGTTGTTTGACAGTTGACTCACGGTCGCCCCTTCCATAAAAAAGCGACGTGTGCTCGAACACGAATATTCGACCCCCGCAATGTTGTTCGGCAAAATGCATCTGAAGTCGTGTTGGACTTTGACCGAGTGAAAAGAGGGATCAGAAGTGGATAGTCTATCGTCGAGCCGTAGTTCTCGATGGGCAGACGCACTTCGCGAGTTTCGTTTTACATCCAATCAGAGCACTCCCTCCGGAGGATTTCAACCGAGGGAACTGGTTACAAGTATTCAAAGTCAGCGACAATTGAGAAAAGAAAATTTATTTCGTGGAGAAATTTTCAAGACCAAACATCATGCGGGACAAGAGCTTGAATAAATCAAGTGCAGTTGAAATCCCCGTCATGTTGAGGTCCGATTTTATTTTATTGTCCCACTTCCCGGAACACTTTATGTTTCATTCGAAGCAAAATATCGTCGCGTGAGCTTAAAGAGAACAGCAACTGGCGACGTCGCAATCGCCTTACCTGTCGCGCATTGATGCTCCAAACGAGCTGTCAAAACAAGTTTTGCACCTTTTCTTACGAATAGAGGACGAGCAACTAAGGAGAGCCATTGAGTAATTAATGAAAACAAAGTAAAGAAATGCGTAAAAATCCAACTGCGGATTCATTTTGACCAAGAAAGAAGCAGCACATTCCACGAAGGGCTCGAAGGACGCGCACATTTTTTAGGTAAAGCCCACTTCCGAGTCTCTTTCTCAAGGATCTGCAAGATTGGCTCCTAAGCAGCTTTTGAAGTCCTCGGACTTTGTCCGTCTGTCTCTCGGTGGTTCGCGCAACAAGAATCATCCCTAGCCACATTCATTTGGAAATGATAAATAAACAAACTTGCCTCTGCATGCTCGAGACCTGATGGCCGTGGCCCAGCAAGAATCGACTTTGTTGATGTTTTCTTTTGTCGGCTCTTGCAGAACATCCCCCCAAGATTGTCTTGGAATTCCGAGGTCATTATAATAAGGGAAAGACAGAAGACGCGTACTGTGGTTGACCCTCAGTGCGACAATCATGTGTTGGGGTCAAATGCTGCAAATCGGCGCTTCAAATCCTCTGCCAGCTTGATCTCTTCTTCTTTGCTTAGTGCTCAATTCCTCCAATCAGCCTTATCTGCCACGTTCAACAAACCTGCCACCACCTGCATAGTTTCGCAGGCATCATGTTACGTGCTTAGACTACAGTCCACTAAATTTAAACTTCAATAGTTGTCCAAGCCTTCAAGTTGAAATAGACATTATTGAAGACCACTTTGTCCAAATTATTGACATCCGTCACCGACCATATGTAAGGACAGAATTAATACCATCTTCCATAACTGAAAAACCAAACTAAACTCAGAAGCAATAACTTAAGCCTAGATGAAAACCAGTCGAAGCAAATAGACCATGAACGCCAGATAGATTACCTCACGTCCAAATTGAGCAGGAAAGTTCTCGTTGTCCTCCACTATATGTGATAGTACAGTTCCTTCAAGTAATTCCCACATAAAAGAGACTAGATTTACCATCAAACTCCATTCTCAACATTTTTCTACCATCAGTGCCTAAATCAAGAGAAGGACAATATGAACACGATATATGCAGTTGAATCAACAGACAAAACAGTTTGTGTTCATTCAAAGAAAACCAGAACATTCTCATGAACCATCAATGCCTCGGCCACTCCCAGCATAGGTGACAAAAATCTCACACACAAGGCAGATCAATAAGTCAATACCAGAGCATTAATTTCTCATGCTGGGAGCTATATGGCACCAAGACACTGACAAGCAACTGTAAACTTACAATTGTCCACTGTAGCCAATGACTCTATGCAGTAAAACATAAATAAGGATTTCTTCTAGTGACTACTAGAGCAAAGGGAACATAAATTTGTTGTCTGTAAGCCCAAAAAGTGCATTATGGTATGTTCTCAAGGATTAAGGACCATAGTCACTGAATTTTCTAGTCCTATTATGGAACTCCAAAAAAAAGGAGAGATGACAAATTTAACTTACTCAAGGAGTTAAATTTAAATCCCAACTTCTCCGCAGCCAAACTAAATATGCTCTGAAGAGCAGCTGCTCTAGATGATGGAACAGGAATAGCCTGCAGGCAATGCAACCAACTATTGAGAATAAGAAAGTGACTGGCTGGCATTTAGAGAGATAAAATGACAAGATGGATGAAGAAGATAAAGTAATACCATGAGCAACATGTTATAAATTTTCTTTGCACTATGAAAATACCCGAAGATTAGCATGAGTCCCACGATTGGAAACCCACTCAAAGAAAACAACTTCCTTTCGTTGGTTCTTGTGATACAACTTCAGGCAGTTCTGGAATCTGTTAAGCTCTGTTTCATTTTCTGGAGGCAAAGAAAGAGTATTTGGTAGATGCTCGATAGGTATTATCAGCATGTGATCTTCAACTAATGGTCCCTTGGGCAGCGCACAGTAGTATCTTTCTCCTACACTGATGATCAGATGAGACTCCACATTGGGGCTCGATAAACAAAACCAGCATTCTTTTGACCTGAATTTCAATTACAAACTGTGCTTAAAATGGATTCATAAGCAGTGATCGAAAATTTCATTCCACTAGAACCAATGTAAATTATTAGCAAAAAAAACAAAAGGTGCCCCATTGAGGAAACTGACTTATTAACACTAGCACCTCTAGACCTATTTCCATTTCGAGAACCACTTTCCTCTTCCTCCTGCAAACTGTGCTTAAAGTTGCAGTCAGGACCCCTTTCACATTGCCCTTTGTTAAGAAAATCGAAACAAACCCCTCTTCGGTATTGCTCCCTTGCATCTAAATCATGTTGGAAGTTGCAGTTTTCACCTCGTGGACAAGACCCAGAAGACAAATACTTAAAGCATAGCTTATCACCATCACCAACTGCATGCTTCTGACGTTTTTGGGAAACATCATATCTCCAATATTGAGCGTCATTAGTATCATCGGCAGTCCTCTTTCCTGCTTCCTTTGCACCAGCAGTTTTCTCTACCGCTGTAAACGGAGACAAGGTTGTGTTGGGAGGTTTCATGCTAATCTCAGAGGAAGACATGGTAGATGCCGGAGTAGGAGAAAGTGCATGGATAAATTTCTGTGAGAAAAACAAGATTATGATGCACATGGGCAGAATGAAAATTGGAAACACTAGTAGATAGACAAGAACAGAGAGATATTTACACTAAAAGCAGTTTAGATAACAGATAACTTCAATATAGAGTAAGCTAGTCACAGAGAAGCATGTTATTAGCATATGAAAAGATCTTATCAACAACATAAGTATATACAGAAAGAGAAAACAGCTGCCATTCCATTACTTGTATGCATAAAAGCATGCCTTAGTAAACAAGTATCTCATTGCATGATAAACACCGAGGACAATCAAATAAAATGTTCATGTCTAACTCAGTCTACATCCTTCCTACCTAAAGTATTTGATAAACATAATTTAACTAACAAAACTTAAACTTAAGAAGCAACACCAAGATATGTTGACCTGCCAGGCGAAAACTAGAATTACATGTTCCCCAATGTAAATGATCTACGACACAAAGTACAGAAGGGTAAGTGACCTGTTTTCTTTGTTTCCAAGAGGAGCAAGACTGATAAAGCAAGTAACATGAACAGCATCAGCATTAGAGTAAGGTTCACGTGCATAGAATACACCCATAGTGCCAGCAATATGGTAACTGTTTCGAATAGCAATCAAAACATCAATCTTACAATACCAATCACAAATAGTACATCTTCAACAAAGACATTCATGAAGTAAAAGAAATATTGCATACCGTGGTTTAATCTCTGCTACTATCTCCGCAATAGTAGAGTCGCTGCCAGATGCCTTGGATATTCCAGGAGAAACATCTGTCTTTGCAGCTCTATTAGTGATACAACTTGGCCACTCATTAGTGAAAGCCAATTAAGGAGGCCAACAAGCATCACACAACTAAAAGTAAACCAAGATATGTCTAAATAAAAGAAAAAAGGAACAGCGAGGATATCTCAAGAATAAGTCGACAACTCCAGGTTCCTCAGCTAATGCTCACAGGGCATCAGCATCATCTTGACTATATGTTCCAAATTGTTGACCATCCGAAGAGTGCCTACCAGATATGTAAGCCACAAATAACCCTAAACATAAGTACATCTAATCAGAGATAAATATACTAAAATATTTTCCATAGTCACCAATACATCACAACCCAATACGCAACTGAGTGAAAATGATTCCTTCAAAACAATCCAGCAAGGCAGCAATGTCGAGAACCAATTATGAAGTCCAGCAAGCATAACAAATACCCATGAATTTGGCTATTACCCAGAACCAAGCAAATACATCATCTTTCGCATATGACATTGATATTCTAAAATGTTACACGTTACACCCCCAGTTTCCAGTTATAAAGGAAGCTTAAACTCCACAAATGATTAGCCCCTGTACTCATATCCAAAAGCTGCCTACAGCAGAAGTTGGTTTTACTAATTCTAGCAAAAACACGCAAAATGTAGTCAACTGGAAGCCGGTTTTGTCAATTCTTCTTCCATATTATAGCCGTAGTCAAGGTGTAGACATTAGTAAATTGCAATTCTCTAACGTAATCTAATTCAAAAGTGCAGCTAATTAACATCGCAAAAGATAACGAACCTTACCATTAAGCGTGAACTTGCCACTCCCCTTCAGCCAATACAGATTCTCGCATATCTTCAGGCCGTCCATCTTAAACCCTAAGTCGGCGTGGCTCCTCGAAGTGGCCGACAGCACCTTGGGCGCCCCAATGCCGTAGTCGCCGATGAAGCAGGTCAGGAGCGGGACCAGCGACCAGCCCTCCGCATAGTCCGCGAACTCCTCCAGCAGCTCCGTCGCGTCAGGGAAGAACTGGCCCACGCAGAGCAGCGCGTCGAAGGGGCTGGCTGATTTTTTCACCTGCACCGCGGCGGGATGAGCTCAAGAGAGGCATCCTCCTCACCACCCCTCACCACTGCTGACTCCCCTCTCCCTGCTTCACAGCTTTTTCCCCTTGAAAAGCAACAAAGACAGGAGTTCCTATTTGGAGAAGACAGTAACTTCAATTGAATAAGGGAATGCTTCACATTCATGACAAACCAATTTCTCCTCCTTGTCATCTAGCATAAAACAATGAGAAGAAGGCTGCCTGAAATTTGTGTTTCTGTATGATTACAATGGAGAATGCTTACCAATCTTCCTTATTTGCTGCACCAAATGTATGTGTAAAAAACTATCCGGCACCTGTAGCTGAATGAATGAAATTTGTTCCCATCGACTACAAGAATACGAATAAATGTCACTGCCAAAAAGTCCCGAACCATATTTCCAATTCTTCCTTATTTGCCGCCCCAAATGTTTGCCCAGAAAATTATCCAGGCACCTGTACCTGAACGAATGAAATTCGTTGCCATCAACTAAGAGAATATGAATAGATGTCAATGTCAAAGAGCCCCGAACCATATCTCCATTTGTTGTAATGAATCCTCTGAATTGCCATCCCCGCCCAACTTTCTTACTTCATCCATCAAGCCTTCCAGTACAGGGTATATATCTTCGCAGAGTGGGTGGGAACGGTCTTCAGCATTAAAAGAATGAACCTGGTTTTGGACCTCAATCCAACTCCAGCCAGGGACCTTCCTCACCCCTCTTTCCCTCATAAGTCTTTTCACTCTGGCATGATCACCCCATTTTTTAAGGCGCCCATACATGTCCGAGAGCAGAACATAAGTGCTATGTTCTTCGGGCTCTAACTCAAGTAGTTGATTTCCGACTTGACAAGCCAATTCCATGTTCCCGCTACTCCTACACGCACCCAATAAAGTCCTCCACACCATCATATCAGGTTGAAACGGCATCAATTCCACCAAGGCCTTAGCCTCATTCACAAGCCCAGCACGCCCAAAAAGATCAATTGCACAAGCATAGTTCTCCATCCTTGGAGGGATGCCATAATCCGTTTCCATTGATAATAGAAACCCATAGCCCTCTTCAACCAAACCAATGTGGCTACAAGCAGTCAGGACAGCAACAAAGGTGATGTGATCAAGCATTATTCTCCTTGCTCTCATCAAATGGAAAAGATCAAGCGCATCATGTCCTAGACCATGTTGTGCATAGGCAAAGATAATCGCATTCCAAGTGACTGAGCTACTTTGGAAGGTCTCTTTGAAAGAGTTTCTAGCATCTTTAATAATGCCACACTTAGAGTACATAAAGATCAGTGCACTGCCAACATATTCATTTGACTCAAAACCAAACTTAAGTGCCAATGCATGAACTTGTTGGCCCACAATGAGAGTTGCTAAATCAGAGCAAGACTTGAGAACTGCTGAAAGAGCATAATGATCAATCTCAGTATTCAAAGATCTCATCTGGGCAAAAAGTTCCAATGCATCTTCATTTAACCCAACTTGGGAGTATCCGGTCAACATGGAATTCCAAGAGACCCGGTCCTTGGATTGCATTGATTTGAAGACACGAATAGCATCGTCCATGGATCCATTACCCATTTTGATATACATAGCTATAAATGCATTTGAGATTGGTAATGATAGCTCCAGACCTCTTTTAATTACCAAAGCATGGAGGGACTTTCCCAGATTTTTACGTGCTTCTTCAAAACAAGCACTTATGACACTTGTGTAAGTGTAAAAATCCGGTTCAATACCCAGCCACTGCATATCAATAAAAAGCCTAAAGGCAGAATCTTCTTCACCATGCACTAGGTAAGCAGCTAGCATTGAATTCCATGTCACTATATCTCTAAAGACAATGCTATCAAACAGTTTCTTAGCATCTTCAATGGAGCCACACTCTGAGTATGAACTGACTGCAGCATTACAAACATTATTTTTCCATTCTAGACCATGCTTTATAATTTTGGCATGGACCTGTGCAGTTAGCTTGAAAAACTGATGGTCGTTGAGCAATGTCAAGAGAGGAGCGAAGGTCCCATCATCTGGCTTAACACCCTCATGCTCCATGCTATCAAAAAGCCAAAATGCAGTCTCTCTGTCACTGCTCTGCGCAAATCCACTGATAAGCGCATTCCACGAGACAGAGTTACGTTGCGGCATGTGTTGGAGCACGACGTATGCATCCTCAACCCTCTCGCACTTAGCATACATGTCCAAAAGAGCGCTTCCCGTGTAAACATTCCTACCGTATCCGTGCTTGAAAATCAAGCAATGCAACTGCTGTCCAAGATCAAGCCTACCGGCACTAGCTACTCCTTTTAGCATACTCGAAAAAGTATAAGCATCCACTTCTAGTCCACATTGTCTCATGGACTCCAGAAAATTCCATGCTCCCTCCAGTTTACCACTATTAACATAACCGGAAATCATGGTGTTCCAGGACACTGCATCTCTGTTGCGCATTCGATTGAACACTTGGTGGGCAAGCCAGATCTCTCCGCATTTTGTGTACCCACTTAATATATTATTGGCAATATAGAGATCCCTCAAAGTTCCTCCTACGGTAGTTTGACAATGGGCTATCAAAGCCTTGCTTAGAGCAGACCCTTGGTTCTCAACAAGCGAATGGAGCGCCCTCATTCACGAGCAACCACCGCTCCCTTCAACTTTCGCTGCTCCTACACATTCGCAGCACCCGATATTGTAGAAAGGTGAGATTTTTAGTGATACCTGTTTCTCGAAAACGATCGTTTTCACAAAGGGCTGAGCCTGAGGTATTCTCCTTCCTCATCAAGGAAGCCCGACACTGCTATCACCATTGTTGGGAGCTTTTCTATGAATAAATCCTCCTTGCCCTCGACTTGCATTCGACAGAACCGGGGGTTTTCATGTTTCGGTTGTGCCTTGAAGCTTGTTTTCTCTCGATCTCATGAAACAGGGGTGGGGAGATGTGTTTTGTCTACAGCGGGGAAGAGAGAGCGAGCAGCAAAAGACGGACGTATGAACTGAAGGAGACGTCCAAATGGATTGGGGACCGAGGGAAGACATCCTGTTTCATGTTCTAGAAATGGACTTTTAATCAGGCATGTGAAAAATAAGAGCATCCTAACTAATGTGGACTTGAACTGTTGGTGTGCCATGAGGGATGGGTTTCCAAAAGGGAGCTTTCCGATGCGAAGAATGCATACGACTCGAGAAGGATTTTTCCATCAAGTTGCGTGGAAACATAGAGAAAATACTAATATTAAACAAATCCAACCAATACAGGACAAAACGTGAATTGATCTTGAGCTCTAACATGCATAGATATTTCGGCCTTCTCTCAGGCATTCTATCGAACGGATAATACGCGATTTAACAAACGTGTTCCAGAGCGAGATTTATTGCAATCTTCGAGCCAGATATGCTGCCTACAAGCTTAAATAGACGTGTTTCATGCCAGATCTGTCTCATTTTGCGATGATTCACTTTAAAATCCCGTACTCAAGTTCGGTGTTCCTAAATGTTTCACGCTTCATTCAAGCAAAACGTCGAGCAGTTGGTATGCATTCATGAACTCGAGTTCTGGGTTCAAACTGGAAGCGTTCCTCAATCTAAGCATGATGCATTAGCATCAAAACATCTCAAAAACATCATGAATCGTCCTAAACTTGTTGCGGCTCGTCAAAATTTTGGTCAAAAAATTCTACCAGTTCAAGCAACTTCCAACGGGAGGGGTGCTCCTAACCTGGCTTAATGGGAAAGGGCCGCAGCGGAGGGCAGCGGAGGGCGGCGGAGGGCGGATGACTGACGACGGCGAAGCTTTCCTTCGAGCTCCCTCTCTCCCTTCGGCTCGTCCTCTCCTTCTCTCACGCTCACCTCGCTCGCGATGCTCTGCCCCTCTGGTTTGTACCTTTCTTTTCTGCCAAAAACAAAACAGGCGTGAACGTGGGAGGAAGAGAGGAAGGAGAGAGAGGCTATAATTTCCCCATTCCTTTCTTCTTTTTATCCCATCAACTTTGGTTAATATTAAAGGAAACTTAACGCTGCTAAAAAGATGATTGCTCTAATGAATAGATAATACCAAAAAGCACATTAAAATCGCGATCACAATTAGAATACAATGAAGTAGGGTGATAAGTACACCTTGAAAGTTCTAGAACTTTTATCAACTTAAAATAAGTTTGTGAACGTCAGAAAAATAAAATATCCAACAAAGGTTTCGGGGATAAGACAATCAATTAGTGGAGGGTTCTTTTTTTTTACATTGTCCCTTAACCACCCTATCTACTGGCTTGTTCGAGTGTGTGTTTCTTTGATAGCGGTAGTTTTTTGTGGGTCCCATTAAAAGCAATTTGAAGTATCGTATTTGACTTTCTTCATTAAAAAAAAAAAAAAGGGAAAAAGAAAAAGTAAGCAAATGCACAATTCGTGTATGGCAACCGCTTACAAAAAGCAAGATATGTTACTATTTTGATCATTTTGCAGAAAATCATGAGCTATTGTGAGTAATAAAATGATATAAAACCCAAATCTATAACTTTATCAAAATCAGAATTCTAATCACCACACCTATTTGCATTCTTTGCAATACACCTTCATGTGAGTAACTACGACCAATAAGCTCGAACTAAGGAGGCCATATTGATGATTAGCCAACTGCTATGCAATTTGATTACCTCATTATTAGATCAAACCGTACTTGTATGTATGCATATGTGATGTCAGAGCATTCCGAGACAACATTAGTTCTAGGAAAGTGTTACCAATCGTACAGTTACCGATACTTTAGTAACCATACCAATACTACAATAGCCGCACGTTTGAAGGGTATCTACATTCATTGTATCAAGCAAGTCTTGGATACCTATTCCCAACAACATTTATTTCTTATATTTTTGAAGTCCAGTAAATGTTGTTTAAAGTTTCTAGAGTCCTTATTTAATTATTGATGTTATTTAGTTTATCTTCCCTATGAGTCATTTTGTCTTCCCAAAAAGTCTTAGTAATTACTCATACTTGGAGGGTTGTTCCAAGTTCATCTATATAAAACATGCTTTGATAAATAAGAATGCAAACTTGTTTAGAGTGATAATTCATTTAGCCTTTGGCTTAAGAACAAGAATAATTTCTTATTTTGCTCTTATCTCTTAGATGGATTCCTATGAATGGCGAGCGACCTATCCATTCCAGTTCTCATTTATGTTCCCTCCTACTTCTCTACACTTTCTCCTGTGTCAAATTAGTATCGGAGCTTTGGTTTAATGGCTGGTCATCATTGATGTGGACCAAAAGTTGAGTCTTCTACAGCTCAAGAAAGAGACCTACAAGACGTGGAGGTGGATGATTTAAAGAGACAAGTGTAGCAACTACAAGAGCATTCGCAACATTTCGAACTTCTAGAGCGTGACGATTTGCGTCATGATTCAAAAGATGTTTTCTTTGATGAAGAGGACTTCGACCCCTTTGTCAATGCCCGAAGTCATTCTTCAAGTGAGGAAGAGCTTCCTTGATGTCAATATCGAAAGTTCCATGGAATTGAGCAAGATTCCTACGAAAATGGTTTGTCACGACCTCTTTTTTTTCGTCCAGGGGAAAAGGAAGCGGGTTTAGGGGTATTTACCTAAAAAGGCGGACCAACGACTCTAAATTAGACGCGGGCTCTCCTAAGCCCATACCGTGCGCGACGTTGGATTTTGAATTTTAATTTTTAACAACCTATGTATTTATAAAGGTCTCCACTAGCCTATTGGGGTCAGCTAAAAACCAATTAAAATGTGGAAGTGTTGTCTCGATTCCACACAACAAGAGATTTCTAGGACTGGGGACTTGTTTACGCCAATGTTTCTATTAGCGCCATTGTGGTATCATTAACTTGGAATGTTGTTTATCTAAATAGCCACACAATCTTGATTACCAATTATAATTTTTATAAAACCGCTAAGCGTCCATGCAAATGTTTTTGTAGGTTTGTTTTCCTTAATGTCTAGACTAATCCTAACATAATTTAGAAGATAAATTTACACTCAAATTAATGAAAAGCGGTGCATAAGTAAGCATCCAAGAAATTGAAATGACTTAAAAATAAATGTGGAAAAGGAAAAAAAAAAAACAATACTAGTCGAGCAAACAATATTATATGGCATTGTTATCACGCCCCGAGACAGGACCTCCATGAGCGAAATGAGAATTCAAATATGCATGAATTTACTCTATATGCATGAAATTACTCTAAATAATTTTAATATATGCAAAATGGATTATTTATAAAAATGGCTATAAAATAGCAAAATAGCATTAAATTAGGAAAATGACCTTTTAAAATTAGGAAAATTTCATAGATGTCATTTCTATCGTAACTTAATACCATCCATCATTTTTATAATTTTTTTTTTGAAACTTTCATATTTTTTTATGTTTTTAATTTTAATTTTTTATGTTTTTTTAATTAAGAAAAAGGTTGAATTTTTTAATGTTTTCTGAGTTTTTTTGAATTTTCGGAAATATTTTTAAATTTTTATTATTTTTTCTAAATTTTTGATTTTTTTTGAAAATTTTTGAATATTGAATATTGAATATTATTATATTCGAGAAAATGGGTTCGGACCGGGTAAACCCAATCCGGTCCGTGGACCCAACCCATACCCGGATCCAACACTTTTGGATTTTTTTTTAAAACGTTTTCATTTAAAAAAAAAAAAATTAATTAAGTAATTTTTTTGTTTTGTCTTTTCTCACTGCACCCCTTTTCCCTGCACCATCTGCTTCTTCGACTCCTCTTTCCCGAAGCCCCTTTTACTTTCTTTTTCCATATTTTGTTTTTACTTTTCATTTTTTCTATACTTTTCTTTTTCTTTTGTTTCTTCTTTTATTTTTTTCCCTTTTGGTCTTCTTCTCTACACGTTCTCTTCTTCGGGCGTCGTCTTCTTCCCCGACGCCTTTTTTCTCTGCAACTTCATCTTATTCTTTTTTTCTTCGTTTTTTTTTAAAACCACATAACCAGACACTAAAACCATCCTTTACGGACACCGCACGGTTCCAACATCGTTCCGGCCAACAGCACCCAACTCCGGCTAACAACACCCAACCTCGGCGACCACAACAACCAAAGGAAATTACCATGCTGAAACTAACATTTTCGATCCCAGGTTTTCGCCAAACAAATAGGGTACACTAAAATGGGAAGAAGTGCCGTGTAGGACGGCCTTAAATCACAGGACCCGCCGGAGAGGGAAGGTAGTTCCGCTGGAGGTCCTTCCCGCGATAACTCAAAGAGATGGTGGACATGCCACGGAATCTCAATAATATATACCAAAAAAAGTGACAGCAGACATGGTTCAACAATACAAAGGCAAAACAGTCATCAAACTGGATTATTGGACATCAAGGACTTCGGCCATTCACTCAGGCATTTTATCGAACACCTAAGACGCACTAACTAGAGAGGTAAGCATAGATTCGATCGGGGCTCGGGTTCAGGCCAAGATCATCACACGATACACAAACACTATTCTGGATTGACTTGGGAACAAGTTTATCAGTATTTATCTTGAGTTTAAACAAAAATGACAAGTCTCGGCCATAACACCAAACACAAACAAATATTTGCATAAAGCACTACAAAAAGCACGCATATGCTGTGTGAGGAATGAACACGAGCACAACAGAATTTCGGGCGGGGATCGAGACTGAAGCTCGTGCGAACTGGTCGACCACGAGCTCCAGCCCGACGCCCCACAAAAAACAGGGCAGACGTACTCGGGAATGACCTACCTGGTTCGAAGGGGAGCGCTGCGGTGGACGACGACTCTCGGGCGGACGATTGGTGACGGCGAAGCTGTCCTTCAGTCTCACTCTCTCCCTTTGGCTAGCCCCCTCCTCTCTCGAGCTCTCTCCGGTGCTCTCTGTTCTCTCTCCCTCTCGCTTTTATGCTCGGCCAGCAAGCGCGCATGGTCCCCTGCCACCGCTAGTTGCCTTGCCGGCCTGACTCCGACCCTGGGATCACGCCGCGCGATCTGCTGCTCGCCATCCGTTTCCTCTCTCTGACTTGTACTCCTTTTTTTTGCAGGGCGTGACCGGCGTGAGGAGGAAGAAGACTAGCGCGCGGGCTGGGCTTAGAGAAAAATAAATGGAGTTGGGTTTGGCCCAAGCGAAAACACATACAAAGGAGTGGAGAAAATAGAAGGACCAGACCAAGCCCGGTCCCCCCCCTTTTTTTTAATATTCGATTTTTTAATAATAATTTTTTTTTTTACATTTTTAGATTCAATAATTAGTGACAGTTATGTAAATGCTCCTAATATATAAGTGTAATAGATTTTAAAGAAAACATACACGATGCATTTTAATGAAAGCTATTTATTTTACTCTTTGCTTCCTCTTTTTTTTTTTTTTTAGCGACTAATTCTTAATATTGTATGCGATTAAGTCCTAAATAAAATGGTAAAATTTGGGTGTCAACAAGGTTGATACTCCCAAATTCAAGAGGAAGATGCAACCGGAAGAATTTATGGATTGGCCATATACTGTAGAAAGAGTCTTTAACTACAAAGACATTCCAAATGATCGAAAGGTGAAGTTGGTTGCTATCAAACTCAAAAGGTATGCTTCTACTTGGTGGGAGCACTTGAAGAAACGAAGAGCTTGTGAAGGAAGAAGCCATATCGTAATAGAGGAGAAGATGAGGAAAGAATTGAAGAAGTTTTTACCATCAAACTACCATCAAGATACTTTCCTTCAATTCCACAATTTCAAACAAAAGGAGCGGTTCGTGGGATTTCAAACAAAAGGAGCGGTTCGTGGGAGAACATACCGTGGAATTTGATCAACTCATGATGCTTTGTGATGTTTTTGGAGGAGAGGAGCAAACTATTGTCGTTACCTTGATGGACTTCAATATAAAATCGGTAATGTTGTCCAACTTCAACCTTATTGGACCTATAGTGATGTTTGTCAACTTGCACTTAAGGTGGAACAGCAACTTAAGAGGCTCGTGGTCGTACCTCTCGGTGTCAAAATAAAGAAGACTTCTCTAAGGGTGAAAAAGTATCTACTTCTAAGATTACGCCAACCTTCAAAGTCGACTCCTAAGAATGATGAAGCCTCAAGTTCCAAGGGCCCTAACTCTATCCAATGTTTCAAATGTCAAGGGTCTGGACATATTTTATCGAAATGTCCAAATCGCCAGATCGTCTCTCTAGTAGAAGAGCTTGAGGAAGAGCAACAAGAAGATTCCCTCAGTACTAATGAAACATTTGATGAGAAAGATGAAGTTATATATGGAGACCGAGGAGAGTCTAATTCTTTAGCAAGTCTTAAATGTTACTCCTAGTGAAGACAATGTGGCTTCGCAATAATATTTTCATACTAGATGCACTTCTTATGGAAAGGTGTGTGATGTTATCATCGAAGGAGGAAGTTGTGAGAATGTAGTAGCTACAATGATGGTGGATAAGTTGCACCTCAAGATGAAAAAGCACCCACAACTTTACAAACTCTCTTGGCTTCGCAAAGGGAATGAGGTAAGGGTTGATAAATAATGTCTTGTTCAAATCTCCATTGGAAAAACATATATTGATAAAGTATGGTGCGATGTTGTTCCCATGGATGCTTGCCATTTGCTTCTTGAGAGACCATGACAATTTGATACAAAAACTAAGCATGATGGGTTTAAGAATACTTACACTTTTAAGAAAGATGGAGTCCAAATCACCTTGGGTCCTTCCAAAATGGAGAGCACTTCCAAACCATTTAATGGGGAAAGAAATAATTTACTCTCTAAATTTGAAGTTGATAAAGCTTTGGAAGAATCCTTGGAGGCATATGCTCTTGTGGTGTTCAAAGAGAATGAAGAACACAATGATGTCCCTTCTCAAGTAGAACCTCTTCTTTAAGAATTTAAGGATGATGTTCCGGAAGAGATTCCACCAGGTCTTTCACCCACAAGAGAAATTTAGTATTGTATTAATTTTGTTTCGAGAGCCACCATCCCAAACAAAGCAGCCTATCAAATGAGCCCTAAAGAGCATTAAGAGTTTCAACGACGAGTGGATGAACTCATGGCTAAAGGAATAGTGAGGGAAAGCATGAGTCCATGTGTTGTCCCTACTCTTCTTATGCCGAAGAAGAATGGGTCGTGGCGTATTTGCATCTATAGTCAAGCAATGAACAAGATAACCATCAAGTATTGTTTTCCTATTCCTTGACTTGATGATCTTCTCAATCAACTCCATGGCACTACTATCTTTTCTACGATCAATCTTCAAAAGTGGATATCATCAAATTCGAATGAGAGCTGGAGATGAATGAAAAACTACAATCAAAACAAGAGATGGCCTCTATGAATGGATGGTCATACCTTTCGGCCTCTCTAATGCTCCTAGCACTTTTAGCACCATATGAATCATATCTTTAAACCATCTATTGGCAGCTTTGTCGTTGTTTATTTTGATAACATTCTTGTTTGTAGTTCTACTCATGATTAACACTTGGAGCATCTTTTCCAAGTTTTTAGGGTTCTTCGGGAGCAAAAGTTATATGCCAACTTAAAGAAGTGTCACTTCTTTACTGATTATCTTGTCTTCCCAGACTATGCTGTTTCTAAGGAAGGCATCAAGATGGATTCTAGCAAGGTGAAGGCAAATCATAAGTTGGCTCATTCCAACATCTATTCATGATATTTGAAGTTTCCATGGTTTGGCATCATTTTGTTGATGCTTTATCAAGCATTTCAGTACCATTATTTCTCCTTTCACCGAATTCTTGAAGGGAGGAAGTTTCAAGTGGACTAAAAAGGCACAACAAAGTTTTGAACTCCTTAAGAGGAAGGTAACCCAGGCTCCTATTCTTACACTTCTAGATTTTAATAAAGTCTTTGAAGTTGATTGTGATGCTTCTAATGTGGGAATTGGTGTGGTTCTTAGCCAAGTAGAAAGCCTATTGCATTCTTTAGTGAGAAATTGAATAATTCCCGCAAGAATTACTCTATTGTTCAAGGAATGTTCTCTATTCAGATCATGAAGACTTGAAGTATGTAAACACTCAACAATCGGCATGCCAAGTGGATTAAGTTTCTTCAAGCTTTCAGTTTTCTTATCAAGCATAAAGTTGGAACTCTTAATCAAGTGGCGGATGCATTAAGCCGTAGGCATTCCTTGCTATCCACAATGCAAGTGAAGATCTTAGGCTTCGACATGATCAAGGAGCTTTATGAAGATAATTCAGACTTTGGGCAAATTTGGAAAGAATGTTCAAGGGGTCCATTACAGCAATACTTATTGCAAGATGGGTTTCTTTTCAAAAATAATTGTATGTGAATACCATGAAGTTCTCTAAGGGAAGTCATTATCATTGAAGCCAACGACAAAGGATTAGCCGGACATTTCAGAAGAGACAAGACACTCTCTCTAGTTAAAGAAAATTTTTATTGGCCTTGTACGGAGAAAGATGTTATGAGACATGAGAAGCGGTGTCGAACTTGTCACATTGCCAAAAACCATACTCAAAACACTGGCTTGTATATTCCATTACCGGTCCCAACCACCCCTTGAGAAGATGTGAGCCCATATTTTGTGGTTGGTTTACCTCAGACACAAAGGGGAAAAGGCTCGATCATGGTGGTCATTGATCGATTCTCCAAAATGGTGCATTTTGTACCATGTAACGAGCCCTTGGATGCTGCTAGTGTGGCAAATCTCTACTTCAAGAAGATTGTGAAACTTCATGGTATGCCAAAGACAATGACATCCAATAAAGATCCAAAGTTTATCAGTCATTTTTGGCACACACTTTGAAATAAGCTAGGCACAACTCTTCAATTTAGCTCCTCTCATCATCCCCAAACCGATGGGCAAACTGAAGTCATTAATTGGACTAAGGGAAATCTTTTAAAGAGCTTAATCGAAAGTAACTTGCATCAATGGGACATCACTTTGGCTTAAGCTAAATTTGCTTACAATCAATCTTCTAGCCAAACAACCGGAAAAAGTCCATTTGAGGTTGTGTATGGGAAAAATCCTATTAGTCCCTTGGACTTAGCTCCACTTCCCATCTCTCAGCATTTTAGTGGAGATGTTGAGGATCATGCCAACCATCTAAATAAGCTTCATGAACAATTTGGGAAAGGATCATAAAGCACAATGCAAAGTATCAAGAGAGAGCCAATAAGTATCGGAAGCCTGCAGCTTTTTAAGAATGAGATTTGATTTGGCTACCTCTTAGAAAGGAAAGAGTTCCTTGGGGTTGTCACAGGAAGTTAAAGCCTAAAGCCGATGGTCCTTCAAAGTGCTGTAAAGAATTAGAGACAACGCCTACAAGATCGAATTCCCTGGTGAGCATGTTGTTTCAGCAATGTTCTCCCTACCATAAAGATGAAGACAATGAAAACTCAGGGTCAAGTTTACGTGTAGTAAAAGTGTCTGATGCCGGAGCATTCTAAGACAATATCGATTCTATGAAAGTGTTACCAACTGCATAGTTGTTGAAACTTCAATAACCATATCGATATTTTGGTAGCCACAGATTTGAAGGGTGTCCACATTCATTGTATCAAGCAAATCTTGGATACCTACTCCCAACAACATTTATTTCTTATATATTCAAGGTCTAGTAAATGTCATTTAAAGTTTCTAGAGTCCTTATTTAATTGTCAATGTTATTTAGTTTATCTTCCCTACGAGTCCTTTTGTCTTCCCAAAGAGTCTTAGTAATTACTCATGCTTGAAGGGTTGTTCCAAGTTCGTCTATATAAAACATGTTATGATGAATAAGAATGCAAACTTGTTTTGAGTAATAATTCATTTAGTCTTTAGCTTAAAAACAAGAATTTATTGTTTTGCTCTTATCTTTTAGATGGATTCCTATGAGTGACGAGCAACCTATTCATTTTAGTTCTCACTTGTATTACCTTCTACTTATTTGCACTTTCTTCAGCGTCATATATATGTAGTATGTATGCGTGTATATACTTATATATATTCACACTAAATAAAGAAGAGAAAATAACACAAATGGTCCCTAAATTTTAGTCCAATATATAATGTCATCTTTGAACTTTTAATTTGTTCAATATAGTTTTGGAACTTTTAGACATTTTCATATAATCCAAGAACTACATTGAACATATGATAATAATTCAAGATCGTGTTGAATAAATTAAATGTTTAGCGATGACATTACCTATTGAGCCTAGACTATATTGCACAAATTAAAAGTTTAAGGATCACATCATATATTAAACTAAAGTTCAAGTACCGTTAGCGCTATAATCTCAATAAAGAAAGAAAACTGAAAGACACGATCGATAAATTATTGATTCGCAAGTTTCTATACAAGATTCACTTTTTGGGCTCATGGCCCTAGGCCATGTATAAATTAGTGGTAATTTCACTGTATAAGAATTGATAACTTCACTTTCGAACATAAACACCCACAAATTGTTGGAATAGTTGGAATCCTGGAAAAGAGCTTATAATTTCACATAACAATAAGTTAATTCAACTCTTTGTCCACGAATATATATTCATAAACTATTGTGAAAGTTGATACTTTTCACACAATCAAATAAAAATTGGCCACATAAAAGTCGTTGATCTATACAAGAGCCAATGAATTAACACTATGGTACCCCTAAAATCCAAAAAAAAAAAAAAAAAAAAAAAAGCATTGTTAGATTATTGAAACAGTTTGTTATAGTTGGCAAATTAAATTAGATTAGTCACTCGAACTCATTGATAATCTTCACAAGCAAATGGTAAATGATGAGAATGATTTTCAAAACAACCGAAAAACAAGGTGGTAAGTGACTTGAATTGAGCGTTTGTATCATCAAAATTAGTTTTGGCGTGTTTAGTAACAATTTTGTTTCCAAGAACAATTTTTTTATCAGAAACGATTTTTTCTAATACTATTTTCAAGAACAATTTTTTAGAAAAAGAACGCGTTTATTAACTATTCCGAATTTTTATTTCCTAAATAGAAATGTGTTTGGTAGGATTATTAAATTTTTGTTGTTTCTTTTAATTTTTAATACTTTTATTATATCTTTTCTCTTTTCTCTTTTCTTTTTTCTTTTTCTCTTTCTTCTTCCTCCTTCTTGGTAGCTGACTAGGCGAGGTTCGGCAAGCTCACTGGAGGTGAGCCTGGCCAAAGTGAGCCTTGGCCTTGCCAAATCTGGGTGGGGCCAAGCCTCGATGATGGCCAAGCGAGCCTCACTAGGCTAGGCCACCAGCAAGGCTCGACCTCGCCTAGGCGATGCGAGGTCACCCTTGCCCTAGCCTGGCGAGGTCGACCTTGCCCATATCTTGCGAGGCCAAGCCTCACCGGTGGTTAGGTGAGCTTGGCCTCACCCAACCATGGCGAGGCTCGGGCCGACGACACTCTGATGAGGTCGCCATCCCTCATATGGCTAATCACTAGCCATGGCCGAAAGGAAGAAGAAAAAGGAAAGAGAATAAGAGAAAATAGAACAAAATAAAAGAGAAATGAAAAAAATTAGAATTGATTCTAGGAATTGTTCTCGGGAACAAGAATCAAATTTTTTCTACTTCTTGATTCTATTACAAATCTATTCCCTTTATTATTTTTTTACTCTCAGAAATAAAATAATAGAATCAATTGTTTTCGAGAGTGTTACCAAATAAGCCCTTAGTCAGTCAAGCGGATATAAGTTGCTCAAACACCTGAATTACAGTTGGATATTTTGTCTAAAAATTTAGTGACTTTGGCACACCGGTAAACTTCAAAAGTAAAAACTATGACAATGATTGCCAATTCCAAAATAATCATATAAATGTCGGCAAGTGACTAAAATGATATTTGCTAGAGTCGAATTAATTGGCAACTAAATAGGAGAATAAGCAATTAATTATTTATTAAAAAAATCAGTAAATTTTTTTTTGGTAAAATAAAAAAAAAATCAGTAACTTTAACGTGTGGGAAAGCTATAAAAATAAACATTGGTTATTTTTGAAGCAGTTGGTAATATTCGAAGTGCAAATAAAATACCCATCGGTAACAAAAAACAAGTTACAAACTAAACAAGTTACCAACACAAAATTGTATGTTCAATATTTTACAGGAAAAGTGTCAAAAAAAGTCCGGAACTTATTGCAATTGTGTCAATCGAGTTTTTAAACATTTTGATCCAATGTTGATTCAGTCTTAAACCTTTTAACGTGGTGCCAATTTAGTCATTCTAGCTAATTTTGGCTAGATATTGCTAACGTAGACGTCAATCAACCTACATATCATGACCATCATTGACATAGACAATTTTTAATAATAATTTAATATTTTTCAAATTATTTTTTATTTATTTTTCTCTTCCTCTTCCTCTTCCTCCAGCTGGTCGCTCTGGACCTCAGCAACTTACTAGAGGCCAGCAAGGTCCCTTGCCTCCAACCAATGGCTAAGGTCCAGTGACTAGTTGGAGGAAGTGGAAGAAACAGAAAAGGAGAAAGAGAAAGAAATAAATAAATAAATAAATAAGTATTAAAATATTATTAAACATTATCCATATCAGCGCCAACTATGTCACATAAGTAGGTTGACATCAACGTTAGCAATATCTAGCCAAAATTAGCCATAATGACTAAATTAACACTATAACAAAAGATTTAGAATTGAGTTGATATAAATAAAATGTTTATGACTTTTCTGACACTTTCTCCTTAATGGAAAACTAGAGATCTACCATGATTAAGCAATGAATCCAATCTAAAAACTAAACCATGCAAGTAATATATTTCAGGAAATCATAGTTGAATATGAGTAACGAAATGACGGGAAGGCTTAAAGTTTGTCTTCTCCGAAATCGACAGAGAGGTGCAATCGGCAGCTCGAAAAGACCGATGAAGAAAGTATGCCATCCTTTTCTCTTTTCTCCTTAGGCAACGAAGAAGCATGCATCAAACTTCATATTCATGGTGCGCATGGGGAATGTGGAAGCTGCTTCTTTTTGCCACTTATTGATTATATAATTCGAACTAAGAATTGCTGGAGCATTAAGGTATGCTCGTGTCAGATGTTTAGACCAAAAGATATCCACAATCAATGCATAAAAGCAGAGCATAGGTCCATAAATGAGTCACTTCGTGGAAATGACAAACTTTCGATTTTTCTAATGTCCCAATGAGTCACTTCCCACGAAATTTCGGAAATAGTTTATCTTTCTGGTTACGCAGACGTATCCACAAAAAAATCTGTTAATTTCTAGTGTTCTCCAGTGACACACTCCTGAAGGACGAGCATGGTGTAGAAGACGGCAAGTGATGAGAAACTGAAAAGACCACAAAGAGTTTGATGGACGAAAAAAGCTTGAATTAAATGGACGAGAACTAGCGATTGTCGGTATATATGTAGGAGTTCAAACGTTAGCAACTGTTCAATCTGCGGTAAGGGATGAACATCATTGTATTGCGGTTGAAATGGTGCAAAAATTTGGACCGATACAAATCAATGGGAGATCAACAAGACACCGTACCAACCAAAAAAAAAAAAAAAAAAAAAAACAAGACACTGTTTCCAGTCAAGATGTCCAAAAAATCATAAACCTATTATATTTTTGTCAATTCAATCACATACACTTTTTTTTAATGTTAATTAAGTCATAAACATTTTCACATTGTGTCAATTAAGTTCACTTGACCAATTTTTTATGAAAATCACTAACATGAATGCCTGATATCCTATATATGTGGCTAGTACTAATGTGGATAAATATTAATAATTTTTTGATTTATTTGCTTTTTTTTTCTTCCCTTCTTCCTTCATTCAGTCGCCACGGTCAACCTCACCTGACTCTAGCAAAACACCTCCCCCCCAAGCCATAAGTGAAGGCAAGCCTCATGAGCCCCTAGTGAGTTACAACCTCACCCAACCATGGCAAGGTTGACCTTGCCAGGCCCTTAGTTACCCTAGTTAGGCCTAACCCTCATTGGGGGCAAGGTCGACAGTCAACCTTTGCTAGCAACCGATTGCCGGCGATTGCTAAGACCTTAAGACTGGCCAAAGGAAGAAGGAAAGAAAAAAAGGAAAGAACTAAAGAAAAAAATTCCAAAAACTTATAAAATTTTTTAGAAAATTAAAAACAAAATATGAAAAAATTGTCCATATCAGCATCGGACATACCACGTAGGACAAGCGGTGCTAATTAGACAGCCACATCAAAGGTTTCCAGCTAAATTTGACCAAAATGACTCAATTGGCAAATCTTTAAATGTTTAGGATTAAATTAATCAAAATTGGCACAATTAGAAAGTCTAGAACTGAATTGGCCACCGTATAATAGGTTTAGAATTTTTTGGATGGAGTTTCCGTCAAGTGATCCTATATGCTATTGCAGTTCGGTAGGATTAGCCCCATGTATTTTATATATTGGTAAAAAAAAAAAAAAAAAAAAACCTATTTACCGATATATATACACACTCATTCATGTATGACGTCATTTTCCTTGTGGCGCATCTGGCTACTTGAAAACACCCTTACGTCATCCCGCGGTCTTAAGCCAGCAAAGCACGACGAAAGAGCATTCATATGAGTGGCCCGAACACAAAATCACATCCTCCAGGGATCTCATGGCCACGAAGGAAAGGTAATCCACCATTGTGATCTTTGCGGAAGGACAAAGCTTGCCTTCTTTTGTAGTACAGAAACCCAGTTTTCATTCAATTAATCTCAGTTAAATATGGGTTTGAATACTAGCTAGCTTAGCTAGGAGCGATTGTGCCCACATGTTGCGCTAAGCGGAAAGGATAATGATGCTCAAAATGTTCACTGAAAGGTAAAGATACAAAAAGGGGGAGAAGTACACTATTGGTGCCATAAGTTGTGTACGACGCTCACTTTGGTGCCAAAAGTTTTCGTCGGATCACTTAAGTGCTAAAAAATTTGAAAAACGCTCACTCTGGTGCCAACGCCGATCTGATCGGCCGGAAATCTGACGTGATCTTTTTTTATTAGTTTCCATTGGATCACTTAGGCCTTCAAACGACGTCGTTTTAGCATCCTAACACCAAAACGACACCGTTTGGTGTCTCCCCCAATTCAAACCCTAAATCTCCAGCCAATTGCCGTCCTCAACGGCCCCCGCGCTTGATGACCATGGCTCCGACCCCGACCCCGACCCCGACCCCGACCCCAACCCCGACGACGGCCACTCGGTGGCCAAGTCGAAGGCCGTGATCTAGCCAATGCTCGAGGAGGCCGCCGACGAGTGCGCCGCCATTGATGTCTCCCTCTCCATCTCCGATCTCCCTGATGAGTGCTCGGCTGAGCGAGCGACGGTGGCCCAGCGACAGCGGAGGCCGAGCGAGCTAGGTCGAAAAAATCCCCAAATGAGTTAAATGGCATCATTTTTGTGAAGCCATCCATGTAGAACGGCAAAACGACGTCGTTTTCTTAAGGATGACCAAAAACGACGTCATTTGAAGGCCTTGTCGATTTTTATTTTTTTTTAAAAAGCCACTTAATCATTTTTGCAGGAATCTTTCGCCGATGGCACCAAAGTGATCGTTTTTCTTCCAATTTGGCACTTAAGTGATCCGACGGAAACTTTTGGCACCAAAGTGAGCGCCGTACACAACTTATGGCACTGATAGTGTACTTCTCCCTACAAAAAGGTATTCACAGTTCGTAAGAGATGACGTAGAGAGAGCAGAAAACTTTAGCCCTTTTTAGTTTTTGCTAGGGTTCCCCACCAAGTTCGTGGATGGATGTCAAGAGTGGCTTCCAGCTTTTGATTCACTCTGGTTTTTGAGATGTCATTGTTGTTTCATATTAATGTTTCGCTGGAAATCGGCGAGATTCTTTTGTAAAATAGATGTGAAATTTTCAAATACTTTTACATGCTAAATCTAACACGGGCTTTTATTAAGGAAAGATGCAAAGGAAAGGAGATGATATTGACACATACAACAAGAATTATGCACACCATCTTATTACGAAAGATTTGAAAGAACCAAAATCAGGTCTGGCTTCAAACCTCATTAAGAAAGTTCAACCTAAAGCTTAAGATAAATGAAGAGACTGGTTTTTCACGATTCTGGAGCTTACCAACTTATAACGAACAATAGAGAGGGCTCGGCTTCTTCTATAAAGATCAAGAAATAGTGGCGTAGCTAGAGGCTCCTCAGCCGTTGAAACAGGAAAACAGATCCTCCGAAAAGGGAATCGTTACAGATGCTATTTTGAGTACAGTTACTTGAATCTCTTTGGATGAATACATAATTTAAATAATCAGTGGCCTATTTGCAAGTCTTGTTTTCAGCATATAATCCCAGACTTTAATCTCACCTCCTTTAGAGGCAAATAGGTAAGTATACTTAGAAAAGGACCAACTAGATCTAATCGATGATCAATCAACAAGAGAGTAAACTATATGGAAAGGGTATAGAAGAAACTCACATGAGTCTCCTCAATATATATGGCTGTTTTCCTTTTGAGAACATACTTCATGTTTGTATTCTTATAGGGACACAACCTTTTGCATAGAGACATAATTTGAATGTAAATGCTTGTTAATTCCCTCCATAATAACAGGAAAACTATGCTATAAATACCACCACATTACACAAACTATGTATGATGTCTTACATGTGAACCAGAACGAAGGAAGTCAGTCACCGATTGATGGATTAATTGAAGTATAGAGTATATATTACCCCAGCTTTCACATTGCATTAAAAACCCTAGTTCAAAAGTTTGGGCTAGATTCAGTGCAACTGATGAAATCAACGATACTGATATAACATAAAAAAGATCAGCAGTCACATGTATAAAGTATTATAAGGCGGTGTTAATAGCGGCCCTCTCATTTGTCTGAAAATCCTGGACAGCACCAGGTTGCAAGGTATAAGTCCCCCATGGAGAGTTAAATAGATCTGAATAATTGGAAATAAACCATCATACCATGAACAATCCATTCATATCTGCCAGTTACAATCATCGACACGAGAGTCAACTCCTGGCAAATCACACATCTAAATTTTACACTTCTAATCAAATCAAACCAATACTGCTAATACGTACGCAACTGCAGTTCCTAAAACCAGTCAAGTACTTGAGAGTACCCAAATCTTTATGTATGAATAACTTGACTCGCTTTACGTCATAAAGTAGGGGTGTATCCGCCTTCAATTTCATTTCAGCCACTTACCAACTTTTTAAGAGGTGATAGGTCGCGATCCGAATGCCTTAAAACCAGTCAAGTACTTGAGAGTACCCAAATCCTTGGAATGATATGGACAACAGACCGATCAAACTTCACCCCATTGAACGACGACTCTTTTGGATGAGGACGGCGCTAGATGCATCTTATGCGTCATGCACATGAGCTAAAGTTGCGTCAGATGCCCAAGCGTCAGATGCTCAAGCGAACTCGATGCATCCTTAGGTATGCTGGTTTCCTAACCAGTGAAGGATAAGTATCTTTTATGCAGAATTTTCTTTATACTGACGCAGTATGTATGCGCTCTATTTTTTTTCTTTTCTCTTTTCTTCTGGTGATTTTTAGTTTTTTTTCACGGGCAGATTTTGCTTCAGTTAAATATAGCCAAAGAAGCCAATGTCGCAAAGCTCGGACGGAGTGATCAACGCCCAATCCTGGCCCTCCGAGGACGGGGACGTGAAGATCATGTCCCTGCATGAGATGGTCACATCAAACGCACTAATCCACCACTCGCCCAACCCTATTCTCCTGCCGACCTCCAGTTCGACGTCGACGCTCACCTCGCCGTTGGAGATGCTCGAGTCCATTGTCACGGCTTGCCAACTGTTTCTACTGTTCGACACGTTTGACTCGAACACGGCGGCGACCGTCATTTGCTTCCTCTTTCCCAGCACGAACGAATCCAATGAAGCGCCTGACAAGCGCTTGCCGCCGTACTCGAGCGTGGCCCTCACGCCCGTGTAATTCACTCGGAAGTAGCTGCTCGGGTTCCCGACCGTGATGCGAACGTCGCAGTGAACGGAGATGGCGGAGGTGGAGGCGTTGAACGAGCCAGAGGAGGAGGCCGGCTCGACCCGGAAGTCAGGGATCATGAGAGCGGGTATGACCAAGAAGAGAGTGCAGACGAAGACCGTGACGGCGATGGTCGAGAACTTGAAGCATGGGTATATGTACTTCTCGCATACCGGCGAGGGCAGCGGCTGAGGGGGTTGGCCGGCTGTGACGGCAGCGGCAGCGGGGATGGAGATGGGGTATTCCTGGTTCGAGTGGGCCAGGACGACGGCCGAGTTGGCTCTGCTATGCTCCACATCCATCGAACCAAGCCTTCCCTTAGCAGAGATTTTCAGATACGAGGTAATGGGAGACCGGTGTTGTCAAGTGGCGCACACATATATATAGACCGAAAGGGGAACTCTCCATGCCGGGTACCGAATCTACATGTGAATGCTTTTGCTCGATTTCCACGACGAAGAATGCTGACTAAGCACCAGCTACGGACACTGGCACTAACGCAACATGAGAAAATCAAATAAAATGTCGAGTCGAAATTACAAAAATGGCCCCTACAATGCTCCTGCTCGATTTGGGTCCCCTCTACTATAATTTTTGTTACACATATGTTCCCTGCACTAATCTTTACTCTTGATTTTCGGATGAATCTCGTATTTTTCCCATCCAAATGTGAACAGAAAATTGTCGAATAAGTGCTCAAGACTAATGTGCGACTGCTACATGTTATGATTAGTGCAAAAATGGCTACCACTTGAGCAAGAATCCAGCCTATGTGGACCGGCAAATCTAAAATCATCCTTCCCAAAACGATAATTTCGTAATAAATGGGCAATAGCCATGATAATTTGCCATTGGCAGGCAAAAATATAAGGTCATTAGATACCTAAGGAAAGCCTATCCAAGTTAGCAAATGTAAGTTTCCCTACATGTGGTTCATTGGTCGTATTGATTAGGATTTGCGTGAACTTAGCAAATTGATTTGAGGAGGAAAATAGCTGGAAATCAGGATCTAAAATCAGGTTGCAAACTGAATGCATCACAAAATAAAGTTCAGGGACTGAAATTAAACACACGGACAATAGTATAGGAACCATGTCTGTAATTTCTCCTGGATTATTTTTATTTTGTATTCCATATAACCGGCAGTGTCATGTGTGTATCCCCATCACTTAGCCGGCATTTTCCATTGATAGCTAGACAAAAATATGAAATTCGTCCTAAAATTGTGACTGGAGATTAATTTAGGGACTAAACCGGTCATGAGATGAAGCAGGAGATCAATTTACATGGTCGCAAATCACCGAACGCACGACCACGTTGACATCGGTCCTACGAAAATTGTGGGTTTCCATCTTTTCTAGGTTTTATCGAGCTTAGACCGAACTAACCAGACACAAGAACATCAGCTCTCATACTCTCCTTGCACGATTATTTCGAAAAATGTCACCTTTGCTCGTCCCGTGTGCACGCATCTGCTCGTGATAAGAAGACCGATATTTGACTAGTACCAAATAGAAACCACGATGACCATCTTTAGTGGGTCGGCGTTCTCGAACAACGATAATAAAATTATTATAAAAAAAAATTGCCCTTTGCCATGTCATGATCATAACCCAAAAGGGTTGTTTGACAGTTGACTCACGATCGCCCGTTCCATAAAAAAACGACGTGTATTCGGACACGAATGTTCAACCCCCGCAGTGTCGTTCGGCAAAATGCATCCGAAGTAGTGTTGGACTTTGACCGACTGAAAAGAGGGATCAGAAGTGGATAGTCTATCGTCGAGCAGTAGCCCTCGGTGGGCTGACGCACTTCGCGAGTTTCGTTTTACGTCCAATCAGAGCACTCCCTCCGGAGGATTTCAACCCAGGGAACTGGTTACAAGTATTCAAAGTCAGCGACAATTGAGATAAGAAAATTTATTTCGTGGAGAAACGTTCGAGACTAATGTAGGTCAAGAGCTTGAATAAATCAAGTGCAGTTGAAATCCCCGTCATGTTGAGGTCCGATTTTATTTTATTGTCCCACTTCCCGAAACGCTTTATGTTTCATTCGAAGCAAAATATCGTCGCGTGAGCTTAAGGAGAACGGCAACTGGGGACGTCGCAATCGCCTTACCTGTCGCGCATTGATGCTCCAAACGAGCTATCAAAACAATTTTTGCACCTTTTCTTACGAATAGAGGACGAGCAACTAAGGAGAGCCATTGAGTAATTAATGAAAACAAAGTAAAGAAATGTGTAAAAATCCAACTGCGGATTCATTTGACCAAGAAAGAAGCAGCACATTCCACGAAGGGCTCGAAGGACGCGCACATTTTCTAGGTAAAGCCCACTTCCGAGTCTCTTTCTCAAGGATCTGCAAGATTGGCTCCTAAGCAGCTTTTGAAGTCCTCGGATTTCTGTCTCTCGGTGGTTCGCGCAACAAGAATCATCCCTAGCCACATTCATTTGGAAATGATAAGAAAACAAACTCGCCTCTGCATGCTCGAGACCTGATGGCCGTTGCCCAGCAAGAATCGACTTCGTGGATGTTTTCTTTTGTCGGCTCTTGCAGAACATCCCCCCGAGGTTGTGTTGGAATTCCAAGGTCATTATAATAAGGGAAAGACAGAAGACGCGTACTGTGGTTGACCCTCAGTGCAGCAATCATGTGTTGGGGTCAAATGCTGCGAATCGGCGCTTGAAATCCTCTGCCGATTTGATCTCTTCTTCTTTGCTTAGTGCGCATTTCCTCCAATCAGCCTTATCTGTCACGTTCAACAAACCTGCCACCACCTGCATAGTTTCACAGGCATCATGTTACGTGCTTAGACTACAGTCCACTAAATTTAAACTTCAATAGTTGTCCAAGCCTTCAAGTTGAAATAGACTTATTGAAGACCACTTTGTCCAAATTATTGACATCCGTCACCGACCATATGTAAGGACAGAATTAATACCATCTTCCATAACTGAAAAACTAAACTAAACTCAGAAGCAATAACTTAAGCCTAGATGAAAACCAGTCGAAGCAAATAGACTAAGAACGCCAGATAGATTACCTCACGTCCAAATTGAACAGGAAAGTTCTCGTTGTCCTCCACTATATGTGATAGTACAGTTCCTTCAGGTAATTCCACATAAAAGAGACTAGATTTACCGTCAAACTCCGTTCTCAACATTTTTCTACCATCAGTGCCTAAATCAAGAGAAGCACAAAATGTATACGATATATGCAGTTGAATCAACAGACAAAACAGTTTGTGTTCATTCAAAGAAAACCAGAACATTCTCATGAACCATCAACGCCTGAGCCACTCCCAGCATAGGTGACAAAAATCTCACACACAAGGCAGATCAATAAGTCAATACCAGAGCATTAATTTCTCAGGCTGGGAGCTATATGGCACCATGACACTGACAAGCAACTGTAAACTTTCAATTGTCAACTGTAGCCAATGATTCTATGCAGTAAAACATAAATAAGGATTTCTTATAGTGACAACTAGAGCAAAGGGAACATAAATTTGTTGTCTATAAGCCCAAAAAGTGCATTATGGCATGATCTCAAGGATTAAGGACCATAGTCACTGAATTTTCTTGTCCTATTATGGTGTTAGCTGGGTTCACTCCTATGTGGAGGAGGCCCAATGAGTTGCAAGCCCAAAAAGGGCTTGAGCCCATATAATAAGTTATATGAGGAAATAGGGTTTTTCACTATCTATATAAAAGAGGTAACAGCAGAAAATGAAACAGTAACAAGAGAAAAAGAGAAAGCAGAAAATCTGGGTTTGGGGCAATATCTAATTTACATCAAGCTAGCGTCGGAGGTCGATTCGTGGTCCGATTGAGCTGAAATTTTGTCAGCATGTTCGCGGCGCAATTTAATCGAATCTGAACGGTTTGATTTTCGTTTGAAGCTCCATACATCAGGTTTTTTGTGGATTGATCAAAACCTGCGTTTTTGGTCAGATTTATCCTTGATCTCTTGTGAAGTTCATGTGTATTGCCAAAAATTATGTTCTTGAGGTGTTTGCTGCTATGTACCTCTAGTATTTGCTAGAGAAAAATAATTTTATTGATAGTGAAGATTTTCAAATGGACTCTAGTCCCGTGGTTTTTTATCTCCTCACATCGAAGAGGTTTTCCACGTAAAAAAATCGTTTTGTGTTCGCGTGCTTGGTATTTATTTTACTCTATTATATCAATTCCTATTAGGTTTACACAAGAGGGAGATTATTTTAGTCCGCTGCGTTAATTCGATATTGTTCGAATTGTTACCGTTCTCCCATCATATGGAACTACAGAAAAAAGGAGATATGACAAATTTAACTTACTCAAGGAGTTAAATTTAACTCCCAACTTCTCCGCAGCCAAACTAAATATGCTCTGAAGAGAAGCTGCTCTAGATGATGGAACAGGAATAGCCTGCAGGCAATGCAACCAAACTATTGAGAATAAGAAAGTGACTGGCTGGCATTTAGAGAGATAAAATGACAAGATGGATGAAGAAGATAAAGTAATACCATGAGCAGCATGTTATAAATTTTCTTTGCACTATGACAATACCTGAAGATTAGCATGAGTTCCACGTTTGGAAACCCAGTCAAAGAAAACAACTTCCTTCCGTTGGTTCTTGTGATACAACTTCAGGCAGTTCTGGAATCTGTTAAGCTCTGTTTCATTCTCTGGAGGCAAAGAAAGAGTATTTGGTAGATGCTCGATAGGTATTATCAGCACGTGATCTTCAGCTAATGGTCCCTTGGGCAGCGCACAGTATTATCTTTCTCCTACACTGATGATCAGATGAGACTCCACATTGGGGCTCGATCAACAAAACCAGCATTCTTTTGACCTGAATTTCAATTACAAACTGTGCTAAAATGGATTCATAAGCAGTGATCGAAAATTTCATTCCACTAGAACCAATGTAAATTATTAGCAAAAAAAAAACAAAAGGTGCCCATTGAGGAAACTGACCTATTAACACTAGCACCTCTAGACCTATTTCCATTTCGAGAACCACTTTCCTCTTCCTCCTGCAAACTGTGCTTAAAGTTGCAGTCAGGACCCCTTTCACATTTGTTTTTGTTAAGAAAATCAAAACAAACCCCTCTTCGGTATTGCTCCCTTGCATCTATATCATGTCGGAAGTTGTATTTTTCACCTCGTGGACAAGACCCAGAAGACATACTTAAAGCATAGCTTATCACCGTCACCAACCGCATGCTTCTGACGTTTTTGGGAAACATCGTATCTCCAATATTGTGCGTCCTTAGTATCATCGGCAGTCCTCTTTCCTGCTTCCTTTGCACCAGCAGTTTTCTCTACTGCTGTAAACGGAGACAAGGTTGTGTTGGGAGGTTTCATGCTAATCTCAGAGGAAGACATGGTAGATGCCGGAGTAGGAGAAAGTGCATGGATAAATTTCTGTGAGAAAAACAAGATTATGATGCACTCGGGCAGAATGGAAATTGGAAACACTAGTGGATAGACAAGAACAGAGAGATATTTATACTAAAAGCAGTTTAGATAACAGATAACTTCAATATAGAGTAAGCTAGTCACAGAGAAGCATACTATTAACACATGAAAAGATCTTATCTACAACATAAAGTACATACAGAAAGAGAAAACAGCCGCCATTCCATTACTTGTATGCATAAAAGCATGCCTTAGTGAACAAGTATCTCACTGCATGATAAACATTGAGGACAATCAAATAAAATGTTCATGTCTAACTCAGTCTACATCCTACCTACCTAAAGTATTTGATAACCATAATTTAACTGGCAAAACTTAAACTTAAGAAGCAACACCAAAATATGTTGATCTGCCAGGCGAAAACTAGAGTTACATGTCCCCAAATGTAAATGACCTATGACACAAAGTACAGAAGGGTAAGTGACCAGTTTTTCTTTGTTTCCAACAGGAGCAAGACCGATAAAGCGAGTGACATGAACAGCATCAGCATTAGAGTAAGGTTCACGAAGAGAGTGCAGACGAAGACCGTGACGGCGATCGTCAAGAATTTGAACCATGGGTGTATATACTTCTCGCATAATGGCGAGGGTGGCAGCTGGGGGGTTGGCCGGCTGCGGCAGCGGGGACGGAGATGGGGTATTCTTGGTTCGAGTGGGCCAGGACGACGGCCGAGTTGGCTCTGCTCTGTTCCATATCCATCGAAGAAAACCTTCCCTTAGCAGAGATTTTCAGATACGAGGTAAGGGGAGACCGTTGTTGTCGGGTGGCGCACGTATATATAGGCCAAACGGGGATCTCTCTATGTCCATATCGGGTACTGAATCTACAAGCTTTTGCTCGAGTTCCACGAAAGATGCTGACTAAGCACCAGCTACGGACACTATGGCACTAACGCAACATGAACAAATAAAATGTTGAGTGGGAATTACGAAATTGGCCGCTATAATGCTCCTGCTCGATTTACGTCCTTTCTTGTTTGAGTTTTTTTTTTTTTTTTTTTTAAAGTTTTATCTTTCTAGTTTAAGTTTTGTACCCCTAAAACAATTATTTCGTAATAAATGGGCAATAGCTATGATAACGCAGGGCTAATTCCATAAAAAAGCATCAACTTTAGGTCGATGGACAAATCTGGCCAAAACTTTTTTTTGTCTCATGAAAAAGCACAAACTTTAGGTCGAGGGACAAATCTGGCCCGAACTTTTTTTTGTCTCGTAAAAAAGCACAAACTTTAGATTAAGTGACAATTCTGGCCCCATTTTTGTTTTGTCTTATAAAAAATAACAAACTTTTACTCCTATCCAAAATCTAACCCTTACCATTAACTTTCTATTTGAAGTTAACCTTATTTCAAAAGAAAATGTTCTAGCTGTGAGGTTGGTGGATCTCATCCATGGTTTCTCTTGACATGCGGTGATCTACAGTTTCATATTACGACAAAACAATAAAGTCTAATGAGAGAAATTCAATCGGGAGATTTTTTTACCTGCGAGTGAAGTATAGGAAATGGCATAGTTTCACTGTTATTTTTCAAGCTATGACTCAAACAAGAAGAAAATGGATGGTTTAGCCAACAAGTGCAGATAGATTAAGGACAATCAATGAATATAAGTTAAGGGTGGCCAGATTTAGGATTTAAGCGAAAGTTGATGATTTTTTTTCCAAACAAAAAAAATTTGGGCCAAAATTATCACTCGACCTAAAGTTTGTGCTTTTTTATGAGACAAAAAAGAGTTTGGGCCAAATTTGTCTATTGACCTAAAGTTGGTGCTTTTTTACGAGACAAAAAAAAGTTTAGGCCAGATTTGTCCATCGACCTAAAGTTGGTGTTTTTTTTTGGAATTAACCCTGATAACGCATTAGTGGTGTGCAAACATATAAGGTCATTAGATACCTTAAGAAAGCCTGACCAAGACAGCGCATGCAAGTTTACCTGCGCATGTTTAGTTCGTCGTAACTGATTAGAATTTGAATTACTTAGCGTATCGATTATTTCAAAAAACAAAATGTCACCTTTGCTCCTCCCGTGTGCACGTATCTGCTCGTGACAAGAAGATCGATATTGTCGAGCAACAAATAGAAACCACGATGACCATCTTTAGTGGGTTCACCGTTCTTGAACGACGATTCCAAATAGGAATTCGGCCTTCGCCATGTCACGATCACAACAGCGACGTGTGTGCGGACAGGAATATTCACCCCACAACAACGTTGCGTTCGGCGGCATGCATCCGAAGTGCGAGAAATTCAGGTCCGACTTCTTTTGGACTTTTGGAGTACGAAGTGGAGTTGCAATTTGACCTTATGAAAAGAGGAACTGATGCAAGCCTAGGGGAGGCTTTCTCAAACAATAGGATCGGGAGAGTGACTCGCGCACAAGAAACGGGACGAACAGTAATTTCAGCACTGCACAAGCTCAGGAGAACAGGCGTATCTTTGTCAATACAGATCGGATTGACCTCATTCCAAAACCAAATGAACAAAGACTTCTGGATCTACAATTTCTCTGTTTTGGGTTTTCTGAAATAAGCACTGTAGGGTAGTCGAAATTGGGTTGGAAATAACGAACAGAATAGGAAAAGATAGAGACTTCGTTGGTTGCTCTTCTAGGCCTCCAAGGAAGTTGAAAGGGACACCGATTCTTCTAGATCGATGACTGCAACTCTTCAAGGATGCAGATTTCGAAAGCTCCGACTCTTCAAGGACGGAGTGAAAACTCTTCTAGGTTTTCAAGGAGATGAACTCTACAAGGTTCATGATACTTGCTTCAAGCAAAGCTTTTCATTTATCAAAAGTCATCTGTCTTCTACAAGGGATTGGATGGCTTATATCGTCAAAGAAATAAAGATAGAGCATAGAAACTTGAAAGCATTAAAGAGCCTAGGAACTAGAAACTAGAAAAAATAATAAAGAGCTTAGGAACTAGAAACTAATAAAAGCATAACGTCTTCATGACTCCCAAGGTGTCTTCTTTCAAACTTCTGGAATGGACTCAAGATATCGTTATGGCTTCTCGGTTTCGTCGAGCTTTAATGCGGGCCGATCTTCTTGGTCGAGAGAGCCGGTCTTCAATGTGGGCTGCATCATCCTCCCCATCTTTAAAAGAATTCGTCCTCGAATTCTTGCCATCATCATCAGAAGAATCTCCCACCCTACTAGGTGCCAACGTAATCTTCTTGCCTCCAAATTCAAAAGAATATGTATTTCGATAACCATCATGCATAGTCCTTCTATCGAATTGCCATGGTCGACCAAGAATAATGTGACTAGCATCCATCGGTAGAACATCACACCATATCTTGTCATTATAAACAGAACCAATGGACAAATTAACAAGGCATCGTTTTGAAACAGTTACCTCAGCACCTATCTTCAACCACAACATTTTATAAGGCGTAGGGTGCGTTTTTAATTCCAACTTCAGCTTGTTTGCCGATACTTCAGAAATTATATTCTCACAACAACCAGAGTCAATAATTAATTGACACACCTTTCCCATGATTGTGCAAGCAGAATGAAAAATATTGGTACGCAGCCACCTATCTCCAGTGTCATCTCGAGGAGTAAGAAAAATTTTCCTCACCATAAGAAGTTCGCCAGTGTCAGCATGCACTATTTGTTCATCATCCGCAGCTTCTTCATCATTTTTCAACTCCTCTTCAAGTGGATTCTCAGCATTCTCATCAGAATCATCATCCATCAAAAAGGCTTTACCGGCTGGTCGATTCTTATTGATTCGACAATTGCTAGCACGATGACCCAACTCCCCACAAGAATAGCAACGTATTTCGATGTAGCAGGTTGCTTCAAACATGGGGTTGAGTAGAAGGCTTACTAGCAGATTGCTGTCTCCGAGAATGAGAGCGCTCCATTTTGAGTGCCCGTTGGTGTGCATCTCCTAAGTCCCAAATGTCGAGGACTTCCAAGGCGTCTTGAATGTAAAATTGAAGACCGTTCAAGTATTTGTTCACAAGCACATCCTCTGGGTCCTGGATATTGTTACGAATCACCAACTCATTGAATTCATTGGTGTATTGGTCCACCGTTCGCGTACCTTGTTTTATATTTTGATACCGTTGGTAGAGCTCTCTCTTATATCCTTTGGGAAGAAAATATTTTTGAATCTTGCCCTCCATCTTTCTCCACGAAGTGACTGGTGCTTTGCCAACGGCTTGGCGAGTTTGTTTTTCACGTCTCCACCAAGCAATCGCCTTGCCTCGGAATCGCATAGCAATGATCCCAACTCGATGATTCTCCGGAACATTTTGATGCTCAAACACCTCATTCACAAGTGTTAGCCAATCAACAATTTCATCAGGAGACTCATTACCTGTAAATTCTGGAACATCTTTCTTGACTTCCTTTTCCCAATCTGGCTCACGAATATGTTGTAAACGATGTCGAACATGCCTCCGACCGTGAATAGATTGAACACTCTCCGAAGAGGAAGAGTCACCATGGGAATCTTCAGTCCTGGAACGGGGTGGAGAATTATTTGCTTCAGCCCTCAAACGCTGAACTTCTTGCGTCAATTCATCAATTTGTTGTTGCATATTCTCAGCGAGTGTGTGCAATTCATTGAGGGGAACGGTTCTGCCGCCACGACGCCTAGCTTGTCTTGGAGGCATTGTCCTCTCCTCCAAAGCTCTGATACCAAATGATGCAAGCCTAGGGGAGGCTTTCTCAAACAATAGGATCGGGAGAGTGACTCGCGCACAAGAAACAGGACGAACAGTAATTTCAGCACTGCGCAAGCTCAGGAGAACAGTCGTATCTTTGTCAATACAGATCGGATTGACCTGATTCCAAAACCAAATGAACAAAGACTTCTGGATCTACAATTTCTCTGTTTTGGGTTTTCTGAAATAAGCACTGTAGGGTAGTCGAAATTGGGTTGGAAATAACAAACAGAATAGGAAAAGATAGAGACTTCGTTGGTTGCTCTTCTAGGCCTCCAAGGAAGTTGAAAGGGACACCGATTCTTCTAGATCGATGACTGCAACTCTTCAAGGATGCAGATTTCGAAAGCTCCGACTCTTCAAGGACGGAGTGAAAACTCTTCTAGGTTTTCAAGGAGATGAACTCTACAAGGTTCATGATACTTGCTTCAAGCAAAGCTTTTCATTTATCAAAAGTCATCTGTCTTCTACAAGGGATTGGATGGCTTATATCGTCAAAGAAATAAAGATAGAGCATAGAAACTTGAAAGCATTAAAGAGCCTAGGAACTAGAAACTAGAAAAAATAATAAAGAGCTTAGGAACTAGAAACTAATAAAAGCATAACGTCTTCATGGCTCCCAAGGTGTCTTCTTTCAAACTTCTGGAATGGACTCAAGATATCGTTATGGCTTCTCGGTTTCATCGAGCTTTAATGCGGGCCGATCTTCTTGGTCGAGAGAGTCGGTCTTCAATGTGGGCTGCATCAGGAACAGTCTATCGTGGAGTTGTACTTGGTGGGTAGACGCACTCCACAAGCTCTGTTTTACTGCCCAAATTAGAGCACTCCCTACGGAGATTTCGTCGGGGTGAACTGGTCACTTAGGCACTGTTTGGTAACCATCCAAACAGTGCTTGATTCTGATTTTTTGT
The DNA here is from genome assembly GCA_014182375.1 of Eucalyptus virginea. Taxonomy (NCBI): domain Eukaryota; kingdom Viridiplantae; phylum Streptophyta; class Magnoliopsida; order Myrtales; family Myrtaceae; genus Eucalyptus; species Eucalyptus virginea. Next base: position 28,080,157 of record CM024523.1, on the reverse strand, counting down.
TCTCAGAATTAGTTTAGGACGAGAATTGCGTTTGGTAAAAAAAAATTTCTCTGGACCAAATTTGTTCCTGGGAACAGATTGGGAAAAGAATCAAGAATAAAAAAAAAGTTGATTCTTGTTCCGGAAATAAAATTGAGAATCAAAACTCTTCTTCTTCTCTTTTCTTTTTCTTCATCGACCGCCATCCTGCGATTACCGCCCGCCGCCACCCGCCGCCGTCTGCCACTCCCGGTCGCTGCCATCCGCCGCCGCCCGTCGCCGACAACTAGTCCGGTGAGCTTGCCGGAGGCTCGCCAAGCCAAGGTAAGGTCCGGCGAGCTCGCTGGTGGCCACGCGAGCCTTGCCCAGCCCCGGCAAGGCCGGCGACCCTCGTCTGGCCGGTCGCCAAAGAAGAATAGGAGAAAAAAGGGGAAAAAAAAAAAAAGGAAAAAAATATTTAAAAATTAAAAGAAATTGATTTGGAACATAATCAATTAACACGGTACCAAACGCAATTCTATTTCAGAATCAGAAATTTTGGACAGTTACCAAACGCATTCTTTTACTCAGAATCAGTTCTTGAGAACAGAATAAAAAATAATCATTTCTTATCAAAATCTGTTCCCTGGAACAGAATCGTTACCAAACGCGCCCTTATATTCAAAGTCATGGAAATCTTGTGTTAAAGGTTTTGCATAATCGCTTCACTAGACAAAAACTTTATTTCGTAGAGAAATTGTGATGATTAAATATCACATGAATTATTTAGTGTAAATAGAGCCTGAAAAATATCGAGAGTTTAGATGACTGGAATGTGATTGAAATTGTAATCTTTTTGCACGCTTGATCTATATAATGAAATCTTGCACTGCTCTCCCTACCGAACCAGTCAGATCGATAAATCCATGTCCAGTTCATTTGATGGTTCCGATTTTAGAAGCACTTTATGTTTTGTGAGAAGCACAACATCATGGCATGAGCTTGAGAAGAACAGCACCTGGGAACATCGCAATCGCCTTACCTGTTGCACACTAAGAGCCTATTTGTTAAAAAATGTGTTTCTGTTCCCCGGAACAAAAATTTCTGTTCTTTTGTTCCGAGGAACAAAAGAAAAACAAAAACATATTTGGTAAAACTTTTGTTTCCAAAAACAAAAAATCTATTTTTTTGTTTCCGGGAACAGATTTGAAACAGAAACAAAAAGTAGAAAAAAGTTGTTTCTTGTTTCCGGGAACAATTTTGAGAAACAATTTCTCTCTCTTCTTTTTTCTTCTTTTCTTTTCTTTCCTTTTTCTTCCTTTTGGCCGGTTGCTAGCCTCGGCCATGGCGAGCGACGCCGAGCCTCACCAGGCCACTGCCAGGTCGGCATCGCCCAACGGTGGCCCGATGAGGTCGAGCCTCGTCGGTGGCTAGGCGAGCCCGGCCTCGCCAAATCTAGGCAAGCTCAAGCTTGCTCAGCCAAGGTGAGGCCGAGCCTCGCAGGCCGACGCGAGGCTCGGCCTCGCCAGACCAAGGCGAGGCCAACCTCACTCCGCCCGGGCAAGGTCGAGCCTCGCCCGGGCCACTTGGGAGGCTCTAGCAAGCTTGCCGGCCCTTGCGATGGCTTGACGAGGTTCCGACGAGCTCGCCAAACCTCACCTGCCCGATTGCCACCGTCGCCATGGCCAAGAACCGCCCACAAAGGAGAAAGAAGGAAAAAAGGAAAAAGAAAGAAGAAAGAAAGGAAAATATAATAAAAATATTGAAAAATTAAAAAAAATAACAAAATTATATAAGTTTATCAAACGCATTTCTATTCCCGGAATAGAAATTTTTGCGATTACCAAAATAAAGAAGTAGAAAATTTCTATTTCGATTTCTATTTCAAACCTATTTCGGAATAGAAATCTACTCCAGAAATAGAAAAATGGAATAAGTTTATCAAACGGATTTCTATTTCAGAAACAAGTCTGGAATAGAAAAATTGTTTCTGAAACAGAAATAGACAGTTGTCATGCATGCCCCAAGTGCGTTCTTATACTCAAAAATTGTTCCCCGAAAAATAAATAAATAAATAAACTATTTCTATTCAAGAATTGTTCCCTGGAACGGAAACGTTACAAAATGCGCCCTAACGCTCTAGATGAGCTATTTAACAATTTTGGCACCTTTTTATGAATAGACAAGCAACTAAGAAAGGGCATCGAGTAACTAGTAAAAAAAATTGAAGAAATATGTAAAAATCCAACTGCGGATTCATTTTGACCAAGAAAGAAGCAGCAGACTCCACCAGGGGCTGGAAGGACGCTCACATTTTTAAGGTAAAGCACACTTCCAAGTCTCTTTCTCAAGGATCTGCAAGATTGGCTCCTAAGCAGCTTTTGAAGTCCTCAGATTTTGTCCGTCCCTTGGTAGTTCGCGCAACAAGAAGCATTCCTAGTCACACTCATTTGCAAATGATGAATAAACAATTCCCTCTGCATGCTCGAAGCCTGATGGCTGGCAAGAATCGACTTCGTGAAAGTTTTCTTTCTCAGCTCAGGTTGTCTTGAAATTCTAAGATCATTATAAAAAGGAAAAGACGGAAGAGACGTACTGTGGTTGACCCCAGTGCGACTATCATGTATTGGGTTCGAATGCTGCGAATCGGCGCTTGAATTCTTCTGCCAGCTTGATCTCTTCTTCTTTGTTTAGTGCGCAATTTCACCAGCCAGCCTTATCTGCCACGTTCAGCAAACCTGTCACCCCCTGCATAGTTTCAATAACCGTCCCAGCCTTCAAGTTGAAATAGACAATATCAGAGACCACTTTATCCAAAATATTGACGTCCGTCACCGACCATACATAAGGACAGAATTAATACCACTTCCATAACTGAAAAACCAAACTAAACTACGAAGCCGTAACGCAAGCCTAGATGAAAACCTATCGAAGCAAATAGACTAAGAATGCCAGATAGATTACCTCGTGTCCAAATTGAGCAGGAAAGTTCTTGTTGTCCTCCACTATATATGATAGTACAGTTCCTTCTAGATTTCCTGTCAAACCCCGTTCTCAACATTTTTCGACCATCAATGCCTAAATCAAGAGAAGCACAATATAAATACAATATATGCAGTTGAATCAGCACACAAAACAGTTTGTGTTCATTCAAAGAAAACTAGAACATTCTCATGAACCATCAATGCCTCAGCCACTCCCAGCATAGGTGACAAAAATATCACACACAAGGCAGATCAATAAGTCAATACCAGAGCATTAATTTCTCACATTGGAACTATATGGCACCAAGACACTAGTAAGCAACTGTAAACTTTCAATTGTCCATTGTAGCCAATGACTCTATGCAGTAAAACATAAATAAAGAATTCACATAATGACTACTAGAGCAAAGGGAACATAAATTTGTTGCCCGTAAGCCCAAAAAGTGCATTATAGTATGATCTCAAGGGTTAAGGACCGTAGTTACTGAATTTTCTTATCCCATTATAGAACTCCAAAAAAAACAGGAGAAATGACAAATTTAACTTACTCGAGGAGTTAAATTTAAACCCCAACTTCTCCATAGCCAAACCAAATATACTCTGAAGAGCAGCTGCTCTAGATGATGGAACAGGAATAGCCTGCAGGCAATGCAATCAAACTATTGAGAATAAGAAAGTGACTGACTGGCACTTAGAGAGATAAAATGACAAGATGGATGAAGAAAATAAAGTAATGCCATGAGCAACATGTTATAAATTTTCTTTGCACTATGACAATACCTGAAGATTAGCAGGAGTCCCACGTTTGGAAACCCACTCAAAGAAAACATCTTCCTTCTGCTGGTTTATGTGATACATCTTCAGGCAGTTCTGGAATCTGTCAAGCTCTGTTTCTTTTTCTGGAGGCAAAAGAGTATTTGGTAGATGCTCTATAGGTATTATCAGCCCGTGGTCTTCAACTAATGGCCGCTTGGGTAGCGCACAGTAGTATCTTTCTCCTACACTGATGATCAGATGAGACTCCACATTGTGGCTCGATAAACGAAACCAGCATTCTTTTGACCTGAATTTCGATCACAGACTGTGCTTAAAATGGATTCATAAGCAGTGGTCAAAAATTTCATTCCACTAGAACCAATGTAAATTATTAGCAAAAAAAAACAGAAGGCACCCATTGAGCACCTCTAGACCCATTTCCATTTCGAGAACCACTTTCCTCTTCCTCCTGCAAACTGTGCTTAAAGTTGCAGTCAGGACCTCTTTCACATTTCCCTTTGTCAAGAAAATCAAAACAAAGCCCTCTTCGGTATTGCTCCCTTGCATCTATATCATGTCGGAAGTTGCATTTTTCACCTCGTGGACAAGATCCAGAAGACAAATACTTAAAGCATAGCTTATCATCATCACCGACTGCGTGTTTCTGACGTTTTTGGGAAACATCATATCTCCAATATTATGCGTCATTAGTGTCATCGGCAGTCCTCTTTCCTGCTTCCTTTGCACCAGCAGTTTTCTCTGATGCTGTAAATGGAGACAAGGTTGTGTTTGGAGGTTTCATGCTAATCTTAGAGGAAGACATGGTAGATGCCGGAGTAGGAGAAAGCGCATGGATAATTTTCTGAGAGAAAAACAAGATTATGATGCACACGGGCAATATGAAAATTGGAAACACTAGTAGACAGACAAGAACAGAGATATTTGTACCAACATCAATTTAGATACCAGAAAACTCCAATATAGAGTAAGCTAGTCATAGAGAAGCATACTATTAACACATGAAAATATCTTATCTACGACATAAAGTACATACAGAAAGATAAAATAGCCACCATTCCATTACTTGTCCGCATAAAAGCATGCCTTAGAGAACAAGTATCTCACTGCATGATTAGGGTGCGTTTGGTAACGTTTCTGTTTAAAAATTGTTCCAGGAAACAGAAATAGAAAAAAGTGTTTCTGTTCCAGGGAATAATTTCTGAACAAAAAAACGCGTTTGGTAACTGTATAAAATTTCTGTTTCTGGAATAGAAAAAGAACAGAAACACGTTTGGTAACTGCAAAAAATTTATGTTTCTGGAATAGAAAAAGAACAGAAACACGTTTGGTAATGTACAAAATTTATGTTCCAATTTTTTTTCAAGTGTTCTTTTTTTTTAATAAAGTGTAAACTTGGTATTGAATTATCATTCTCATGAAATACTCATCAATTTAATTTTGTTCATATTAAGTGAAAACAAACATTCTAAACTTGATCATATTTGCTTACTTGGAAGAAAATTTTTTTAAGTTTGTACCAAAATTTTCCCAATTGTTTTTTTTTTTTTTTTTTTTTAATAAAGTGTAAACTTGGTTTTGAATTCTCATTATCATAAAATGCTCATCAATTTAATTTTGTTCATGGTGAGTAAAGTCAAACATTCTGAACATGGTTATAAGTGCATACTTTGAAGAAAATTTTATAAATAAACTTTGTACCAAATTTTTCTCACGTGCCTTTTTTTTCAATAAAGTGTAAACTCGGTATTGCATTATCACTCTAATGAAATGCTCATCAATTTAATTTTGTTCATGGTGGGTGAAGACAAACATTTTGAACATGGTCATGTGCATACTTGGAACAAAATTTCGTTAGTAAAATTTGTACAATAAGAGCTACCTAAAAGAAGAATATCTTATAGATCTCTACATAGACCCTTTCATACATAACATCACAATAATGAAGTAATATAGTTCATTGTTCAACTTCATCACATTGAATTTGATAAGTGAATACTTAAAAACAAAATTACAAAAGTCGGAAACACAAAGTCATGAAATCTCAGGCATATTATGATCCCCTCGCCATTTTATTTGCAATCCTTGTCCTAAGCATGTTTATTCCAGGTGCATCATGCAATGTATCATCTGCAACCTCCACTTCTGTAGGTCCGCATGGATACTCCGGATCTCCATATAGGGAAAAGTTTCTATCCATTGCATCTTGATCACGAATGTAATTATGGAGAGCACAACAAGCAATTACAACAAATGCTTGCTTCCGAATTGTAAATGAAGGCATCTATCTCAAAATGGTGAAGCGATTCTTTAATGCCCCAAATGACCTCCCAATTACATTTCTTAGTGAAGAGTGCTTCTTGTTGAACAATTCTCTTGCTGTCCTTGGTCATCCCCCATTCCCTCTATACTTGCTTAGATGATACCGATCGCCTCTAAATGGAGTTAAAAATCCTGGAAGTACTGCATAACCTGAATCTACCACGTAATATTTCCCTATAACATGATATATATAAATTTGTTGTGATATTGAACCATAATATATAATCATAAAATTGTCTTCATAAACAAAGTAAGTACCAGGTGGTGGTCGGGGAAATTGCAGTTGAGGATTTTCGAGTGCTGCTGAAAGCACTCGACAATCATTGGCAGATCCTTCCCATCCAGCATACACGAAAGTAAATTTCATATCAAAAGAGCAAATACACAGCACATTCTGGGTTGTTCTCCCACTCCTACCTCTAAATGGAATCTGCTGAGACACATGAACGGTAGCATCTATATGGGTGCCATCCATAGCACCTACGCAGCCCTGTCAATATATTAACAATCTAATATCATATAAGATTATCAACTACATGTTTTTGACGGTATAAAATCAATATAAAAATCATACCTTGAAGTAGCGTTTATGACTAGGATCAATAAGAATTTCTTGTGGAATGACGTCAAAGGACGGTGGTTTGATTATCTCCTTTGAAAGTTTGATCATTGCTTTCAACACTTTGTTGAAATACTTGCTGATCGTTTCTCCTGAATGTTGGAATCTCTCACATAAATCTCTATTTGAGTTATTGTGAGTAACCACACTTAAAAATATCACAACTTGTTCATCTATTTGAACATATTGACTATCTTTCAACCAACCCATTACCCTCATTAAGTCACATAAATTCAGAAAAACATGTCTCTCCATCCTAAATGCTTCATATATCCTATCTGAATGTCCATGAACAATCTCCCTTATCCATTCTACTCCTGATAATTGACTGTCCCTAATAGGTTCTCTCGTTTGCAGGGACGTGTCCATCGCAGCTAAGTAGAACCACGCTACCAATATGTTAATATCATCACCCAAGAATTGTTCAACTGGTTGTACTTGCTCATTAGACACACTATTTGATCCCCCTTCCATAGTACCTATACAATCACAAAAATGACCAAAACATCAATATAGATTTTGAAAACACATCCCAATAACAATCAATAACATAAGTCATAAAATCTCAATAAGATATGCCATTACATATAAGTACAAGAGTCTCAACACTAATCATATTTGAATAAACTAAAGATTAATAGATAATATAAGTTATACAGTCTAATGAAACTCCATGCAATTCATAATATATTTCCAAACATCTACTAAAGGAATTGAAGAAGGCCAATCCTCCTTGCAGGTGTGGATGTAATGAAATCCACTGCTTTATTGTAAACATCTTGCTCTATCTCGGGCATACTCAGTAGAATCTGGACCACAGTAGATACGGAGAAAGAGTCTACAGGTGGTCGTGTAGTCCCTGAGCTCGCAGAGCCACCACTAGATTGACTTGATGACCTAACTTTCAGAAAATCTTGTATGGCTCTGCAAGTTTCAGCAATACTAGATTGGTTACTCTTTCTTCTCCGCTTACTATTTGGAATTCTATCCAATTTGTGCTTTTCACAAGCTGAAGTTCCGACATCGTCTGTTGTAAAAAGTCTGTCATCACTGTGGTGTCCAATGAAATCATTTGCATTGCTACCATCATAGCCACCACCTGCATTGACACCATCTACATCGCCACCATTGTTGTCACCACCTACATTGTCATCACCATTGTCACCATCATCCGACACATTCACATCTTGAGCACATCCTATGGCGTGATCCCCAGTAGCATATGTACCACCAAAAACAATACAGAACTCAGGATACTGAGGAAATCCATTCTTCCTGAATCTTGCCCACTCGACATTATCCTACAATTTTCACAATAATGACATTTCAGTAATATAATCATACATTTTAAAATTGACATATGTAATGCTATCAAAATGACCACAAAGTTAAGAAATACCTTGATATGAGATTCCCATATACTTGGATCGTCGACAACAACTCTTTTTTTCACATTATCCCAACCAAATCCGGACTGAGAAATGAGTTTGTGAAAACTGCCATACTGTTTTTTCAGTTTGTTTACCTTGTTCCTCAGTTGTACCATGGTAAATTGGAATCATGTCTATCTACTGAGTTCAAACTGTACATTCCTCCACCCCGCTTTGTTGAAAGTGGAAGAGGTGCGGTTTCCCTTTTTGACCTCATCCACCAATAAACCGATAAGTATATTGGTTACAGACTCCGTCCACTTTGCATTGAATGAGTGTCTCTCAGATGCCATTGAATCTTCGACCAGTTGAGCATCACATGAGTTATGAATTAAATCATTAACATGAAACCGTAAGAACTACACGCCATACACAAAATCAGCATGGTAACTTATATGGATCCGTATACCCTATCCTATTTTGTGAACGGTCCAACTAAATTATAAGATCTCTAAGATTAAGACAATGAAAAAAGAAGCCGAGAGGCCAACCTTAGTGTGCGGATGATTGTTTCTAAAGTTAGCAAATTGCGATTTATGTGGCAGGGACTGGCAAAATCCGGACAGAGCAAGGGAAAAAGAATATGTCTTCGTGGATTGGCACCGGCAAGGCGGAACTTTGGATGGATCCACCGAAGTTCTCAAAGCATCAGCGTCGATAATGGATCCACCAACACCAGTATTGTTCACCTGGGAAGGAGACAACTAATTGAGATAGAGTGAGGATATACCTTAAGTAAAGAAAAATTCAAGACAAGAAGCAATAAGGCAACAACTAAACAGTGCCCTCCATTCTCTGCAAATCCATAACTTAAAGAGAAAAAATTGAAGCATTATAGCCATAAGATACCAAGGATCTCGCATAATGTATAATCCCCAACATTCATTTGGAACCAATTGATTCTAAAGCCACTTAATAATAGAAGCTCTATGACATTCCCGATGAATTCTAAACCAATTGCTCGAGCAGAGAAGCAAGCGAGCAGACGCTCGCTGCTGCTCACGCTCGAGCGAGCAGAGCATGAGCCATCAAGCTAAATATTGCCAATAAAAGTGCCGAGAAAGACCAGTAAGTACTGAAGGGGTTCTAAGAATTTCATATATTCAAGAACAACCCAAGTTGTCAAAAAAGAAATCGACAAACTTCTCCTCACAGCTCTATCTCAATTAGAATTTAACTTCTCTACAGATAGATTGTCCAAAAAACTCTCATCTATATGTCCCAATCATTTCTCAGGAAAAACTCCCTCTGCCAAAATTCCCACCCAAATGCGAGGTACAAAGCAAAATCCTCTCTACCAGAAGGCACACCTTCCTACCAAAAAAAGTCCAACAACGTTGTTCTGATAGATTCACAAAGAATGCACTAAATGAACAAGTCGACAGCTATGCGGTCGCATATGAAAAATGACATGGTAGGGCACAAAGTTTTCACTAGCCAGTCCCCAACTATTTAAGTCTGCAACAACTAGACGAACATACTTGCTGTCAATAGCAAACATTGACGCTCGCTGTTGCTCACGCTCGAGCGAGCAGAGCAGGAGCCCTGCTCTGCTCGCTCGAGCAGAGAAGCAAGCGAGCGTCTCCTGCTCTGCTCGCTCACTACTACTCACACTCGCTGCTCTGCTCGCTCGAGCGTGAGCAGCAGCGAGCGAGCAGAGCAGGGCTCGCTGCTCTGCTCGCTCGAGGAGAGAAGCAAGCGAGCAGAGAAGCAAGCGAGCAGACGCTCGCTACTCTGCTTGCTCGAGCGTGAGCAGCAGCAAGCGAGCTACTCATCTGGACAAGCGTGCTGGTCCAGATCTCGAGCGAGCAGACGAGCCGCTGCCGCAGATCTGGCGAGCAACGCTGCCCCAAATCTGGGCGAGCAACTCGCTCGAGCAAGCATCTCGCAGATCTAGGCAAGCACTGGCTCGAGCGAGCCCTCACGCTCGAGCTCCAAGCAGCCATCGCCCAGATCTTCAAGGGGTGGCTCTCGCCGAAGCCCTCATCAATCGGTGAAGGAGGAGTAGTGAGCAGGTTTACCTAGTGAAGGAGCAGCGGCTGTCGGCGCTAGAGAGGACGACGGTGGAGAAGCCGGATGGTCTCGAGACAGAGGCGGCTGTCGGTGCCGGAGAGTGGGAGGCGCCGGAGAAGACGACGGTGGAGACGCTCGCAGGAGGAGACGCTCGCAGGTGGAGACGCTCGCAGCGGCTGTCAGCGCCGGAGAGGACGACGGTGGAGAAGTCGAATGGTCTCGAGACAGAGGCGGCTGTCGGCACCGGAGAGTGGGAGACGCCGGAGAAGACGACGGTGGAGACGCTCGCAAGAGGAGAGGCGGTGTTCGAAGGGCTAAGCAAGAAATAGAAAAGAAACACGATTTTGTTCCTTTTTTGTTCTTCAAATATGTTTCAAAAATAAGAAACATAAATTTGTTGTTTCTTATTTCTGTTCCATTTTTGTTCCCAGGAACAGAAAAACAAAAAAATTGTTCAAAAACAGAAAAAAAGAGTGCAAACAAACGCACCCTTAACGTTGAGGACAATCAATAAAATGTTCATGTCTAACTCAGGCTACATCCTACCTACCTAAACTATTTGATAATCATGATTTAGAGTGCATTTGATAATCATTCCATCCACGAGAATAATTTCTGGTCAGAAATGATTTTTTCTCATTTTGTTCTCTAAACGAGTTTCTGAGCATTCGAAGATGTTTGATAACTGCACAAAATTTATATTCCTAAAATAAAAATGTGTTTGGTAGGACCCTCAAATTTTTTTGAAACTTAAAATTTCTTTTAATTTTTTAATAATTTTATTACACTTTTCTCTTTCTATTTTTCTTTTTTCTTTTCTTTTCTTCTTTTCTTCTTCTTCCTCCTTTAGCTGCTCGTTGGCCTTGACAATGGCTAGCAACTAGCCAAACGAGGGCCAGCGAGGTCACCGTGGTTGGGCAAGTGGGCAAGGTCAAGCCTCACCGGTGGCTAGAAGAGCTTGGCCTCACCGATGGCTGAACAAGCTCGGCCTCTCTGAGGGCCAACGATCAGCTAGAGGAAGAAGGAAAAGACGAAAAGAAAAGGCTTGATTCTAGAATTGTTCCTAAGAATAAAGAAGTAATTTCCTTTTACTAATTGATTCTATTCCAAATATATTTCGGGGAATAAATTTGGTCATGTGAACAAAAACGTTACTGAACGGATTTTGTTCTTTTTAGTTCCGAAAAACAAAAGAATAGAAATAGACACTGTCTGACACATTACTAAATACCCTTAACTAACAAAACTTAAACTCAAGGAGCAACACCAAATACGTTGATCTGCCGGCGAAAACTACACTTACAAGGTCCCGATGCAAATGATCTATGACACAATGTAGGGTCAGTCGGGGGACACCGTCCGCCACACCATCTTAATTACCCCATCTTTCGCATCGCATTAAAGACACTAGTTCAAAAGTTTAAGCTAAATACAGAGCAACTGATGAAATCTACGATACCATATATAACATAAAAAAGAAGATCAACAATCGCATGTGTAAAGTCTATTATTTGGCGGTGTTAATAGCGAGCCCTCTCATTTATCTGAAGATCCTGGAGAAGACCAGATTGCAAGGGATAAGTCTCGTGGCAAATTAGAGAGAAATCTCAATAATCTGAAACAAACCATCATACCATGTGTTGAAACCCAAAAGTGCCCGATATTTAGTTATTATCGATATACGATGATCGTTCGGAAGTAATAAAGGTGAAATCGACAACCTCATATGCAATCGTCAAAATTAACGAAGAAAAAAGGAAAAGAGTGGAGAATATCCTATCAAGAAATATTTAATCATCCGTGAAGAAAGCCAATTGAATGGATTGAAGATTGGTCGATATCGCATGCTATTTGATGGCTTGAATATAAATGTTGGCGCATATCGACAAGTGACAAATGATTGCAGATTATTTTGCCTAAGTTGTCGATGAGCATCTTAACTGAGGAGTGTCGACAAGCATCCTAACTGAGAAGCAAGATAATCCATTTAGAGAATTGCACAAAGGCTCATGCATGTGAAGACCCACTAAGGGAGATTGTGGATGATAGTTGACCAACGTGGAGAGATTGACAACTGAGCAATTACAGGGCCCGGGGAGTGGAGAACAATTACAAACAGGAAGTGAACATGGGAGATCATGGCCGCTATTTTGAAGGACAACAATTAAAAGCTCAGGGCGTGGAGAACAATTACAAACGGGAAATGAACATGGGGAGATCGTGGCCGCTATTTTGACGGACAACTATTTGAAGAAGAGAATGGACAACATGGGGAACATGGACCATTATTTTCGGAAGTGTGTGGCTACAGTTACAACCATGAAGGAATTCCTTCCGAACGGTTGTAATGAAAGGTCTATAAATACTAAATTCTCATCAATGGGAGAGATCCTCGACAAACAAAATGTAATATTTTATTATCTTTACTTTTCTGCACTTTATTTTTCTTTAGTTATAGCTTTCCAATTCATGTCGTCGATTAAATTATGGTGCGTATCTTTATCCCAATGCTTCATTGTCGATTCAATTCCAACGTGCATCTCTATCATGGGTTTGTGCCATTGATTAAATTCCGGAATTACATTTGTGCACGTTCTCGAGTTTTGTCATTGATTAAATTCCAACACAGTTTGTTGGGATATAATATGCGAAAACGACAAAATTTTGCAATTTACGTCAACGCAAAATCACCAGAAAAATAATAAAGACACCAGAAATTTACGTGGTTCAGTCCGAGTATCGGTACCTACGTTCACGGGAAAAGCTAGCAGCAAATAATCCATTATAATTGGAGAATCAGAGTTTACAATCAATTACACAAGTGTTTCTCGCACCTAAATGTAAATCCAAACCCAAAGTGTTTATAAATAAATAACTCACTTGAACGTAAACTCACGGCATGAAAATTACCATGCGTTCAAGCTCAAAACAAAAAAGCTCTATGTACGCCAAAATCAAGAACTCCAGCATTCGTCTTTGGTCCACGTACGTACGGCTTCACGTTCCTGTTGAAGGCTTCGCGTAGCTTCTTTCTAGACGTCTTTCTCATGCGGCTCTCAAGTCCTATGGCTCCTCTTGAAGAAAGAGCACGTTCTGCTTTTTATATGTGTGCCCAAGTCAAAAATTTGACCTAGGCCCACTGACTTAAATCTTAAACGTGAACTAGGCTTCTTCTGCAGATAAAAGAAAGAAATCCTCACCTTTTTTCTTTATGCGTGAGCGTGCCCAGAGTCAACAATTTGACTCTGGGCCCCACCGTGTACATCCTCCAAAATGAATCTAATGCAAGGTAAAAGATAGAATACCTTGTTTTTTCTTTCTATTTATTTCCTCCTTTATGCATCTATAAAGAATCTCAATATTTTCTTTACCAAAAAAAAAAAAAAAAAAATCTCAATATTTTGTCTTCTAGCTTGCAATATTTCACCTCTTGTTGAAGACATATTCCACGCGTGAGATTTAAATCCGTCCAAGAAAATCTTCCTCAACAAATTCGGCTGACAAATCAATATCCGAATTCAAACTCGAGACTTAATTTAATAATTTTCCACATTGACTCGACGTTTGAAGCCAATTTATAGTACTCATCATTCATGCTGCTCTCCCAACACCCCGACGAATGCTCACTCTCCACAGACGCCAATAGAGCTCAAGTAGAACTTGAGTTTCACCAAAAGAACAGACTTAGTTATTATGTCTGCCGGGTTTTCTGCTGTAACAATCTTTTTGACAATAACATTACTTTTAGCTAAGACATCTCGGCTGAAGTGAAACCTAATGTTGACATACTTCATTCGCTTGTGATAAACTGGATTATATGCCAAATATATCGCACCTTGATTATCATAGTGTATATCCACGCTTTTTTGTTCTAGCTTAAAGTTCGAGAGCAAACTTGGTAACCATATCACCTCCTTCGCTATAAAAGTTAATGTCATATACTTTGTCTCAGTCGAAGACAAGACAACGTGATCCTGTAAGGACTATTTCCAATTAACTGCACCACATGTTAGAATGAACATGTACCCTGCTAAAATCTGCAATCATCCAAGTCACCGGCATGATCCAAATCCACAAAACTAGTGGTCTCACTACCATTGTTGTTCCTCCAGTACACTATACACACGTCTATTGTCCCCTTCAAATATCTGAGGATCCACTTCACAGCTTTCCAGTGAGTTTTACTAGGACGCTTCATATAGCGACTAACTACGCTCACAACTTGTGAAATATCAAGCCTAATACATGACATATCATAAATAATACTACCCACAGCACTAGAATAAAGATCACGGGATATATGCTTCTTCTCTTCCTCAATCTGCGGTGATAATTTATCTGAATATTTAAAGTGCTTCGCTAAATGTGTACTTACAGATTTTGCTGACTATATATTAAAACGTGCCACGATCTTCTCAATATATTTCTTCTAAGATAGACATAAAACTCCTGTAATCATGTCACGCAAAATCTCCATACCCAATATTTTCTTTGTAGCACCAAAATCTTTCATCTCAAATTCAGTATTTAACTGCATCTTCAGCACATCAATATCAGGCATATTCTTAGTTGCTATTAGCATATCATCAACATATAAAAGTAGATAAATCAAATAACTATTCTCCAATCTCCTAAAGTAGACACAGCTATCCATATGACTTTTTGAATAGTCTTGACTAGTCATGAAAGTATTAAAACGTTTATGCCACTGTCGAGGAGACTATTTCAGTCCATATAAAGATTTTTTCAACAAGCAAACATGATCTTCCTTACCCAAAATAGCAAATTCCTCTAGCTGCGTTATATAAATTTGCTCCTCCAACTCACCATGAAGAAATACAGTTTTCACATCTAGCTGCTCTAACTCGAGATCCTACGAAGCATCTAAGGCAAGTAATACACGAATAGAAGTATGTCTTACCATAAGAGAGAATACCGCATTGTAGTCAATGCCCTCACGTTATATATACCCTTTCGCCACAAGTCTTGCATTTTACCTCGTTGTCTCGACACCAAGAATGCCCTATTTTCATTTAAAAACCCATTTACTTCCAACAATTTTTGACTCTTGAGTACTTTGACCAACTCCTATGTCTTATTATGATAAAGTGATTCCATCTCTTCACTCATAGCTCCTAGCCACTGCAACTTCGAACTAGTCATTGCCTCAAAGTAAGACGAAGGCTCATCTGTCTCCACCTCATCACCTACAATCAATTCATGAGCAATATCTGTATAACCATAATGTACAGATGATTTAATTTGCCTTCTCTATCTTTCTATGACCATAATGTATTGTGGTTTTACTAGTTGTTCACTATCACCAATTTCAAGAATTACGGCCTCATCTGCAGTCTCAACTTCTGTTACCTTCAAGGTCTCTAGAGTCTCCACCTAAAGCTCCACCTCACTAATGACACCATGATTTATCTACTTTGCTGGTTGTGTTATAGAACTCCTCTGTTAAAGCCAGTCTTGTCGAAGGTCATGTCTCTGCTAATTAGAAAATCGGGTGATCTGAGATTAGTGCACCACAACCGGTAGCCTTTCACCCCATATGCATAACTCAAAAATATGTACTTCTTCGCCATCGGCTCAAGCTTATCATCACTCGCATGAGCATACGCAGAACATCCAAATATATGTAATTCAAAGTAATCAACATGTTTCCCCGACCATACTTCCTCAAGAGCTTTCCACTCGATAGCAGATGGTGGAGATCGATTAATCAAGTAACATGCCATGTTTATTGCTTTGGCCTAAAATTCCTTGCCAAGTCCTGCATGCGAAAGCATGCATCGAGCTCACTCAAGCAAAGTTCCGTTCTTCCGTTCTGCCACGCCATTCTACTGTGGTATCCCAGGTATTATGCGGTATCTCACAAAATATTCTTTCTCGCGGAACTCGATAAAATACTTATCACAAAACTCCATGCCATTATCGATTCTCAAGTATTTGATCTGTTTATCTGATTACTTCTCAATCAATGCCTTAAATTTCTTGAATCAATCAAACACTTCATATTTGTGCTTTAGAAAGTATACACATACCTTCCTCGAATAATTGTCAATAAATGTCAGCATATATCGGGCCCCTCCTTTCGAAGAAATCGAAAATAGGCCCCGAACGTCTGAATAAATATATTCAATTGGTCATTTGGTCAAATGAACAACTGTAATAAACTTAACTCAATGCTGCTTCCCAAAGATGCAGTACTCACAAAAGTCCAACTTCCTTGTCTTTTGACCCTTCAACAACCCTCTTTCACTTAGTATCGTCGTACCTACCTCACTCATGTGCCAAAAATGCATATGCCATAATTGAGTCAAGTCAAAATTTGACTCACCTAATGAAACTACAGTAGTTTTGGTCACAATCTCTCCCAATAGATGATAGAGTATTCACTTTATTCCCCTTCATCACTGTCATGGCACCTCAAGAGATCTTTATTACTCCACCTTTAGTAGTGTACCTACACCCGATGTCATCGAGTGTCCCCAGAGAAATAAGGTTCTTCTTAAGCTTCGATACATGCCTCACATCTGTCAATGTGCGCACCACCCCATTGTCTATCCAAATTTGAATTGTCCCTATCCCCACAGCCTTGCAAGCTACATTATTCCCCAAAAGAACACTACCACCATCTATAGTCTGGTAAGTAGTAAACTAGTTCTTATGAGGCGTCGTATGATAAGAACACCCCAAATCTAGCACCCATTCGTCTCCTGACGAAATAGTAGTCACACATAAAACAGTTTTTGTATCACTAGTGCTCCCCTCAGCAATGTTTGCCACATTGCTTGTGGCATTCTGTCTATCACCTTTATTCCTCCGTTTTGAACAATCTCTCTTGATGTGCCCCTACTCGTGACACTCAAAGCACTTCACGTGTCCCTTGGACTTTCTATGGCGTGCTGCTACTAGGTCATGATGTTGTTCTCTACCATGAATCGTCAGTGCTTGCGCTACTTTCTGCGCCAAACCGTCACTCGCAACTTTCTCTACCACTCTTTAGAGAACAAGATGGACTTTACCTCTTCTGAGATAATTGTAGTATGCTCCTACAACAGTGAATCAGTAGAATGCTCACATGACTCTAGTAAAGAAGCTAACAACATCATGCCATATTCTTCATCATCAAGTATCTTACCAACGTTCTTTAAATCCATCATGAGTTTATTGAATTCATCAAGGTGGGTTCTGATAAACGTACATTTAGTATATCTAAAGTGAAACATCATTTTCAACATGTACAAGCGATTATTCAAATCTTTCTTCACATAGAGTGCCTGAAGTTTTTGCCCATAATGCTGCGGCATCCTTTTCTTCTGCAACTTCTATTAAAACCTCATCTGACAAGTTCAACAGGATTGTGCTCCTTACTTTTTCCATTAACTCTACCTCTCAGAAGCTTTCATTATAATTGGCAACTTATCTTCATCGTCAAACCTTGGGTTATCAATAATGCTCGCATCTTGATGCTCCATAATCCAAAGTTGTTCCTCTCGTTAAACTTCTTAATTTCATATTTCCTCTCAGACATAATTGCAATAATAGAATTTCCATATAATAATCAGAAAAGCAAAAACTCCAAATCATAATCAAGAAATCTAATCCCAAGCTCTTATACCAATTGTTGGAATATAATAGGTGAAAACGATAAGATCTTGCAATTTACATCAATGCAAAATCACCAGAGAAATAATAAGAACACTAAAAATTTACGTGATTCGGTCCGAGTATCGGTACCTACATTCACGGGGAGAGCTAGCAGCAAATAATCCACTACAATTAGAAAATCTGAGTTTACAATCACTCACACGCTCGAGTGTTTTCTGCACCTAAATTTAAACCAAAATTCAAAGTGTTTATAAATAAATAACTCATTTGGACATAAACTCACGGCACAAAAATTACCACGCTTTCAAGCTTAAAACAAAAATGCTCTACATACACCAAAATCAAGAACTCCAGCATTCATCTTTGGTCCACGTACACATGGCTTCGCGTTCCTATTCAAGGCTGACGTCTTTCTCATGCGACTCTCGAGTCTTGCTTCTCCTCTTGAAGAGAGAACGCGTTCTGCATCTTATATGTGTGCCCAAGGTCAAAAAATTGACCTGGCCCACTGACTTAAATCTTCAACGTGAACTAGGCTTCTTATGCAGGTAAAAGAAAGAAATCATCACCTTTTTTCTTTATACGTGAGTGTGCCTAGAGTCAACAATTTGACTCTGGGCCCACCGTGTACATCCTCCAAAAGTGAATCTTCTGCAAGGTAAAAGATAGAAAATCTTGCTTTTTCTTTCTATTTATTTCCTCCTCTGTGCATCTATAAAGAATCCCAATATTTTGTCTTCTAGCTTGCAATATTTCACCTCTTGTTAAAGGCATCTTCCATTCGTGAGATTTAAATCCGTCCAAGAAAATCTTTCTCAACAAATTTGGCTAACAAATCAATATCCAAATTCAAACTCAAAACATTAATTTAACACGGTTTATGCACATGTATTGCTATGGAAATGATTGTATTTTCAAACCTTGTTGTTAACTAAATTTGTATGTACAATTTGGTTTGAAATTTCAAATAAAGAGTTGTAGCTATTTCTTATCCGCTTGAATATTTCCTATGCGGAGTCGCTACAAAACCCATTTCCTTTCATCAAAAGTCGAACAACAACTTTCGGAAAAGATATTTCGTCATCAATTAGATTCTGATGAAACACCATGAACAATCCATTCATATTTATAAGTTAAAATCATTGACATGAGGAGAGTCAACTCCTACCAATCTTAGTTACAATCATCGGCACGAGGAGAGTCAACTCCTAGCAATCACACGTATCTAAATTTTACATTTCTTATCAAATCAAAAGATACTGCTAAATATGTACGCAACTGCAGTTCCTAAACAAGGAAATCTAGAGATCTTCCATATACAGTACTATGTACAAATGACCTGACTCGCTTTGCGTCCTGAGATCGGGGTGAATCCACCTGCAACTTCATTTCGGCGACCTATCGAATTTTTAGAGGTGATGGGTCACGATCTGAATGCCTTAAAACCGAGTCAAGTACCCGAGAGTATCCAGATCCATGGAATCATATGGACAACCAGACAGACGGACACAAACGGATCAAACTTCATCCCGTCGACGACTCTTTTGATGAGGACGCTGCTAGATGCATCATCTTATGCATCATGCACATGAGCTAAAGTTGCGCCGGATATTCAAGCGAACTCATGCATCCTTCGAAATGCTGATTTCCTAATCAGCGAAGGATAGGGATCATTTATGCAGAATTTTCTTTATACTGACGCTGTATGAATGCGCTGTAATTTTTTCTTTTCTCTTTTCTTCTGGTTTTTTTGTATTTTTTCACGGGCAGAGTTTGCTCCTGCTAAATATAACCAACGAAGCCAATGTCACAAAGCTCGGACGGGGTGATCAACGCCCAATCCTGGCCCTCCGAGGACGGGGACGTGAAGATCATGTCCCTGCATGAGATGGTCACATCAAACGCACTAATCCACCACTCGCCCAACCCTATTCTCCTGCCGACCTCCAGGTCGATGTCGACGCTCACCTCGCCGCTCGAGACGCTCGAGTTCAGAGTCACGGCTTGCCAACTGTTTCTACTGTCCGACAAGTTCGACTTGAACAAGGCGGCGACCGTCGCTTGCTTCCCCTTTCCCAGCACGAACGGATCCAACGAAGCGCCCGACAAGCGCTTGCCTCCGTACTTGAGCGTGGCCCGCACGCCCGTGTAGTTCACTCGGAAGTAGCTGCTCGGGTTCACAACCCTGATGCGAACGTTGCAGCGCACGGAGATCGCGGAGGCAGAGACATCGAATGAGCCAGAGGAGGAGGCCGGTACGACCCGGAAGTCGGGGATCATGAGAGCGGGTATCACCACGAAGAGAATACAGACAAAGACCGTGGAGGCGATCGTTGAGAATTTGAAGCACGGGTATATGCACTTCTCGCATACCGGCGAGGGCGACAGCTGGGGGGGTTGGCCGGCTGCAGCGGCAGCGGGGATGGAGATGGGGCATTCTCGGTTCGAGTGGGCCAGGACGACGGCCGAGTTGGCTCTGCCATGCTCCACATCCATCGAACAAAACCTTCCCTTAGCGGAGATTTTCAGATACGAGGTAATGTGAGACCGGTGCTGTCGAGCGGTGCACGTATATATAGACGAAAAGGGGATCTCTCCATGTCGGGAACTGAATCTACAAGCTTTTGCTCGATTTCCACGACGAGGAACGCTGACTAAGCAGTAAGCACCAGCTACGGAGACTGGCACTAACGCAACATGAGAAAATCATATAAAATGTCGAGTGGAAAGTATAAAAATGGCCTCCATAATGCTCCTGCTCGATTACGGTCCTTTCTAGTTTAATTATCGTTGCACATGTGTTCCCCGCACTATTCTTTACTCCTGATTTTCGGACGAATTTCGTATTTTTCCCATCCATATGTGAACAGAAAATGCTGATTAGGTGCTGAAGATTAATGCGTGACGGTCACATGTTATAATTAGTGCAAAATTGAGGAACTAGTGGCGGTTCTCGTAAATAGCCACCACTCGAGCAAGAATCCAGCCCATGTCGACCGGCAAATCTAAAATTGTCCCTCCTAAAATGATTATTTCGTAATAAATGGGCAATAGCTATGATAATGTGTTATTGGCGGGCAACAATATAAGGTCATTAGATACCTAAGGAAAGCCTGACCAAGACAGCGAATGTAAGTTTCCCTGCATGTGGTTTGTTCATTGTAACTGATTAGGATTTGTATCAATTAGCAAATCGATTTGAGGAGGAAAATATCTGGAAATCGGGATCTAAAATCAGGTTACGGACTGATTCTGTTGCAAAATAAAGTATAGGGACCGAAATTTAACACACAAGCCATAGTATAGGAACCATTTATGTAATTATATTCCTTGTAAACACCAGCACCATTTGTGTATCTCGGCACTTGGTCGGCATTTTCAATCGATATCTAGATGGAAATCTGAAATTCGTCCTAAAATTGTGACCGGCAATTAATTTAGGGACTAAACCTGTCACAAGATGAAGCACAACATCGATTAACATGGTCGCAGATCACCGGATGCCCGACCATGTTGACATCGATCCTACGAACTTCGTGGGTTTCATGTTTTCTAGGTTTTACTGATCTTAGACCAAACTAACCAGACACAAGAACAACAGCTTTCATACTCTCCTTGCACGATTGTTTTGAAAAATGTCACCTTCGCTCGTCCCGTGTGCACGCATCTGCTCGTGATAAGAAGATCGATATTTGACAAGTGCCAAATAGAAACCACGATGACCATCTTTAGCGTCGTCGTTCTTGAACAACGATAATAAAAAAATAAAAATAAAAAGTTTACTCTTTGCCCTGTCATGATCATAAGCCAAAAAGGTTGTTTGACAATTGACTCATGGTCGGCCCTTCCCAAAAAAAGCGATGTGTATTCGGACACGAATGTTCAACCCCGGCAACGTTGTTCAGAAAAATGCATCCAAAGTGCAGGAAATTCTGACACATTTGCCTTTAATTCTAAACCTTTCAATTTTACTAATGGAGTCATAAATATTTTTACTTTTTATCAATTAAGTATATCCAATAAATTTTGACCGAAATTCACTAACGTGAATGTCAACCGTCTTATATGACATAACCGATGCTAAAGTAGATAAATTTTATTAATTTTTAATTTTTTTAATTTTGTAATTATTTTTATGTTTTTTTTTTTTTTTTTTTTTTTTCCTCTTTTTGTTCTCTAGCCAGCCTTCAACAACTGACCACAAGCCACGACCAGCAAGGATTGGCCTCACTAAGATTTGGAGAGGGGCGACCTCGCCAACCTTGGGGCCAACCTTGGACAAGGCCAACAAGGGTTAGCCTTGCCAAAGGCCACCAAGGGTGACTCTTCGGCCGCGATCAAGGCTCACCCTCGCCATCAATGTTGCTTGAGGCCTGCGAGACTAGCCTCTTGCGAGGCTGGTTAGATCTTGACGAGGCCGATCCTTGTCAATCGCCGAAGTCTGGGCGACCAACCAAATGAAGAAAAGGGAGGGAGAGAGAAGAAAAAAGATTAAAAAATAAAAATAATTGAAAATTAAGAAATTTTGTTTACATCGACACTAGCCATGCCACGTAGGACGGTCCACATCCACGTTAACAAATTTCAATCAAAATTGACCGAATGGACTCAATTAGCAAAATGTCAAAAGGTTTAAAACTCAATTGGTAAAGTTGAAATGTATAAAACTAAATTGAAAAAATTATAATAAATTTAAAACTTCTTGCATAATTTTTCCAAAGAAAGGTCAGATTTCTTTTGGACTCTGGAGTTTCAAAGTGGTGGTGGACTGTGACTGAGTGAAAAGAGGGATCAGAAGTGGACAGCCTATCGTGGAGTAGTGGATCTCGGTGGGCAGATACACTTCGAGAGTTTTGTTTTACATGCATGGTTACAAGTATTCAAAGTCAGCGAAAATCTAAGATCAAAGATTTTGCGTGATTCCTTTGTGAGATAATGAAATTTATTTTGTGGAGAACTTTTCCTGATTAAACATTAGGGGTGTGTAAAAGAATCGGGGCCGCCCAGATCACCTAAAACCGGACCGGAACCACCCGGAACTAGTGGTTCTTGAGGGAACCGGTCCGGTTCCCAGTTCCATGGGTAGATCTGACCATCCGGACCGGACCGATTATATTATAATAATATATTGATTTTTAATATTAAAATAAATTTCGAAATTACTAATTAGAAATCTAAATTTTAGGGCTTCATCTCTTCTCATGGTTTCCACGTTTTAATAAGAATTTAGTAAAGTGTGTAAACTGCTTTTCAACAACTTAACAAATGGCTCCTTCAAATAATATTTTTGGGACTCACATATGACACTATGTTCAAGAATATGTGGAGTATCGGTAGAATTGTTTCTACAAAAAAAATTCGGTAAAGCAAATGTTGTTAGAGATTGAGCATTGTTAGAGGATAAATGAAAAGATGATCTGACAATCATCTAGAATCTTAAACTTAAAGAATATTTTAAATTTCAACTAAAATGATTCAAAAATAGAAAAAAAAAAAAAAAAAAACATATTTCTCTTCTTTTGTAGTGTTTTCCAATCAAATAAAAAAAATGGTACCCTTAATTAAGTCGGTTCGATTTAAAGAAAAATATTACTCGATATGAAAAGTATTTACAGCAAAATTTAGAAAACGATATTATTATTAGTGAGACCGGTTCCATGGATCCACCCGAAAACTGGACCGGCCGGTCCGGTCCAGTTCTCGGGTGGATCCATACAACAACAGTTGGTTCCTAGTTCCATTTTTTTGGAATCGGTCCTTAACGGGCAGTTCTTGATTCTAGGCTGGAAACCGCCCACTCAGACCATACACACCCTTACTAAACATCATGTGGGTCAAGACCTTAAATAAATCAAGGGCGGTTGAAATCCCCGTCACGTTGATTAAGCCGTCTAAATTCAAATGTCTGATTTTATTTTATTGTCCCACTTCCCGAAACGCTTTATGTTTCATTCGAAGCAAAATATCGTCGCGCGGGCTTAAGGAGAACAGCAACTTGGAACGTCGCAATCACCTCACATGTCGCGCAATAATGCTCCAAACGAGCTGTTAAAACAATTTTTGCAATAGAGGACGAGCAACTAAGGAGAGCCATTTAGTAATTAACGAAAACAGAGTAAAGAAATGTGTAAAAATCCAACTGCGGATTCATTTTGACCAAGAAAGAAGAAGCACGTTCCATGAAGGGCTCGAAGGACGCGCACATTTTTTAGGTAAAGCCCACTTCCGAGTCTCTTTCTCAAGGATCTGCAAGATCCTAGGATTTTGAAGGCCTAGGATTTTGTCCGTCTCTTTGGTGGTTCGCGCAACAAGAATCATCCCTAGCCACATTCATTTGGATATGATAAATAAACAAACTAGCCTCTGCATGCTCGAGACCTGATGCATGAATCGACTTCGTGGATGTTTTCTTTTGTCCGCTCTTGCGGAACATCCCCCCTAGGTTGTCTTGGAATTCCAAGGTCGTTATAATAAGGGAAAGACGGAAGACGCGTACTGTTGTTGACCCTCAGTGCGACAATCATGTATTGGGGTCAAATGCTGCAAATCGGCGCTTGAATTCTTCCGCCAATTTGATCTCTTCTTCTTTGCTTAGCGCGCAATTCCTCCAATCAGCCTTATCTGCCACGTTCAACAAACCTGCCACCACCTGCACAGTTTCACAGGCATCATGTTACGTGCTTAAACTACAGTCCACTAAATTTAAATTTCAAGAGTTGTCCAAGGCTTCAAGTTGAAATAGACATTTTTGAAGACCACTTTGTCCAAATTATTGACATCCGTCACCAACCATACGTAGGGACAGAATTAATACCATATTCCATAACTGAAAAACCAAACTAAACTCAGAAGCAATAACTTAAGCCTAGATGAAAACCAGTCAAAGCAAATAGACTAAGAACGCCAGATAGATTACCTCACGTCCAAATTGAGCAGGAAAGTTCTCATTGTCCTCCACTATATGTGATAGTACAGTTCCTTCAGGTAATTCCACATAAAAGAGACTAGATTTACCGTCAAACTCCGTTCTCAACATTTTTCTAGCATCAGTGCCTAAATCAATAGAAGCACAGTATGAATACGATATATGCAGTTGAATCAACAGACAAAACAGTTTGTGTTCATTCAAAGAAAACCAGAACATTCTCATGAACCATCAATGCCTCAGCCACTCCCAGCATAGGTGACAAAAATCTCACACACGAGGCAGATCAATAAGTCAATACCAGAGCATTAGTTTCTCACGCTGGGAGCTATATGGCACCAAGACACTGACAAGCAACTGTAAACTTTCAATTGTCCACTGTAGCCAATGACTCTATGCAGTAAAACATAAATAAGGATTTCTTATAGTGACTACTAGAGCAAAGGGAACATAAATTTGTTGTCTGTAAGCCCAAAAAGTGCATTATGGTATGATCTCAAGGATTAAGGACCATAGTCACTGAATTTTCTTGTCCTATTATGGAACTCCAAAAAAAAGGAGAGATGACAAATTTAACTTACTCAAGGAGTTAAATTTAAATCCCAACTTCTCCGCAGCTAAACTAAATATGCTCTGAAGAGCAGCTGCTCTAGATGATGGAACAGGAACAGCCTGCAGGCAATGCAATCAAACTATTGAGAATAAGAAAGTGACTGGCTGGCACTTAGAGAGATAAAATGACAAGATGGATGAAGAAGATAAAGTAATACCATAAGCAACATGTTATAAATTTTCTTTGCACTATGACAATACCTGAAGATTAGCATGAGTCCCACGTTTGGAAACCCACTCAAAGAAAACAACTTCCTTCCGTTGGTTCTTGTGATACAACTTCAGGCAGCTCTGGAATTTGTTAAGCTCTGTTTCATTTTCTGGAGGCAAAGAAAGGGTATTTGGTAGATGCTCGATAGGTATTATCAGCACGTGATCTTCAACTAATGGTCCCTTGGGCAGTGCACAGTAGTATCTTTCTCCTACACTGATGATCAGATGAGACTCCACATTGGGGCTCGATAAACAAAACCAGCATTCTTTTGACCTGAATTTCAATTACATACTGTGCTTAAAATGGATTCATAAGCAGTGATCGAAAATTTCATTCCACTAGAACCAATGTAAATTATTAGCAAAAAAAAAACAATAGGTGCCCATTGAGGAAACTGACCTATTAACACTAGCAGCACCTCTAGACCTATTTCCATTTCGAGAACCACTTTCCTCTTCCTCCTGCAAACTGTGCTTAAAGTTGCAGTCAGGACCCCTTTCACATTGCCCTTTGTTAAGAAAATCAAAACAAACCCCTCTTCGGTATTGCTCCCTTGCATCTAAATCATGTCGGAAGTTGCAGTTTTCACCTCGTGGACAGGACCCAGAAGACAAATACTTAAAGCATAGCCTATCACCGTCTCCAACTGCATGCTTCTGACGTTTTTGGGAAACATCGTATCTCCAATATTGTGCATCATTAGTATCAGCGGCAGTCCTCTTTCCTGCTTCCTTTGCACCAGCAGTTTTCTCTACTGCTGTAAACGGAGACAAGGTTGTGTTGGGAGGTTTCATGCTAATCTCAGAGGAAGACATGGTAGATGCTGGAGTAGGAGAAAGTGCATGGATAAATTTCTGTGAGAAAAACAAGATTATGATGCACATGGGCAGAATGGAAATTGGAAACACTAGTAGATAGACAAGAACAGAGAGATATTTATACTAAAAACAGTTTAGATAACAGATAACTTCAATATAGAGTAAGCTAGTCACAGAGAAGCATACTATTAACATATGAAAAGATCGTATCTACAACATAAAGTATATACAGAAAGAGAGAACAGCTGCCATTCCGTTACTTGTATGCACGAAAACATGCCTTAGTGAACAAGTATCTCACTGCATGATAAACATTGAGGACAATCAAATAAAATGTTCATGTCTAACTCAGTCTACATCCTACCTACCTAAAGTATTTGATAAACATAATTTAAATGACACAAAGTACAGAAGGGTAAGTGACCTGTTTTTCTTTGTTTCCAACAGGGGCAAGACCGATAAAGCGAGTGACATGAACAGCATCAGCATTAGAGTAAGGTTCACGTGCATAGAATACACCCATAGTGCCAGCAATATGGTAACTGTTTCAAATAGCAATCAAAACATCAGTCTTACAATCACAAATGGTTCATCTTCAACAAAGAAATTCACAAAGTAAAAGAAATATTGCATACCGTGGTTTAATCTCTGCTACTATCTCCGCAATAGTAGAGTCGCTGCCAGATGCCTCGGATATTCCAGGAGGAACATCTGTCTTTGCAGCTCTATTAGTGATACCACTCGGCCACTCATTAGTGAAAGCCAATTAAGGAGGCCAACAAGCATCACGCAACTGAAAGTAAACCAAGATATGTCTAAATAAATGAAAAAGGACCAGCAAGGATATCTTAAGAATAAGTCGACAACTCCAGGTTCCTCAGCTAATGCTCGCAGGGCGTCAATATCATCTTGATTATATGTTCCGTATTGTTGACCATCCAAAGAGTGCCTACCAGATATGTAAGCCACAGATAACCCTAAACATAAGTACATCTAATCAGAGATAAATATACAAAAATCTTTTCCATAGTCACCAAACATCACAACCCAATACACAATTGAGCGAAAATGATTCCTTTAAAACGATCAAACAAGGCAGCAATGTCAAGAACCAATTATGAAGTCCAGCAAGCATAACAAATACCCATGAATTTGGCTATTACTTAGAACCAAGCAAATTCACCATCTTTCACATATGACATGGATATTCTAAAAAGTTACACGTTACACCCCCAGTTTCCCATTATAAAGGAAGCTTAAACTCCACAAATGATTAGCCCCTGTACTCATATCCAAAAGCTGCCTCCAGCAGAAGTTGGTTTTACTAATTCTAGCAAAAACAGGCAAAATGCATTCGACCGTAAGCCAGTTTTGTCGATTCTTCTTCCATATTATAGCCGTAGCCGAGCTATAGACATTAGTAAATTGCAATTCTCTAGCGTAATCAAATTCAAAAGTGAACCTAATTAACATCGCAAAAGACATGAACATTACCATGAAGCGTGAACTTGCCACTCCCCTTCAGCCAATACAGATTCTCGCATATCTTCAGGCCGTCCATCTTAAACCCTAAGTTGGCGTGGCTCCTCGAAGCGGCCGACAGCACCTTGGGCGCCCCAATGCCGTAGTCGCCGACGAAGTAGGTCGGGAGCGGGACCGGCGACCGGCCCTCCGCGTAGTCCAAGAACTCCTCCAGCAGCTCCGGCGCGTCGGGGAAGAACTGGCCCACGCAGAGCAGCGCGTCGAAGGGCCCGGCCGATTTGTTCACCTGCACCGCGGCGGGGCGAGCTCAAGAGAGGGACGTAAAACCCTAGAGAAGCGCGGCACAAGAGATGCATAGAGATAGAGAGAGAGAGAGAGAGAGAGAGAGAGAAAGAGAGGTACCGAGGAGACGCGCTTGAAGAGCTGGTTGAGCCGGCCGCGGGCGTCGCCGCAGAGGAGTATTCTCGGAGGCGCCATTGATGCTTGGCGACGAAGGAAGGCCGAGACGGAGCTGGAGCAGCAGAAATGGCGGAGGAGGGAGCGAGAGGGTGGTGCGGGCGGAGCGAGATTTGCTGGGCTCTCTGATTTTGTGAGACGTGATTTGGGCCGAGTTAGATGTGTGGGCCTCCTGTGGATTCCTGGGCCTGAATTGGATGGGCCCGTGTGTGGATGGATCCACGCCGCGTGACTCCGGAGAAGTTCGTGACGGAGTTGAAGGGGGAGTTTTAAGGGGATGTCTGTTTGCCACTGAGCGAATGCAAGAGGCCCATCAAAAATTGGAAGTATTATCTAAAATTTCGTAAAATCATCGAAATGATTACATGTTAAATTACTTGCCTGCATATACATATATTGAGAAAGTTTGTTTCGAGTTAAAAGGAAAGTCAAAATGCGTGATTCATACTACTTTAATTAAATAAAAGGCAAACGTGCATCATAGACATGATGTAGGTACTTTCCACCTAAGTTTTCTTCACCCCACTCTGAACTTTCGTCCTTTTTTCCTTCATTTTTTGATAAAGCCCATTGACATGTGTGAACGCTCGAGCTCAGCCTTTTATTTACATGTGACGAAATTCATTTTTGAAGTGATTGAAAACCACGATCGCTCATGCCCCAAAAACGACAACAGAGGACCATGATAGCTAGAGATGCGCTTTGCTTTGTTTGGAAACTTGGGAGGTGAGAAAAATTGTGGAATGGGAATAGAACAAAAGACATAAATTTATAAAGTTTTGGGTTAATACCTTAAAAAATCTCAAACTGGTACACCTGTGACAAATTTACCCCAAACTATTTTTTTTACTAGCAAAAACCCCAAACTGATACACTTTTAACAAATTTATCCCAAACTAAGACACTTATGATAAATTTACCTTATACTAATTTTCGTTAAATTTCAATTAAGTCAAATGACACGTGACGATTAATTGGTATACCGATTTGGAATTTTACACTCTGTTTGTCACAGTTTACAATTTTTGTGATTTTTTTGTGGTATTAATCCAATTTACTGCAGGGTATTAATTGTCACAAATTTATCAGTTTTGGATTTTTTGTGGTCGAATAAATTAGTTTAAGGTAAATTTATCATAAATGTACCACTTTATGATTTTTTATGGTCAATCGGGATAAATTTGTCATGGATGTCTTTGGTTGGGATTTTTTGATCGATCAAAAATAGTTTTGGGTAAATTTGTCGGGTATACCGCTTTAGTTGAAACTTTTCGGCGTATTAACCCTAAAGTTTTCCTCCATTAACTTCGTGCCATAAATAAAAATTTCATATTTTTCGATACCCATTTTCATTCATCCCTCTTTCCTTAACTTCTCAAATGGAGTTTAACCGGTTGCTCTGCCGACTTCTTTTAACCCTTTTTAATTGTCTAAAAAGAATCGAAATCTTTCACCCCCTTTGGCAATCATAATAACATACGTCGAGTCAGAAAAACTCTTAGACGCAAGTCACGATCCATAGGAAGGAAGATAGCAATTGGCTCCTTATGCACAAATCACTAGGCAGACGAACCACCACGTTCCGACAATGATCATCTAAGCTAAATGAAGAACTAAACAAACGTTGCAGCCGCGATGTCCCTTTCTCCACTTTGCGACCAAACCACTTTGGACGGAGTGTTCAATTTACCTAAGTCACCCCATTCTTATCGACAAATCCCACTGTTCATGACAGAGAGCTGTGTTTCTGTCGCATCTGCTGCTCTTTCTTCCGGAACTCTCCATAATCTGCCTCGTCGTAAAAACAAAAAGGGGGTCCAGCTGGAGCACTCACCATCAACATTCCAGTTCCAGTCGCTGGCGTCATCGTGCCCGTCACTGCCGGCCGTGCCTTGCGTTTTGGAAGATTGATGATTGTGATCGCAGTCGTTTTGGAAGATGGGGATTGGAAGAGATCACTGGAACGCGTGTCTTTTGTCCGCACATCGGCGGATAGCGACTTTGATTCCTTTATGCCCTCGGATTCTCGGAATCACTTGTACGATCGTTGAAAATGTGAAACTAGGACTTTGAATTTCGACTTGAGATTTTACCCGATTTCTAGGCAAATTCGAACACAGACGTATTAATCTGGTATTGCTTCATTATGTACTCCATCTCCAATCATGCGAAGGACACTGAGTTTCAAATCCACGAAAGTGACTTCTATTATCGATTAGAGATACATTTATTCATGAATGACTGGTCCTTCTTAATTGAGAGACGTGGTTCGTAAGTTTTTACTTAAGTTTTGACACATGATTAAATAACAATTATGTAGATAAAATTTTTATTTATACTCTGTTTGTTTCGCGAAAAATATTTTCGAAAAAAAAATTTCGTGTTTTTTGGCTTTTCGATTCTTATGAAAATGAGTCCACGAATAGTCAATGGAAAACCTACACTTAAATTCATGAAAATTATGTCCTCTCTAAAAAATATGAGATCATTTTTTAATATATAGTTACTCATTGATGTTTGGACTAAAAACCCCATAACTTGTTCCTAGGCCCTTGGCAACCCAAGCCCAACACCAAGCTTAAGTCCATCGTGGCGAGGTTTGAGATCCCAACGCCTGAGTCCATTAAGACTGGGTTTGAGATCTTGCACTCGTGCTCAATTCCCCACGAGCCCGTGCTTAGATCACCGGCACCCAGACCTGAGTCCATTGATGCCAAGCTTAGGACCCCCCATGCTCATGATCGGGTCTTGGCACTCATGCCGAGGTCCATTAAGGTCAAGTTCAAACACTAGCGATGGGACCTCAATGCCCATGACGGTTTCCTGAGCTGTCCACATGTATATCAATAACGCTCGGACAATGTATATCTATTTAAGAAAATCAAATTAAAATTTCCTATTGTTCCTCGGTTCATTTTTCAGATTTCAGTCATATATAGAAAATTGCCACTATTTTTTCCGAGACACAGTGGTGGCCCGCGCGAGACTCCTCGGTCTCCGGAGTACGATAAAGTTTTCGGGGGGAGATGCACGTAAAAGACAAGGGCCTGTTAGTTGCGGCCCTGCTCCACTCCTTTTTCTACCCTCAGCGACATTTCACATTTAATGTTCACACATTGTCTTACCTACCAGCACAAAAAGATGCTTTTTCTCGTCCACAAAATCGATGTGACGATTGGGTTCGTTAATCTTTTCAATCAAAGTTTATCTATTCAGAAAGGGTTTCATGTTTAACGTGGGATTCCGCTTCCTTTCTAGTCATTTCATTTCGTTTCAGTGCAATTTAATTTTCTTCTCAATTTACTTTCCATCGGACAGGAATTGGTAGGATCCAAATTCTACCGAAGCCTTGTTCATATGCTCTGTGCTCGAGCATGAAGCCGTCGGGTTGTGTCCAAGAGTCTGGAAGTTTGGTCGCCTCGATGCACGTTCGCAGATCGATTCTCACCAACAAAATCATGCAATTCGTAAGGGGGATGTGCAGCAATTTTATCTCCAAGTAATGAGACCAAAAGGCAAAAGTCTGCAAACTCGAAAATTTTAGGTTTTTCTTAAAAAAAAAAAAAAATAATCTCCGAAATTGGACTCAAGACAGTCTTTGAACTTTTGCTGCATGTTCTTTTTAATCATTAGACTCTATAAAAATATTTAATATTACTCTTCAATTAATTTAAGTTCATGGATAATATTGACTAAATTGAGTTTGTACAAAAGTTAATGAACCACACTAAATACATTAAAAGTTCATAAATGATATTGCACATTAAATTAAAATTGGAGATTAAATTGCACATCAAGCATAAATTTAGAAACCATTTGCATTATTATTCCTTTTTCTTAAAAGGCCAAAGTAGTGTTCACGGTGTAAATGATAACTGTTGCTCAGAAGGGCTTGACCGTCGAGTCTTCGTCTCAAGGAATCATTTGATTTGTTGCCGTTGAAATATCCCACGCGAGTCATATTGACGTGTCCTTTTTCCACTTCATCCGTAATAAAACAAAGGGTTATATGTAGTGAAAGTTCTAAAATTTATTATGGAAGTGTAATTGAATCTTAAAATTTACAAAAGATACAATTAATTCATGAAATTTGTCAATTGGTACAATCGAGTTATTAAATTAACTTCATCTATTTAAATCAATAGAAAATACTAACATAATGTTTTGAATATTTTTTCTTTCCTACATGACAATGACGTAGCTAAAGCATAGAGCACAAGATTAAAAGGGTATTGTTTTGGATTAAATCATAATTTTTTAAAACCAAAATCTTAATTGAATAAAATAAACATATAAAAAAATACAAAAATGGAGCAACAACAAGGGTGTGCAATCGCTGAAAAGGGCTAGCAAGGTCTCAATGAGGGCCAGTGAGGATTGTCAAAGCCTCAATAAGGGCCGACGATACTCGCCAACTACGGGCGAGGGTTTGGCGACCCTTGCCTAGCTATGGTAGCTTTTGGCAAGGGTCACCAATCAATCCAAATGCATGCGGTTCATATCCAAATACTTTCAACCTAAGTTTTCTTCAGCGCATTTGATATTTCATCATTTTTCCTTTATTTTTCGATAAAGCCCATTCACAGGTGAGTTCTTGAGCTCAACCTTCTTAATTACATGTAACAAAATCATTTTTGAAGCGGATTGAAAACCACGATCGCTAAGGCCTAAACGACGACGACATCAACAAAAAAACCACAAGAAACAATCACGACGGCTAGAGATGCACTTTGCTCTGTTTGGAAACCTCGGAGGTGAAGGAAAATTGAGGAATGGGGATGGAAAATAAGCATAAATTTAAAACTTTTCCTACATCACCTTCCTCTTTGGTAACCAAAAAGCCGACGCGAATCAGAAAAAAGGAAAACTAACCACCGTTGTTCGGACAATATGTCCTAAAAGCTCTATAGAATGGAAGAAACATTGCTGTCGCTACGTGCTATGTCACCTTCTCTACGTCGAGATCAAAACCATTTTGGAATGGGAAATGGACTTTTCTAAATCATCCAAGTTACCATTTTCATCGGCAAATCCTCTGTTCATGATAACAGCTGTTTCCGTCACATCTGCTGCTCTTCCTTCCGACCTCTCTTCTAACCTTCCGTTGTAAAAAAAGAGGGTTGATATTATAAAAATCTTAAATTAATATATGTTGGATAAATTGATCCTTCTGTTAATTTCCGTTGAATTCTATCACAAATTATTGAGTTCGATAACATGTGACAATTGATTGATATATTAATTTAGAGTTTTGCCCTCCATTTATCATTGATATATTAGCTTGTGATTTTTCTTAATATTAATCAGATTTTAATGGAAATTAGTGAAAAGTAAATTTATCATAAACATATCGATTCGAGGTTTTTGATACTCAAAAAAATTATTTAGAATAAATTTATCCCAAATATATCCATTTAGGATTTTCGTTAATATTAATCCTAAAAACAATTACGTGGTTCCGCCATGTTCATCATCCCGAATATTCTAGTCCCCGGCGTGATCCTGCGCGTCACTGATGCGTCTGGAATTTTCGAAAGATAATGATTGCGATTGACGATCGTCGGATTGCGGGGATTGCGGGGATCGCTTTGACGCGTGTCTATCGTCCAGATCGGTGTGGATCGCAGCTTTGATTTTTATGCCTCCTCGATTTCTCAGAGTCACTAGTGCGAGCGTTGAAAATGTGAAACCAGGACTTCGAATTTCGATTTCAGATTAGTCCGATTTCTAGACAAAATTTGACACGTATGCATCATTAATTAGGTATTATTTCATTATGCATTTGCTCTCCGATTATCCGAGGGATTACCTGTCTGAGTTGAGGCCTGACCTCGAGGGGTCGCATTGGGGTAAAATTTCACATCCACGGAAGGTGACCTTTACTAATTTGTCTTAATTTGGAGGTGTCGCTCGTGAGTTTTCGCTAGAGTTTTGAAGCATTGTCGACTTGTTTTAGTAAAATCTAAAAGGTCTGGAAATAGAATTTCTCTGGTTGTTTCCCAAAAATCATTTTTCTCATTTTTCGACATTTGATTCGCTTAAAAAAAATGAGTCAATACAAAATATTTCTTAGTTAAATGAAAATCTACACTAAAATTCAAGAATGATTTTCTCCTTTAAAATATATGAAATCATTTTTTAAAATATGACTAGATTTCGACGTTTTGACCAAATATTCTGCTTGAGCATAAAAACCGCAAAGCTTTTTCCTAGGCTCTTGGTAACCCGAGCACAAGACCCATTCACCAAGACCCAAGTCCAATGTGGTCAAGCCTGAGATCTCAATACCCATACTAGGTCCATTGAGATTAGGCTCAGGACCCCAAAACTCGTGCTCACGTCCTAGTGCCCACGCTAATGCCTAAGTCCATCAATGTTGAGATCAGGATCCCAATGCTCGTGCTCAGGTCTCCAATGCCTGCACCCAGATCCATCGAGAATACATTTGAGACCCTCGTGCTCGTGCCCTAGTCTTGAAACTTACACCCAATCCATTAATGCAAGGCCCGGACACTTGTGCCACGATCCTAAGCCTCACCTTAATAGACCCTAGCGAAAGGGTTAGGGCTTAGGCATGGGTTCCTCCTTGATGGACCCAAGCATAACCAACGAGGTCCTAGCTGTAGGCGTTTGGGGTTCGACCTGGTTGGACTCGAGCACGAGTGGGAATTGGGCATTGGCATTGGGTCTTGAGTCTAGCCTTGACAGACCCAAGCTCGGGAATGGACATGGGAGCGAGTGTTGTGCTCTAGGGCTTGGGTTCCGTGGACCCAAGCTCGGCCTCTATGGATTCGGGCTAGGGAGCCAAGGAGTTGAGCACGAGCATCGAGCTCTCGAGCACAGTTTTCCGTGGACCCTAGATCGGTGCAAGTGCTCCAACTCATGAACTCGATGCCCATGCCTATTTCCTTAGTTGTTTATGTGCATAATACTCATGCTTGAATAATATATATTTATTTAGGAAAATCAGTCAAATCTTACTCGCTAAATGATTCTGAGTTTAATTTTAAATTTCAGTCAAACATCAAAATGATATACTGCCATTTTTCTAGAGGGTGATTTCTAAAAAAATATTTTACTGAAATGTCATAATCTTTGGGAAATAAATGGTTCTAAATTCAAAGCGAGGGTAGCTGTCAAATTTGAAGGAAACAGGGATGTTGCGGGCCACAGCGGCTGAGACGCGATGGAGGCCCATGTGGCTTTGTCAGTATTCGGTGCACGATAAATTTGGGGGATACGCAGAAGAGGACAAGGGCCGTGTCAGCTGGTGGATGGTGGCCACTCCGAGCATTGACTCCACTCCCTCTTTCCTTCATCGACCGATCTATCTACCAGCACAAAATGCTAATAATCCCCATCTACAAAATCGATGCGACGATTTCTTGGTTCATTAAATTTGCCAATCAAGTTTCATCTTCTTCTTTTTTTAATCCCTTCATGAAAGGGTTATTAGAATTCACGGTCCATCGAAGTCTCTTTCGTATTCATTTTCCTTTCGATACGTCCTCATTTTGGTACAGTTTTATTTTCTCGCAATTTACTTTTCACTGAGTAGAAATTCGTTGAATCCCGCACTCAATTGAAGTCTCGTTCGTACGCTTTTGGGCTCGAGCATGAAACCGCAGCATGGCTTCCTAGCGTTCGGAAGTTTGATCGCCTCGATTAGAGTGCACATTGAATTCCGTTGGCCTCTCTTTGGCACAGTTGGATATTGATTCTTGCCTTAAAAACCATAGCAAATTTAGCTCCAAGATAATGACATCAAAGTGCAAAAGTCTGAAAACTTATAAAATGATACAAATGATTCTCAAACTTTATTCAATACGTAACGTAATAATTCGTGAACTTTTAATTTGTTTAATATAGTATATAAACTTTAATCTAATATACAATATAATTTTCAACTTTTAATGTATTCATATGATTCTTTAACTTTTAGTAATATTCATTTGATCCCCGAACTATATAAAAATATTCAACATTCTTTTTATATTAATTTAAGTTCGGGGTCAATATCGAACATTAGGACAATATTAATTTAAAAACTAAATTGAATATTTATAAAAAAATTTAACTATCAAAAATTAAATATATGAAAATTTTAGAAACTAGGTTAAAGTTTGGAGACTGAACGGAATAAATTAAAAATTCAAATAATATATTACATGTTATGTTAAAACTGAGAGATAGTTTGTGTAATTATTCCTTCTTTGATTTTTTTTGGAAGCGCCAAACTAGATTTCACTGTTCAAATGATGTCACGTCGTTGTGTAGGGCGTGACTCAACCGGCGAAGTCTTCGTCCAAAGAAAACCTTTGATTTTTCACAACCTAAAATATCCCACGTGGCTGACACCGATGTGACCTTTTTCCTTTCACACAATAATAAAACGAAAAATCAAAGGAAATTCCCGGAAACGGACGACCAAACCAAGATATCATCATCGCTCCTCCGGCCCCATCCATTTTCGCTTTCACACCAGCATAAATACGTCTCGGCGGCCTCGCCATCTCCTCCACCATCATCTGCAAAAGCCATCTCCCTCTCCCTCCCTCTACCTCCAGACGAAACCCTAGAAAATCCAGAAGCGCAGCGGCGAAGAAGGAGGTGCGGAAAAGTAACGGTGTTCTGAGGCCATGTGGGCTTTCATGGAGGGCTGGCTCACCCCCAGCTCCCTCTTCATCGTCCTCAACATCGTGATCGGCACCATCGTCCTCACCTCCCGCCTCACCTCCTCCCCCCCGAAGCCGCGCCCCCACTACCACGACCATCTCGGCCCCGACCGCTCCCCCCCGCTCGCCCGCGCTCCTTCCCTCCTCGAGCGCGTCAGGTCCATCGACTTCTCCCTCTACAAGTTCGGCCACCACGGCGGCGGATACCCCGAGCCGGAGCCGGAGATGGAGCCGGCGCACGCCCTGTTCGAGCCGCACTCTTACCCGGAGTACGGTTACGCCGGCCATGTCGACGCGCCCCCGCTCGCCCGCGCCCCGTCCCTCGTCGAACGGTTCAAGTCCATCAACTTCTCCCTCCACAACAAGTACGACTACCACTCTGGCTATCCCGAGCCCGACCCCGTCCCCGTCCAAGGCTCGTCGTACCCGGAGCCGCAGTTCTCCCACCCAGCCGATCCGCCGCCTCTCGCCCGGGTGCCTTCCCTCGTCGACCGGCTCAAGTCCTTCGACTTCTCTCTCTACAAGTACCAAGCGCCGAGCTACGACCAGCCGCAAGCCTACCACGACGAGCGTCCGTCGGGACCGGAGTACGCGGACGGAGCCGAGCCGCCCCGGCTCGCCCGCGCCCCGTCTCTCCTCGAGCGCGTCAAGTCCATCAAGTTCTCTTCGTTCTACAGATCGAGCGAGCCCGACCCGGATGAGGACGCGCCTCACCACCTCGGAGTCGAC
This sequence comes from Eucalyptus virginea, assembly GCA_014182375.1. NCBI lineage: Eukaryota > Viridiplantae > Streptophyta > Magnoliopsida > Myrtales > Myrtaceae > Eucalyptus > Eucalyptus virginea. Next base: position 28,042,526 of record CM024523.1, on the reverse strand, counting down.
TCCGATTCCGAAGACGACGACTCGGTTCCCTACGCCGACGCGGGCTGGGCCCGTCAGGACCATCAAGTGAGGAGGGTCAGGTCAGACCCGAAGACGAACACCCTCGGCGAGGGTCCGGCGCGGCGGCTCCCCGCCAAGATGAAGAAGTCAGCCAGCGAGAGGTCGGCAGTCGGCCAGTTCGAGGACGAGGAGGAGGACCATGTGGAGCGCCGGAGGCCCAAGACGGCGAGAGAGGGCAGGAAAAAGAGCGGCACCGCCGCGGCGCCGGTGCCCGAGGAAGAAGACGAGATCAACGCGAAAGCCGACGCCTTCATCAACCGGTTCAAGCGGGACCTGAAGCTGGAGAGGCTCGACTCGATCATACGCGTCAAGGAGATGCTGAGCAGGGGCGCTTCGTGAGGGGAGAAAGAGAGAGAGAGCGGGATGCCCCGTTCTGCCCCGCCACCTCCCTCCTCGGCGGAGCCTCCCGCTCGCTTCGGAGCGCGGGCATCGCCGTCATTTCGCTGTCCTTGATGTTGATGGTCAAGCATATGGAAAGACGCTAAAGAAGTGCAGTTTGGTACCAACAGGTGAGAAGATTGCTTCCTTTTTTTCCCCCTTTTTTAACCTGGTTCGAAGGTGATGGGCTCAGGGGCATTTCTGTAATTTCGTGAGGCGGATTAAGTTTCAGTTTAACTAAAAGATGGTTTTTTTTTTTGGTTTCGAGTAACGTGCAGCGGCATTAAAGTGTTTTTTTTTTTTTTTTGGGGGAGGGGGATATAATTATTGAATCTTTGATATTAATGTGAATTATAATTGAAGAGTTTGACTTTTGGTATGGGAAGTCATGAATAAACGGCGAACGTGCTATCTGTCTGTATGTATGTAGCGAGCACGTGTGTGAGCAGATGATTCGTTCTTGGTTTTGCATGGACCGACCTAAGCTGAAGTCGGGGGTATCTCACGTGGATGTCGCTGATTTGGTTCTTGCATCTCAAGCATTATCCGAGGTCGGCCAAAAAGCGGCGTGCTGTCTTGGACCGTAATCAATCCCTGTTTAGGTCTAGTGTTGAGAAAGGGGATGATTAGTAAAATAAGCCATAAATTCGTACGGATGCAGTTTTATAGACATTTTAATTTGACTTTATTCGTACTAAGCATTTTATCAAAATTTGGGCGAGGGTCGGATGATGACTCTCACTTACCCATAGGCAAAACAAAAAAAGTGGAAGAAATAAAGGAAAAAAAGAAAAATATTAAAAAGTTATTCACCTTAGTATTGATGGTGCTAGGTAAGATGCTTCATGTCTACGTCAATAATTTTTGACCAATTGACTATATTAACATTTTAAGACGTGTAGAACTAAAAAAATTAATGGAAAGATTTATGGTTGAATTGACATTTGTATAATAGGTTTGTGATTTTATTTTTCTAATAAAAGCGTGAAGTTTATAGGAAAAGGTTAGATGCATCATATTAGTTAATGTATTGTTGTGGTTTGGCGAACTTTAATTGACCTATTATTTTATTTTTTGGTTTCCATTCGTTGGGCTTTGTGTGCACTTTCGTCTCTCCCTCTATCGTTGGGAGTTTAGTCTCACTATTTATCAAGTGGAAAAGTTAAAGAGGAAATTAAAACAATATATACAAATGAATGGAAGAGAGTGATTTTTGTAATATTTCTTTTGGATAACGAGGGGAACGAGCTCAACGCCATGGGAAATAAATCGATTTAAATTATCATTACATTCAAGAGACAAATAAATCAAAAGATGGAAATCGAGAAAAAAATGTCTTCTAGACTGATTTCGTTCGATGGAAAGATTGGCTGTGTCCCCAACAAGAATACTTTGGTACCCTTCATCCGCTTCACATTTTTTCACCCATACAAGACGAACAATTTACATAAAAATATCGTCCTTTCTTTTTTCGATTTTTCTTTGTCAAGGCTCCTTTTGTTTGGAGATACGGCCAAAATAAATATAAAAAAAATGAAGGAAAAACAAGGAATCCTGTTCATAATATAAAAAGAAGCTTGCGAGCGAACATCAAGTATCTTTGTATCCCCGTGAGTCAACATCAAACTCTTATGAACAAAAAAAAAAGAAGAAAAAATCTGCATTTTTTTTTCCTGCGTGGGTACAAAGGGCTAGAAGCCAAAGGAAAATCCAAACTAATCTGCTGTCCGTTCTTGTAATACATCCCAAATTGTGGCCGTTCGATTCAATTCAGCAAAAGGATTCCGCTTCGTTGTACTCCTGTCCTTGTTCCTTAACAATTCTAATACTCTATCACCAACAGCGAATCCACTTCCCCTATGAGCATCGTTCGAAGGTCGAGTAGTATAGAGCCAAAAATTCCGCCTTGGTGGAAGAGCATATATGCCCACCAAACTTGTGCAGTCTCCAATCCAATTTCTTCCTCCATCTCTGAACATACCACCTGCTCCGAGTTCCTTTGGTGGCCCTGTCAGTGTTGAGTTTTAACACACTCCTTCGCCAGCAAGTTAACTCAGCATCTCCCCTCGATGAAGTCCTATGTTTCTTTCGGAGATGCCGAGCTGCAGTGAGGTAGAGATGACCGGGTGACGAGGAATTTGGTGACGACAACGGCATGTTGTAAAGGGAAATAATGGGTGGAGCTGAGAATCCACTAAGATTAAAGGTACCTTAACATGAGAATCATGTCATCGGTTCTTTTCCAGTGCAAAGGTTCTGTCACTTTTAATTGATAAACTAATGAAATCGTGACATACTTGGAAGGCATCCTCCTCACCTCCCACCACTGCTGACTCCCCTCTCCCAGCTCCACAGCTTTTTCCCCTTGAAAAGCAACAAAGACAAGAGTTCCTATTTGGAGAAGACAGTAACTTCAATTGAATAAGGGAATGCTTCACATTCACGACAAACCAATTTCTCCTCCTTGTCATCTAGCATAAAACAATGAGAAGAAGGCTGCCTGAAATTTGTGTTTCTGTAAGATTACAATGGAGAATGGTTATCATTCTTCCTTATTTGCTGCACCAAATGTATGCCTAAAAAATTATCCAGCACCTGTAGCTGAATGAATGAAATTTGTTGCCATCGACTAAAAGAATACGAATAAACGTCACTGTCAAAGAGTCCCGAACCATATTTCCATTTCTTCCTTATTCACTGCCCCAAATGTTTGCCCAAAAAATTATCCGGGCACCTGTACCTGAACGAATGAAATTTGTTGCCATCGACTAAGAGAATATGAATAGATGTCACTGTCAAAGAGCCCCGAACCATATCTCCATTCGTTGCAACGAATCCTCTGAATTGCCATCCCCACCCAACTTTCTTACTTCATCCATCAAGCCTTCCAGTACAGGGTATATATCTTTGCAGAGTGGGTGGGAACGGTCTTCAGCATTAAAAGAATGAACCTGGTTTTGGACCTCAATCCAACTCCAGCCAGGGACCTTCCTCACCCCTCTTTCCCTCATAAGTCTTTTCACCCTGGCATGATCACCCCATTTTTTAAGGCGCCCATACATGTCCGAGAGCAGAACATAAGTGCTATGTTCTTCGGGCTCTAACTCAAGCAGCTGATTCCCGACTTGACAAGCCAATTCCATGTTCCCGCTACTCCTACAAGCACCCAATAAAGTCCTCCACACCATCATATCAGGTTGAAACGGCATCAATTCCACCAAGGCCTTAGCCTCATTCACAAGCCCAGCACGCCCAAAAAGATCAATTGCACAAGCATAGTTCTCCATCCTTGGAGGGATGCCATAATCCGTTTCCATTGATAATAGAAACCCATAGCCCTCTTCAACCAAACCAATGTGGCTACAAGCAGTCAGGACAGCGACAAAGGTGATGTGATCAAGCTTTATTCTCCTTGCTCTCATCAAATGGAAAAGATCAAGTGCATCATGCCCTAGACCATGTTGTGCATAGGCAAAGATAATCGCATTCCAAGTGACTGAGCTGCTTTGGAAGGTCTCTTCGAAAGAGTTTCTAGCATCTTTAATAATGCCACACTTAGAGTACATAAAGATCAGTGCACTGCCAACATATTCATTTGACTCAAAGCCAAACTTAAGTGCCAATGCATGAACTTGTTGCCCCAAAATGAGAGTTGCTAAATCAGAGCAAGACTTGAGAACTGCTGAAAGAGCATAATGATCAATCTCAGTATCCAAAGATCTCATCTGAGCACAAAGTTCCAATGCATCTTCACTTAACCCAACTTGGGAGTATCCAGTCAACATGGAATTCCAAGAGACCCGGTCCTTGGATTGCATTGATTCGAAGACACGAATAGCATCGTCCATGGATCCATTACCCAATTTGATATACATAGCTATAAATGCATTTGAGATTGGTAATGATCGCTCCAGGCCTCTTTTAATTACCAAAGCATGGAGGGACTTTCCCAGATTTTTACGTGCTTCTTCAAAACAAGCACTTATGACACTTGTGTAAGTGTAAAAATCCGGTTCAATGCCCAGCCACTGCATATCAATAAAAAGCCTAAAGGCAGAATCTTCTTCACCATGCACAAGGTAAGCAGCTAGCATTGAATTCCATGTCACTATATCTCTAAAGACAATACTATCAAACAGTTTCTTAGCATCTTCAATGGAGCCACACTCTGAGTATGAACTGACAGCAGCATTACAAACATTATTTTTCCATTCTAGACCACGCTTCATAATTTTGGCATGGATCTGTGCAGTTACCTTAAAAAACTGATGGTCGTTGAGCAATGTCAAGAGAGGAGCGAAGGTCCCATCATCTGGCTTAACACCCTCATGCTCCATGCTATCAAAAAGCCAAAATGCGGTCTCTCTGTCACCACTCTGCGCAAATCCACTGATAAGTGCATTCCACGAGACAGAGTTACGTTGCGGCATGTGTTGGAGCACGATGTACGCATCCTCAACCCTCTCGCACTTAGCATACATGTCCAAAAGAGCACTTCCCGCATAAACATTCCTGCCATATCCGTGTTTGAAAATCAAGCAATGCAACTGCTGTCCGAGATCAAGCCTACCGGCACTAGCTACTCCTTTTAGCATACTTGAAAAAGTATAAGCATCCACTTCTAGTCCACATTGTCTCATGGACTCCAGAAAATCCCATGCTCTCTCCAGCGTACCACTATTAACATAACCAGAAATCATGGTGTTCCAGGACACCGCATCTCTGTTGCACATTCGGTCGAACAGTTGGTGGGCAACCCGGATTTCTCCACATTTTGTATACCCACTTAATATATTATTGGCAGTATAGAGATCACTCAAGGTTCCCCCTACCGTTGCTAGACAATGGGCTATCAAACCCTTGCTTAGAGCAGAACCCTGGTTCTCGACAAGCGAGTGGAGCGCCCTCATTCACGAGCAACCACCGCTCCCTTCAAATTTCGCTGCTCCTACACATTCGCAGCGCCCGATATTGTAGAAAGGCGAGATTTTCAGTGATACCCGTTTCCCGAAAACGATCGTTTTCGCAAAAAGCTGAGCCTGAGGTATTCTTCTTCCTCATCAAGGAAGCCCGACACCGCTATCGACTTGCCTTCGGCAGAACCGGGGCTTTTCACGTTCGATCGTGCTTTGAAGCTCTTCCTCTCTCGATCTCAAGAAACAGGGGCGGGAGAGATGTGATTTGTCTACGGCGGGGAAGGGAGAAAGAGCGGCAAAAGATGGACGTATGAACTGAAGGAGACGTGCAAATGGATTGGGGACTAGGGGAAGACATCCTATTTCATATTTTTAAGAAATGGACCTTTAAACACGCACGTGAATATATATATTGTATGATTGCCATGTGGAATAATTCAATTACAAAATTAACTTCAAACACAAATTTTGTTTTGACAAATGTCATGAAAAATTTCAAACAAAATCAATGTCCTGAATATCTTCTTGTGTTGTCAAAAAAATCAAACTGATTTTAATTTCATACATATATCTTCGTCATAGTTCTTTATATGAATGTCATTCAAAATCGAACGTGACATTTAATGTGATGTTAGTAATGTTTTTTAGGATAGTTGGTATTGATGTGATGCCATGTGAATGCTATATAAAAAAATTAAAAAGAAAAGAAAAGGAAAGAAAGAATTTGAACCAGACGAGAGAGGGCTCGGATGGAGAGAAAATGAATAAGGCTATGATGGGTTGGCAGGGTTGATACCTTCAATGAAGGTTGTTGGGAGTGCAGTTATGATTGACTTCTTCCATGAAATCGAGCTCAAAGAGTAAAGGGTGTGGAAAGGCTAGGATGGAGAGAAAACGAAGGCGATTATGGAAGGTTGTTGGGAGTGCAGGGCACTAGATCATTAAGAGAGAGCTTAAGTCCAAGTCTGTCAACATGTCTAGTTGAATCTATTTTTACTCAAAAGCTTATATCAATAAGTTATGAACCAATTATAATATATTAACTGTTTCACATTACATTACTTATTCAATGTGGGATTTTTTAACACAACCTACACATGCCCTCTAACAGAGTTTGCAGTCACGAGTTGAGGCGGCAAGACCTTTGCTAACCTCGGATTAGAGGCACAAACTCCACATCTGAGGTTGCACGGAGGTCAACCGTGATCTCAAATGGAGGCTAATAGGAAGTAGAAAAAGAAAAAACAACACAAGTTTATACCCCGTCAACTGTGATCTCAAATGGAGGCTAATAGGAATTAGAAAAAAGAAAAACAACACAAGTTTATACCACATAATTAAAATGTATGAGCAATTCAATGAGAAGTGTTAGATTCTTGATTCGTACTCACAAGAATCAATAATTGGTAGATGTGGATTGCAATGAACCAAACAAGTAATATAAAATGAGTTAAGCATGATTTTGCCACGTGGCAATCACATCAGTACCGTTTGTTTTCTATTGTTCATGTAATCTGTCATGTAAGATTTTTAATGACGATTTTTGTCGGAATCATGACAAAATGTATATGTATTAGATAGTATGAGTTTGAGATTTTTAGTGGTTTAGCAAAAAGTTGAGAGATCGATAAAGAAAGAACAAAAGGAGCACTTCCAAATTGCAATTCTAATTCAATTGTAACAAAGAAAGAACAGAAAGAGCACTTCCAAATTCCTATGAGAACAACCGCCGCCGCCCCCCGGGGCTAACGCAGCCCGATATTCTCCGTTCCATCACATTCCCCTTTCTGAAGCTTTGCTTTGGCTCCTCAGGTTTAAAAGATGCACGAACCAATTCTGCGGATTACCCGGTTTCTTGCGTTTCGCTCGTGATCGTCGCGGCAGGATCGCCATTCCATGGCTTGGATGCGCAGAAGAAATCGAAGGGCGCGATGCTGGTCAGTCCTTCTTCAAACGCCGATCGGTAATTGAGTCCTTGATAATTCATGCGACTCGAGTCGTGCAGAGTAGTGGCCTCCATGCACCAAAAGGATGACGATTGAACGAGTCCCTCTCGCAAATATCATCGTCGAGATTAGTTCATAATGCTTAGGCTTACCGGGTTTGACCGAATCACGTTGTAGAAACTCCTGCTGCTGCGCCCATTCAAGGAAAACAGCGGCAGCGGAGGGAATGCATTTGCAAAAATGCAAATACCGTTGGGTGAAGGGGGTTTTCTGAAATGCAAATAACGTTTAAAATAATTTGCATTGAGAAACAACGCCAAAATACAATTTGGTAAAATTTGCATTTGTAAATGGCTTTTATTAAATTAAAAAAACAAAAAAAATATTTATATATATATATTTTTTGAAGTCCGATCATTGGACCGCTGGATTTGGTGGTTGGATAGCCGGATCTGGCCCTCGGACGGTTGCCAGGGTCGAGCGACCTCAGGCGACCACTTGGTTCGCACGATTCAGGCCATCAATCGCTTGGGTCGCGCAGGCGTCGCCTGAGGTCCGGCGATGGTCGCCGGGGTCAGGCGACCCTCAGGCGGCGGTCGGCGGCGCGCGCGACCCCTTGGCCAGTGCTCATCGGCCTCCAATCGGCTTCCGTGCGATGGTTTGGAGAAGATGAATAGTACTGAAGATTTGCATTCCCAAGATGTAACTTCACAAAACACCTCCAGAGCTACATTAGGCTAAATGTCCTAAGAGTCCTTTGGAGATGCAATTGCATCTTGCCAAAGTAACCCAAAAAAACAAACCAAACATGTTTGCATTTGGCTAAGGGACTTTAGAGTCTCAAAACCCATTCCCAAAGCCGAACCAAACGGGGAATCTTTGTCGTAGCCTCTTCAGTTCCTAGTCTCTCTGCCGAAGCAAAGACAGGTGGTGATTCGCGTCTTCGAGCTGCTTCTCGCAGCAGTGAATCTCCCACCTCAATCTCCGAGCAACCCCGAGACGTCCTTGCACGGGATCGCGTCTCCTGATGTTACCCTCCATGAGTATCGACTCGGCAGCTTGTTTCCTCATCTCGGGGTCGACTGTGCGTATGATGCCATGCATGTTGCTCACGCCGAAGTGCCGTTGTGCGTTCTGGAACTCGCCGGGAAGAGCTCGGCGAATTCGCAGCTTCCGTTGCACCTCTTCTTTTGGTGTCTACACGATGCACATGCTTTGGAAGTTGCAGGCATAGCTTCCCGATTCATTAGAATTTGAGAGATTGGAAGTAAGAGAAACTATAGCAAAGGAACACTTTTTTTTATAGAGGGGTTTAAATTAAAATAAAAGTCAGATTTTTAAGAGTAGATTTCTCGCTGAATTTGGACAACTAGTGTTTAGGAGGGTGGATTTTGCTTGCCCTAAATGAAACCTAGGTCATTAATTAATTGCTAAAGTCACAAAGCTCCTTGGTATCTCTTCTACATTTTTTTTTGGTCGACAAGAAGAAATTTTATTTTATTTTATTATTATTTTTTTTTGGTGACCCAGGGAACCCGCCGCACGATTGGCAACCGGGGAGTAAACCCTGGGGAGGCACGCAGAAACCACCACCCACGCACGCACCCAGCAAGTCGCGGCTAGACTAAAGCAACGACGACGCCGTTGATCGAGCTTGGGGCCTCTCGTGAAAAGTTTCCTTGCTCAACCACCTACGCCACCACCACGGGTGGTAGAAGAAATTTTATTTATATCATAATTGATGAGGATCTAGCAGCACCCAAAAGTGGGGCGTCATTACATAATAGGGCCCAAAGGGCTAGGGGTGGAGAAGAAAGTCAATGAGGTGGTAATGTTTTTTTCCTTTGCTCGCGCGCGGCCCAGTTTACAACAGCATTTGCAGTTCTTGGACAGGAAAGAAGGCCCATCAGCAGTAAGTTCTGCAGAATTGCTTTACACTCGGTCCAAACAGCACGTGCATCCCAGTTGAAGTCTTCCGTGTACTTTAGAGAGCTGACCAAGCTTTGACAGTCAGACTGGATCTCTTCTACATTAGTAAGTGAATCTATTAGGAAAGCCTATGCTGGATACTTAATAGCATGATAATTATGAATTGTTATCCAAAGGATGAAAGCAGGAATTAGAATCTCGATATAATTTACTTGTGATGCCGAAAATAATTTAAGTATCGAATTTCAGATTGATGTTTTCTTTTCCTCCAACATTCAAATCGATTTCGTCGTATGGTTTAAGTTACTAAGCATTTGATCTTTCGTTGTATACTTAAATTACCTGAAACTTGGAACTGAACCGTCGTTTTGGATCGGGTTCTATATGATTTGGGTCTCGGTCCAGGTCACAAACAAATATATGTATCATCTGCGTTCAGTTTAGGATTAAATCAATTTGTAGCAAAAAGGATGATTTCAATATTAGCAACAATATTGGTCATAGAATTTTCAGCCAAATTCTTGTTATTTTTAACAGGTGTGTTATAAACCATATAACACCAATTGCCAGCATGGTGCTTTCCAAAGGTGTTGTAAACCATACGATACCATAAGATACCATTCTACTTGTGAATAACATTACCTTTTATTGTTATTCTCTAATAATTACATTATGCTTCAAATTTGTTAATAGTTCTTAGATTAAGTATCATCGGATGAACTTAATTGGTAAAATGTGAAAATATTTAAGACTTAATTATAAAATTAAAAAGTTTATGATTGAATTTTGTAAAATTGCAATAAATTTATCTTTTTTTGGACAATTTGCCCCCTAGACCATCAAACGCTATCTCCATATATATTTTCACGGCTAATTTAGAGACAATTTCACAAGTGAAAAAGAAAACGGAAAAAGCAAAACAGGCACTACGTAAGAAATCATTTTTGTCGATTTCAAGGGTACATCGTAGATCAATACGCGTGAAGGTCCTGGTCTGACTTTCTGAATTGCAGTTGCTCAACCACTACCCTAGGGCTAAAGAGACAATCGAAGGGAAACTTCGAAAACCAGAGATCACATCTGTGTCTTCGTTTAGCCAAAAGTAAGGAAAAGTCAAAAAATAAATTATAAATTTATTACTTTAATATCAATTTAGTTATAAACATTTTAATTTGATTAATTTAATCTTAAATATTTTATATTGGTATCAATTCAGTCTATCCTATCAATTTAAACTGGAAATCGCTGATGGAAATGTCAAGTGCTTTACTGAGGTACGGCTGGTGCTGACGTGAAAATTTTTAATAATACTTTAACAATTCTTTTTGTTTTTGCTTCTTTTTCCTTATTATTATTTTTTCTTTTTTCTTTCTTTTCTTTTTTCCCATTATTTTGGCTAGCGAATGTTGTGGCCCTTACCCATAGCTGGCAAGTTTGCCTCGCTTGTAGTCGACGGGGGCTTAACAACCCTTGCCTAGGGCCTTTGAGGCCATGCTAGCCAAAATGAAGAAAAAAATCTTAAAAAATTAAAAATAATATTTAAAAATGTTTACATCAATGTCGGTTGTGCTACGTGGGATGAATGGTGTTCATGATAGCGATTTTCGGCCTAGGTTGACGGGATGGACATAATTGATAATAAATTGAAAATGTTTAGAACTAAGTTGGTCAAATGGAAATGTTTTGGACTGAATTGATATCAATACATTAGGTTTAAGATTTTTTTGGTATTTTTTCCACCAAAAGAAGATTATCCTAATAACTTCATACACAAGTTCAAATGTACGCACGCCCCTCACGCTAAGCTAGAAGAGTTTGTGTAAACAAGGGTTTTTGCTTCGAACAAAGGAAAAAAAGATTTTACTGTATAGTGACTAATTAGTTTCAAACCTTTTAATTGTGCTAATTTAATCTTAACATTTTGACGATTCACTAATTTAGTTCTTAACCTTTCAATTGTGCAAATTTAGTCCAAAACTCTTTGACTGATTACTAATTTAATCATACACTTTTTGACGGTTTGTCAATGTAGTCATTACGGTTAATTTTAGCGAGAAATCATTGACGTAGATGTCAGCTGATTTACACGGTGTGACTGGCACTAACGTAGACAATTTATATATATATATATATTTTCCGAGTTCTTCTAAAATTTTCATTTTTCCTCTCTATTTTTTCATCTTTTCTTTTCCTTAACTTAGTTCCATGTCCAGCGACCGGTCACAGGCGAGAGGCAGCAAGAGCGTCGTGGCCCTCACCTGATCTCCCATGTGAAAAATTGGAACGACATCGGTGATGAATGTGAACGACAGAGGCCTTGCTTGTACCTCCTTGGTCTCGAAAGCTGTGTACAAAGAAATCGAGACATGTTGAATTGCATGCAGGGAGGTGGGAGACGTAGGAAACAGACGCCAGGGAGAGACAAGGAGGACCCGAAATCAACGGGAGTTTGGACGCTATGTTCCCAAAATATATTATTTTAAAATCCACACGGAGACTTTAGTGATGAATGAAGAATTCTGGGGTCTCTCTCTTAAATAATTCACGAGTCAGGAGGGGATCTGTTCATATGATATTTTCACTTCGGAACTTAGAATACACGAAACCTGTTTTAATTAATGATTACTTTAGTCCACATCAATATTACAATCACGTCCTTCGAGATAACGTGAGAGACCCGCCATCATTTGCAGTCGTGATTGACTCGGTATAATAAGTCGTGCCGTTTCATAGAGAATTTTACATTACCAATACACATTAATTATAGTGCTAATAAAGCATATTAACAACAACCTTGTGACGTGATAATTATTTGCTTTATATTTATTCAGTCTTCCTCTATATATAGACAATATCTCTCTAAAGTGCCAGACGCAAACCATCAACTTATCAGCCTCTCTTCCTTTTCCTCCGCCATATCTAATTTCTCTCCCTCTCTCCCTCCATAGAATGGCAGGAACTTATCCAATGTCTTCATATTTCATGGGAAAATTCATCACAACCCGATCGCTCTCGACAGTCGGCAAATCCAAGCCCCGGACTCCGTCCCTAATCCCCAAGCTCATCAGCAAGCTCTGCACCGACCCCGAGTCGATAAGCATGGCCTCGACCGACTTCGGCAACATCGTCTGGGAAACCCCCCGAGGCGTCCTCCAGCTGTTGTGCCACGGGGAAATTGCAGACCTTGTGAGGGACGCAAACAGCGACGATAATCCCTCCGCCCCATTCCCTATTGCGGCCAGAGGGCGTGGCCACTCGGTCCGGGGCCAAGCCCTGGCCCGAGGGGGGGTCGTGGTGGACATGACATCCCTGGCGAGCCACCAAGGTGGCACTGGCAGAGGACCAGCTGTCGCTGTGTCGTGGAGCAGGCCGCTCGGGCACTACGCCGACGTTGGCGGCGCGCAGATCTGGAGGGACGTGCTGGAGGAGACGCTGGGGCACGGGCTCGCGCCGGTCTCGTGGACGGATTATTTGTACTTGACTGTGGGAGGGACGCTCTCTAATGGCGGCATAAGCGGGCAAACGTTTCGATACGGTCCTCAAATCAGCAACGTGTACGAAATGGACATCATTACTGGTATGAACGCCATGGCGTCTTTCGATTTTTCTTCTCCTGATTTCCTCGTCTTTCTTTCGCTCTGAACCAGCTATCGCGATATGGAAAAAGGTCGTGTAGCAGTTGGCGAAAAGTGCCCTTTGCTTCCTATAAACTCGTGTTTCGTAATAGATTTATTGGCGGCTAGCTCTTTCCGTGAAGTCGGTGCACTTCGTGTGTTGAGGAGATGTGTACTTTCGGGTCTCACAACTTCTAGATTTTTTTTTTTTTGGTTGAATTTGTTGCCTGTTTGTCTTGGCTACATGAATTTCTAACCCCGCGTTTTTTCCTTACCAAACCTGTCGTGCACTTTGTCATAAAAACGCAGTCCATTGCGCCATTTTTTCCTAAGATATTCTTGTTATTATATATTACATAAGTTGACTGGATCAGTCAACTTATGCATGGTCAAAATATGTCCAGGAGCAGGTAAGACTAAAATGTTTTCTTGTTGGAATATTAAGATCTCGCACCGAATTATACGCGCCTTTCAATTTGTTTATGCATAGAAAGCTACCATAATATAGTTCTTCAATTTTTGCTTACTTATGAGTCAATAGATGTTAATTTTGTAATTTTGTAAGAATAATATAAAATTGATTGTTGAAGATTTGAGCACGTTGAATTTGTCGTTAGTATTCTTCAAGATGCTTGATCTATGGTGGGTGTCAGAAGGAGATTGAAGAGGAGTGGATTTCAGCACGATTTATGATGGGCTGTGTTTGAGTAGCCCCATTCAACAATGAGTAATTGCTTTCATATTGAATAGGGAGGTCATGTTTGTCTTTCTTTAGTCAAAGAACGTAAGTTTCTTCTTTGTCAGAAGGAGCAAAGACCTCATTTCTTTGTCTCATTTATTGTTGTGCGTTTTTTCTTGCTTTGTGGACTTTCTTGTTTTCTTCATTTAATGTTAGTTAAGCTATGTACACTTCCAACCTCTTTAAACGGTTGTGGACTTCAGATTTGTAGAAACACCGAAGCCAAGAGCATTTGCATTTCCATTATTTCTCTCTCCGGTCTTCATTTGTGCCTTGTTCCAAACTTTCAAAAGTTGCCATAATTTTTTGGTTCCAACAAATTTCTTGTTCTTTTACTTTGGATTCAGGGACCGAGGAACTTATGACTTGCTCACCCGACAAAAATCCCGAGCTGTTTTACTCTGTTCTCGGAGGTCTTGGCCAGTTCGGCATAATAACGAGAGCGAGGATTGCCTTAGATCGAGCTCCAAAGAGAGTATGAACACTAGAACTTGACTATTCTAGAAAAGATTTTCTCGAGTCATTTTATAAGATCGAGTCAATTTCTTAATTCAAACATGAGAGAACCGCTATAAGGATCAAGTGCACAATATGGATTTTGGAACATAGTAGAATGGCTACTTTTAGAGTACATTTTTCGCTGTTCTTTCATTTTGGTTCATTAAAAGCAAATAGCTATCCTCGAAATATTGTTTGCGTTATGATAATTTCGACGTGCAGGTCAAATGGGTGAGAATGCTGTACAGTGATTTCTCGGCTTTTACGAGAGACCAAGAACATCTGATCTCAAAGAGTGGGAGGGACCAAGACGATGCACTGGATTATGTGGAAGGGCTGCTCCTCATGCACCAGGGTCCTCCGGATAGTTGGAGATCTTCTTTCTTCCCTGAGCCGGACCACCCACGGATCGCATCGTTGATGGACCGACATGAACTCATCTATTGTCTCGAAGTAGCAAAGTACTACGATGATCTCACCGAGAATACAGTGAACAAGGTATGACGAAACTGACCATTTTTATTTTTAGCAAACCCTATCTGTGCTTGCAAGAGAGAGAGAGAGAGAGAGAGAGAGAGAGAGAGAAGCTCTCCCTTCTCATATAAACTCGATCATGTTCCTGCAATTATCTTCTCTAACTTGACTATGAATCTACTATTCTAGGATCTGGAGAATTTGTTCCAAGAATTGAGCCATATTCCCGAGTTCATGTTCCAAAAAGACGTCACCTACATCGATTTCCTTGATCGAGTGCGAAAGGGAGAGCTGAAACTCCGAGCACAGGGCCGTTGGGATGTTCCTCATCCATGGTTGAACCTATTCGTGCCCAAATCTCGCATCTCCGATTTCAACAACGGCGTTTTCAAGAACATTGTTCTCAAAAGGAACATAACTACAGGAGCCGTCCTCATTTATCCCATGAATCGAAACAAGTAGGTCTCCTATAGCGACCTATTTATTATCTTAACTAAGTGATATGAGATTGTGTAACAACAACGTTGGATCCACTTTAAGAGAACAAAGATACACTGATCGATGAATTTTTGCAGGTGGGATGATCGGATGTCCACAGTTGTACCGGACGAAAATGTCTTCTACTTCGTAGGGTTTTTGCATGCGAGCGGGTTCGACGATTGGCAAGAATTCGATCTTCAAAATGAGGAGCTGCTGCAGTTTTGTGAAGATGCATGTATTGAGGTTAAACAGTATCTTCCACATTTTGGCAGTGAACGAGAATGGATGAGACATTTCGGACCGAAATGGAGGCTGTTCCGAGAGCGGAAAGCTCGGTTCGATCCGAAAATGGTTTTTGCTCCTGGGCAGAGGATCTTCGATTGCAACTGAAGGATATAGATTCGCTGTTTGCTGCGGAGTAGGCATTTCCATAAGATGAGCCAACTCAAGCTTATAAGGCATTTCTTCTTTCTTCTAATTTTGATTCTTTTTCTGAAATTGCACCATCTTACCTGGTTAATGAGTCAGCTAGTTGGACTATGAGACTTATCTATGTTGTACATATTGATCATGGGGCAAGAAAAGAAGTTCATTTAATTTTGTATGAGCCGTTCAAAATAAACACATCTTCGAAAGATCTTGCCACGAAATGTAACTTTTACAATCTTAAAGGCAAATCCCGCTCGGCCCCGTGACAACTTGAAACTAGAGGTGTTAAGTGGGTCATTGACCCATTTATGGACCCATTTCTAGTTAAATGGATCGTTAATGGGTCAAGCCTCATTTCCCAAAACACTCATAATGGGTTTTGAAAATAAAGAAGCTGAGATATATGGGTCTTAAATGGGTCGAGAGCAGACCCCATTTAAGACCTATTTATCAACTCATTAAAAATGAACCCATTTACAGAGAGAAACTCTCTTTTCTCTATTTAACTTTACAAAAATATTTTTTTTATAAAAACTGAAATTATAATTATTTTTTAAAATTTTCTTTTCTTTTTTTCTTCCTTCGATCGTTGGCATGGTGATGGCCGGTGACCGACCAGTGAGCCTCAAGCCTCGCCGATCCGGCGAGCTTGAGGCTCGCCGGCGCCGGCGAGGCTCGAGCCTCGCCGGATCCGGTGAGGGGCGAGCTCAAGTTCGTAGGATCCGGCGAGGCCCGGGTGAGGCCTTCGCCTTGCCGACGTCCAGCAAGGGGCGAGCTTGAGCTCGCGGGATCCGGCGAGGTGGAGGCCTCACCGACGTCCGACGAGGCTCGAGTCTCGCCAATCCGGCAAGACTCGAGCTCGCCGGCGTCGGGTGAGCTCGAGGCTCGCTTGTGGCCGGCCGTCGTCATGGCCAGCGGCTGGCCAAAAAAGAAAAAAGAAAAAGAAAAAGAAAAATTATATTTAAAAATAAAAAATAATTAAAATTTAATTTTAAAAAATAAAAAAATAATTACAATTCGATTTTTTAAAATAATTATTTTAAAAATTATAAAAATTGTCCATTAAATTTGTGTTGTATAAAACTATTTTAGTAATATCATCTTTTTTAAACATATATATAAGAAATAAGCTTTTTTAAGTTTAGTTAAATGGGTCGGGTATAGGTCGGAAAATTTACATTATGCATAAATGGGTCATAAATGGATTAATGGGTCAATTTGGGTCGGACCATTAATGACCCGACCCAAACCCGACCTGACCCACCCATTTAACACCTTTACTTGAAACATTCCAAACTTCCAATATTCAATATTGGTACAATTGTTTAAAATTTTTTAAACCCGTTATACTTTAAATTTAAACATTTCAATTTTGCAAATTAAGTTTTAAATGTCTTTACGATTTGTTAATTGAGTCAATTTGGCTAATTTTGGCTGGAAATTACTAACGTGGACACTAATTATTCCACGTGGTATGACTAACATTAATGTGGACAATTTTTTAACATTTTTCTTTTCTTTTTTGTTTCAAAGGGCCAACGAACCCATAGGCTCATGAGCAAGAGTTGGTGAGGCCCACGCCCTTGCTTTGCCAGCCCTCGTTGGCCACAACGAGGGCGTAAAAAAGTCTTTAAATAGGAATACCAAACATATTAAAACGTGTCTAATTTTGTTGCGTTGATACAAATGACATGCTAACACATTAACTTCAACGTGTTGGTTCGTATCTAAACAAATGACCCTCTAATCTTGTTGTGTTTAATCGTATCATAAGAATCCGTTCATGCAAACCTTAAACTTTTTTAATTGCCTATCAAGGTGTGTGGTGCAAATAGGTTGTGTCGAGAATTGTTGACCTTAGAGAGGAGGCAGCGTAGGAGTTGTGGTGTTGTATCGCTTGGGTCAATGGCTTCAACATTGGATAGGCTCTCATGGCAAAGGAGTGGGAAGAGATATATATCTCTTCCCGAGGTTCTAATCGGGGACTTTGTACTGTGAGAATAATAGTTTATTGTATACTATAAATGCTTGAAGAAGTGAGTTCCACAACAATTTATTATTATTTGTGATTTGATTTTTTGTAGTTTAGAATTGATTGTTATTCTCATAGTACATTAAAAATTGTCACACAATCATTTCTCTTTGATCGGGGAAATTTTTTTCTTTCAAAACGTCCCCCCTAAAGAAATTTTTTTTCTCAAAACACCCCCCAAAGTGAACCACCGTGTTCCAATTAACTCCCTCTCTTCATCGCTGGGGACAAAAAGGGGCAACTTTCAGCAACCACCAGATAGTCATTTGCTCATGTTCCACAGTCGAGTAAGTGTAATTTTGTCCCGAAAAAATCAATCGAGGGAGGGGAAGACGGAAATTGCAAATCCAATCAGAGCAATCGACAAGTTTTGAAGCAATTGAGATTGAGAGTAAGTACTGAGCCTAGTTAGGTTTCGATGGGATCGACGGCGAGCTCACTTGTGATGGACCATTCAGATTCCTATAAGGGAATGCCGGAATGGAAGATTCGGGTGTGGCTTGAAACTCTCTCTCTCTCGATCTCGTGAAGGAGTGGATGTGTCAGGAAAGGAAGAAAGTGTGGCAAGATATAGTTCTATGAACTCAAGAAGAATTATGACCCGAGGCAAAGTGATCGGCAATTGGTATAGGCATCGACAAGATGCGGGACTTTCTAGTATAATAGTTTTTGGACTACCGTGAGAGTATTAGCATGTTGTGAACAATAAATTCTCACAATCGATAAGAACGATCATATAAGCATTTCTCGGAAAAAAATTTGCAATGCTTAATGCAATTTGTAATAAAGAAAGAACAGAACGAGCACTTCCAAATTCCAAAGAGAAGCCCCCGTTGCACTATAGATTAAGGACGGTCATATAAGCATTTCTCCAGCCCTTTTATTTGCCTTGATCGCCACAACATTCAAAGTCCCGTTCTTTCAAACGCAGCCCCATGCTCTCCGTTCCATCATCGCACACCCTTCGTGAATCCTCCTGCTTCGCCTCTTCAGGTTTAGTGATCTGGTCCGCCCTGCAAAATCTGAAGAAGAAGAAGAGATGATCTGATCGTGCGTATACGCGACGTTCGTACAGTGAGCAGCGCTCAGGAAATGGATCAGTTTGGAGATCTTACCTCGCGATTGTCACGGCCAGGTTGTCATTCCATGGCCCTGTCGCGCGAAAGAGATCGAAGGGCTCAGTGCTGGTCGCTCCTTCTTCGTACGTCGATCGGTAATTGAGTCCTTGATAATTCATGCGACTCGAGTCGAGCAGAGTAGTGGTCTGCATGCACAAAAAGGATGACAATCAATGAGTCCCTTTTGCAGATATCGTCGTCGAGATTTGTTGGTCATGTTTCGGCTTACCGGGTTACGCTGCATCTGCCCATAGAAACTCCTGACGCCGCCCCCATTCGAGAAGAACGCTGGCAGCAACGGCGGGAGTTCAACAAGAGTATCATTAAACCCTTGCCGTTGCCTCTGCAATTCTCGGTCCCTCTGCTGGAGGAAAGATAGGTGACGGTTCGTGTCCTCGAGCTGCTTCTGGCACAGGTCTATCTCCCACTTGAGCCTCCGAGCGACGCCGAGACACCCGTGCACGGGATCGCTTCTCCTGATGTTGCCCTCCACGAGTATCGACTCGGCGGCCTGCTTCCTGAACTCGGGCTCGACCGCGTTCACGATGTTGTGCATGTTGTTCACGCCGAAGAGCCGCTGCGCGTTCTGGAACTCGTCGTACCGGCTTGCCGGGAAGAGCTCAGAGTACTGGCAGTTGCCGTCACACCTCTTCCGCTGGTGTCGACACGAGGCGCATGCTTTGGAAGCTGCAGGCATGGCTTTGCCCAGTTGATTAGAATTTTGGTCTTTTTCTCTGGCTCTGAAAATTGCGAGAGATTGTAAGTACAAAAGCTTATGGCAAAGCGATCTTTCTTATGGAGGGGTCTGAATTGAATGTTGGGTTTGACATGTTTGGATTTCTAGCAAAATTTGGATAGCTAGTGTTAATGGGGGTTAGATTTTGTTTGCCCTAAATGAGACCTAGGCAATTAATTAATTGCTAAAGTCACAACGTTGATTAATCTCTCATTATTAAGCAAACCCATAATTGAATTTTAACGTTAAACTTTTGTCTGAAAATTTGAAAAAAGAAGAAGCCTATGCATGATACCTAATTGTATGGTAATAACGAATTTTTTCATCCAATGGACGAAAGCTAAGGTTTTGGATTTTTTGTGGTCCACATGAAGAAATTAGGGCATGAAGATTTTCAAGAACAAAGAATCCGATGACTATGTTCAATAAGGTTGGAAGCTAAGGTTGGACATGCTGTCCACGGTGCAACTAGCAAGAGAGGACGCCGTCAACCTTTGCAATGTCGATCTCCACTTGCTACATTGTCTTCTGCTAAGCTAGATTTTGACTAACTGGATAAATTGTGATATTAGAGCGTTTAACTTTCTCTCAAACGAAAGCCCCCATTCCTTCCAAAGGTTAATGTGTAGGTAATCACCTAACATCAAGTTTTTTTTTTTTTTTTAAATCAAAAGTAAATATTTCATTCATATCTCAAAATGATACATAAGAGATGTTCATAATAAAGCAAGTGATAAGTATACTCTTATTCCATAAGATTATATGCCTCAACATCAAAATAGACTAATGACAACTTATTGTTAATGAGTACACATCGTAATTTCCTTCTTTAACAGATATGGCCTACCTAGTGGGTAGTGCACCCCTAGGTTTAGTGCTCTCAACATTCTCACCGTATCAAGACACTAAAAATAGGTTGGATGGGATCTATATCTAGATTGGAAGAGATAGGACAAACACAGAAGCACCCCGAAAGCACTCCCTAATCTAGATTTAGATTAGGAGAGGAGAGCTCTTAAATCTAAATCTAGATTGGAAGATAAAAACTTCGAAAGCTCGAAAAAATGTCGTGTAAACGCTTTTGGTGTAGCATGAACTCACCTTCTTTCTCTTGTGATCCTGTTGGACTTCTTAGTTTGGAAGATTTGTAATATCAGGTCGATTCCCAACACGAGATTAAAATCACATTAGTTTGAAGATTCGATCTGTCAAAAGTTTTTTGGATCTAGGTGATTCCCGATTAATTCTTGTAGACCTTAGAAACCTTATTAGCATCCAAATTGAGAGAATCTAAACCCTAGTCATAGTTCCTTATGCAAGGGAGCCTTAGGCAATCCTCTCAATATAAGAACACTGGTAGCTGGGTTTACAATCACAATGAAATTTGCATCTTTGTATGAACAAATAAAGATGAGCGGTCCTTATTCTTTTTTGTTTAATCCTTGGAGATTCGATCAACGACTCATCATGGGTGCCTTAAGCCCTGTCCATATACAATGAAGATATAGACCCGAGTAGGTCCTTAAACTGCTCCCCCAAGCCCATGCGGGGTAAACCATCGGGTATGGAGTTCTAGCCTAGGGGACTCCCAAAAACCCCAAGGAACAAGCGAGGCCGCTGGCAATGAAGGGACCTTCCCTGGGGTAGGGAGGGTCAGTCGAGCCAGGACCTGACCCAAGCTTGGTCCAGCCTAAGGACCTTAAACAAAGGCCCCGGTTATCGGAGCCCCCATTCCAGGTTACAAAAATGGAAGGGTCAACCGCCGGGGGAACACCAAAGGTGTTTAACACACCTCCCCCCGGGCCTGAGGGTGCCTTAAGCCCCGTCCATATACAATGAAGATAACAATTTTATAAGCCAACATGACGAAGAAGTCACTTCCACAAAGCATCTCAAGCCGAAATGTTTTGGATTTGTAAAAGATTGTCCTTCAGATTTTTGTTAATTACGTGACCTTTTGAAAGCGTAGTTTTCTTGGTCTTGTTGGGCTAACCCAAACCACTTGAGGGCTGAACCTGGCTACTCACCTCGATACAAAAGAAGCATTCTCGGTTTGGCCATGGTAGGATCCTCAGATGCTCAAGTCACTAGATGAATAATATAGAGATAAATGAGAATTTTGCGAGAGGATCTTCTTAGAGAATAAAGCAAAAAAGGTAGAAATATGTAGGACTTACATTTTAGGGCTAGAATCTGTACATTTTTAAAAAATTCCAAATAAGAATTCAAAGTATGTTCATTATCTAAATATGATTTAAAGTGGACATTATCTTAAATAAGAGTTTAAAATTATAATTTAATCTCAAATAAGGGTATGAGTTCGCCGGCTAGCCAAATCCTTGTCAACCATGCGAGCTGCCACAGCACAACTGGGGGCATTTTCATCCGAATATATTTCTTCTTTTTTCTTTCTTCTCTTCCTTGTTCATCTTCTTTGTCCAAGCATGGTTGTCCTCTTCACCTGAGACTTGCACCAACAATCCGCATGCCCATTGCTTGCCATTCCTTTTTTGAGGAAAAGAACTGGCTTCAAGCCTTTATTTGGAATTGCTCTATATTTATTTATATCATTGTTAGTGTACTCTCCCAAATAAGTTGAGAGGCCTTGGTGTGTTCTATCTCATAAAGGCTTTGTAGGGCCAGAGTACTCCTAGATACTTGACCAAGGAAAGGAAGTTGGGCTGGCCCGTGGGCTCTGAACGAAGGCCAGGCCACTTTATCGTCTTTAGGCCCTTAGGCCTAGAGCAGGGGCCCAGCCATTCAAAGTTGGATATTCCTCTCTCAAAGCCATGGTTTCCTTAGTTTGTCCTCTCGGGCCCGAGCTGATCAGGCAACCAAAAAAAAAAAAAAAAAAAAAAAAAAAAAAACAAAAACAGTTTTTTTCCAACACAAGAAATGTTTATATGCCTATCCTTAATCTATGGTGAGATTAACAACCTGTTTTGAGCCAAAAATAAATGAGAGAGATGATTATGTGACCTTCTTTAAATTACTCTAAGAATATCAGTCTATTGTGGATAACAAAAAACCAAAAAACAAATAATTATAAATTGTTGTGGTGTCCTACTTTTTCAAGAATTTGTAATTAACAAGAAATTATAATTCGCATAGTAATTCAAAAACTGTTATCTTAGCAAAATCCAATAAACAAATCACAAATAATTAAAAAAAATTGTAAAGTTCACTCTTTTAAGATTTCGTGACTCACAATATATCGTTATTTTCACAGCTGTCCAAATACTATTATACTAGCAAAGCTCTTCCGACACATAGAATCGATGCTTTCAAATCAATCTCCTCTCGATCAATTATATTTGACAGGTGTCCTCCGATCGCTATCAAGAATCTCACGTACAAATCGAGTTCAGGGAGATTTGTCGAGCCGAGGCTCACTTATTCCCAATCCAGTCCAAGTTATCAAATCTACGAAATCTATAGACTTGGCCCGTCTCAAGATTGCGACTGTACCATACTCTATTTTTTTTCTCTTGTCTCCTTCTAGAAATCAGCAGCTAGCTAGCTCACGGAGAAAATGCGGACCGAGAAAACAAGACCAGTACACACCCAAGACACGGTGGTGAAAAAGAAGTGTCCATCAGCGATTCAGCATGTCGTGTATTGCATGATCTTTTTAACCTGTAGTTTAATGGGTCGCCCGCTTCGAGGAAGAAGCTGATAAAGGGGGGATCGTTTGGTGGGTTAGGGCTCGGAGCAGATGATGCTGCTGCAGCAGCCAGCCAGCCAGCCAGCCAGCCAGGGTCAAGGTGATTTATTTTCCCGTGTCTTTTGTCTTTGTTCACACTGGGCGCAGGCCCAGCACAATGATTATGTCTTGCCAACGTTTGTCGCCTACGATGCGCTCTCGAGGGGCAAAAGAACATTCCCACAGATTCAGTCTGCCCCCGCAAAATCCTTGAATAGGTTAGGGTTAGGGATTTTCCATGATTAAGCAAAACGCGTCATGTGAGATTATTACCACATCACTACACAGGACCGTGACACAGTTTGATTATAGTCCTCATATTAAATTATATATAAGCTATGATTACGGGTACAAATCGAAAAAATTCTTTATATATATATATATTGAGGATGAGGATCGTCGTTAAGGTTTTTATAGAACATTACACTTGAAAAGAAGTGTGGAATAAGTCACCTTTTCACAGTATGGCGACACTCCAAAAACTAGACCGACTAAAGAGAAATTTTAAATAATCCTCACATTTTCAAATGTGTGATTTTAATCCCTTTCTCTTTATAGTTCTTTTAACTGGTTCACTTAAAGATCACGAGATTCTAGTTAATCACAAAACTTCAACTCGTCTGATCTCACAAAGACAAGAAAATCTAATCCATCAATTCCATGTATTGTATAAGGCTCCAACCATGAGATGTAGTACTTGTAACACCTTGGATTTAACTCATTAGAGGTATTGTCTGTTTTGATCCGTCCCATATGAGTCTCACAGTTTTATAAGAAGAATTACCAAAAAAGTCGTAAACCTATTGCAATTGTGTCAATTCAGTCATAATTTTTTTTTTTGGCTAATTTAGTCCTAAACCTTTTATAATTGTGCCAATTTAGTCCATCCGGCCAAAATTGGCCGGCCGACATTGATGTGGACGCTGGTCGGGGACAGTTGGCCGGGTATCTTTGATGTGTGGCAATTTTTAAATATTTTGAAATATATTTTTAAATATTTTTTTAAATATTTTTTTAAATATTTTTTATTTTTTATTAATTTTTTCCCCAATTTTCTCCTTCCTCTGGTGAGGGCCGGTGAGGTTAGCCTCGCCGGCCACTAGCGAGGCTTGCCCCCGCTGGCCACTGGCGAAGGTGAGCGTCGCCCAGCGATGGCAAGGCCGCCGTCCCCAAGGAGAAGGTTGGGGAAAAATAAAAAAAATAACAAAAAGAATTAAAAAATTGCCACATCAGCATTCGCTGGCCAGCTGTCCTCGGCCGGTGTCCACATAAGATGGACTGAATTGGCACAATTGTAAAAAGTTTATGACTAAATTGACCAAAAAAAAATTTAGGACTAAATTGGTGCAATTGTAATAGATTTATGACTTTTTTGGTAATTCTCCCATCATGAAATGATATAGAACATTCATCCTCGATTATGTTTTTACGAAGATAAATTTCACGCATTAGTAAAAATCCTATGTTATTTTGAGGATAACAAAACATTTTAAGTATACTAATAAATGAAATTGAGCGTGTAGAATACACTCTCTATGTATATAGATTCATATACAGATGATGTTAGCAAAAACCATGTCTAAGAGTGTGGAAGGACCTTTGCTCTGCAAAAGGTGAACGAGATATTGAACGTGAAATATGTTGATGAGTGGACAGACCTTGCAAATGATGAACAAGTTACTCCATGTAAGAGAGATTAATGTTTGGGTAATCTCGTGGACGGTGACCAAATTAGAGGATGTATGATTGTCGAAAAGTTTGCACGGAACAATAGGATATAAACAGACGAAAGGACATGAAGACGTCAAGTAGTTTGGATGGACCTTGTGGACAAATAAGGACGGGAGAATTACCAAAAAAGTCGCAAACCTATTGTAATTGTGCTAATTCAGTCATAAACTTTTTTTTTTGGCCAATTTAGTCTTAAACATTTTACAATTGTGTCAATTCAGTCCATCCGGCCAAAATTGGCTGGCCGTTGATGTGGCAATTTTTTAGTTTTTTTTTTTTTTGAATTTTTTATTCTTTTTTATTCCTTTTTATTCCTTTTTATTCTTTTTTATTTTTTTCCCCAACCTTCTCCTTCCTTTGGCCGGTGAGGTCAGCCTCGCCAGCCCCCCCCTCTGGCTGTCGCCGACCGGCCAGAGGAATGAGAAGGTTGGGGGAAAAAAATTAAAAAAAAAAAATTGCCACATTAGTGTTCGTTGGTCAGCTATCCCCAGTCGGCGTCCACGTTAGCGCCGGTCGGCCAATTTTGGCTGGATGGACTGAATTAACACAATTATAAAAGGTTTAGGACTAAATTAGCCAAAAAAAAAGTTTATGACTAAATTGGCACAATTGCAATAGGTTTACGACTTTTTTGGTAATCCTCCCCAGTTTTTTACTTTGATGTCTAGGTGGAAATGCTTCCAGGATATGTCCTTTGACGGGCAGGGGCAACTTTTTAGAAGGTCACACATCCTAGAAATGCTCCTACTCAAGCACGCTTAACTTTGGAATTCCAAAACTAAGCTAAGGTGCCTTCATGACTTAATTAAAGTTTTCAGACACACACACACACACATATCTTGAAATCACTCTTTCTTGTTCGGTGCACTGTTCGTTTCATTTCTGCCTCATTCGTCATGCTAGAAGCCTATTAGAAGCCACTCTTTATCTAGGCCCTCTGATCACGGCGATCGCTCATTGCTTTTGTCAAACCGGGTCTTTACAATACTAGGTGTGGCTCCCAAAAATTAGTATGAGTAAGATTTGCGGTGATTCAAACAAGGAGATCCGTCGCATTCGAGCCAAACGCTCGGTTCTTTCTACTCGGACGAAAAGATTGAATTCTAGTAACAGATTGTTTGCAAAATCAACCTTAACATCTTCTTTATGACCTAAAAAAAAAGACTCAAACAATTTCTTCATGCAAGCCGAGGCATCGCCAACATCTCATCATAACGTGTCCCACTCATTATGCCAAAGTTCCCTCTCGACATGCATCAAACTGTTGTCATTATCGTCGACCTTCTCATACGCCCCGGCACTCGCAACAGCCTGGTCCGGACAAGACAAATCCCACCCACAACATTAAAATAACGACGCTTTAACCGCATCACCTCATCATTGCCCTACGTGTGTGAATGCCATGCCCTTTCCTACCTCTTCTCTTTAAAGAAACCCCATCATGAGGTTGAATCGCAACCGTCATGTCCCTTGCTTAAGTTAAAAAGAAAAGAAAAAGGTCGAGCGTGAGAACGAGGCAATGTCTGTATTCACACGTTCTGAAGTTAGAAAATGCGCGCGCGTCGTGCTGCTCTCTCCTTTTCTCCTGGCTTTTAGTCATTATTGGTAAGTTCCGAGTGTGAAGGCGATCGGGTAAAAAAGTAAAGGTGTCGATCATGGCAAGCTCGGGAGAAGTTCTCTTTTTTTGAGGATTCCTCATGATCATGGGCGATGCATAAGATTTTCTTGCGCACGTGATATTCTCCAAAGATTTCATGCAATGATGTGATCCAAACAGTTCCCCGTACGTAGTCGCAAAGATGTAGCGTGCACATGGGGTTTTTTTTTTTTTTTTACCTCACTTCTTTTAGCCGACTAGTACGTCTATGACAAGCACAACAGACCGGTTTACGAAACTCTCTCATTTTTATGATGCGATATATACTGAACAAATTCCCTTTCTCATAAGTTTGTTGAGAGATGCATTTGCAACAACAAGGATAAGAGAAGGTGAATGACTCATCTCTTGTAGAGCGAGACGTAAAATTAGGCCATGCTCCGTGTGATTTGGGAAGGTATTATGAAATGTGAAATGACTTTGCTAACATAATAGTTCTTGAGATAATGTGATAATAATAATTTATTGTGAGTCATAAATTCTTGAAAAAATGGGTCTCACAATGATTCATAATTATTTGTAATTTGATATTTTGTGGTCCAAAATAGACTATTATTTTCATAGTATATTAAGACTATTACACAATCATTTCTCAACGTGAAAAGGTAGATGCATATACCACTCCATCTCATGATATAGAACACGAGACCCATCGCTCAATATAATCAATGAATGTCACGAAATTCGATGAACCCATAAAACATGGTTTAACTTGTAATAATGGCTTATCATTTGCACGCGAAGCATTATTTCTCAGCCGTCCCTACACGCCATAAATATCATCTCAAACCACGGTCCTTCCCCATAATTTTGAACTTGTTAAAAAGTGCAAAACATGTGTAAAAATGTCCATCGAAGCGAACTTCTTGATATATCAGTACTTCCCACCATGCAATATCTCAACATGTAAAGCTGCAACTCTGGTGTGGCCGTAAGAAAAACGCAGGCTTTAGAGAGTGGGGACCTTAGGGGTTCTTAGATGAATAATCATGATCTTCCTTGACAAATAATTCCAAGCTAGGGCATTATTGGTCTCGGATCGAGCCCTCATCATGCTCATGGAAATTGCGCTAAAGCCTGGCAAATCAAAATGGCCGACCCACAACCTTCCTAAGTCAAACAAGAGATCTGATCGTGCACTTCACTCTCACACAAGATTTCTCTGGACAAATGGAGGATTATCTTGTTGTGTTTTCAGTAAAATCTAATGCAGAGAGAATTCGTCCTAGCATGCATACTTTGCATTGTATAAAAACAAATTCAGGGTCCGTTTGTTGGAAAGAAAACTGTTTTCTTTTCGAAAAATGATTTTCTAACTTTCCGGTGTTCAAATGATGGAAAACTAATCGATCTGTCGAAAATATTTTCCATTAACTAGAAATAATGAATTTAGATTGGGGGAAAATAATTTTCCCTTCTGGTAAGAGAGAAATCACTTTCCTTAAACTACAAAACAAATGAAAACTATTAATTTTCATATAAAATGATTTCCAGAGAAAATATTTTCATTTGTCAAGAAATTTTCAATAAAACATACACGTCCTAAGTGAAATTTGTATGCTAGATAGTTCGGCAATCACTCGTATACCATAATTATTTGTTGTCTATACTTTTGCTTAGAGGCACAAATGGAAATGAAGCTATATATAGCATGCGCACATTGTAAGCATGAATGTTATACAGGTTTTGCTAACATAACAATTTTTGGGGTATTGTGAGAATAAAAATTTATTGCGAGTCACAAATTCTTGAAGAATATGTCTCATAATAATTAATTTTTTGTTATTTAATTTTTTGTGGTATGAAATAAACTGTTATTTTCATAATAGATTAAAGATTATCATGTAATCGTTTTAGATGTTATAGTAGAGGTAATGTGAATATTCAATCAAATCTGTATATCAAGTAATGTCCGATAAACTCTTCTTTATACGTAGCTAAAGTCTCCAATCATTGGCCACTGGAAAACCAATACAGAAAATGTCAGAGATAGCATGTGCGCAGATCTTGAATAATTCGATCGGTGGTCCTGGCCAGTTTGAGGTTTCTTCCTCGCAAAGTTAGACAGGACATGAGGAAATAACATAAGTTTTCCACGAAAACAAATTTGAAGTGCCTGATGTAATTTGATGTACCCGACGAGCTACAATCTGAATTAACAAAAGCTTCGTTCTCAATCTCTTCCACATCAATATCATCTTCACTAAGTAGTCCGTTAGCATCACCCGTGGGTGCAAAACAGACATGTACATTTACTTCAATGTACTTTTTTGCTTAAACGATTTCGAAAGACAAATTACAGGAAAAAGGGTCAAATATATTGACAAAATACAATATATTATAAGACAACCATTGAAATATTGCGTCGATCCCTCTAAATAAATTATTCTAAAAGCTTCAGTATTTACATGAAATGACGCATCTCACGGGTATGTCGCTAGTGTCTTGGCTTGTTTGGACACCATTTCGATATATAAAGAGAGCAGATATCTAAAGTTACGGGTGTGACACATGCCACTGTTTCCCTTTTTTTTTTCCTTCTCTTAGACATCGGAGGCACATGCAATTGGATAACACGATATCTCCCCGTACAAGGGAACCGGAACAAAGACAAGGGAAAAATCCATGGACTGACAAGATCCATCGAAAGAACATCTCCAAGTACACCTCGTCCATGTAGACATTTGAGTGAAAATGACCAATTATGTATCGTCGCAAAAGGCAGTTCACCAAAGTACTATAATTGAAAGTCACTTGTCCAAATTCTATTAATTTCGAGCAAATTGTTGTAGATCGATGCTGCCTGCACAAATCAAAAGGTCTAACCTTATTTAGGTCATGAGCTTGCAAGTTATTTCATGTTTTTCGTGAAATCAGGTATTTGTGTTTCTAGTAGTAAAAGGAAATTAAATATAGAAGGAAAATGGTAATGACTCATGTGAAAGATACCAATTGTTGTAGGGACGGTATAAAGAGAGAGGTTCTAGGTTTTCAAAGGGAATCAAAACACACATGTTACATTGTCTATATCGTGTACAAGGACCCACCATTAATATTCTCTCAATCAAACACATACACACATGAATTGCTTAATTTGATTGATTGATTGATTGATTGATTGATCGGTCTTGGGAGATTCTTCTTGCACTAGGAGTGGGACGAACCTAAAACATGTGACATCTCCAACACATATTTGACTCGCCATAGTAGCGGCAAAATACCAGAGAATCAAAGAGATGCTTCAATACTTATAAACCGAACGACCAACAATCTTTGAGGATTTCAGCTCAATTTTAACTACTCTTAGTGAAAAGGCCTGGTTGAATTGGGTGAAATCAGGTGAGATTTGACTCGGGGATCGATACAGCCATTTTAGCGTACATGTTCATGCATAGTCGTAGGGGCAGTAGACGTGACCCTTAGAGTAGTTGGTCCTAGTACTATATAATTGTTGTAATATCTCGGAGAGTGGGAGAAGAATCGGATGTAAGATTAAGGTTTCGAGGGTTTTTCTCTTTTGTTCGTACAATGAGCTCCGTTAGTTCCTCTTCATCTGTCTCGATTCTCTTCTTGGCCCTTGCTTAATTAGATTTGGTGTAAAATAGGTTTATTCTTCTTAGTTAGGCAATGGTGATACAAAGGGTTTGGCATTCTCAGAAGCGATACGTTAAGGTCCATTTACCTCTTTTGGGCGGTTGATATGTCAATGCACTTAATGTGATAAAGGTTACGTGTCTTCCGCTCACATAATGCAGAAAAGTTATTACACGCATTATTGCAAACTGCATGGCGCTTAATAAGCATAAGATGCCTCTCCTGTACTGCGTTATCTTTCGGAAGAGCGGAGAGGAATTGCCAATCGAGCGACTTTCGGTCAATCCAAAGCACAGATCATCCACGCAAAGACGACACTGCTGAAGTCATCGAACGCAAATTTGAAGATTCAAGAGGTGCATTGTCTCTAGCCAACCAAGAACCCTCCACCTCTCTCTCTCTCTCTCTCTCTCTCTCTCTGTGCGCGCCTGTAAAGCACCCTATTGTACAGACAATCCCGAAGCACGAGTCATGATGCGAGATCTTGCAGCTTGTATATTTGTGGGGTCGACTTGTCACCCTTGGAATCTAAAAAACTAACAAAAGAAAGTCCAAACCCAACAAGCTTCCTTCTCACCTAAAAGAAGAAAAGTTTGGCTGTGTTGCACTTCCAAGTCCGTCTCTCTCACTGATCTGCCACGCACAAAAGAAGGTGAAATGTGATGTGCGTGAAGAATAAGACAGATTTTGAGCGCTCTCTCTCTCTCTCTCACAGAGGTCTCTGTTTTGGTAATGAGAAAAACGCACACAAGATTCTACCGTAATCTTGCAAAAAGATTATGTGAAGACAATATCTACATAGGGAGGATATTATAATGAGAAGGTGAAAAGAAAAAATCTGCCAACATATAGGGGTACATGTGTGTTCTTTGGCTTCTATTTAAACTGGTGTCGCGTCTCTTTTTGTGATAGTTACTGATAAAAATTCTCCAAGTGCCCTTCGACTTGCGTTCCTTTCATGGTTCCTTAATGTTTCGCAACCGGTTCCTTAATGTTTAGCTTGTTGCGAAGTGGACAGCGTGAATGAGTTTTGTGCCAACAACCCACCATCTTTAATAGTTTGAACTTTTAGTGCAAGTACTCAATTTGGTGACGATGAGGGACGCAAACACTTAATAGGGGGCAAGCTAAAAAATCCTAGAGTCCAAATTTCTTCACAAGATGAAATTAATTTCATATGGAGCTTTCGGTAGATATTTAGTGTCGAGGCCAACTAAGGCATCATACAAAGGACATAATACATACACGGTATGAGCACCGTAATGCAACAAGTTACATAAATCACAGAACAGTGTTGTTAATAAATTTAAGTTACGTCTAGATGCGGATGAAAACAGTTCTTATAACAAGAAGATACGAAGTAATCAAAGATTGCTTTTCTTTCCTTTTTTTTTTTTTGAACACTTGGTTTTCTTCACAATTTTAGGCTCTACGGCACACATGTCTAGGCCGGCTCGCTTTATTGACATTTGCCAACTGCTTTTTGTGCTTGTGTGCAATGCCTGGTATCGTCGGGTACGTGACGTCGGATTGCATGTAATCCTAGGACAAAAGCAAGGATGGCGACATTATTACTAGGGTTTCCCTACTCTTTCCCGCGCTGCGCATTGCACATGCACGTGCAGCGGAGAAGGTAAAAAGATTGAAGAAAAGGAGGGCGTACGTGAGGCCTTGATCGAATGTGGAGAGAGAGAGAGAGAGGTGGCGGTGAAGAGATGTGGGGTAAAAGCACCACGTGATCTTGGTAGTCTGGCTTCGATCCCTAGAAAGATTTGGAGCATCTTCAAAACAACCCCGCCAGTCCTTTCCATCCCACGAGAGTCCAGTCGAACACATCACACTCCCTGCTTTCGCATTTCATGTGCCAAGTGCATAACTATATGCATATACATGTTATATATATATATATATATATATATATATATATATATATATATATATATATATATGTGTGTGTGTGTGTGTGTGTGTGTGTGTGTGTGTGTGTGTGTGTGTGAATACATATGTTTAAAGACAATTAAGGACTTTTATGTTGAGCAAAATTTTATTTATAAAAATAGCATGCATAAGCTATCGCTAATGATGGGTAATTATTTTCATTTGGCATATCCAGACCTTTTATCGTGATTACAAATTTAACATGGCTTTTTAATTATCATAAATTTAACATGACCTTCGAAGTTACAAAAGCGTAGGGGTGTGCAACGAGAATCGCTCGAACCGGGAACTGGCCGGACCAGACCGAACCGGCCGATTTTGGGCGGTTCCCATGGTTGGCGGTCCGGTTCCCGGTTCCAAGGTGGGAACCAGACCGAACCGAACCGATTAGATCGAACCAAATTTTTTAATATATAATTTATATACATAGAGTTAATAAAATAAATAAACATGATAACTTATTGCAACCAAAATTACAATTTGAGATAGTAACCTTTTATGTGGCCAAGAGACCATTAAAACCATTTTTGTTACTCTTTTATTTATAGAAAAAATCTCCTTGTTAGTAACGTGGGCTGTGACTTGAGTTCTCTGTTTTCA
This sequence comes from Eucalyptus virginea, assembly GCA_014182375.1. Lineage (NCBI taxonomy): Eukaryota > Viridiplantae > Streptophyta > Magnoliopsida > Myrtales > Myrtaceae > Eucalyptus > Eucalyptus virginea. Next base: position 28,009,954 of record CM024523.1, on the reverse strand, counting down.
GGGTTCCTTGAGTGGTACCAACAAGTTAGTTATCGAGAGAAAGAGGGAAAGTAAGAGACTCTTTCTTTTTTAATTGTTTTATTGGGGATTTTCTGATGAATGGTCGAATGATCCTTGCTTTGTCTTTTGTTCTGCCTGCTTGAGGAAATTAGATGATATACTTTTTAGCGAATGAGATTACAACTTTTTGACTTCTAGTGATTAAAATGTCCCCACGTTACTTGTTTATAGGATTACAATTTAAGCCAAGTCTAACATTTAGCCAAATTGTTTATGGCTTTTATGGTTAAAGTTAAATGTGAAACACACGAAGTGTGAATAACACAAGTGAAGTTTGAATATTTTGCACGTGGGAACATGTGTGATTAGTTTCATTGAATCGCCCGAGAACCGAATTGGATTGATCAGTCCAAAGCGCGATTACTCTTTAGTGTAAAAAAGTCGGTCACTCTTTAGTGCAAAAAAGTAGAGCCGATTTTGTTGGATCAGACCGGACCGGACCGAAACCGATGGTCCGGTCCGGTTCCTAGTTCCAAGGTGGAACTGGACCGAACCGGGAACCGATCACCCCTACAAGAACGTGATCAATGTTTGGCCTGTGCTACAAAAATAACAACTACTAGTATTCCCGTCCATAATAAGAAGGTTTGGTTCTTTATCCAAATGGTCCTATTTCGAAAAAAAAATAAAGAAACAAAGAAACAATGGCTATTCATTTTAGGGAGAGTAAATATTTTTCAAGGCTTGTCTAGAGAAAATAATGCGATTTCAATGTTGATGACGCACCATGAAATCAAAAGATGAAAGTTTAATGTCCTTTGGGGGATGGGGATATGTTGGCACTAGCTGTTGACGCAATAAGAATCATGTAGGCTAACTAGTGGACAAGATAATGGTGAGAATGGACAGACTTTAGAGGATTCTAAATTTGTGACACCAGTAAAATATTTGTTCTTGTACATTTGAAAGGTCTTATCAAATATGTCACAATGGTAAAATGTTAATCTTTCTTTTTGGTATTTGGTAGATATACGTGAAAAATTGGAGATCCTTTAAAATTAGGGTTGGCTTAATCTGCTCCTTTAAAAGGGCACGTTTTACTTCAACCATATATTTTATTGGTGTAGTACCAATTATGGGCATCACTCTCTAAGGTTGAGTAACCGGTCTAGTTCTATCTAGGAACTAGACCGATTACTCATGGAAATAGGTTCGATTCCCAATTCCAATGAAAATATGGTTGGTTCCAATTCCAAACTTTTGGAACTAATAGTATGCTAATAGGTTTTAGGTTTTGAGTGCTGAACTTACCCACTCGGGAACTAGTTAGAATTTGTGTTATGAAGTTGAAGCAAGATGATTTATCTAGCTTAAATGAGCTTAGATTTCTTGTTGCTTTATATTTTCGTTTGTTTTGTATCAATATTTTACTTTGAGTTATTTTGTCTTTGATTTTTTCAAATGAAGGAAAAAAAAATTGGTTCCTAGGTTGATCTTGATAGTTGACCAGATAGACAAGATAGGTTCCAAGATTTGTTATAAGACAAACAAGGTAGATTCCATGTTCAAAAATTCGGAAACAAGTTTTAACTAGTAAGTTTCAGATTTCACGTCAAAAACCTACCCACCACAGAAGCAATCGCCCCCCATCACCCACCAACTCGTAAACCATGAATCAAAAGTTTTGATCGGAGGAAGTTAAATGGATGAAAATATATGGTGTGTTTGTTTGGGAGAAAATTTTATGATAAAGGAAAATGTTTTCGCTTTTTTAAATAAAGGAATTCATTTTCCTTACTTCAAGCATGCATATTTTTTTCGATCGTAAATGGTTTTCCATTGACTAATATTTTCAACAAATCAAATGCATGAAGGTGCTAAAAACTGATTCATGAATAATTCTTTCATTTAAACAAACACACCCCAAGATTGTTCTTTAAATCCAAATTGACAAAAGGACCCATAGAAATTCCTTCATCTAAATCAGAAGTTTCTCCTGTAAATCATCTTCCCCTATTTAAGATAACAAGCAGTGTAAAACATATGAAAAGATCCTATTCCAATTCGCTCAAATTCTCCTTTCGAGAGCTTGACCGCGAATTACGTATCGGATTTAAAATTTACTGGTAACTGAAAGTCTCCCAATTTCTGCGAATTTCTCCTCTCTTTTTCTCTCTGTACATGCCCAATCAATCTCTTTCCCTATGTTAGGTAAAGAACCTAACTCCTTCACTATTACGACATGTGGGGCGGTATCCTCGGTTGCTTTCATGAAACTTCCAATTTCACAATGTATTCAACTATCAATCATGTCACAACCTACACATAGCCGAAAGCACACCAAAAAGAAAAAAAAAATACTTAAACTTGCGTGATGTGTGGACTGCTTATTGGACGTTGCTTATCGATCTAAATAATGATTTCCATAGTCACATAGTGGATATTTTAGCACTTAAGGCCCTGTGTGATTCGGCTTTCCCAAGGGACTTTGGGCCCCTTGAGGAAAATATTTTGCGTTTGGTTCACACATTTGAGTCTCCATTTGCCAAATGCTAGTCTTAGGTTTAATGAACTTTTTTCTTTCCAATATTGCCTTTACTAATAATCATGTTTTCCCCTTTTGCCCTCAAATATCACTGTTTATTGTCTTCTTCCTTGACTTGTTACTCCATCGCGAATCTCTGCCGGCAGGTGGCGCTCAGTTGCAGGCGGCCAGATCTGCCCGTCGAGGGGCTAGATTTGGTCACTGGGAAGCCTCGCTTGAGGTCAAGCAACCTCAGGTGTTGCCTGGGTCGCGCCTGAGGTTGAGTGATCCATACGATGCCGCCTGAGGCCACGCGACCTCAGGCGGCATTGCCTGAGGCCGCACGACCGCCGACCTCAGGCGAGCCGCTTCCTCGTCACCGCCACCGCCACCACCGCCGGCCGCCTCCCCACCACCACCAGCACCACTGCCGAGCTGCTCCCCCACGATCCCCTCTCCACGCAGCTGTGCATCTCTTCTCCTCCCTTTTCTTTTCTTTATTTTTTCTCTTTTTTCTTTTTACCTTAAAATTGCTTTGCAAAATATACACAAAAATGAGTTTCCAAACACACTTGTCTTCACAAAATGCTCATTCATTCAAAGATATTTGGGGAATGCAAAGCCATTTCCCCAAAGTTGAACCAAATGGGCCCTAAGTTTAGGGTTTGTGCCACAGATTAGATCTGCATGCTGCACATGCACGTCAAAGATCTTACATTCTCAGTCCACATAACATCAAGAAAAAACAATCGGCTTCTGTGGAAATGGACTGGCTCGCAACATGCTTCACGACAGGTCTTCCCGTCCCGCGAGATCTCTAGGTCAAAGATCATCTGTTGAATTCGAATTTTTCCTACCCGATTTTTTGGAACCGAGCTACCGAGAAAACCATTGTTAATCCTAGGGTTCATTCTCTCGCAAATACCCTTTTGTTTTTCCCGTCGATTTCAAGTACCATGAAATGCCTTGTCCGCATCAAAATCGTTCGGCTTTCCGTCCCCACTAAAGATACACATAAGAATGGGCCACCATCGCTCTCCTTTTAATATTATTTCCATCTTCCTTCCAGCTTCCTGATCGTGCATAGCATGGTGCTGTTTCCTTGCTATATTATAATTCCAAATTGATATTTAACTCGAGCAAGTTGGGTATGTGTGTAGCTCGTTCTTGTGCTGATCTATGAATAGCCATGAGTATTTCCTAACTAGTGGGATGCAAGAGAACAAGCGAGGGCAGCATTTTATAGTATAAAGATCTTGGACCATAGCCTACCTGATGATGACAATCGCCGTAGCTTTTTCGAAGATTTATATCAAACTAATCGGTATGGCCATGACAGTCTGGAACCTTATTTATTAAAATTAGACGGTTTCCCTTCTTTTCTAATCCGGCCATGGGAACATCTTAATTGCTTCGTAGAAAAGCGTCCGATAGTGAAGGGACTCAGAGAGACAGCGAGGGGCTGCGGGTAATTATGGGTTTCTGAATTTTTTTGACTTTTACCCAATTTACATGTAGCCCTTATAATTGGATACTGCACACAAGACCAGATCTTTGAATGAAGAAAAATCTGGTTGATGTTTGCCCCACCCCCATTACCAACTTAAATTCGAAGGCAATGTCTTGACCCATCACAGATCTTCCAATTCCCCCAAAGAAAATCTCAAAAAGATTCGATCAATCCTTATGATGGGTACCTAATTTTGACTATGAATAATCCTCAAATGGCAATCCCAACCTATTTTTTTCTTATTTTACCAACACTTACGTGTATTGAAATCGGCAAATCAATAGTATGTTGGGTCCGTATCATCTGCATTCAAATACGACTCACTTAAAAGCACCGCACTATCGAAGTAATAAATCAAAACGCAAAAAATCAGAATGTTTGTAGTTCAGAATTTTCGAAGATAACAAATTAAGTAGAGTATGAACGAGTTGATCATTTAGTGCCTGTTTGGTAACTATCCTAACAGTGACTGATTCTGATTTTTTGTTCCCGAGAGTAGTTTGGGAACATAATCGCGTTTGGTAAAATTTTTGTTCTCAAGAACAAATCTAAGAATCAAAGCCAACTCTTATTCTTCCATTTTCTCTTCTTCTTCTCTTTTCTTCTTCTTCATTGACCACCATCCCGCGGTGGCCGTCCGCTGCCGCTCACCGCCGTACACTGCTGCTTGCTGCCGTCCGCCTCCACTGCTACCGCCACCGCCGATTGCTAGAGGCAAGCCCAGCCACTGGCGAGGCCGAGCCTTGCCGGGGCTGGGCGAGGGCTGGGCGAGCCTCGCCCAACTGCTGGTGAGGCTTGGCCGACGAGGGCCGGCCTCGCCGAGGGTTGATGACGCTCCGGTGAGGTCGTCGGCCCTCGTCGGCCGGCGGTCGCCGATTCGGCGACCGGCCCGAAGAAGAAGAAGAATAGGAGAAAAATAAAAATAAAAATAAAAGAAAAAAAGGAAAAAAAGAAGAAAAGAAAAAAAGGAAAAAAAGTATAAAAATTATAAAAATTATTTAAAAATTAAAATAAATTGATTTGGAACGTAATTAATGAGTAAGATACCAAACACAATTCGTTCCAAAATCAGAAATTTTGGACACTTACCAAACGGCTTAAAATACTTAGAATCTGTTCCTGAAAACTGAATAAAAAAGAATCATTTTCGATCGAATCTACTCTTGAAAACAGAATCGTTACCAAATGCGCATTTAGAGATCATTTCCAATTTGTCTTTTATTCAATTTTCTTGTGGATAAAATTGTTATTTTTTATTTTTAACTTTCACTGTAATAGCTTATCGTATATTTACGATTAGTTTTGTGCCCCAAATTTTGGTGTTCTTAACCATTTTCTAGATAATGTAGAATTGTGAATTGGGTTGCACAAAGAAAAGCTTGACAACTGTTGACCAGATCAAGATCAATTGGTCAAGATAGACTGTGGAGAGGTTGAAAATAGCCGACGAGAATTGAAGGGAAATCTGTGGGGGTTTCTGTCTAGGAATCTTCGGGATGTTTAAGCACTAAAAAGTTAATTCTCCCTTTATTGCAGATGAAAAACGAGCATGTTTTTTTTTTATTTTCTTATAGTGTATTGGTTCCTTAGATTAATTGCATGGAAAACAGCAAGTCAAGTCGTGAAACCGGCAAGAAGCTCCAGCACTTTGGATCCGGAGTGGATCCTTTCGCTTCTTTGGAAAAAGGGAAGTCGCATTACAGCGACGCATCTAATAGTCCGACTTCGTTTTCAGCCAAACGTCAAAGATTTTCTTGCTGCAACCCAAGATTTTGCCTTCTCTTCCATGCAATTTCCTTTCCAGAACAGGAAACTGTTTCTTGTATTTGTTTCTGTGGTTTTTGGGGGTGACCCCTCCATGGCCTGATGTATTTTTCCTAGAGTTGACACATGCCCGAATCACGAATCCATGGATAGGACATTATCATTACAGGAAGATCGTGCGAGATCACATGAGATCCACCATCATCTAGAATTGGGATTGACTTAATCTACGATGGGTCACTTAATCTACGATGGGTCAAGTCTATATGGATACTTTCGCCGTAATTTCCGAGTAAAATCACAATGGGAGCGAGCGAAATGTCTACTCTTCAAGCTGTCTCTAGCTAAATCAATGTGCGAATCGTTTTAAAGTTTTGTTCAGAGACAAACTTGTCATTAGTACCTCTACCACTGACGTTTATTAATCATACCATAGGCTGAAATCTTTTAGATAATTAGCACGAAACTCTTGCCGTTTCCCTTCTTTTCAAAAACCACTTTTTCACGTATAATTGCAAGATTCGTTGGTACCGTAGGAGTTGATATGGGAAATCCAATCTACCATATCCTAATATAATCGCGATCCTAACTAAATCATTGATGCAAAGACCATCGATGATCCTGTTTCGCATTTTACATACCAATTTTTTAAACCTTAATTATAGTGCTATAAAGCATACGACAAACATGGAAATAATAATAATCTGACAAACTTTATTCGTGATACTCATGGGTACTCCCTATGATCCTAAACCTGCCTCTATTCTCCTGCCTAATCCTTATAAATATTGCATATAGTGACATCGTTTTCTTCATTCATTCGCCCTTCCTATATATATATGGAGACCGGGTCCGTCAAAGAACCACACGGTAGCCATCAACTTTCTCCGTCTTCTCTTCCTTTCCCTCCACATATTTATTTCTTCTCTCCCTCTCCCTCTCCCTTTCCCTCTTCCCTCTCCCCGAAAATGGCAGAGAAATTTCTACTTGTTTCGCAATTCATGGTGATGTTCATCATAACCCGACTGCTCTCGACGGTCGGCAAGGCCAAGCCCCCGGCTCATTCCCTACCCGACAAGCTTGCCGAGAAGCTCCGCACCGACCCCGAGTCAATAAGCGCGGCCTCGGTGGACTTTGGCAACATTGTCCGGGAAACACCATTGGCCGTGCTCCACCCGTCGTGCCCCAAGGACATCGCGGCCCTTGTGAGGTCCGCGTACCATGGCGATGGTCCCTCCTTCGCCATCGCAGCCAGAGGGCGGGGCCACTCAGTCCGGGGCCAAGCCACGGCCCCGGGCGGGGTCGTGGTGGACATGACATCGCTGGCAAGGCACCGTGGTGGCGGAGGAGGATCCGCCATTTCCGTGTCATGGAGCAGGCCGCTCGGGTACTACGCCGACATTGGCGGCGGGCAGCTTTGGAGGGACGTGCTGGAGGAGACCCTGAGGCACGGGCTCTCGCCGGTCTCGTGGACAGATTATCTGTACCTAACCGTGGGCGGGACGCTTTCCAACGCTGGCATAAGCGGGCAAACGTTCCGATATGGTCCTCAGATCAGCAATGTGTTCGAAATGGACGTCATCACCGGTATGAACGCCACGGCCTCTTCCGAATTTTCCCTTCTTTTCCTCTTTCGTTACTAGCTAGCTACTTCGATAATGAAAGAGTCGTGTAGTAGTTGGCAATAAATACGTTCTCGCTGTAAAATCGTGTTCCGTAGAAGAGTTCCTGCGGGATACGTCAACGTGACAATACGCGTACCTAAACTTGTTTACCGGGCGACGTGGGCAAGATCCCGTCAACTCATTTAAAAAATAGTAGAAACCCATTCTATTGACCGAAAATGCGTTAAGATTGACTCGATTTAGTCCAGAAACTTGAGTGCGTTAAGATTGACTCGAAGATATATGGACATAGGAAAGAACCCCGGTAATCATATATGAACTAGTAGATAGTGGAGCCATTCAATTTCTTATTTGAAATTTTAGCTATTGTAAAATCTGCGCCTTGCGGTATACTTCGTTAGTTGAGAAACAGTGTTCTTCGGGGTCTTCTAATTTCTAGAAGGTCTTCGCTGCGCATGTGTTGTTTACTTGTCTTTTGCTATGGGCTTCGTCGTGGAAACGCAGCCCATGTGTGCTTTCCTTAGATCTTCCTGTTATTAATGTTCCTAGATTATATTAGTTGAAGAACTGTAGGCTGACCGGACCAGTCAAAGGGGTCAAATCATGTCGGAGAGAGAGATTAATGGAAATTTCCCTCCTCCTTTTTAACAATTGCTTTTTGGAGGACTATGAAGATCTCGTACCGACTGAAAACGCGCTTCTTGATTTTTTTATGCATGGACAAGTCGACAAGCTACAGGTCTTTCTATTGGCTTTCTTCTTTATGAGGGATTGAACGTCGTTTCTTGGTCTTTTCCTTTAAATTCAGGAACTGGGGAGCTTACAACTTGTTCGCCCGACAAAAACCCGGAGCTGTTTTACTCTGTTCTCGGAGGTCTCGGCCAGTTCGGCATAATAACGAGAGCAAGAGTTGCCTTAGATCGAGCTCCAAAGAGAGTATGAACACTAAGACTTGACTATCCTAGAAAATATTTTCTCCAGTCATTTTATAAGATCAAGTCGACTTCTTAATTAAAAAAATTGAAGAGCGCTACTACAAGGATGAAACATACAATATGGATTTCGGAACATATTAAAATGGCTACTTGTGGAATACATTTTTCGCTATTCTATCATTTCGGTTCATTAAAAGCAAATCACTAGCCTCGAAATATTAATTACGTTCTGATAATTTCGACATGCAGGTCAAATGGGCGAGAATGCTTTACAGCGATTTCTCGGATTTTACGAGAGACCAAGAATACTTGATTTCAAAGAACGGAAGGTACCAAGACAATGCATTGGATTATGTGGAAGGGATGCTTCTCATGCACCAAGGTCCTCCGGATAGTTGGAGATCTTCTTTCTTCCCTCTGTCGGACCACCCGCGAATCATATCGCTGTTGAAACAAAATAAAATCGTCTACTGCCTTGAAGTAGCGAAATACTACGATGATCTCACCCAGAATACAGTGGACAAGGTATGACTGAATGACCCTTATTGACAAACCCTAGCTATGCTTGCGAGAGAGAGAAGCTCTCCCTTCTCGTGTAAACTTGATCATGTTCCTGTAATTGTCGTCTCTAACTTGACTTATTAATCTACTATTCTAGGATCTGGAGAAATTGTTCGAAGGATTGAACCATATTCCTGAGTTCGAGTTCCAGAAAGATGTAGCCTATGTTGATTTCCTCGACCGAGTACGAGAAGGAGAGCTGAAACTCACAGCGCAGGGCCTTTGGGACGTTCCTCATCCATGGTTGAACTTATTCGTGCCTAAATCTCGCATTGCTGATTTCAATGACGGTGTTTTCAAGAACATCATCCTCAAAAGGAACATAACGACCGGACCTGTCCTCATTTATCCCATGAATCGAAACAAGTAAGTCCCCTCTAGGTACCAATTTATTGTCTTGCTTAAGTAACATAAAACGTGTCACAACAACGCGGGATCTGCTTTATAAGAGGACGAAACTAATCAATCAATGAATTCTGCAGGTGGGACGATCAGATGTCCGCGGTGGTACCGGACGAAGATGTTTTCTACACCGTAGGGTTTTTGCATTCAAGCGGGTTCGATGATTGGCAACAATTTTATCTTCAAAATAAGGAGTTGCTGAGTTTCTGTGAAGACGCTGGCATCGAGCTTAAACACTATCTTCCGAGTTTTGGCAATGAACAAGAATGGATGAGACATTTCGGGTCGAAATGGAGGAGGTTCCGTCAGAGAAAAGCCCGGTTCGATCCGAAGATGATATTTTCTCCTGGGCAGAAAATATTCAATCGCAACCAGAGCATATAGATTCGTTCGTTGCTGCGGTTTGGGGTTTCATAGGATAGTTATCTTTCATTTCTCTTATCATGTTAATTCTTTTCGAAGTTGCACCATCTCACCTTGTTTAATGAGTCAGCTAGTCGTACTGTAAGATGTAGTTGTCTTTGTACACATTTATTACGAACGCTAGTGAAGAGATCCATTTGATTTTTGTACAAACTGTTCAATATAGACAAATCTTCGAAAGATTTGCCACGAAAATAACTTCTACGATCTTAAACGCAACTTCTTCCCGTCATGCGCAATTGCGATGTTTCCTATATAAAAACAGTGTTTTTTTTCCTTTTAGTTCTTGCTCGAACAACATGACCTGAAACAGAAAGTTTCTGATATTCAACCCCTAATTTTTACATGAACGAGCTTTAATAAGATGTATTTTCCTATATGATGGACTAAGTCGCATATACTTATTCTAAACTCATGTGAAAGTCATTCAATGTGTCTTTCATACTCGAGAAGTATATTGTCTTTCCTCCAAGAACTTTATATAACTTCAGTGGACAACGAGAACTAAGGGTGGCATGACAAAATTTCTGGAACAAAAATTAATTTTTGACTAGAAATTGAGAAGTTAAAAATTTTAGTTTCTGATTTATTCTTCAAATCTATTTCTAGAATAGAAATCTGTTCCAGAAATAGAAAAAATTAAATTGCGTTACCAAATGAATTTTTGTTCCAAATCTGTTTTGGGGACAGAGAAATAGAGAAATAGAAAAATAGAAATTTTATTATGTGCGCCCTAAGCATATATCCTTTTCCAATTTCTCGGTGCCACCGATCAGCGAATGTCACTAGGATGCCTCATTGTGTATTTGCAAACATCAGGTGAAAATCCCTACAAAACCCTAAACTCATCTTCCTTCCTCGCCCGACTGGGTGCTGCCGGCTCCCATCCACCACTACTGCACCGCCGCCGCCCAGCACTGCCTTTGGCATCGCCACCACACCATCTCCTCGACCTGCCATCATCACGCCCGCGCAGATGACGAGGATCTCGCACGCTGTCGGAACAATCAGATTCCCATTCACGTACTGCAGCTCACTTACTCCATTCCAAGTGGAAATATCCCTAATTTTGGAACTTTTCCTTTGATTTGGTTGGGTGAGGAAGCAAATTATGGTCGTGGGACGCAATTTCGCGAGCAAGACGGCCGATGGAGCCACCGTGGGAGACATCGCATTATAAACATGATTAACATGTTTTTACTTCTAGAAAGAGTGCTGCATGGACAGAAATTTTGTTTCTATGACACCACTTGCCAAAAAAAATAATACAGGAGAAAGAAAAAAGAGCCTCCAAAAAGATGGAATTATTGATGTCGGTGCTAGATATAGCTAGGTTAAAAGGAGAAGCGCATTGATCGAGCACCTCGCTTTTCAAAATAAAAAATCCTAAATTCCTACTGATTATGGGCTAAACAATAGCAGAATGATTAGCATTACCTAGGATGAGCTAAAGGTGGCCTAGGAATATCAGCTTTTGAAAGTTTAATTGAGAACCCGATAATCCTTAGCAAAAGGTAAAACGAAAACTAACAGGAGGAAATTAAGTAGGAATTTAATGATGGTGACAAGAAGAGGACTCTCATAGGGGGCCTTGGGATGGGCCCAATTGCGTCCAATTTTTCCAATGTGTATCGAATGTTGGAACTCCTAATCGCAGCTTTTGTTGGAAACAAGGGAACATCTTGGAGCCACCTTGCCCCATCATCTTTGACTTTTCTTCATGTTACCACCCGATTTTCTTTTTTAATGTGATCTTTTCTCCGATAACAGCTATTCTTCCATTAGGAATCTTGGGCACATGCTAGATAAGCCCCACATGTAGATCTCTTGGAATCGTGACAAGAGAAGAATAGTCACTAATGATAAAGAGGGTTTGAGAGGGGCACTAAGGGTTGGGAATTTTTCTCTTGGAATGTTCCTCTAGGCCCGACAGAATTTGAGTATGAATATCACTTGTTGGCCGAAATCAAAGATTACGTTACCACTTGAAGGTTTATATGCAACAAGATAGCCTTCACAATTCACATCTAAAAGACATTGTGTTCTAAATTTCTAGAAGTTTGCTTATTTCTGTGATGATCTAAGTAAATTATAAGTTGGTAATAGTGATGTTCTTTGGAATTAAATTATTTAATTTGTAATGTTTGCATGAACATTTAGGGAGAGGCCATTATCTCCTTGAGGAGGATATCATCACGGAATGCGATTTGAGAATTATTATTACAGGGAAAATAACAAAAACATACTTGAGTTTTCATGGGAGAAGTATCTGACAAAAAGAGAGAAAGAAAAGAGAAAAATATAATAAAAAAATTAAAAAAATATTAAAATATCATTAAAAGTTGTCCATTTCAAGTCACCATTGACAAAATCTAGCTAAAATTAGCTAAAATGACTAAATTGGCACTATGTTAAAAGATTTGTGATTGAATTGGTATTAGATCAAAAGATTTAAGACTAAATTGATACCATTAAAATATTTAGAACTAAATTGGTATTGATGTGATAGGTTTAGGACTTTTCTAACACTTTTCCCAATTTTAATGCAATGACCAAAATTGTACTTCTATTTTAAAAACTATAAGTACCTCAATTCAGTTAACATGCATGTGTACTTATAAAATTGTCATTTCTCTTTTAAAAAATGCCTTCTTAATCTTCTCACATCCAATCTCTAATCAACAAAGTTCAAACCCTAGCCCATTCTCAAGAATTTTTTGGGGGTATTCTTGGTCTACATTATACCACTTCACATGAGTAGTTAGATCATGTAGGCTTTACGTTAGTCCTACCTGATCTATCGATTTATTTGAAGTAGATTAAAGGTCAGGAATACCAAATTTATCAATTTGCTAAGTTAAGGGAATTATAATTTTGAAAATGGATATGGCGATCAATTCAATCATAAACATTTCAGCTGTATTAATTTAATCTTAACTATCTTCACGGTTTACCAATTTAGTTATTATTGGCAAAAATCACCAGCGTGGATGCAATTATTTTATATAGTATGGCCAACTTTGTGGTTGATAATTTTTGCAATTTTTAAATTTTATGAATTATTTATGAATTATTTTTTCTTTTAATTTTTTTTTTATTGTTAACTACCAACGAGGTTGCCAACCCTTGGCCTCTCGGTAGTTAACATAAACAATAAAATAAATAATTTAATAATTTAGAAAATTAAAAAATTGCCTATGTTAGCACTAACTATGTCTCGTAGGATTATATTGGCATCTATGTCAACGGTTTTCGAACAAAATCTGTTAGAATGACTAATGGTACAATTGAAAGGTTAAAAATTAATTTGGTTGTAGTATACTAGATTTAGGACCTTTTGAATATTTTTCCCATTTTCAAAAGGGTTAAAAGCACGAAATATCCCAAAGTGATACATTTATGATAGCACCAAAAACCCCCAAACTGATACATTTATCACAATTTTACCCTCCATTAGTTTTTAATTAATTAGATTAATACCATGACAAACCACAAAGTGGTAACAAATAAATGGTAAAACCCAAAACTGGTACATTTGTCAACTATCACGTGTCATCTAACTTATCAATTTGACCGTAAAATTTAACAAAAATTAACAAGGTAAATTTGTTATAAAGTGTATCAATTTGAGATTTTTTATAATAAAAAAAATTAGATTTAGGTAAATTTATCAGAAATGTGTCAGTTCAAAATTTTTCGTGGTATTATCCTTTTTTAAAACTATACGTACATAAACACTTGGTGAAGCTACACACTTATCTGCAAGATTTTCATTTCTCCTTACATAAATGCCCTCTCAAGATTCTCAAGCCCAGTCACGTCCATATCCTAATCAACAAATTACAAATGCTAGCCCATTCTTAGGAGCATTTTTGGGTACTCCCAGCCTATATTGGCCCAAATTCACATGAGCCTCTAAATCACGTAGGCATCATGTTAGTCCCACATAATTTAACAGCTCATGTGAAGTGGGCTAATAAAATTCTAAGAGTCCCTAATTATTTTCCCTTTCTTTGCTGCGGCAACCCTCATCCCTGGCCCGCCAGGGTCTTTGACCAATTGCCTAGCCTCCCATGCCGCTGTAAGGCTGCTTGACACAAATTCGTCATTGTAGCTCCGTTATCCTGTTCTATTTTCTCCTTGTCTCACCCATGGAGGTGTAGTTCCACCTAGTGGACTCAATCCAAGCTCGCCCGTGGTGAAGTATTCTCTTATCACACCTAATTTTTATTTTCTTCTCCTTTCTTAATGATGTTGGGATTAGGATCGTCATCTAATTGCTAGCTCAGAATACATACCCATGTAGAAAAATGCAATGTGAATTGAGTTTATGGTTAGGTGAAGGTCCGTGTTCAATCTATAACTTATTCATTATCTCCAGACTCCAATCAAGTTCTTGAACTCTTAATTTTCCCAATCAGGTCCTAAGCAGGCACGTTACTTTAATCTCTTCTTAAGTAAAACAGTACTACTTTCGTAAATTTCTTTTCCTATAATTTGAAATACTATTCAAATTATACCTCGAAAAGCATGAGTATGCAGCGACACGTTCTGAATGTTCCGCATGGGCTTGACTCGGCCCAATCCAACTACCCGAGCCCCTGCAAGCGAAAGCCCAAGTCAAAGCCTTTTGCATTTTGGGCCCATCAAAGGTTCCTCCGTCCCGTTGGATCTTCTTCATCGCTTATCCAAAAAAAAATGCAGGGGCTTTTCCGTCGCGATTACGAAAATGCCCGCGGTCCATCGGAGCTGAGCTATGGCGCCGGCACCATTCCCACCGCCGAACCGCTCCTGCCCTCCCGCTCGCGCCCTCGCTCCGTCTCCTCCTCCTCAGCTCCTCCTCCTCCTCCTCCGGCGAAGCAGCGGCTCCGGCGCCGTCCGGTTCGGAGCCCGCTGCTCGCCCCGGTCGGTTCACTTCGAGGCCCAACCGGCCGGGGTCCCGCTCGATGCGGACGCGGGGAGGAAGAAGCGGAAGCCGAAGCCGAGCTTCTTCGAGCAAATCCGCGGCAAGTGGGCGAGCAAGACCGGTTCGGCCCGGGAGAGGTTCCCTTGGCAGGTGGAGGAGCGAGAGCCGCCGCGCGGACGGTGCGAGGACGAGGGGTTGGCGAGCCGGGAGGTGTCCGATGAAGCTGTGAAGAAGTCATCGGAGAATGAGAGTGATGTTGATTCGCCGGCGACCGTTGGCGGCGTCGTGGCGCGTGCCGTTTCGGTTAATCGGTCTACGTTGCCTCCCTGGGCGGTTCATGGATGTAAACCCTCACCAGAACCCGTCCGTCGCGATGAGAGCGACGCTTTGCGATTAGGCTCAGGAGGAGAGGAAATTGAGGAGGTCAGGGAGCGTTTGGATGATGGCAACGTCGTTGGAGCTGGCAATTCGATTGGTGAAGTTGATTTTGGCGGGGAGTTCGATACAGAAGATGATGAATGGGAGAAGCTGTCCGCAGTTCCTCGAAAAGGTGAAAATTTATCACTCGCCTTTGGAGGATTGAGAGTGAGTGACGTTCTGTCCGATGAGGAGGATCATCAGGCCAATGTTGAGTTGGAGAAGCTTGACGTTTCTGGTGAGAGTGGTGATAAAGGTTCAGTGGCCTTGCCTTGGAAGAGATGGAGATGGAGATGGAGATGGAGATGGAGATGGGAGGAGGAAGCATGTGGATTTGGCGGAGAGAGTAATTCCGCAACATGAGCTCAGGAGGCTCAGGAAAATTGCTCTCAGGATGGTGGAGAGGATGAAAGTTGGGGATGCAGGGATTACCCAGGCTTTGGTGGATTCTATACATGAGAAGTGGAGAGAGGATGAAGTGGTGAAGTTGAAGTTTGAAGGGCCCCAGTCACTTAACATGAAAAGAACCCATGAAACTTTGGAGGTTAGTGCTGGTCTCTTATTTGCTTATGGATAAGTAAGAAATGAAGGTTGAATCTTGATGAGCCTGGAACTTTCATGAGTTCGCCGATTGCTTGCGTGCATTTTAAGTGCTGTATTTGACATCTGGAATGGATATAAAATCATGACTTCAAAGATGTAATCACTTGAATAAATCTTGGTTGGCGTTGGAGACTTGAGTCTTTATTTTAATCATGAATCATTGATGCACTGAGATAATGAGCCTCTAATACACTTGCCTTGTCAGAGTAGGACTGGAGGCTTTGTTATATGGAGATCTGGAAGTTCAGTGGTGTTGTACCGAGGGATGGCCTATACGCTTCCTTGTGTCCAATCATACAACGAAAAAATACAGGCCAGTGTAAGTTCTCTGAAAGATGAGGACATAGCCAGCGATGTTTTTCATAGCGAAGGAGGCCAGATTTTATGTGGTTCTGCAGATTATATGAAGGATCTGTCGAAGGAAAAACGCATGGATTTGAATGATCCTAACAGTTTATTAGATGAGTTGGGTCCACGGTTCAAGGATTGGTCAGGCTGTGAGCCATTTCCAGTTGATGCTGACTTGCTCCCTTCAGAGGTTCCTGGATATAAACCTCCATTTAGGCTTCTTCCTTATGGGGTTAGACATTGTCTGAGAAACAAAGAGATGACCAGGTTTCGTAGACTTGCAAGAACGATGCCTCCACATTTTGCCCTAGGTATGTGTGCATCAATGGCAATAAAGTGTGTGCTTTTCTGCCATTGCTGGTTAATGACTGACAAACTGGTTTGATTAAACTATGTCTGAAAATCGTTCTAAACTAATCCTACTTTTTTTGTAGGAAGAAACAGAAAGCTACAAGGTCTTGCTGAGGCCATGGTAAAGTTGTGGGAGAGCAGTGCTATTGCAAAAATAGCCATTAAACGTGGCGTACTAAATACTTGCAATGATAGGATGGCTGAGGAACTGAAGGTTGGACAATCTATATATGTTGACTTTTTAGCATATATGTATGAGCTAATTATTGTTGAAACTGGGTGTTCTGTTGCTTTCATCGAGCACAGAACCTTTCAGAGTCTGTACTTTATTTGATTTGCCTGATGGAAAGAATTACCAACTATTTGCCATAGAGTGGTAGTTTGACTAAATCATTATCCTTAAAGCCCACAGTACGATGCTGAATTTTCTATTTCATCACTGACCATGGAATTTATAGTTGTTATCATAATGGTAAAGCTCAGCCAAGGTTAGTGTGTCACCATTCTGGGACATACTTTTGTATTGTTGTGAAGGATTGGTTATGCAAGTTCTTATCTCTCCATGCATTGTGTTCCAATCTTGTTGTTCTGGCATTATGATAATATCAACTTCTGTTTAGTGTTGCATATCCTGTTCTTTTTCTTTGGGTAAGGAAAATTTGGTGCTCTTGTTATTGATTTGCGTCACTTTGAATGCAGAATTTAACTGGGGGAACACTACTTTCTAGGAACAAAGATTATATTGTGTTTTACAGGGGCAATGACTTCTTGCCTCCTGTGGTGGTAGAAGCACTGAAAGAGAGAGAAAAACTAACAGATGTCCAGGCAAATGAGGAAGACCAAGCACGTCAGAGGGCCTCAGCTGCAATTGAATCAAAATTAAAAGCTTCTCAAAGCCCACTTGTTGCTGGCACTCTTACAGAAACTCTGGCTGCCACCTCTCGGTGGGGGAATGAAATAAGTAGCAAAGATGTTGAGCAAATGCGTAGAGATGAATCACTCAATAAGCATGCTGCACTCTTGAAATATCTTGAGAAGAAACTTGCTCTCGTAAGTTACAAGATTGAACAAACTTATGCTATAAAATTCTGCTCCATTTCCATTATTCATCACATTTCGATTCATTTTTTCCTCTTCTTTCCAGGCAAAAGGGAAGGTCAAAAGGGCTGAGAAAGCTCTAGCGAAAGTGCAGGACAATCTTAGACCAGCAGACCTTCCAGTTGATCTGGAAACCATAAGTGATGAGGAGAGATCTGTACTTCGTAAGATTGGTCTGAGTATGAAGCCCTTCCTGCTTATCGGTAAGAATACCTGGTTTGGCTCTTGATTGAGCAATGTAAAAAAGTCAGCTTTCATGACTAGCTTTTCAACTTCTGTTTGGTTTAATCCAGGAAGGCGTGGCATTTTTGATGGTACCATAGAGAACATGCACTTGCATTGGAAGTATCGTGAGTTGGTGAAACTAATTGTGAGGGGAAAAAGTTTTGCACAAGTGAAGCATCTTGCAGTTTCTTTAGAGGCTGAAAGTGGTGGAGTGCTGGTATCCTTAGATAAGACTATGAAAGGCTATGCTATCATCGTTTATCGTGGGAAGAATTATGAAAGGCCTCATGCAGTGAGACCCAGAAATTTGCTGACTAGAAGGCAGGCATTGGCTCGCTCTATTGAACTTCAGAGACGTGAGGTGAAACTGATTGAGAAACTATTCTTAATCCCTTATCCTTAAGCTTGTCACAATGCTTGTCCTATTCTATGTAATTAAATTTTCTTTTACTGCAGGCACTCAAGCATCATATTTCAGACTTGCAGGAGCGGATTGAGCTACTAAAATACGAACTTGTATGAGCTCTTGCCTTTTAGAAATTTGATGAGACAAAAAACTGGCATTTATTTCAGTAATGCATTCTCTTCCTCCTTCACAGGAAGATATGAGAGTAAACAACCAAATTGATGAAGAAAAACTTTCTAGATCGTTTAATGCTGGAGCAACAATAGATGACACATCTGAGGTATCTGTCTCTCATACTTTGGAGTACATTTGCTCCTCTACGTTGTAGAATCAGCATGTATCTCGAGGCAATTAAGCTTAAAAGGCTTACTTTTGTATTAACTTGTAGAATGTTGCTATCTGAACTTAGATTCACTTTTCTTTTGTTTGGTAGCAATACTCTCTAAAGGTGATGTCCTAATGCATGGTTTAGTTGTTTGGCTTTACTTCTATCTGGATGACATTTGGTGGAAGTTTGCAAGATCTTTCCGTCACAGCAATCCTTGGTAATTTCTAGCATAACCTTCGTATGATTGATACCTTTTCTATGATTCCAAATCAGGATGAAGGAGAGGAGGCATATCTTAAAGTTTATGACAGTGGTGGGGAGGACGCTTGAAGGAATGCTTGGAGGAATTAAGAAGCTCGTTCATGAAAAAAGAAAATGGTAATTTTTACTGCTAGTTATACCTACCACTCTTTGCAAATTGTCCAAGGAAGACTAGCTCAGAAGAAGTTGAGCATATTATTGAATCAGAAATATGTCTCAAACATAGTTGGTCACCTTTTTTTATCTTTTTGGCTATAGAATATAGTTGGTCAGTTCATCACTGAGGTTCTGATGGAACGTTTGCCTTGGCATGTACATAGCTTCCTTGCTTGATTAGGCAAGCAACATATTATATGCACTCGTCTTCACTTAGGTTCATCATGCTACAGAACATTAAGTTACTAGTTCCTGCATCATCGATCAAGAGTCGGGCAATATGTTGCTTTCACACGGGTATTTGGTTTAGTCGTGCCTTCGCTACAGTGATCATTGATATTTGCAAATGAGTTAGCTTCTTTATTTTTCTTCTAATTCCATCATCCTCGCAGATTGTCCAGGCACCCCTGCTTGTGGTCGGAAGCAGATTTCTTGAATGTTGTGAACCATTTTTGACCTGAGAGGAGTCTTTCTAATCACATGTAAGAAGAAAATTGAAATGCAATGTGGGCGTGTCTTGTGAAAACCACCCAGCATTCGTCTCAGCTAATTGTAGTGAAAGAACATTGATGATCGAGACAACATTGCACCGATTCACAATCTCCCAACGTGCATATGGTGTTCCGAGAGACTTGATACAAGAAGATGGGTCCTGTAGTGACTCATCAGATAACAGTAGGTGGTCTGAGATTCTGTTGCAGTTGTTCACAACCTGGCAAGTGCATTTTTTCAATGAGAACGTACACAGAAGAAACCGGGGCATCGGCTCTCTCACCTCAAAAAATTGCCCGCTTGCAGTTTCAGCTGATATTTTGCTATTAGTTCTACATTATTGTGGTAGGTAACTTGAAACTCCGTCGCTAGGGTGTCTGTAAGTACAGATTAGTGTAGGGATGCCTGAAACAAAGCCTTTGTAGTTACACAAGTGAGGTAAGACATGGCACTTCGCCAAGTCACGTGCGTCATAAACTCGTAATCACTGTTGCGCATGATATCGGCAGTTCTCACCTTGGATGTGGCGATGCCCGACCAAACCACCTTAAGTACTTTAAGTCTGTATTTCATACAGGATGCGATGACATCCCATTCAGAGTCGATGCATTTTTCAGATGCTTTGGCTGCTAGAGAAAATCCACTCAATTCTAACATACCGGGTACTGACTAACTAACATGAGCCTTCCACAGACTAACTTTGATACGAGATTTGTCACCATTACATGACTGCTTTTGCGAAAGTTAAGACCACGATATGGATTAGGCTTAAGAACGTGGAACAAGGGTACTTGCGTAGGTTTTCAGGGTCAATCTTTGACGGTCTCAAGGTATCAGTTTAAATAGAGACGAATCACTCTTGTGAGAAGGGACAATTCATAGTGCACTTCTTGCTCGCACCAAAATCTCATTTGAAAATGCCACAGGGCTAAGTAAGGAACCTTAGGATGCAGATGTGATTTTTTTTTTTTTTTTTTTCAGAAATGGTTTTTTTCTATTTTTATTCCGGGGAACAATTTCTGAGTAAAAGAACCCATTTGGTAACTACACAAAATTTCTACTCTTGGAATAGAAAAAGAAAAGAAATGCATTTGGTAACACAATAGTTTTTTTTTTTTTTTGTATTTATTCATTTTTTATTATTGTTCACGAATCGCTAACCGCTAACTACCGCCCGCCTCCACCCGTCGCCGCTGCCGCACGATCGCCAACCGTCGCCGCCGATTGCTACGGCACAGCCCATCGGCCGCTGATGACTACTGGCTACCGGCCACCTTCGGCGGCGGAGCGGCCACGGGAGGGGGCAACCAATGGGTTGTGTGGTGGTGGTCGGCGGTGACAATTAGTGGCTGGCGGTCGTGTGGTGGCAACCGACGATCGGCGGCTGGTGATCGGCAATCGGCAATCGGCAATCGGCGACTGGCGGTGGCGTCCGACGGAGGCAGCAGTGGTCGGCGGTGGGTGGTGGCTCCGGGCAATTGAAGGTAGCCACAGCAAGAGAGAGAAATAAAAGAAAAATAAAAAAGAATATTAACTTATTTCTAGAAATTGTTCCCGAAAATAAGAAGTAACTTTTTTTTGCTTCTCATTTTTGCTCCAAATATATTATATTCTCGGGCTAACTTTCTATTCCCGGGAATAGAAAAACAACTTGACGTTACTAAACGGATTTTTTTTTTTTTTCCGGGGAATAAAAGAACAGAAATTCTAATGAACAGAAACGTTGTCATGCAGTGCCTTAACTTCCAGGGGAACATGCGCTCATATTTCTGGGCATCTTCGGTCGCTTCCCAAGCAATTTTGTCGTAGTACCTAGGCATCTCAGATCACAATCAGGAATAAGTCGAAAGCCTATTACAGGAACCGGGACCGGCATCATGAATGGGGTTGAGATGGTTAGCGGTGTAGTGATCGTTTCGACCAAGGCCAGCAACAGGGAGGAGTGCTCAGGCGAGGTGGCTCGGTGTGACCAGCGACGTGTTGGGTAGCAAAGGATGGCTTGGGCGTCAGGACCGTTCTCTGCATCCTACAAACGATTTCGCTCTTCGCCATTTGTCCTCTATGTGCTATCGGCTCCTTTTGTCTTCTTGATATCGTCGAAGAAGTAGAAGCGTGATGGGAGTGATGGGATTACGTCAATTCGTGTTCTCTCTCCGAAATACTCTCCGAAATTGTTCAGAACCTCTCTTCAAACTAAGCAAACAATATGTGAGAGAATCTATGCTCGTGAATGGTACTCCTGGTGACTGATGATGAATTTATGGGGAGGCTGTGGTGGCTGGTGCGGCAAGGCTCGCGTCTCCGCGGTTCACAGACGACCACAGCAGGCAGGGTGATCGGCGACAACAGCATTGTCGGGACTCCACAGGACAGCAGCGGATCGGTGGCAAGCTTAAGCAGCGGTAGCTCGCACGCGCGGTATTGGGGCGATGAGGAGCAGCAGGTCGTCGTCGTCGTTGTCATCATCGTGCAGCAGCAGGTTTGGCGCCGTCATACTCAGTGAAACAGCGACCAACTGTAGCAACGGCGGCGGCGATGAAGGTGCGGCTCAGCGATGGTCTTGGCCACAGCTTGGCCGAGATAACTCTCCCTCCCTTTTCTTTCTCACGTGTTTTCCTTCGTCTTTTCTTTTTAGTCTTCAAAAGAAAAGTCCCCCTCCTCGTCTGCGAAAGGTCCCTCTTACAGGGAGAGGGCTTGAACTATCAAGGAGAGAGCATATACAAAGAAGGTCCCTTCCTTTGTATAAAGATACTGAAAGAGACCAAAACAGAAAATATTGTCGAAATGATACATTTGCTCATATAATGAGATCAATTATATGTCCCCATGTGAGATACTACCCCATATTCAAAATCCTTTCTTGCCTGCTCCGCACGCCTGTATCCTTCTCGCTTCAAGCGCGTAAATGTGTCCCAGATATCCCTTCCCATTTCATTTTATGGCCGAATTCTCATAATATTGCTCTCCCGTTATCCAATTTTGATTATCGGGAGAATTGCCAAGAAAGTCTTAAACCTCTTGCAATTGTGCTAATTCAGTCATAAACTTTTTTTTTTTTTTTGTCAATTTAGTCATAAACACAATCGTGCCAATTCAGTCCATCCGACCCAGGGTTGGCGGTCGCGTGCCCGACGTAGACGCTGGCCGGAGACAGCTGGCCGGTGAACAATTTTTTAATGATTTTTTTTAATTTTTTTTCAAAATTTTGAATTTTTTACCTTCTTCTTCCTCTGGCCGACTGGTGCCAGCCAGAGGCGAGGGCTGGCGAGGTCAGCCTCGTCGGCCACTGGAGAGGCTCACCCCCGCCGGCCACTGGCGAATGCGAGCCTCACCTAGCGACGGCGAGGCCACTGTCGCTAGATCTGGTGAGGCTTAACCTCTCCTTGGTTGGGTGACGGCGGCCTAGCCGTCACTAGGCGAGGCTTGCCTTCGCCAGTGGCTGGTAGGGGTGAGCCCCGCCGGCCCTCGCCTCTGGCCGGCACCGGCCGGCCAAAGGAAGAAGAAGGTAAAAATTCAAAAAAAATTAAAAAATTAAAAAATTAAAAATTCGAAAAAAAATAAAAAAAATAATTAAAAAATTGTTCGCTAGCCGGCTAATTTTGGCCGGATAAACTGAATTAGCACAATTATAAAAGGTTTAGGACTAAATTAGCAAAAAAAAAAAAAAAAATTAGGGGCGAATTGACATAATTGCAATATGTTTAAGACTTTTTTGGTAATTCTCCCTTTGATTATCTGTGTGTGACACATGCAATTTCCACCCACGTGGGGAATTCGTTGGGTTTGAATTTTAGCTTCTGCGGGCTTAGCCTAATTCTTCACCTTAAAGGCTTTATTAAGCTCAAAACCATATACCACCGGTCACTTATCCAATGCAAATGCAATTAATGGGTTTATCTATATGCTAAAAATGCTCATAAGAACTAAATTTTTTTTATTTAGGGACCAGGGTTGATCTCTAAGTTTCTATCCAATTGATACTTAATTGATCGTCAAAATTTAGGTGTCAAAAATGGGCATTGACATATTCTACCATTATACACGAGAATGTAACAATAATCGTACAATTACAATGAACCAAATTCAACAGAAAATCATGATGATGATGATGATGATGATGATGATAAAGGGGATGGGTACATTAGAAGTCCTAAAGTCCTAAAATTTATTATGAAAGTGTAATCAAGTCATAAATTTTTTGAAAAGTGTAATTAAATCTTAAAACTTGTTAACTTAATGTATTATAAAAAAACTCCACACGAAAAATCACTTATGCTCCGATGGCAGTAGCCACTTCTTCATTGTTATTGTCAGCTGAGATAATTTCTTCAGAAGCATCGCCGTCCACAGCGTCTTTATCCAGCTTAGTTTTTCGTCTCGACGGGGAAGCTTCTCCCCGAGTTTCATCATAAGTTCTTGGCATTCAATGTCATTTCCATTTAGGAACCCTCTTAAAGCTTCCTGGCCATGACAACTTCGATCAATCAAGTGTACGTAGCCCTGGCCTTAGTGACAAACATGTGTTTTAATCCTAAATCAACGATCTCGGAGATTTGGCATATCTCCTTGCCAAATTCCAACTCAAGCTGAGCAGTCCTAAATGGAGGAGCAAGCCACCCTTACTAGATTAGTAGTCAAGATAGTATGTTGCTTTCACATGAATATATGGTTTAGTCGTGCCTTCACTATAGTAACAATTGAGATTTGAGGATGAGTTAGCTTTTTGTATCTCTTCTCATCCTTGCAGATCATCCAGACAACCCTACTTATGGTTGGAAGCGGACTCCTTGGTCAGTAGGTCACGAAACATTTTCGATTTGAGGAGTCTTTCCAATTACCTGTAGGAAGGAACATGAAATGCAAGGTGCGTGAAAAAACACAGAGCATTTGTCCCAACTAATGACAGAGAGAACATCAACGATTGAGACAGCGCTGCACCGATTCACAATCTCTCGAAGTGAGCACGGTGACACGAGAGACTTGATAGGAGGGACTGGTCCTGTGGTGGCTAATGAGACAACAGCAGGTGGTCCGAGATGCCATTGCATTTGTTCATATCCGCGAAGTGCATATTTCCGATCAGAGCATTCGCAGAAGAAACCAGCACGTTGGCTCTCTCACATCAAAAAACAGCCCACTGGCAGTTCCAGCTAAATTTTTCGTCATTAGGTCTAGGCTATTGTAGTAGATAACTTAAAACTCAGCTACAAGAGCATCCATTAGTATAGATTACTGTAGGGATGCGTGAAATTGAGCCTTCGTGGATGCACAAATGAGGTAACACATCGATGTAACTAAGTCACGTGTGTCCTAAGCTCGTGTTGCTGATGTGCATAATGTTGGCAGATGACACGATAGATGTAGCAATGCCAGAGTCCAGCACAGGTACCTCAAGCCAGTACTTATACTGGATGCAATGACATACCATTTTAAGTTGATGCCTTTCTCAAAGGCTTCGGCTGCCACAGCAAATCTACTCAAATTTAACATAATGAGAGTACTTACTAAATGATATGGGCCTTCCACAGACCGCCTTTAAGAGTACATTGTCACCATTACGTAACTGCTTTTGCAAAATCTAAGGCTACACTGTGGATTAGAATATGTAAAATGGAAAAAGAAAACACTTACATAGCTAAGCTAGGACAATCTTTAATAGTTTCAAATTATCAGTTTAAATAGAGACAAATCAACCTTAGAAGAATGGTCATTTCATAGTACAACTAATGCTCACACCACGATTCCCAATAGGACAAAGTAAGGAATCTTAACTTATAATGGTGCACTCATATTTTGGCCATCTTTGGTTGCATCCCAACCCATTTTGCCCGGTAACTACAAACCTAAGTTGATAATCAGGAATAAGTTGAAAGCCTCCTACAGGAGTGAATTTGCTATCTCGTTCGTAATGCATGCAAAGATCCTATCTGATGATCAGGCATGAGGGTACCTCGCTACTGGCTGGGTTTCTCTCTGTCCTCCTCCAATGCTTGCTTTATGAAACTCGATACAATAGAGGTCAACTCTGCCTGATGTGAGGAATAGTTATGATTTGCTCCTTCTACAATCTGCAGCTTGTGGTTGGGTATGATTTTTGCAAACTCTAGTGCATCTGCTACTGGGATAATTTCATCAGCAGATCCATGAACCGTCAAAACCCTGTATCGTAGTTTCAGTAATCACGTATAATAGAAAATAATCTGCTTTTCTTTTTCATATAAACAAGCTGGAAAACAAAACATATTTAGGACATATTCGTCTACCATCCCTTGTGGCAGAGCTTTGAAACTTAAACAAAACCACTTAAAAATAACTAGAGTTCTTTATAGCTTTATATTGTGGAACAACACAGTAAGGACCGAAAGTAATCTCATAACAACCTATAATGGCTCTCAGTTATGAATTAAAACAATAAAAAATGAGAGGCTTCATCCACACAGGATTAAGTTATTTCTTTGTCCTACTAGGATGAACTCACAGCAAGGATTTAATAGAAATCATCATTAGAAATCATTGTATTACGAGACAGTTATTACAAGAGCAGCACTATGTCATGCACCATCGACAAGATCTTACCTGCATTTTTTGTCAATCTGAAGACATGCTTCATGCATATTGGTATTTAAGCGGTCCATCAGACTTTCGTGTGTCACACGATAACTAATAGTTCCTGCAGAAAGTAAAAATAGAACTTAGAAGAATCTGTGACGATTCCTTGTGCCCACATAACCTCAAGGATGATGCCACACATCAAACATACCAGCAAATAGCCAAATTCATATTTAGATTTCTCTATCGACAAATTAAGAATTGCAGTTTCTGAATTCCAAAAGGAAACTAATTGCCATTGAAGTCACTTCTTGACAAAGGCAACGATGAAAGAACCGACAAAGCTAGACCCCATTCTCCACGGAAAAACCAGGGTTCCCAGAATTCGCTCAAACAGCAGTGATCTGCAAAGTGTATGTGCATTCCGATTCACGGTTCACTAGCAACTTGTAATGATAGATTTGGTGTTCAGAGCAATCCAGATGAAATAAAGGAAAATAAGGCACGCAATAATCTATAAAAACATACCATACATAATTCTTTTTTTACGAACTACATACTGCATGTAATTTGACGTGCCCTAAGTAAATACTACATATGATTTAGATATCAATGATGTATTTAAATTTCTCAAGTTCGAGCTTTAAAAATGTTCCGCATCTGGGTGTTCAAATGTTGTTATGGACAAGTGTTCCTAAGAAGCCTACCCCCTTTGTACCACATTGGAAAACATAGTATTCTATGTTTCCCTTTTCATTGCACATAATAAATCAAACCGCGAACTAGGTGACACTTGGGTAAAGCTCCTTGAAAGAAAGAGTGCCACTTGTTTCCTTCCAAAAAAAGAAACAAACGTAGAAGCTGCTAGTTTTTTATGAATGAATACCTGATTTATTCTTAACATCAACGAATCCATTCTCCTTAATTGTCTGCATGAAATCTTTGCCCAAGCGATCTTCAATTCCCCCCTTCAAATCATAACGGCCAGAGACATTGACAACAGTATGTATATCATGATACTTAGAAGCATAAAGAAGAACCACACCACCTCCTGCAACAACATTAGCAAGACATATTTAAAACTTTATAAGATCGATCAACTTAAGTAGAGTGAAACCAGCTAATTTGCAAAGCGAAAAGTTTTTGGCTGTTTCTTATTCTGCAGATTTCACATATATCTGCAAGCATTTGGCAGGCATGGATATATATTTTGATATACCAGAAGGCAGAAGCAAGTGCACATCGAAAAACCATTCAAGCTATGTATGAGCTATTCCCTCCACCCCGCCCACCCCAGAAAAGAGAAAAAAAAATCAAAGAAACTGTGCATGATTTCACAAACCTTTGCTATGCCCCACAATTGCACTGGTCACCCTATTAGCTCCATTGAAGTGCTCAATAACAGCACGAAGATCATCAGCTTCTCTCCAGTAGTTCCCATATTCAAACGTACCTTGACTCTCTCTAGAAAGCATAAATTTTATAAGAGTGTTAAGGCAAAAGGAAAGGATACTTAGAAGCAAGAACTGTTTTCCTGTTTAACTTGTGTCCCGGCCCCAAAAACTTACACCAAAATCAAATCAATCGCCTTAGACATGACTATAAGCCATCAATAATGATCATGCTTTCGGAATCGAGCATGAGTCCTAACGAAGCAGCCATTCAAAGAGTGGATGACCTAAAGCATGCAATAAAAGCTACAGAAAACCTCATCCCCATCCTAATGTGAGGTAAGAACCCTCATGATGCCTTTGTTGGAAAAAATGTCAAGACCGCTGAAATGATCAGTCTCTTAGTACACGCACTTTCACCAGGCCCAGAAGGTACAACTATGACCTCATAATGCGCAAACTATATATCAGACACATCACCCACCGTGTTATCTTGGGCAAATACTCACAGTGGGTAAAACAACCAGGATTTGAATGGATTGCTGATGATAAAGAGGTTTCTATTAACAAAGCGCTGAAAAAGGGAATATTGATGGACCAAGCAGGGGAGGTATGATTTGATTTTTCAATAGCTAAATGAGTTAGCAAGAGGAGGGAAATCAAAACTAAAGAGATACCTCAAAGGACATTTGAAATAGCGGTCAAGCTATCCTAGCTTGAGAAAAGGAACACCAGACAAATTGCTACTAAAATTTACAACTAAAGGCCAGAATCAGCATCTAGCTGAACTAAATATTTGAACTGCTAAAATGCCCAAATCGACAGCGTTGTTTCTGTTATGACTCTAAGCAGCGTGTCTACGAAACCAGCACAATATTTCTTAAAAGCTCTCTCTCCCTCCCTCCCTCACATAAATGGACCTGGCGGCAAAATGATATCTGTATTTGACCAGTATAGTTCAGCATACCCATTTCCAGCAAAATCAAAGCGGAAAGCACTAATACCCTCCTTCTCTAAAGCAGCGGCAAGATTCACTGTCGTCCTATCTTCCTGAAGAACAGGTGGAAAGAAAAAGTTAAAGCTCGCTTGCAGAACTGCCAATTTTACTGGAGAAAGGAAGACGCAGTATCACAGTAGCAAACAACGATACAACTTATACATACTCTTATTCCTGCCATTTTCCAAATTACATAAAATCACCGCACCTTGGTAGACCGGAAGCCATGACAGACGATCACAATCTCCGAAGATCCAGTCTCGTGCAACAGCCCCACCAGTTTCTCCCCATGCTTGTTCGCTATCACGACTCTCTGCCGCTGAACTACTGAACACAGAAAAGTCAACGAATCAACACCGCCGCTCACCATACGCACGAGCAGAGCATCGACCGTAAAGCAAAAAACTTCAGCACTAGATGCCGACATAATTGAGAATCCAGCATCTTCCCTCATCAACCGAGGAGCGCTTCTACGCGTACGAGTCCCAACGCTAGTCGAAAAGACTTGAAGGATATCAGTCATACTCAAACGGACTTCACTCCTAAACAGCGACATGACAGAGAATCAAGAGCACCCCCATAACCTCGAGACAACCCGCACGACGAGCATGCGCAGACGACATCGAAATGTAGGAACGGAACCTCCGAATCACTCGCACGCCCCCAACGCTAGACGAAGCTCTCCGGCGAGAGCTGAAGTTACCTGGGCCGGGAGCGGACCGAGACATCCTCAGCGTCGCGGCGAACCCGGGCTTGCTCGGGGAGGCGGTCGGAGACCGGGTCGGGAAGGTCTCCGGCGAACGGCGGTTCTCGGACGGAGAAGGAATCGAGAGAGGCGGCGGCGGCGGCGGCGGCAGGCGGACGGAATCGAACGCTGGAGATTGCATTGGCATCAGGCGACAAGCATTTGTCATCGAAATCGGAATCATCGGCTCCGAGGAAGGAGGGGGGAGGGGAGAATCGACTTACGAGGATTTTGGCCGGCTGCGTTCTGCGTGGAAATCACGACGTCCGGAGTCCGACACTACGACGATAATCTCGTTCTTTATACCGCTGGGCCTCGTTCTCAGTTACCAAGTGGGGCTACACTAAAATATTTTTCTGAAAATAATTGTATGGTTCGTAAAAAAATAAATATATATTTTGATTATTTACGAAAATATTTAAATGCATAATATCATCAAATTAATTATTTTAAATTATACAAATGATCATCTTTAGAAATGTATTTTTCAAATAATTTATTATTTGTTAAACAAATGCATAATACTACGAAAAGTCTCAAATTGGTTCACATATAATATATTTGCTCAAAATTAATTTTTTTATTATCAAAAATCTTAAATTGATATATCTATAACAAATTTATCCCAAATAAAGTTTTTGATCATCAAAAACCCTAAACTAGTATACTAATAACAAATTTATCTTCTAGTTTCCATCAAACCATCAAATTGCTAAGTTAAATGATACACAATAGTTGATAAGTGTAACAATTTTACTCTCCATTTATCATAGGTGTATCGATTTGTGGCCTTTCGTGATATTAATTTAATTTAACGAAAACTAACGGAGGGTAAATTTGTTATAAAAGTATCAATTTTGAGTTTTTCGTAATCTACTTTGGGGTAAATTTGTCTCGGGTGTATCAATTTGAGGTTTTTCGTAATATTAACCTTAAAACAAATGAACCTTAGTATAGAAACAAAAATAGGAATGAGTAGTTCCAAGTTTCACTTAGAACCTAGAACTTACTTATATTAACAATTTTTAGAACTTAGAATCTACCTTACCACAAATTCTAACGTCTGTCCAAGTTTAATCTATATTCTTAATTGACCGATTACAGTAAATCATTATTTCTAATTATTACCATTTTGCCACAATCACTTATCACAATTTATATTTAAACATGTTAAAATTATGAAATATGAATAAAATAAAAGTTTTAGTCATGGAAATTGCCGGAAAATGAAGCTCAAACTAGTGGTTTTAGTATGATAAAAAAAAAAAAAAAAAACTAGTGGTTTTAGAGGTTTCTTTTCTTGACGAAGATAGTAAAATTTTAGAAACTAACCTTCTGCATCATTGAACGCCATCAAATACCATAGAATCGCATGAAGATATAGAACAAAAAAAAACACAAAGATTGAAACCTACCCTACATATTCTAATATACAGAAGCTGACTGACTCCTACCAATCTAGTTCTCAAGTTTGCAATCATGCTCACCCCTAAAAAAACAACTCCAAGTTGGGTCATTTCCTTAAATAAGAGCACAGTGCAGACATTGTTTCACTTAGAATATGAAGTAGTTAACTTAATCTCAAAAAAGTCGAGCCCATTGATTGCCAAATCTTGCCGGCTTCCACAATAAATGACACGTGAAGTTATGTTGTGATATTGATGGAAACAGAAGGTAGAGAACGGTCACGAATCTTGCGAAAAATAGTCCATGCCCTTGATCGCCTGAGAAAATTTTGAGCAAATTGCTTAGGGTGCGTTTGGTAACGATTCTGTTCCCGAGAGCTGATTCTGACTAGAAATGATTATTTTTGATTCTGTTCCCGGGAACTGATTCTAAGTAAAAAAACGCGTTTGGTAACTGTTCAAAATTTTCGATTATGGAATAGAATTGCGTTTGGTACCGTATTAATTGATTACTGTTCTAAATTAATTTCTTTTGATTTTTAAATAAATTTTAAATAATTTCTTTACTTTTTTACTTTTTCTTTTCTTTTTTTCCTTTTTTTTTTTTTTTTTTTTTTTTCCTATTCTTCTTCTTCTTCTTCATTTGGCCGGTCGCCGGACCGCGACCGGCCAGACGAGGGCCGGCGACGCTCACCGGAGCATCGCCGGCCCTCGGCGAGGTCGGCCTTCGTCGGCCGAGCCTCGGGGTAGCCCCAGGGCGAGGCTCGCCCGGCCCGCCGAGGCTCGGCCTCGCCCGGATCTGGCGAGGCCGGCCCGGCCACCGGCGGGCCGGGCGAGCCTCGCCGGTGGCCGGGCGAGCCTCACCGGCGGCTGGGCGAGGCTCGCCCGGCTCCGCCGGTGGCCGGCCGGCCTCGCCAGTGGCTGGGCTTGCCTCCGGCGAGCTCGCCGAACCTCGCCCTGGCCTGGCGAGCCTCCGGCGACCTCGCCGGACCGGCGACCGGCGGCGGATCGGCGACCGGCGGCGGCGGCGGGCAGCGGCGGGCGATGGCGGACGGCAACCGAGATGATGAAAGAGAAGAACGAGGGTTTTACCGTTTTGATTCTTTTTCTGATTCTCGGACATAGAATCAAATTTTTTTTTTTTTTTTATAATCAAATTTTTTTGATTCTCAAATCTTGTCCAAAATCGTTCCCGGAACAAAAATTTTACCAAACGCGATTCTCGTCCCAAACTGATTCTGGGAACAAAAAATCAGAATCTAGCACTGTTTGGCACGTTGCCAAACAGGCCCTTAGAGCTTTCTCTTGATTGGCCTTGTATTAAGGAGTCATACATAACATACAATGGAATGAAAACCCATTATTTAAAATGGTTAGCTCCATTATGAAATGTAGACAACACACAGAAACAAAAATGAATCTAAAAAATCTTCATCGTCAGGTCCACGAAAGGACTTATTCAAATTGGGACAAAGCAATAAGGTTTTCCAACAAAATTGCCCTTTATGATGGCCTACATAAATAAGGAGATAAACCCTAGCAATTATGAACCAGTTAGGATTTCTAAAGATTACACCTGATTTAAAATGATCAAGATGGTCTATGATTGTAATAGAGAATGACTAAGTTTGCAAAGCGCCTGACTCATCATTCTAGCTTGCATTGGCTTGTGTACATCACCCATCTCACCATCTGAGTTCACCTTTGGGGACAAGAACAGCTAACTGACATTTAACTGTGGCTCATCAATCTTGTATATGCACTCAAACATAAATATGTGCCCGTGCAACCCTACACTTGGTGCAAAAAAGCGGTAAGAGATTTCTTTCCAATAGACATGCTCATCTGAAGTGCATCCAACAAAAGCCAATTGAAACAAAAATTAGGTCCATAAACTAAACCCACTGGACTTGGAAAAAAAAAGAACAAACAGCCATTACAAGAAATTCTAAAGCGTTGACGTTAAGACACATAAGAAGGGAAAATTGTCCAAAAAGTCCTAAACCTATTGCACTTTTGTCAATTCAATCATAAACCTTTTGACTTTGCTAATTCAGTCCTGAACATTTTCACTTTTTGCCGATTCAGTCCATCCGGCCAATTTTAGTCGGAAAATGCCGACGTGGACACCGAAGGTGCCACGTAGGACTGTCGGCACTAATATGAATAATTTTTAATAATATTTAATATTTTTTGAATTTTTTGAATTTTTATTATTTTTTGAATTTATTTTCTCTTTTTATTTTCTTTTCTTTTTGGCTTTTTCTTTCCTTTTCTAGTGGACGGCCACCGGCCACAAGCGACGGTCGGCCACCAACCACAGCCAACTGATTGGCCTCAGCCGCCAAAGGCGAGGCCCGGCCGAGTGAGGAGGAGCCCCGACGAGGGTCGCCTGGGTGAGGGCGAGGGTCGACCTCGCCTAGGCGACCCTCATCGAGGCTCCTCCTCCCTTGGCCGTGCCTCGCCTGTGGCGGGCGAGGCCAGCCGGCTAGCTGTGGCCAGTGGCCAGCCACCGGAAAAGGAAAGAAAAAAAGCCAAAAAGAAAAGAAAAAAAAGGGAAAAAATACAAAAAATCAAAAAATTATTAAAAAATTATTAAAAATTATTCACGTCAGCACCGGCGGTCCTACGTGGCACCGCCGGCGTCCACATCAACATTTTTCAGCCAAAATTAGCCGGATGGACTGAATCGGCAAGAAATGAAAAGGTTTAGAACTGAATTGGCAAAATTAAAAAGTTTATGACTGAATTGACAAAAGTACAATAGGTTTAGGACTTTTTAGATAATTTCCCCCCATAAGAAGCACCTTTCTTACACTATCGACGACGACGACATCCACAGAACCACTTCTTATGAGTATATCAACCAGACTTAGAGCTTGCTCGCCACAATCTGGCTGAGAGATCTCTACATAGAAAATCACTTATTCTCCAACGGCGCTTCTTCATCGGTAGTGTCAGCTAAGATAATTTCTTCAGAAGAATCGCCGTCCATGGCCTCTTTATCCGACTTTTTTTTTCGTCTCGATGAGAAGCTTCTCCTTGAATTTCATCATAAGCTCTTGGCGTTCAATGTCATTTCCATTCAGGAATCCCTTATAAAGCTTCCTTGCCACGAAAACTTCCACCGTTCAAATTGCACATGGCACCGACCTTAGTGATAAACTAGTGTTTTAATCCTAAATCAACGATGTCAGAGATCGGGATTATCCCCTTGCCAAATTCCAACTCTAACTGAGCAGTTCTAGATGGAGGAGCAAGTTGCCCTTGCTAGATTAGGAGACCGACAATCTGTTGCTTTCACATGAATATTTGGTTAAGTCGTGCCTTCACTACAATGAGAACAGAGATTTGAGAATGGGTTAGCTTATCTATTTTTCTTATAATTTAAGGAAAAATTATCAAAATAATCCTAAACCTATTGCAGTATTTTTTTTGTTTTTTTAATTCAGTCATAAACCTTTTATAATTGAGCTAATTCAGTCTATCCAGTCAAATTTGGCTGGTCGGCCAATGAACAATTTTTTAATAATATTTTTTGTTTTTGAATTTTTCTTTTCTTTTTCCTTTTATTCTCTCTCTTCTTTTTTCCCTCTAATTCCATCCTTGCAGATCATCGAAGCAACCCTACTTGTGGTCAAAATCGGACTCCTCGGTAGTAGGTCACGAACCATTTTTGATTGAGGAGCCTTTCTAATTACTTGTAGGAAGGAACATGAAATGCAAGGTGCATGTGTCTCGTGAAAACCACATAGCATTCGTCCCAACTATTGACAGTGAGAGAATATCAACGATCGAGACCCCGCTGCACCGATTAACAATCTCTCGAAGTGAATATAGTGACACGAGAGACTTGATAGAAGAGACTGGTCTTGTGGTGTCTTATGAGACAACATTAGGTGGTTCGAGATGTCACTGCAGTAGTTCACATCCCCAAAGTGCATATTTATTAGGAAAAATTCTAAATAAGAGTTTGAAATGCCTTCATTTTCTTAAATAAAAATCTAAAGTGGATTTTGTTCTTAATAAAAACCTGAAATGTCATCATTTTCTTAAATAAAATCATAAAGTGGATTTTATTTTAAATAAGAGCTTGAAATGACCATATATGTTTCAATAAGGACTTGACTTTCTAGCTGGTTAAGGGTATTTTAGTCAATTACTTCTTTTTTGAATTTTTTTCCTTTTTCTTTCTTTTTTCCCTTTATTTATTTATTTATTTATCTTTTTCTAGTATTTCTTTCTTCTTCCTCAGTGGCCGGCTGGTCACTGGCGATGCCGGAAAGGGATGGGCGAGGGTCACCCTTGCCCAATCTAGTGAGAGACAGCCTTTCGTGGGCGAGACGACCCTTGCCCTGGGGAGGTCGCCCTCACAACCATCAGCGAGGCTAGCCCTCCCCAGTAGTTAGCGAGGTTGGCCTTTTCTAAATCTAGATGAGGGTCGCTCCTTTAGCGGTCGATGAGGGTCACCAAGCCCTCGTTGACGCCAAGCGAGGCCAACCCTCACTAGATTTGGCAAAGATGGCCTTTGCCCGCAACCGGTGAGGCTTGCGGGCCCTAGCTGACCCTTACCAACGACCGGTGAAGGTAGTCGAGCCTTCGTCGGCAGCCACTAGCCCTCGTCAGAAAGAAAAGAAAAAAGAAAGGAAAAGTGAAAAGAAATTAAAAAAAGAATATTAAAATAATTTTAAATTAAAAGTGTAATTAGATGAAAATACTCTTGATCGGTAGGAATATTTAGCTGACCAGCGACTAGCGAGATCAAGCCCCTATTTGAAACAACCATGGCCACTTCAAGCATTTATTTGACACAAGGTCCGCTTTAGGTCTTTATTTGAAATTTTCCCTATCACTTATGAGAGCATTTGTAAAAGAAACCAGCACTTTGGCTCTCTCACCTCGAAAAACAGCCCTCTAGCAGTTTCAGCTAATTTTTGCCATTAGGTCTACTATATTGTAGTAGATAACTTGAAATTCAGCCGCAAGAGTGTTCATAAGTACAGAATACTGTAGGGATGCAAGAAATTAAGCCTTTGGAGATGCACAAATGAGGTAACACATCGATGTAGCTAAGTCATGTGCGTCATAAACTCGTGTTGCGGATGTGCATTATATTGGCAGATGACACCGTAGATGTGCGAGCTGGAATCCAACATAAGTACCTCAAGCGTGTATTTCACACTAGATGCAATGACATACCATTTAAAGTTGATGCATTTCTCAAATGCTTTTGCTGCAACCGCAAATCTACTCAATTTTAACATAATGAGAGTACTTACTAACTGATATGGGCCTTCCACAGACTACCTTTGATAAAACATTGTCACCATAACATAACTGCTTTTGCAAAAGCTAAGACTACACTGTGGATTAGACCATGAAACGTAGAAAAGGAAAAGGCTTGCATAGCTGAGCTAAGACAATCCTTAATAGTTTCAAGTTGTCAGTTTAAATAGAGACAAATCATCCTTATGAGAATGGACAATTCACAGTACAATTAGTGCTCGCACCAAGATTGTCAATAGGACAAAGTAAGAAATCTTAACTCCCAATAGTGCGCTCATATTTTGGCCATCTTCGGTTGCATCCCAAACCATTTTGCCACCTAAGTTGATAGTCAGGAATAAGTTGAAAGCATCCAACAGGAGTGAGTTTGCTATCTTGTTCGTAATGCGTGCAAAGATCCTCTCCGACAATCAGGCACGAGCATGTACCTCGCTACTGGCTGGATTTCTCCCTGTCCTCCTCCAATGCTTTCTTTATGAAACTCGATACGATAGAGGCCAACTCTGCCTGATGCGAGGTATATCGATGATCTGCTCCTTCTATAATCTGCAGCTTGTGGTTCGATATGATTTTTGCGAACTCTAGTGCATCTGATACTGGGACAACTTCATCAGCAGATCCATGAACTGTCAAAACCCTGTATCAAAGTTTCAGTAATCACGTATAGTAGAAAATAATCTACTTTTCTTCGGGTTATAATTAGCTGGAATAGGAAACATACTTAGGACATATTCGTCTACCATCCCTCGTGGCAAAGCTTTGAAACTTAAACAAAAACGCTTAAAAATAGCTAGAGTTCTTTTAATCTTTATGTTCTCGGGCACAAAGGGAATCCATCTCAAAGCCAACCTCGACCAATGGGACAGGACTGTAAGGACTGAAAGTAGTCTCTTAACAACCTATAACAGCTCTCAGTTACGAAATAAAAATGAGAGGCTTCATCTACACAGGATTAAGGTATTTCTTTGTCCTTCTAGGATGAACTCATTGCAAGGATTCACTAGAAATCATCATTAAATACCAACAAGTATCACGAGACAGTCATTACAAAAGCAGCAGTGCATCCTGTACCATCGAGAAAATAATACCTGCAATTTTTGTCAATCTGAAGACATGCTTCGTGCATATTGGTATTTAAGCAATCCATCAGATATTCGTATTTCACATCATGAATAATAAATCCTGCAAAAAGCAGAAATAGAACTTAGAAGAATCCGTGACGATTCCTTGCGCCCACATAACTTCAAAGGATGAAAGTGCCATGCACAAAATACAGCAAATGGCCAAGTTCATATTTAGATTTCTCTATCTACAAAATTAAGAATTACAGCTTTCCAAAGGGAAACTAATATGCCATTGAAGTCACTTCTTGACAAAGGCGACAATGAAAGAACCAACAAAGCTAGACGCCATCCTCTGTGGAAAAACCAGGGTTCCCAGAATTCGCTCAAATAGCAGTGATCAGCAAAGTTTATGTGCATTCCAATTCACGGTTCACCAGCGTCTTGGAATGCTAGATTTGGCATTCTGAGCATTCTAGGCGAAATAAAGGAAGATAAGGAACGCGATAATCTATAAAAACATACTATATACATTTTTTTTTACCAATTACATACTGCATATGATTTGACCTGCCCTTAATACATACTATATACGATTTAACTGTAAAGGGAAGATATCAATCCATTAAATGTGCTCTAAACGCAACATATTTAATTTACTCGAGTTTGATCTTTAAAAATGTTCCGCATCCAAGTGTACGAATTTCGTTATGGAAAAGCGTTCCTAAGAAGCCTACCCCCTTTGCACCACATTCGAAAATGTAGTGTTCCACTTTCTCCTCTTTGTTGCGCATACCAAATTGAACTGCAAACTAGGTAAAAACTCCTACAAAGAAAGAGCGCCACTTGTTTCCTTCAAAAAAAGAAACAAATGTAGAAGCTGCAAGTATTTAATGAATGAATACCTGATTTAGTCTTGACATCAATGAATCCATCCTCCTTAATTCTTTGCATGGAATCTTTGCCCGAGAAATCTTCAATTCCCCCCTTCGAATCATAACCGCCACAGACATTGACAACAGTATGTATATCATGATACTTAGAAGCATAAAGAAGAACTACACGACCTCCTGCAACAACGTTAGAAGATCAATCAACTTAAGTAAAGTGACCAACTAATTTGCAAAGTGAAAAGATTTGGGCTGTTTTCTATTATGCAGATTTCACATATGTCCGCAGGCATTTGGCAGGCATTGATGTATTTTTTTTTTTATACAACAGGAGGCAGAAGCAAGTGCAAATCGATCCAAACTATGTATGAGCTATTATATCCTCCCCAAAAACAGAAAAATTCAAGAAATTGTTCGTGATTTCACAAACCTTTGCTATGCCCCACAATTGCACTGGTCACCCGACTAGCTCCATTGAAGTGCTCAATAACAGCACGAAGATCATCAGCTTCTCTCCAGTGGTTACCGTCTGTACCTTCACTCTCTCTAGAAAGCATAAGTTTTATAAGAGTGTTAAGGCAAAAGGAAAGGATTATTAGAAGCAAGAACTGCTTTCCTGTCTAACCGTGTCCAGTTCTAAAAACTTATACCAAGATCAAATCAATCGCCTTAGACATAACTATAAGCCATCAATAATGATTATGCTTTCAGGATCGAGCATGAGTCCTAATGAAGCAACCATTCAAAGAGTGGATGACCTAAAGCATGCAATAAAAGCTACAAAAAAATCTTGTCCCCGTCCTATTCCCATGTGAGGTAAGAGTACTCATGATGCCTTGGTTTAATAAAATGTCAAGACCGCTGTAATGATCAGTCTCTTTGTACCCACACTTTCACCTGGGCCAGAAGGTACAACTACGACCTCATAATGCCCAAATTATATATCATAGACAAATCACCCACTGTGTTAAATTGGGCAAATATTCACAGCTAGTATGACAACCACGATTTGAATGGGATTGCTGATGATAAAGAGGTTTCTAATAACAATGACCTTAAAAAAGAGAATATTGACAAGACCAATCAGGGAAGGTATGCTTTGATTTTTCAATAGCTAAATGAGTCAACAAGAGGAGGAATATCAAAACTAAAGAGATATCTAAAAGGACATTTGAAATAGCAGTCAAGCAATCCAAGTTTGGGAGAAGGAACAACAGACAAATTGCTACTAAAATTTACAACTAAAGACCAGAATCAGCATTTAGCTGAACTAAATCTTTGAACTGCCAAAATGCCCAAATTGACAGCGTTGTTTCTGCTATGACTCTAAGCACGGTGTTTACTGAAACCAGCAATATTTCTTAAAGACTCTTTCTTTCTCTCTCCCTCCCTCACTTCCTCCTCACATAAATGGACTTAGCGGCAAAATGATATCTACATTTGACGAGTATATTTCAGCATACCCATTTCCAGCAGAGTCAAAGCGGAAAGCACTAATACCCTCCTTCTCCAAAGCAGCAGCAAGATTCACCATCGTGTTATTTTCCTGGACAACAGGGAGAAAGAAAAAGTTAAAGCTCACTTGCAGAACTGTCAATTTTACCGGAGAAAGGAAGTCTGCTGTATCGCAGTAGCAAACAATGTCACGGCTTATACATACTCTTGTTTCTGCCATTTTCCAAATTATATAAATCACTGCACCTTGGAACACCGGAAGGCGTGACAGAGGATCACCATCTCCGAAGATCCAGTCTCATGCAACAGCCCCACCAGTTTCTCCCCATGCTTGTTCGGTATCACGACTCTCTGCTGCTGAACAACTGAACAGAGAAAAACTTAACGAATTAACACCACCGCTCACCATATGCACGAGCAGAGTTTGGACCGTAAAGTAAAAGACTTCAGCACTAGATGCTGACATAATTGAGAATGAAGCATCTCCCCAAATCAACCATTGCGCACTTCCCCCCATACGAGTTCTAGCACTAGCCAAAATGACCTGAAGGGTATCTTAAACAGAGTTCACTCCTAAACAGCGACATGATCGAGAATCAAGAGTAACCCAACTCCCACCGACGAGTATCGTCACTCGAGCAATAAGAGATTCAAAACGAGACGACCCGCGCGATGAGCATGCGCAGATACTAGCACGCCCGAACGCCGAAGAAGCTCACCAGCGAGCTGAAGTTACCTGGGTTGTGAGTGGATTGAGACATCCTCGGCGTCGCTGCGAACTTGGGGCGGTTCTTGGACGGAGAAGGAATCGAGAGCGGCGGCGTCAGGTGGACGGGGTCGAACGCTGGAGATTGCATCGGCATCAAGCGACAAGCATTTGACATCGAAATTGGAATCATGAGCTCCGAGGAAGTAGCGGGAGGGGAGAAACGACTTACCAGGCTTTTAGTCAGCTGCGCTCTGCATGGAAATCACTAGTCTCGTCCGTCCGAAGTCGACACTGCTCCGACGATAATCTTGCTCTTTATAAGGCTGGGCTTTCTTCTAAGGTTTAACTGCGTCATAAGCTAATTGGCTGGCTAGCATATGGTACGACGAAAAGGAGGTAATCTTTAACCGGCCTCATTTGTAAACTTTTAGGTGCATTAATATCAAATAATATATGTGATTTAATATAAATATATCCGACTTTATTATTGTGATCACCAAATAATTGATAAAATTTTTAAATTTTATATCCTATTATTCCTTAGTAGAATTTCAAACGTAGCTTAAGAGGATAAAAAAGAATTTGATAGATCACGATAACCTTGTTGGAGGAAGGAAAAGGAAAAAATATCTTAAAATTTGGAAAATAATTCAAATGTATGACCTCACTCGAAATTTTTGGCCGGCCGATGACGATGCCGAGGGGAGTAAAGTCTATGGATATCCATTGAGCGTGCAATTCAACGCGAGCACACATCATTATCCTAGTGTTAGTTAAAAAAAAAAACACATCATTATCCTAGTGAAAAAATTGACAGCTTTCTCGAAAAGGACGAAAGGAAGCCTTTCAAAGCGGGAGGTCCTTCGAGATGCTCGCAATAATTGACGTGTATTTTAAGTCAAGAGAACGCCAGATTTGACGTTGTCCCCTTCGCTCGGTATTTGACCCTTGAAGGTGTAGAGAGTAATGTTTTGCCATTCTTCAGATAAACGTTGCACCAGCAGCAGCCCTCCTTCGACTTCTAATATGGCTAAAAAATAATCCGTCTTGAATTGTCGCCTATCCCCAAGCCACATCCGCAAATAAATCTCCTGCAATCCTAAACTAGCATCACAGAAGAGAAGCCCCATACATCTTGCACAAAAATTACAAAATGAGTCGAAGCACGATGTAAAGTTGAGAAAATGCCGAATTTCAAAGAATAGCCATAAAGTCAAGGATCATTATTAATTCAAATGGCTGTCAATTTTTTCGCTAGGATAATGATGCCTGCTCGTGTTGACTTGCATGCTCAGTGGATTTCCATAGACGTTACTCTACTTGGCATTGCGATCGGCAGTCCGAAAATTTTAGGTAGGGCTAGACATTTGAATTATTTTGCAGATTTTTAAGATTTTTTTTCCCTTCCTTCCTCCAACTAAGCCCAATTGATGGGGCTGGCCCAATCCAGCGCGTCAGCCCAAATGGAGCAGCAGTTTGTCTCCCTCTCCTTCTCTCAAGCGGCGAGGCGACCTCCACAACGCCTGTAAAATAGCTAAAGGGGAGGACAGATGAGGCTAAAATTTCTTCTTTTTCATTCAGAACCTCGAAGTCTTTTACAAAGACAAATACATAACATAAAATATCACTAAAATAGGACTCATAACTACCCATATTATGCATAAAACACTTACTCCATTAACTCCTAAAAACTAGGACAACTAACACACTAATTAGCTAAACATGACTCCACTAACTCTTAATGACTAGAATAACTGAAAAACCAAATCAACAAAACATGTAGAAAAAACAACTATTATTTCAATAATCCTTCCCTTAAACTGATATTTGCTAACATTCAGTTTAAAG
Source organism: Eucalyptus virginea (assembly GCA_014182375.1). Lineage (NCBI taxonomy): Eukaryota > Viridiplantae > Streptophyta > Magnoliopsida > Myrtales > Myrtaceae > Eucalyptus > Eucalyptus virginea. Next base: position 27,968,282 of record CM024523.1, on the reverse strand, counting down.
CCTTAACTGTTTACAACATGCAAACACCTATTAACCTTCTAAGCTTCACAAATGACTCCATTTTGAGGGCCTTGGTAAATATATCAGCAACTTGATCTTCACTCCTGCAATAGATTAGATCGATTGTTTTATCATTGCTGAGATTTCTCAAGAAATAAAACTTCACATCAATGTGATTGCTTCTTCCATGTAGCACAGGATTCTTGGAGAGTTTGATTACTGAGTTGTTGTCACAAAAAAATTTAGTAGCTCTCGGTTGCTTGAATTGCAGCTCCTCAAGAATTCTCCTTAGCCAAATAGCTTGACAAGCACAAGCTGTTGCAGCAACAAATTCAACTTCTATACTTGACAATGTGACAATTGGTTGCTTTTTTGATGACCACGAAATAACACATGTCCCAAACATAAAAGCATAACCTGAAGTGCTCCTCATATCATCTTGATCTCCTATATAATCACTATCAATAAATCCCAACAATTTAGACTTTTCACCATTCTTGTAAAATAGCCTAAAGTCTCTAGTTCCTTGCAAGTAACGAAGGATTCTCTTAGCAGCTAATAAATGCATTTTTGTAGGATTCTCCATATATCTACTAATTAAACTCACATAATACATTATGTATGGTATTGTTGCAGTTAGATACATCAAACTACCCACAATTGTTTGTAAAATGTGCAGTCAACCTTTCTCCATTCATGATCTTTGTATAGCATTAAGCCAAACTCAACTGGACTATTTACAATAATACAATCCTTCATCTAAAACCTGTCCAAAATTTCTTCCACTTATTTTGTTTGAGAAATAAAGATTTCATCACCCAATTGTATCACCTCTATGCCAAGAAAATAATACAGCGTATCTAGATCAGACATTTCAAACTCATCTATCATAGATTTCTTGAATTCTTTAAACATAGCATCACAATTTCCAGTAAGTATAAGATCGTCAACACACAAGTAGACGATGAGCATTTTCCCTTTATCTTCAATCTTGACAAAAAGTGTATGCTCATAAGGACATTTTGAAAAACTAACTTTAAGAAAATAGTTTCAATATGACTATACTAAGCCCGAGGGGCTTGTTTTAGCCTATAAAGAGCTTTCTTCAATCTGTAAACTTTATACTCATTTCCAATCTTGACATAACCAATGAGTTGTTCAACAAATACTTGTTTCTCCAACTACCCATGCAAGAATGTCGATTTGACATCTAGCTAGAAAATAGGTTAAGAATTATGTGCCGCCAATGCAACCACCAATCTAATCGTGTCATGTCTTGCAACTGAAGAAAAAACTTCTGTATAGTTGATCCCGTATGGTTGCTTGTACCCTTTGACTACCAAATGTGCTTTGTATTTGTCAACTTCACCATTTTCTTTCAATTTTGTTATAAAGACCCACTTTAAACCAATGATTTTATGTCTATTTGGAAGATCGGATAACTCCCAAGTATCATTTCTTTCAATGGCATTAATTTCATCATCCATCGCTTTTCGCCAATTTTCTTCTTTGACAGCACTTTCAAAAGTTGTAGGGCCATAGTCTGAAAATAAAGCAAAGTGAGTAATTGAATCTCCAATTCTAGTTACCTCATAATCTTCCATCAAAGCAGGCCTTCTTCTCACACGGCGAAGAAATTGAGCTTCTTCTTCATTGACTTTAGTGATTGTTGGTGAAATTCCAGCAGCTATAAAAGTCGTATTTGATTAATTTTTGGACATACAATGTGCTAAAGTATGCTCTTATTCAACATCATTGTCATAAAGGACTTGGGTAGGCTACTGCCTATTCCAATTTCAAGTGTTCTCTTCATCAAAAACAACATCCCTGCTAGTCACAATCTTCTTTTTTTAGTGGATTTAATAATTTAAATGCTTTGGATGTTTTGGATGCTTCACTTGCACTTAAAAAGATACATTTTTCAGCCTTGTCATCAAGTTTCATCCTTTTCTCATCCGAGACATGGGCATATGTGATGCATCCAAAGATTTTGAAAGTGATCTACAACCGGTCTTCTCCCACTCCAAGCCTCTTCCGGTGTCATATTTTGAATAGCAAAAGTTGGACTTCTGTTCAAAACATAAATGCTCCAATTTACTGCTTCTAGCCATAAAGTCTTTAGAATTCTTCCTCTTGCCAATAAACTTCTCACCATGTTAAGAATGTTTCTATTTTTCATCTCAGATACATCATTTTGTTGTGGTGTATATGCGGCTGTAAGCTCTCTTCGAATGACATGCTCTACAAAAAAGACTTCAAATTCTTTTGAGCAATATTCGCCACCACAATATGTTCGAAGGGTCTAAATGGTCTTTTCTGCTTCATTTTCCACCCGAGCTTTGAAGCTTTTAAATGTTGAGAAAACTTATGATTTTTCCTATAAAAAATAAACCTAGGTTTTTCTGGAAAAAATCATCAATGAAGGTAATTAAGTATCATCAATGAAGGTAATTAAGTATCTTTTACCTCCATTAGAAGATAGATTTATATGACCACAAATGTCCGAATGCACTAGCTGCAAAATATCCTTTGCTCTCCATGACTTCTCTTTTGAAAATTGAGAATTATGTTATTTGCTAACACCACATTCTTCGCAAACTTGAGAAGAAGTAGCAATTTGAGGAAGACCCGTCACCATGCTTTTCTATTGGAGGGTCTTCAATCCACCAAAACTCAAGTGACCATAGCGAAAATGCTACAACCATGAGGGATCTTTGTTTTCAACCATCAAACAAGGTTGAATATTTTCAATCTATAATTGAAACAATCTGTTTGAACTCATAGGAACAACTGCAATAGCACTTCTAACAAAATCATAAATTTCACAAGCACCCTTCTTAATAGTGATAACATAACCATTTTCTTGTAATTGACCAATACTCAATAGGTTACTTTTTAAGTCAGGAACATACAACTCATTAGAGATCATTTCCACAAAACCATTATTGGTTCTTATCTTAATATCTCATTTTCTCATCACTTTCATAGTATAATGATCCTCAAAACTTATAGTGAAATGACAATCTTCATTTAAATAAGAAAAAGAAGACTTACTTCCACTCATGTGGTTACTGCAACCTGTATCCACATACCAAATATTTGACTCGGCTTCTTTTCATCTTGAACAACCATCAACAACGTTTCTGCTTCCTTTTATTCAACAAAATTTGAACTCTCTACCTTTTCTTTATTATTAGGCAACCTAGTATAACATTCAGAGGCATAATGACCAAATTTAAGACATCTAAAGCACTCTACTTTGGATTTGTTAGAATCCCGTTCTCTGCCTTTGCCTTGAAAATGGTCATTATTGGCTTTGAAATTTCTACTAACATCTCTATTCTCTAAATCTCCCATTCCTGTACCTCTACCTCTACCTCTACCCTTTCCTCTAAAATTGTTGGAATGAGTATTGGTAGAAACCTTCAACGCTTGCTCCTCTACCATTGAACTTCTGTTCATCTTCTGTTCATGGACCAATAAAAAACTTTGCAATTCATCAAGAGAGAGTGCATCTCTGTCTTTCGACTCTTTAATTGAGCAAACAAAATAAATAAACTTTGGCGTCAAGGAACGAAAAATCTTCTCCACAATGGTAACGTCGTCTATCTTCTCGCCATGGAATCGCATTTTGTTGCCGATCTCCATTGTTCTGGCACAATAGCTGGTGACAAATTCTCCATCCTTCATCGCTAGTGTCTCAAAATCTCTTCTCAAGACTTGAAACTGTCCACGATTCACCCTAACAGAGCCTTGATATTTATTCTTCATAGAATCCTAAATATCCTTGGAGGTTTCTTTGCAAAAAATAGTTTTAAAGATGGGACAATCAATAACCTGAAAGAGATAATTTTTTGCCTTCAGGTCCTTTAGCTTTCTAAACTCCAATTCTGCTTTCTGGGGATCTGTCAAAGCCATACCTACCGGTGGCTCTTGAATTCCAAATTTGACAACTGACCAATACTCCTTTGACCATAGAAAATTCTCCATTAGCATGCTCAAATGGTCATAGTGACCACCAAAGCGTGGAATGGCTAGTTGAACAAATTTTTTTGGTGGCCATTGGAAATGTTGCCGTTGCAATTATCTCATGAAGGTATCACACACCTCTAAACCTTCTTTATCTTTTTAAAACTTTCTCACTTTTCTCACAGGCTCTTATACCACTGTAAAACAGCTAGAGGAGAGATGAAGCTGAAACTTTTCTTTTTCATTCAAAACCTCGAAATCTATTACAAAGACAAATAGATAACATAAAACACCAGTAAAATAAGACCTATAACTATCCATATTATGCATAAAGCACTTACTCCACTAACTCCTAAAAACTAGGACAATTAATATACAAATTAGCTAAACATGACTCCACTAAGAACCTGAGTTCAAAAGACTAGAATAAGTAAAAAAATCAAATTAGCAAAACGTGCAGAAAAAACAACTGAGTTCAAAAGCGAGGGAAAACTGAAAACTTGCTCTCTTTCGCCGAGACAAAAACCATAGTAGATGCTCCGCCGTTCGGACATGCCGCCGCTCCTCCGTCCACTCCCTTCCGCCCTAATCTCCACCGACGCAGTTGCTAGCGTCCGGTGGCGGCCATGGCCAGGCTCTTCCGGTGCGCATACTGTCTCCGGCGCCACCTGCTTCAACTAGAGGTACGTCGGAGAGTCGCGCTTCGCTTCTTGCTTCCCTTGCCCCTATCCGCTTCGTCTGCAATATTTTTATTTTTTTCCTTTTTTTGTTGGGGGTGCTTTCGTGCTGTGCGGCGAGTTGAAGTTTTGGTTTTTGCTAGTGTCTTCGCGGTCTGAAACGCGATTCACTCTTTTGCATGAGCTGCTGAGTTTCTCACTTCGATCGTGATCGTGCTTCACAGGGCCGGAGAACAGGGGCGTTGGGGTCGTATTCCTAGTTTTGTAACTTTTCATCCAAAGGTTAGCTTCACGAACCTCGTCACATGGTTTGAGTTCTAAATGTTGGTCCTTTGACAATCCGAGCAGTGTGAACAAGCTGAGGAATATCTTGTTTATAAGGCATATGGTTTGTCCTTTGGTTGCGAGCCGATTGCAGTATTCCTGTCCCTACATTACCTTCTAACATGTGCAAATGCTAAATGCGTGCATGCCCGTTTCGATCAGTTATGCATATTCTCTACAGACAGATTTCTTTTGAAGGAAAAAGATTTTTTTTTTGGGGGGGGATTGTGTGATAACTATTCGATTTAGTTGTAAAGAGAAATATAATTTTTTATCTGTTGTGAAGGTAGGAGAAAATCGAAATCGACGGTAGCGACTCTAATGACGAAAATCTGTCTAAGAAGGAGTTGGCCCTTCAACAAGCTCGTCTCGGAACAGGAACAGATCACTTCCTCCTTCGGAAAGGGATTGATTATGTGGCTCGGCCGATCTCCCTCTCCCAGTCATGTCCCGGTGATTTCCACCGGTTCCTTTGTTCTGGATATTGTTGGACGCAAATTGCGCAACCCCAATATCTCCATAACCAGAACAAGAACATGCATAATTGAGTAGGAAGATTAACGCACCTGTTTTGGGATCCATCGAACATAAAGCGGAAGCAGAAAAGGATTACCCACATATATCAAGGGGATCCACGCATCAAGTCCTTCTCCTCTATTGCCCTCCGTATCACTGGCTCAATGAGGCGGCCCCCCTCACGTGCAACGTTAGGTAAACGCCCTTAGGTGAGGATACATGTGAGAATTAGGGTTAGAGGAGAGACTTGAGCACTATTTATAGAGTTTCCAGCCAGTCCCCCTCATTACGGGCCAGGCTCAACTCGGCCCACACTAGCCAGCCCATATTAGACTAATTAAGAAACCTTCTATCTCACCTTAGACCAACCATGTTTTACGGTAACCGTAAAAACAGTAAATTACAATATCAATTAATTTAGTCCACATCAGGAAAACTCTTACATTCTCCCACTTGGACATATTAATTGAAATCGTACCTTATGTGCGCACATTTGGTCTAGAGATAATTCTTAATAGTCAATCCTATCCCATAAAGTCTTAAATACCGAATCATTGCGGTAATTGCATGTATACGCACAGAGCCTTCCATGGTCACGAATGTTCTCAACTTTATTGATATGGATTCAATATGGTAGTGTGGCAAATGGATAACATCTCTCATAGAGAGATCCCATTTGTCAATCACCATTCTCTTAACTTTACGCGTTACAAAAACTTGTGCCACTAGATAATGCTTTATGGTTCCAATGAACCCACATATGTCTTGTCCTTATGGTTAACCTTTCTTTATGTATCACAAGACATATGCACAAGGCTAATAACCGGATGCCCCTATCCTTCACTCAAGGTTTATACAATCCCTTGAGACTTTATCAATATGTATTTAACATAATAACAATACATTCAAAAATATTTTATTGAATGCAAAAGTTGATACATATCAAACCATTACAAAGTGTAACGAACACAGATGAAACCTTTATCAGAGTAAAGCCAAAATAGCTCCCACTAAACAACAGCATCTCATGATGCTCCTAAGCCCATGCTAACGACATGTCACTCAAATACACACGGGCGTAGGCCTTTAGTTAGTGGATCTGCAATCACATCATCTGTGAAAATATATTATATTAAAACGTCACCTTTCGTATCCGTTTCTTTGTTGGTCAAAAATTTTGACCACCATATATTTAGACCCCTTGAGGCCTCTGTAGTAAATAAATAATACTACAAATTTGTTATCTCAATACAACCGTATGGATCTATCCATAAAGTTAAAACGATCAACTCCTTCATGAGGTTCTGGAGCCTAAAAGCCCAAGTAACAGCCTAAAAGAATGTTACTAACACTGCTTACATAGTAGAAGATAACATAGAACTTTATTTACTGCACTTACTGCTAATATAAATATGTATTCCGTTATTGATTGCATGTCATCAGAACAGCCAGCAAAGTTTACATCTAAATACCCTACTAACTGCAATAATTGAACATGTCTATAAATTAGCATATAATCTCTTTTAAATCTTCTTGGCAGCAACCCAGTGATCGCATCCTGGATTTGATCAATATATGCCTAGAAGTCCCGTCACAAAGACGATATTTAGTCTAGTGCAAATTCGAACATACATTATACTTTTAAGTGCACTGACACAAGGTACACCATTTAATTAGATTTTCTCAATATCTAAATAAGGACAATGTGATAGATTCAATCCATCACCTTTAACAACAGGAGCAATTCCTGGCTTACAATGATCTATATTGAATATTTCCAATATACAATCAGCAAATGTCCTCCGAGAAAATCTAATATAATATGGCAAAAAATAATCCTTACAGACTTCAGTACAAATGATATAAGATGTCTCAAGGTCACAACTTGTAAGCAAAACATCATGTACATAAAGTATGAGAAAAAATAAATTTCCTCCCACTGACCTTGCAAGTATATTGAATTACTTTGTTCCTAATTGAACAAAATAACAACACTATGAAACTTTAATAATATTGTCTGGAAACTTGCTTAAGACCATGAATTAGAACGTTTCAGTCTACATACAAGTTTACTTGAATCTACTGCAAAATCATCCAGTTGCGCTATATAGATTTTGTATCTATTTGGCGTAACTCTATATCAAAATAAATTATTAATGCCACATTCACTCTAAAAGAATCTTTAAAAATACTAGAAAGAAATATTTATTTCTTTACTATTAACTATCCACCCCTCTTTCAGAGTGAAAACTTTAGCTACCAATTTGGCTTTAAACTTCACAATTTTTCTTTGAAATCCTTTTAATTTTGTACGCCAATTTGCAACTAATGAACTTGTAATCTTTAGGCAAGTAAATTAGTTTCCAAACACTATGATGTTTCATAGATTATATATCGCATTTTATGGCATCTAATCACATACTTGATTGAGAATAAGAAACGACATTTATAAATATGTCATTACATCAACCATATAGTGGATATTGTAATCATGCTTTCACAAATAGACTATATAGTCTGATGGTATAATTGATTGTCTTTCCTTAACAAATCTCCTTAATAAAGTTGTAACCACTTCATTCTGCACTTGAGAAGTTTAAGAAATTTCATTATAAACTATATCAAGAATAGTACATTGAACCTCAATAAGTTTAGTCTATGGTACAGGAGATTCCATAATTATCTGTATAGGTAAAGACAAAAACATAGTAACCTCCATCATACTATTATCTTTAATAGTTTGAGAGCAGCTATCATCTACAATTACGTCAATATTTAGAAACTTTAGAGTATATGATTCCATAATTCTTGTACCTTCTTTAGGGTCATAAAATCAATACCCCTTTAACAATCTAGATAAGATACAAAATAATTCCAAGTGGATTTGAATTCCAACGCACTTAATATTGGATTAAATAACCTCACTTTTACATGACACCTCTTAATTTTAATAAGAGTTAAGTAATTTACATCCAGTTCATAAGTCAAAAGAAGTTTATGAAACAACTTTGATAAGAGACACATTTTGTATGTGAAAAAGTTGCTTTCATAATATCAGTCCACAACATACCAGATAAATTAGTCTTACTAATTATACTCATCACCATGTTCATTATGGTGCTTCATGCCTTTTGGCCAAATCTTTTTGTCAGGATTTTCAGGTATAGTAATTAAATTACCATCCCAGAATCTAACAAGTATTTGACAAATGACCCTTTAAGCTATTTCGCATTGTCATACTTGCCAAAATACTCACAGCCACTGTTAAGCCTGACAACCTTTTAAGACTAATTATAATTATTTTATTCTTTATCTTGGTTATTTTCCTTAAATAGAAAACTTTCGGAAACAACCTTTTAATCATATACGAGATGTATATGTCATTAGGATTTAAACACAATCTTTGCATATGTGTCCTAATTTCAATATCAGACAAGACATAATTTCATGCAACTAAGGCTTCTATCATCTTATAGCAGTGCAGTCCGCAGGCAAACCTCTTTTCAAGTGTTCCAGAATGGAACGCTTCATGGACAGTAAGCAAATTCAATTGCTTTTTTCTCAAGCAACAAATCATATGTCCACAACTTAAAATTTGAAGCAAAAACCTCAATAATAGTGAAGTTATTAATTACAGAAAATGTGACTGAAAACCAAGCAATGTATATAATTAGCATCATGTGAGTACCGTGTAACTTGACGTACAAGTACACATCCAGAGAGTTACACGCATAATCATAAAATCACCTTTGGGCAGAATATATGACATTCAGTTGTACACTCCCCACATGATAGCGGTTATGAGAATATATTCCAATTCTTCGTGAATTCATCACCTTTGGGCATATGAATCACTAGAATCAGTCACTCCTCCACCATGAACTAATACACAATCACCTCCTTTGGGAGTATGACCACGCATTGGATCAGGAGACATCCCAATCATCATACGAGATCGAAATTTCTCAAACCCAATCAAGCGTGCCACTTTGGTGGTCACTACTCAATTGAATCATTGAAATTCTCTCATACTAGGGATATAAACTTTACTCCTCACATACACCATATACATGTGATTTTAACTTTAGTGATAGGGGCAACATGTCACCAAAATCACATATCATGCTAATTACATTGCTTTATTCATTAATAAAATCTTTATTTATACATATATATATATAAATATATATATATATAGCGAACCTGAAAGACAGATTCCAATGAGATCACTGATCACAGTAACACAAAAAAAAAAAAAAAAAATCTCATAACAGAGAATAAAACATCTCTTATACACCCCGATTACATATTATCATAACAACATTAAAAGAATGCCGATCCAAAGGATCCCTCACAAGTTAACATCAATAGCAATACAGGATACTCCAGATTGACAAGCTTGATAACTAATCAACTATTGCTCATGAGTTTCATACGGCAAAACATGACTCCAAAGCCAACAACTAATTTATTAGCCAAAGTAACAAATTATCATTGTAATCAACCAGTGGCCTATTAATTGAGTCAAACCAGATAACCAAATATCTAAAATTTAACAGTAGATACTATTGCTCTGCATAAATGTTGTTATACTCCTTAACCATAAAAAATATTCAACTTGATAGACATTAACAAGTGACCAGATGAGTTTATGTACAATATGCAGTAACTTAATTAACATGCATTACCCACATTCAGCAGATGTGTTAATCAGTACAATCAATTTGGTCACGAGTCCTTAAGTCGTCCATCATTCAAAGATTACCAGTGTGTAAAGGAGTATACTTGAGTAACAAAAGTTTCATAATCTTTACTTGTTTCTCATCACTCAATACATAGCTCAAATACAATCTCATACGAATTGTATCTCATTAAGCCACTTCAGGTTCACAATAAAGTTTGATTTTTATTGATGAATCACACCTTTATAATGATTATGTGATAACATACTAGTAACCCATCACCCGTATTTCCAAAATCACAGAAAATACAAGAAAAATACGCAAAAATACACTAAAAATACACGTATTTAGGATTCCGTACGTATTTTCACATCCATAAAATTATCAAACATGTAAAATAAATATACCACGAGATAGGAAATCACCATACGAGTCCAACGCCGCCAACCACGCGCCGATCGGAGTCTCCACGCACCTGCACGCGCCGCCTGAGTGCGCGGCGCGTGGAGCACACGCGCGGCGCGCATTCGACGCCCAGGCGGCGCGTGGCCGCACGTGGGGGCGCGTGCGGCCTCCTCCGGCGACGCGCCGCCGACCGTCTTGCTCGTCTTGTCGAGCCCAATCTGAATATATAATTTAATTTAATTTTTATTGAACAAAAAGTCTCGAAAATCACAAATTATGGCAAGATCCGTACTAATTAGGGCTAATCCGTACAAATTAGGGCAAAATCCTTTGCGTTCGTATTCTAGGGTTATGGAGGCTCTGATACCACATGTTGGACGCAAATTGCACAACCCCAAGATCTCCATAACCAGAACAAGAACATGCATAATTGAGTAGGAAGATTAACGCACCTGTTTTGGGATCCATCGAACATAAAGCGGAAGCAGAAAAGGATTACCCACATATATCAAGGGGATCCACGCATCAAGTCCTTCTCTTCTATTGCCCTCCGTATCACCGGCTCAATGAGGCGGCCCCTCACGTGCAGCGTTAGGTAAACGCCCTTAGGTGAGGATACATGTGAGAATTAGGGTTAGAGGAGAGACTTGAGCACTATTTATAGAGTTTCCAGCCCGGTCCCCTCATTACGGGCCAGCTCAACTCGGCCCACACTAGCCAAATGCCCATATTAGACTAATTAAGAAACCTTCTATCTCACCTTAGACCAACCCTGTTTTACGGTAACCGTAAAAACAGTAAATTACAATATCAATTAATTTAGTCCACATTAGGAAAACTCTTACAGATATAGCTCTCGGTACTGGTGGATTTCCAAAGGTATCGACACATAGCCAGTTATTCAGTTTTTCATTAATTACGGAATTGATATATTTGATGTTGAAAGTATCCATTTATGATGCACGTCTGATTGCTACAGGTAGGCCCTCCGACTCACAAAAGATACGGTATTTGAGTTCTTTAGGGGCATGTAGTGGAGATATATGGTCCTGAGGCTTCTGGAAAAAGAAAAAAAAAACTCTGGCATTACGCGTAATTGCCGAAGCTCAAAAACTAGGAGGTAAATAGTGTTTTTTGTTTTCGGATGCTTTCGTAAAGTTTCTCAAGTAGATCAATGTAGATGTGCATCGATGCTGTAAGATATGTGTCCACCATATCTTGTTCTGCTGTTTCAGTTTCTTGTACCGTACAGCTCTTTTGTTGTATTGGAAGCATGTCTTCTTGTTTGAAATTCCAAGCTGCCCGTGTCAAGAGAGGACACTTTGAACAGCAACTCATCTTGGAGCATAAGATTCAATGAAGGTGTGTGGCGAAGGACAAGACATCCAACAGTAAGTTAATTTTTCAATATCTTTGACCAATATTATGGTGAATGGCTATCTCAGCATCTTCTTGTCCAGTTGAACATGTGCAGATACAGTAAAAGATGCTTCCTATTTTATAAGAGTCTAACAAGAATGAGCTATTTTTGCGTTTTTGGGTCGTAAAGAAGTGTGTTAGGCTTCCTCCCTGGTTTTGTCTAGACTCGCTTTCATTTGTTTAATATCTTTTACATGATGTTAAAGCTTCTGCTTAGTGAATTGTTTAGGTCACTGTGTATTTGTTGATGCTGAGCATGCTCTCGATCCAGCACTGGCGGAGGCCATCGGTGTAAAGACTGAAAACTTGCTACTCTCTCAGCCAGACTGTGGCAAGCAAGCTCTAAGTCTAGTTGATACTCTCATAAGAAGTGGTTCTGTGGATGTCGTCGTTTTTGATAGTGTAAGTAATGTGGTTCCTATGGGTCTCAACGTCAGTGCTTTAGAATTTCTTGTAATGACTGTTTTCTCTCTTTTTCCAAGTTCATCGGTTTACTTTGAGGACCTCTTTTTTGTTTCAATTGGCTTTTTCTGGATGCACTTAAGATGAGCATGTCTGTTGGAAAGAATTCTCTTACTGCTTTTTTGCACTGAGTGTAGGGTTGCACTGGCAGGTGTTAATATTTGAGTGCATATACAAGATTGATGAGCCACAGTTAAATGTCAGGTGGCTGCTCTTGTCCCCAAAGGAGAACTCGATGGTGAGATGGGTGATGCACACATGGCAATGCAAGCTAGATTGATGAGTCAGGCACTTTGCAAACTTAGTCATTCTCTATCACAATCACAGACTATATTGATCTTTATAAATCAGGTATAATCTTTAGATATCCTAAATCAACAATGTCGGAGATCGGGCATATCCCCTTGCCAAATCCCAACTCTAACCGAGCAGTTCTAAATGGAGGAGCCAGCTACCCTTGCTAAATTAGGAGTCCGACAATATGTTGCTTTCACATGAATATTTGGTTTAGTCGTGCCTTCACTACAATGAGAATAGGGATTTGAGGATGAGTTAGCTTATTTATTTTTCTTCTAATTCCAAGGAAAATTACCAAAAAACTCCTACACCTGTTAAATTTTTTCAATTTAATCATAAACCCTTTTTTTGCCATTTAATTATAAACATTTTGTAATTGTACCAATTCAGTTTACTCGGCCAAATTTAACTGGTCGACACAAACGTGGACATCGGCCGCTGCCAACAAATAATTTTTAATAATATTTAATGTTTTTGAATTTTTTTATTTTCTTATCTTTTCTTATCTTTTTCTATTTTTTCCTCTCTCTTTTTTCCCCTCCCTCCTTCCTTTTGCTCCGGCGATCGGCCAGTGGCGAGAGCTTGCCTCGCCTCGCCTCAGCTCGCTCGATCACTCCCTCGAATTCCATCCATGCAAATCATCCAGGCACCCCTACTTATGGTCGGAAGCGGACTCCTCGGTCAGCAGGTCCGAACCATTTTTTATCTAAGGAGCCTTTCTAATATGACATGCAAGGTGCATGTGTCTCACGAAAACCACACAACATTCATCACAACTAATGACGGTGAGAGAACATCAACGATCGGGACACCATTGCACCGATTAACAATCTCTCAAAGTGAACACGGTGACACAAGAGACTTGATAGAAGAGACTGGTCCTGTGGTGGCTTATGAGACAACATTAGGTGGTCCAAGATGCCATTGCAGTCGTTCACATCCCTAAAGTGCATATCTTTTTGGGAAATTTTCAAATAAAGATTTGAAGTACCTTCATTTTCTTAAATGAAAGCCTGAAATAGACTTTGTTTCAAATAAAAATTTGAAGTGTCATCATTTTCTTAAATAAGAGTATGAAGTGGATCTTGTTTAAAATAATGACCTAAAATGACCATATCTATTTCAAATAAATGTCTGATTTTCCGTCAAGGATATTTTAGTCATTTATCTTTATTTTTTTCATTTTTCTTTCTTTTTTCCTTTTTTTGGTTTATCTTTCATCTTCCTCAATGGCCAATGGCCGGCTAGCCACCAGCAATGCTAGAAAGGACTCAATGAGAGTCACCCTCGCTTGATCTGGCAAGGGAAGGCCTTGCCTAGGCGAGACAACCCTCACCCTAGGGAGGTCACCCCCACGGCCATGAGCAAGGCCAACCCTCGCCAGATCTAGGTGAAGGTCTCGCCAACGACCAACAAGGGTCATTGAGCCCTCGTCAGCCCCAAGCGAGGCTGACCCTTGGTAGATTTGGCAAGGGTGACCTTGCTCACGACCTATGAGGGCTTGTAGGCCCTAGCCGACCCTTACCAACTGTCGATGAAGGTGGCCAAGCCCTAGCCAACCCTTACTAGGGGCCGGCGAGGGTCATCGAGCCCTCACCGACAGCCACTAGCCCTTGTCAGAAAGAAAAAAAAAAAAAGGGAAAAAATAAAAGAAAATAATACAAAATAATTTAAAATTAGAAGTGTAATTGGATGAAAACGCCCTTGACCGATGGGAATGTTTAACTAACTGACGACCGGCGAGGTGAGGCCCTTATTTGAAATAACTATGGCCACTTTAGGCCTTTATTTAAAATAATCATGGCTAATTTAAATCCTTATTTAACACAAGGTCCATTTCGAGCCTTTATTTGAAAAAATCATAGCATTTTATGCCCTTATTGGAGATTTTACTTATCATTTATGAGAGCATTTGCAGAAGAAAACTAGCGCACTGGCTCTCTTACCTCAAAAAACATCCCACTAGCAATTTTAGCTAATTTTTGTCATTAGGTGTACGATATTGTAGTAGATAACTTGAAACTCAGCCGCAAGAGTGTTCACAAGTACAGATTATTATAGGGATTCATCAAATTAAGCCTTTGTAGATGCACAATGAGGTAACACATCGATGTAGCTAAGTCATGTGTGTCATAAACTCGTGTCGCTGATGTGCATTCTATTGGCAGATGACACAGTAGATGTGCGAGCTGGAATCCAACATAAGTACCTCAAGCATGTATTTCCGACTAGATGCAATGACATACCATTTTAAGTTGATGCATTTCTCAAATGCTTTGGCTGCAACCGCAAATCTACTCAATTTTAACATAATGAGAGTACTTACTAACTGATATGGGCCTTCCCCAGACTACCTTTGATACAATATTGTCACCATTACGTAACTGCTTTTGCAAAACCTAAGACTACACTGTGGATTAGACTATGAAACGTGGAAAAAGAAAAGCCTTGCATAGCTAAGCTAAGACAATCCTTAATAGTTTCAAGTTATCAGTTTAAATTCAGACAAATCATCCTTATAAGAATGGACAATTCATAGTACAATTAATGCTCGCACCACGATTCTCAACAGGACAAAGTAAGGAATCTTAACTTCCAATAGTGCGCTCATATTCTTGCCATCTTCGGTTGCATCCCAAACCATTTTGCCTGGTACCTACACACCTAAGTTGATAGTCAGGAATAAGTTGAAAGCATCCTACAGGAGTGAGTTTACTATCTCGTTCGTAATGCTCGCAAAGATCCTCTCCAACATTCAGGCACGAGGGTGTACCTTGCTACTGGCTGGATTTCTCTCTGTCCTCCTCCAATGCTTTCTTTATGAAACTCGATACGATAGAGGCCAACTCTGCCTGATGCAAGGTATATCGATGATCTGCTCCTTCTATAATCTGCAGCTTGTGGTTCGATATGATTTTTGTGAACTCTAGTGCATCTGATACTGGGACAAATTCATCAGCAGATCCATGAACTGTCAAAACCCTGTATCAAAGTTTCAGTAATCACGTATAGTAGAAAATAATCTACTTTTCTTCAGGTTATAAACTAGCTGGAATAGGAGACATACTTAGGACATATTCGTCTACCATCCCTCGTGGCAAAGCTTTGAAACTTAAACAAAAACGCTTAAAAATAGCTAGAGTTCTTTTAATCTTTATGTTCGCGAGCACGAAGGGAATCCCTCTCAAAGCCAGCCTCGACCAATGGGACAGGACAGTAAGGACTGAAAGTAGTCTCTTAACAACCTACAACGGCTCTCAGTTACGAAATAAAAATGTGAGGCTTCATCTACACAGGATTAAGGTATTTCTTTGTCCTTCTAGGATGAACTCATTGCAAGGATTCAATAGAAATCATCATTAGATATCAACAAGTATCACGAGACAGTCATTACAAAAGCAGCAGTACGTCATGTACCATCGAGAAAATAATACCTGCAATTTTTGTCAATCTGAAGACATGCTTCGTGCATATTGGTGTTTAAGCAATCCATCATATATTCGTATTTCACATCATGAATAATAAATCCTGCAAAAAGCAGAAATACAACTTAGAAGAATCCGTGACGATTCTTTGGGCCCACATAACTTCAAGGATGAAAGTGCCATGCACAAACTTACCAGCAAATGGCCAAGTTCATATTTAGATTTCTCTATCTACAAAATTAAGAATTACAGCTTTTTAAAGGGAAACTAATATGCCATTGAAGTCACTTCTTGACAAAGGCGACAATGAAAGAACCAACAAAGCTAGACGCCATCCTCTGTGGAAAAACCAGGGTTCCCAGAATTCGCTCAAATAGCAGTGAGCAGCAAAGTTTATGTGCATTCCAATTCATGGTTCACCAGCGTCTTGGAATGCTAGATTTGGCATTCTGAGCATTCTAGGCGAAATAAAGGAAGATAAGGAACGCGATAATCCATAAAAACATACTATATACATTTTTTTTACCAATTACATACTGCATATGATTTGACCTGCCCTTAATACATACTATATACGATTTAACTGTAAAGGGAAGATATCAATCCATTAAATGTGCTCTAAACACAACATATTTAATTTACTCGAGTTTGAGCTTTAAAAATGTTCCCGCATCCGAGTGTACGAATTTCGTTATGGAAAAGCGTTCCTAAGAAGCCTACCCCCTTTGCACCACATTCGAAAATGTAGTGTTCCACTTTCTCCTCTTTGTTGCGCATACCAAATTGAACTGCAAACTAGGTAAAAACGCCTACAAAGAAAGAGCGCCACCTGTTTCCTTCAAAAAAAGAAACAAATGTAGAAGCTGCAAGTATTTAATGAATGAATACCTGATTTAGTCTTGATATCAATGAATCCATCCTCCTTAATTCTTTGCATGGAATCTTTGCCCGAGAAATCTTCAATTGCCCCCTTCAAATCATAACCGCCACAGACATTGACAACAGTATGTATATCATGATACTTAGAAGCATAAAGAAGAACTACACGGCCACCTGCAACAACGTTAGAAGATCAATCAACCTAAGTAAAGTGACACCAACTAATTTACAAAGTGAAAAGATTTGGGCTGTTTTCTATTATGCAGATTTCACATATGTCCGCAGGCGTTTGGCAGGCATTGATGTGTTTTTTTTTTTTTTATACAACAGGAGGCAGAAGCAAGTGCAAATCGATCCAAACTATGTATGAGCTATTCCCTCCCCAAAAACAGAAAAATTCAAGAAACTGTTCGTGATTTCACAAACCTTTGCTATGCCCCACAATTGCACTGGTCACCCGACTAGCTCCATTGAAGTGCTCAATAACAGCACGAAGATCATCAGCTTCTCTCCAGTAGTTACCGTCTGTACCTTCACTCTCTCTAGAAAGCATAAGTTTTATAAGAGTGTTAAGGCAAAAGGAAAGGATTATTAGACGCAAGAACTGCTTTCCTGTCTAACCGGTGTCCAGTTCTAAAGACTTATACCAAGATCAAATCAATCGCCTTAGACATAACTATAAGCCATCAATAATGATTATGCTTTCAGGATCGAGCATGAGTCCAAATGAAGCAACCATTCAAAGAGGGGATGACCTAAAGCACGCAATAAAAGCTACAAAAAAACTTTGTCCCCGTCCTATTTCCATGTGGGGTAAGAGCCCTCATGATGCCTTGGTTTAATAAAATGTCAAGACTGCTGAAATGATCAGTCTCTTAGTACCCACACTTTCACCTGGGCCAGAATGTACATCTACGACCTCATAATGCCCAAATTATATAATCATAGACACATCACCCACTGTGTTAAATTGGGCAAATATTTACAGCTAGTAAGACAACCACGATTTGAATGGGATTGCCGATGATCAAGAGGTTTCTAATAACTGTTGGATTATAATGTCTCAAGTTGCTGTTTTCTGTTTTTTTTTTTTATTCTGTTTTCTGCTCTGTTTTATGCTCTGTTTTACTCTGTTTTTTTATTAAAAAACAGCCAAGTTCAATTTAGTTATTTATTTAGTGTTTTTGATATTTTCTAGGAAGTTAATAGCACGTTTGTGTGCAGTTATGTGTTGCACGTACGTGAGCAGTTTTTGCTTTGTTTAAGTTGTTTTGTACTTGACAGTTTCCTTTAGAACAAACGTACGTAAGTTTGTGCTCTGTTTTCTCTGTGCTTCTCTTCCTCATCTGAAAAATATAACTTCTGGTTTTCTATTTTCTTGTTTACTGTTTTGATCAATAACAACAATGGTATCAGAGCATGTATGATCTTGAGGGACTGTGAAGTGAAGCAAGTATCGAAGTGTAAAGAAGTTAAAGGGTGATGGAGACAGGGTCGAGTGGTTTCTCTGCGATGGCTTCTCCAGTATTTACTGGAGAGAATTATCAAGCATGGGCTGTTAAGATGACAGCATTTTTGGAGGGTCATGATTTGTGGGAAGCTGTGGAGGATGATTATGAGGTTGCTCCACTTCCAGACAATCCGACTTTGAATCAGATAAAGTACCATAAAGAGAGAATCACAAGGAAGGCCAAGGCAAAGTCATGCCTCGTACTGCTTTGTTTCACCCACTATCTTCACAAGGATCATGAGATGTGATTCTGCAAAGGCAATATGGGATTTCTTGAAGGATGAATACGAGGGAGATGAGAAGATAAGAGGCATGAAGGTGCTGAATCTCTTGAGGGAGTTTGAGAGGCAGCAGATGAAAGATTCGAGTCGGTGAAGGAGTACTCGATAGGTTGGTTGGGATAGCTGAAAAAATCAGAGTTTCGGGGGCTGACTTGAAGGATGAAAGGCTTGTTCGGAAGATCCCGGTGTCTCTTCCGAGAGAAGTTCGAAGCCACCATAGCGTCTCTGGAAAATACAAGAGACTTACCCGATATAAAGCTTGCGGAATTGTTAAATGCTCTGCAGCGCGCGAGCACCTGAAGACTGATGAGAAGAGAAGAGTTTGTAGAGGGTGCGCTGCAAGCTAAAGTGAAGTCAAATGATGGAGGCAAAGGGAAGAAATGGATTCAGTCCAGACAAAATGCCGGTGACTCCAAGTTTGTAGCAAAAGAAGGAAATTCTGGAGGATCTAGCAAATGGAATATGAACAAAAAGCCTTGTCAATACTGTGGTGGAACTAATCATCAGTTTTTTAGATGTTGGAGAAAGCCTAATGCTAGATGCAGAAGATGTCACAAGTTGGGTCACATGGAAGCCATCTGCAAAGAAAAAAATTACCAGCAAGCAGGAAAAGCCCAGGTAGCAGTGAATGAAACTGAGGAAGAGCACTTGTTTGTAGCTTATTTTTCTGAATCTTTTGTTGGGAATGATGCATGGCTGGTGGATAGTGGTTGTACCAATCATATGACTGGCAATTCGAAGCTGTTTAGGAGTCTAGACAGGTCAGTCAGGTCCAGAGTCAGAATTGGCAACGGACAGTATATCGAAGTGCAAGGGAAGGGTACAGTGGCTATTGAAGGAAATCAGGAGGTGAAGCTGATCAGTGATGTTCTCTTTGTGCCAAATATTGACCATAATCTGTTAAGTGTTGGTCAATTAGTTGAGAAGGGCTATAAAGTGAAGTTCGAAGGAAAGGAATGTCTTATCAATAATGCAGATAGCAAAGAAGTGCTAAGAATTCCAATGGAGGACAAGAGTTTCATGTTCAAGCCACAAGAGATGCAACAAATGGCTTTAAAGTGCAAAGAAGAAAATGCGGAGATATGGCATAAAAGACTTGGGCATGTTCACGGGAAGAGCATGTCGTTTATGCGGAAAATAGCTTGCGATGACTTGCCAAGTTTGGAGGAGGAATTTCCACAAAGTGCGAACTTGTCTTCTTGGCAAGCAAGCCAGATTTCCTTTCAAATGAGGAGGCTGGAGAGCATGTGAAAAGCTGCAATTAGTCCACACAGATCTATGTGGACCTATGTCTGAGTCTTCTCTCAATGGTAGCGGTATTTCATTACCTTCACTGATGATATGACTAGGATGAGTTGGATTTATTTTCTGCGAGCCAAGTCTGAAGTTGCTGATGTGTTTGTGAAGTTTAAAGCCTTAGTTGAGAATCAGAGTGGGAAGAAAATTAAAATGCTCAGGTCTGATAATGGTTCTGAGTATACTGCTCACAAGTTTAAGTTGAATTGTGAGCAAGCAGGAATTGTGCAGCAGTTCACTGCTCCCTATTCACCTCAACAGAATGGGGTCAGTGAGAGGAAAAACAGAAGTATTATGGAGATGGCCAGATGTATGATGCAGGAGAAGATGTTGCCTAAGAAGTTACGGGCAAGCGGCTAATCTTTGCAGTGTTCTTGTTGAACAGTTGCCCACAAAGGCCTTAGAGAGGTCAACACCTTTTGAAGTTTGGTATGGTGTTAAACCTTCTGTGAAAAATTTGAAGGTTTTTGGGTGTTTGTGTTACACTCATGTTCCTGAGGTCAAGAGGGACAAACTGGATAAGAAGGCAGAGCTGGGAATCTTCATTGGATACAGTCTCCAATCAAAGGCTTACAGAATTTTTCACCCTATGACGGGGAAGGTGATTGTAAGCAGAGATGTTGTTTTTCTAGAAGAAGATGAGTGGAATTGGATGGAAGGAAAGAGTGCAGAAAACGGCGGTTCGAAAAACAACCCGCAATGATGTAGAGGTTGATGGAGTTATAGATGGATTGGAAGACAGTGTGGATGATTTACCAGTGAGAGGCACAAGGTCACTTGCTGAAATCTATGAAAGAAGCAATGTGGCAATGCTCGAACCATCTAACTTTATGGAAGCTAAGGAGGATCGAGAGGTGGATTGCAGGCAATGCGGGAGGAGATTGCAATGATCCAGAAAAACCACACATGGGAGCTTGTTGACAGACCATCTGATAAGAATGTGATTGGGGTTAAGTGGGTGTTTAGAACAAAACTTAATCCTGATGGTTCTGTTAATAAACACAAAGCTAGACTGGTGGTGAAAGGCTATGCACAAAT
The DNA here is from genome assembly GCA_014182375.1 of Eucalyptus virginea. NCBI lineage: Eukaryota > Viridiplantae > Streptophyta > Magnoliopsida > Myrtales > Myrtaceae > Eucalyptus > Eucalyptus virginea. The sequence goes on along the minus strand of CM024523.1, from coordinate 27,947,102 downwards.
ATGGGGAGTAGACTATTCTGAAACATTTGCTCATGTTGCACGACTTGATACAATAAGGCTACTGTTAGCTATTGCAGCAAATAAGGGGTGGCCTATATTTCAGTTAGATGTCAAGTCTGCATTTCTGAATGGAGAGCTTGAGGAGGAGATTTTTGTTGAACAACCTGAAGGCTTCAGTATCAAAGGGCAAGAAGAGAGTGTATACAGATTGAAGAAAGCTCTATATGGACTGAAGCAGGCTCCAAGAGCTTGGTATGGGAAGATAGATCGATATTTGCAGGATTTTGGCTTTGTAAAAAGCTTAAGTGAGTTCACTCTTTATGTCAAGAATGTGAATCACAGTGTTGTAATTCTGTCACTTTATGTAGATGATCTATTAGTGACGGGGAATGATATGGAATTGATAGAGAAGGTGAAGCAAGATCTATTTGCAATTTTTGAGATGTCAGACTTGGGAAAGATGGCTTATTTTTTGGGTTTGGAAGTCAAACAGGCTTCATATGAGATCTTCATCTGTCAGAAAAAATACATGAAGGAAATTCTAAAGAAGTTTCGATGGAAGATTGTCGAAGTGTAAGCACTCCTATGGCTGCTAAAGAGAAGCTGCGAAGAATGATGGAACAGATGCGTAGATGCTTCTATGTATAGAAGTCGATTGGGTGTCTCATGTATCTTACAGCAACTGGACCCGGATATTCTATTTGCTTTGTGAGTGTTTTATCCAGGTTTATGAGTAGTCCTAGTCAGTTACATTTGATTGCAGCAAAAAGGGTCTTGAGATATCTCAAAGGAACATTGTTATTTGGTGTGAAGTTTGAAAAAGGTCAGAAGTTTAATTTGCAAGGATTTTCTGATAGTGACTGGGCTGGTTCAGTGGATGACATGAAAAGTACGTCTGGGTATTGTTTCAGTCTTGGTTCTGCTTGTTTCTCCTGGTGTTCCAAAAAGCAAGAGATTGTAGCTCAGTCCACAGCAGAGGCTGAGTTTATAGCAGCTACTGCAGCTGCAAATCAAGCTTTATGGCTGAAGAAGATAATGAAGGATCTATGGTTGAATTTTAGTGATTGTATTGAAGTTAATGTGGATAATCAGGCTGCTTTAGCAATATCACAGAATCCAGTTTTCCATGGCAAAACCAAGCATTTCAAAGTCAAATTTTTCTTTCTGCGTGAAGTGCAACAAAGTGGCGAAGTTAAGTTGGTCTATTGCAGATCTGAAGATCAGCTTGTAGACATGTTCACAAAACCACTTCAAGCTGGAAGATTTGAAGTATTAAGAAAGAAAATTGGAGTATGCAGCAGCAACTGATCCAAGGAGGAGTTTGTTGGATTATAATGTCTCAAGTTGCTGTTTTCTGTTTTTTTTTTTTTTTATTCTGTTTTCTGCTCTGTTTTATGCTCCGTTTTACTCTGTTTTTTTATTGAAAAAACAGCCAAGTTCAATTTAGTTATTTATTTAGTGTTTTTGATATTTTCTAGGAAGTTAATAGCACGTTTGTGTGCAGTTATGTGTTGCACGTACGTGAGCAGTTTTTGCTTTGTTTAAGTTGTTTTGTACTTGACAGTTTCCTTTAGAACAAACGTACGTAAGTTTGTGCTCTGTTTTCTCTGTGCTTCTCTTCCTCATCTGAAAAATATAACTTCTGATTTTCTATTTTCTTGTTTACTGTTTTGATCAGTAACAACAATAACAATGACCTGAAAAAAGAATATTGACAAGACCAATCAGGGAAGGTATGGTTTGATTTTTCAATAGCTAAATGAGTCAACAAGAGGAGGGATATCAAAACTAAAGAGATATCTAAAAGGACATTTGAAATAGCAGTCAAGCAATCCAAGTTTGGGAGAAGGAACAACAGACAAATTGCTACTAAAATCTACAACTAAAGACCAGAATCAGCATTTAGCTGAACTAAATCTTTGAACTGCCAAAATGCCCAAATTGACAGCGTTGTTTCTGCTATGACTCTAAGCACGGTGTTTACTGAAACCGGCAATATTTCTTAAAGACTCTTTCTTTCTTTCTCTATCTCCCTCCCTCACTTCCTCCTCACATAAATGAACTTAGCGGCAAAACGATATCTACATTTGACGAGTATATATCAGCATACCCATTTCCAGCAAAGTCAAAGCGGAAAGCACTAATACCCTCCTTCTCCAAAGCAGCAGCAAGATTCACCATCGTGTTATTTTCCTGGACAACAGGTAGAAAGAAAAAGTTAAAGCTCACTTGCAGAACTGTCAATTTTACCGGAGAAAGGAAGTCTGCCGTATCGCAGTAGCAAACAATGTCACGGCTTATACATACTCTTGTTTCTGCCATTTTCCAAATTATATAAATCACTGCACCTTGGAACACTGGAAGGCGTGACAGATGATCACCATCTCCGAAGATCCAGTCTCATGCAACAGCCCCACCAGTTTCTCCCCATGCTTGTTTGGTATCACGACTCTCTGCTGCTGAACAACTGAACAGAGAAAAATTAACGAATTAACACCACCGCTCGCCATATGCACGAGCAGAGTATGGACAGTAAAGTAAAAAACTTCAGCACTAGGTGCTGACATAATTGAGAATCAAGCATCTCCCCCAATCAACTATTGAGCACTTCCCCCCATACGAGTTCTAGCGCTAGCCAAAATGACCCGAAGGGTATCTTAAACAGAGTTCACTCCTAAACAGCGACATGATCGAGAATCAAGAGTAACCCAACTCCCACCGACGAGTATCGTCACTCGAGCAATAAGAGATTCAAAACGAGACGACCCGCGCGATGAGCATGCGCGGATACTAGCACGCCCGAACGCCGAAGAAGCTCACCAGCGACCTGAAGTTACCTGGGTTGTGAGTGGACTGAGACATCCTCGGCGTCGCTGCGAACTTGGGGCGGTTCTTGGACGGAGAAGGAATCGGGAGCGGCGGCGTCAGGTGGACGGGGTCGAACGCTGGAGATTGCATCGGAATCAAGCGACAAGCATTTGTCATCGAAATTGGAATCATGAGCTCCGAGGAAGTAGCGGGAGGGGAGAAACGACTTACCAGGCTTTTAGTCAGCTGCACTCTGCATGGAAATCACTAGTCTCGTCCGTCCTAAGTCGACACTGCTCCGACGATAATCTTGCTCTTTATAAGGCTGGGCTTTCTTCTAAGGTTTAATTGCGTCTCTAATGCGTCGTAAGCTAATTGGCTGGCTAGCATATGGTACGACAAAAAGGAGGTAATCTTTTGTAAACTTTTCGATGCGTTAACATCAAATAATATATGTGATTTAATATAAATATATCCAATTTTATTATTATGATCACTAAATAATTAATAGAATCTTTAAATTTTATATCTTACTATTTCTTAGTAGAATTTCAAACGTAGCTTAAAAGGACAAAAAAGGATTTGATAGATCACGATAACCTTGTTGGAGGAAGGAAGGGGAAAAAATATCTTAAAAGCTGGGAAAAAATTCAAATGTATGACCTCACTCGAAATTTTTGGCCGGCCGATGACGATGCCGAGGGGAGTAAAATCTATGTATATCCATTGAGCGTGCAATTCAACGCGAGCACACATAATTATCCTGGTGAAAAAATCGACAGCTTTCTCGAAAAGGACGAAAGGAAGCCTTTCAAAGCGGGAGGTCCTTCGAGATGCTCGCAATAATTGACGTGTATTTTAAGTCGAGAACGCCAGATTTGACGTTGTCCCCTTCGCTCGGTATTTGACCCTTGAAGGTGTAGAGAGAAATGTTTTGCCATTCTTCAGATAAACGTTGCACCAGCAGCAGCCCTCCTTCGACTTCTAATATGGCTAAAAAATAATCCGTCTTGAATCGTCGCCTATCCCCAAGCCACATCCGCAAATAAATCTCCTGCAATCCTAAACTAGCATCACAGAAGAGAAGCCCCATACATTTTGCACAAAAATTACAAAATGAGTCGAAGCACGATGTAAAGTTGAGAAAAATGCCGAATTTCAAAGAATGGCCATAAAGTCAAGGATCATTATTAATTCAAATGGCTGTCAATTTTTTCGCTAGGATAATAATGCATGCTCGTGTTGACTTGCATGTTCAGTGGATTTCCATAGACGTTACTCTACTCGGCATCGCGATTGGCAGTCCGGAAATTTTGGGTAGGACTAGACATTTGAATTATTTTGCAGATTTTTAAGATATTTTTTCCCCTTCCTTCCTCCAACTAAGCCCAACTGATGGGGCTGGCCCAATCCAGCGCGTCGGCCCAAATGGAGCAGCAGTTTGTCTCCCTCTCCTTCTCTCAAGCGGCGAGGCGACCTCCACAACGCTTGTAAAATAGCTAAAGGGGAGGACAGATGAGGTTAAAATTTCTTCTTTTTCATTTAGAACCTCGAAGTCTTTTACAAAGACAAATACATAAAATAAAATACCACTAATATGGGACTCATAATTACCCATATTCTGCATAAAACACTTACTCTACTAACTCCTACAAACTAGGACAACTAACACACTAATTAGCTAAACATGACTCCACTAACTCTTAATGACTAGAATAACTGAAAAACCAAATCAGCAAAACGTGTAGAAAAGACAACTATTATTTCAACAATCCCTCCCTTAAAGTGATGTTTGCTAACATTCAATTTAAAGCCTTGACTGTTTTCAACATGCAGACACCTAGTAACCTTCTAAGCTTCACAAATGACTCCATCTTGAGGGCCTTGGTGAATATATCAGCAACTTGATCTTCACTCCCACAGTAGATTAGATCAATTGTTCTATCATTGCTAAGATCTCTCAAGAAATAAAACTCCACGTCAATGTGATTGCTTCTTCCATGTAGCACAGGATTCTTGGAGAGTTTGATTACTGAGTTGTTGTCACAAAAAATTTTAGTAGCTCCCGGTTGCTTGAATTGCAGCTCCTCAAGAATTCTCCTTAGCCAAATAGCTTGTCAAGCACAAGTTGTTGCAGCAATAAATTCAACTTCTATACTTGACAATGTGACAATTGGTTGCTTCTTGGATAACCACGGAATAGCACTTGTCCCAAACATAAAAGCATAACCCGAAGTGCTCCTCCTCTCATCTTGATCTCCTGCATAATCACTATCAATAAATCCCAACAAATTGGACTTTTCACCCTTCTTGTAAAATAACCTAAAGTCCCTAGTTCCTCGCAGGTAACGAAAGATTCTCTTAGCAGCTAACAAATGCATTTTTGTAGAATTCTCAATATATCTACTAATTAAACTCATAGAATACATCATGTCTGGTCTTGTTGCAGTTAGATACATCAAACTACCCACAATTTGTTTGTAAAATGTGCTGTCAACCTTCCTCCCTTCATGATCTTTGTATAGCATTAAGCCAAACTCAACTGGACTATTTACAATATTACAATCCTTCATCTGAAACCTGTCCAAAATTTCTTCAACTTATTTCTTTTGAGAAATAAAGATTTCATCACCCGATTGTATCACTTCTATGCCAAAAAAATAATGCATCGTACCTAGATCAAACATTCAAACTCATCTATCATAGATTTATTGAATTCTTCAAACATAGCATCACAATTTCTAGTAAGTATAAGATCGTCAACACACAAGTAGACGATGAGCATTTTCCATTTATCTTCAATCTGGACAAAAAGTATATCCTCATAAGGACATTTTGAAAAACCAACTTTAAGAAAATAAGTTTCAATACGACTATACCAAGCCCGAGGGGCTTGTTTTAGCCCATAAAGAGCTTTCTTCAATCCGTAAACTTTATACTCATTTCCAACCTTGACATAACCAAGGAGTTGTTCAACAAATACCTATTCCTCCAAGTACCCATGCAAGAATGTCGATTTGACATCTAGCTAGAAAATAGGTCAAGAATTATGTGCCGCCAATGCAACCACCAATCTAATCATGTCATGTCTTGCAACTGAAGAAAAAACTTATGTATAGTCGATCCCGTATTGTTGCTTGTACCCTTTGACTACCAAACGTGCTTTGTATTTGTCAACTTCACCATTTTCTTTCAATTTTGTTATAAATACCCACTTTACACCAATGGTTTTATGTCCATTCGGAAGATCGGATAACTCCCAAGTATCATTTCTTTCAATGGCATTAATTTCATCATCCATCGCTTTTCGCCAATTTTCTTCTTTCACAGCACTTTCAAAAGTTGTAGGGTCATAGTCTGAAAATAAAGCAAAGTGAGTTATTGAATCTCCAATTCCAGTTACCTCATAATCTTCCATCCAAGCAGGCCTCTTCTAACGCGGCGAAGAAATTAAGCTTCTTCTTCATTGACTTCAGTGATTGTTGGTGAAATTCCAGCAGCTATAAAAGTCGTATTTGATTAATTTTTGGACATACAAGGTGCTGAAGTCTGCTCTTATTCAGCATCATTGTCATAAAGGACTTGGGTAGGCTACTGCCTATTCCAATCCTAAGTGTTCTCTTCATCAAAAAAACAACATCTCTACTAGTCACAATCTTCTTTTTTAGTGGATTGAATAATTTATATGCTTTGGATGCTTTAAATGCTTCGCTTGCACCTAGAAAGATACATTTTTCAGCCTTGTCATCAAGTTTCTTCCTTTTCTCATCCAGGACATGGGCATATGCGATGCATCCAAAGATTTTGAAGTGATCTACAACCGGTCTTCTCCCACTCCAAGCCTCTTCTGGTGTCATATTTTGAACAGTAAAAGTTGGACTTCTGTTCAAAACATAAATGCTCTAATTTACTGCTTCTGGCCAAAAAGTCTTTAGAATTCTTCCTCTTGCCAATAAGCTTCTCACCATGTTGAGAATGTTTCTATTTTTCCTCTTAGATACACCATTTTGTTGTGGTGTATATGCGGCTGTAAGCTCTCTTCGAATGCCATGCTCTACAAAAAAGACTTCAAATTCTTTTGAGCAATATTCGCGACCACAATATGTTCGAAGGGTCTAAATGGCCTTTCCTACTTCATTTTCCACACGAGCTTTGAAGCTTTTAAATGTGGAGAAAGCTTATGATTCTTTCTATAAAAAATAAACCTAGGTTTTTCTGGAAAAAATCATCAATGAAGGTAATTAAGTATCTTTTACCTCTATTAGAAGATGGGTTTATAGGACCACAAATGTCCGAATGCACTAGCTGCAAAATATTCTTTGCTCTCCATGATTTCTCTTTTGAAAATTGAGAACTATGTTATTTGCTAACACCACATTCTTCGCAAACTTGAGAAGAAGTAGTAATTTGAGGAAGACCTGTCACCATTTTTTCTATTTGACGGTCTGCAATCTACCAAAACTCAAGTGACCATAGCGAAAATGCTATAGCCATGAGGCATCTTTCTTTTCAGCCATCAAACAAGATTGAATATTTTCAATCTATAATGGAAACAATCTGTTTGAACTCATAGGAACAATTGCAATAGCACTTCTAACAAAATCATAGATTTCACAAGCACCCTTCTTAATGGTGATAACATAACCATTTTCTTGTAATTGACCAACACTCAATAGGTTACTTTTCAAGTCAGGAACATACAACTCATTAGAGATCATTTCCACAAAACCATTATTGGTTCTTATCTTAATATCACATTTTCCCATCACTTTCATAATATAATGATCCTCAAAACTCACGGTGAAATGGAAATCTTCATTTAAATAAGAAAAAGAAAACTTACTTCCACTCATGTGGTTACTGCAGCTTGTATCCACATTCCAAATATCTGACTCGGGCTTCTTTTCATCTTGAACAGCCATCAACAACGTTTCTGCTTCCTTTTATTCAACAAAATTTGAACTCTCTACCTTTTTCTTTATTATTAGGCAACCTAATATAACATTCAGAGGCATAATGACCAAATTTAAGACATCTAAAGCACTCTACTTTGGATTTGTTAGGATCCCGTTCTCTGCCTTTGCCTTAAAATTGGTCATTATTAGCTTTGAAATTCCTGCTAACATCTCTATTCTCTCAATCTCTCATTCCTCTACCTCTACCTCTACCCATTCCTCTGAAATTGTTGGAATGAGTATTGGTAGAAGCCTTCAACATTGTTCCTCTACTATTGAACTTCTGTTCATCTTTTGTTCATGGATCAATAAGAAACTTTGCAATTCATCAAGAGAGAGTGCATCTCTGTCTTTTGACTCTTCAATTGAGCAGACAACATAAATAAACTTTGGCGTCAAGGAATGCAAAATCTTTTCCACAATGGTAACGTCGTCTATCTTCTCGCCATGGAATCGCATCTTGTTGCCGATCTTCATTGTTCTAGTACAATAGTTGGTGATAGATTCTCCATCCTTCATCTCTAGTATCTCAAAATCTCTTCTCAAGACTTGAAATTGTGCACGGTTCACCCTAACAGAGCCTTGATATTTCTTCTTCATAGAATCCCAAATATCCTTGGAGGTTTCTTTACAAAGAATAGTTTTGAAGATGGGACAATCAATAACCTGAAAGAGATAATTTTTTGCCTTCAAGTCCTTTAGCTTTCTAGCTTCCAATTTTGCTTTTTGGGGATCTGTCAAAGCCATGCCTACCGATGGCTCTTGAATTCCAAATTCGACAACTGACCAATACTCCTTTGACCATAGAAAATTCTCCATTAGCATACTCCAATGGTCATAGTGACCATCAAAGCGTGGAATGGCTAGTTGAACAAAATTTTCGGTGGCCATTGGAAATGTTGCTGCTGCAATTATCTCATGAAGGTATCTCACACCTTTAAACCTTCTTTATCTTTTTAAAACTTTCTCACTTTTCTCACAGGCTCTTATACCACTGTAAAACAGCTAAAGGGGAGGAGAGATGAAGCTGAAACTTCTTCTTTTTCATTCAAAATCTCTAAATCTATTACAAAGACAAATAGATAACATAAAACACCAATAAAATAAGACCTATAACTATACATATTCTGCATAAAGCACTTACTCCACTAACTCCGAAAAACTAGGACAATTAATACACAAATTAGCTAAACATGACTCCACTAACTCTTAAAGACTAGAATAAGTAAAAAAAACCAAATCAGCAAAACGTGCAGAAAAAACAAGTGAGTTCAAAAGCGAGGGAAAACCGAAAACTCGCTCTCTTTCGCCGAGACAAAAACCATAGTAGATGCTCCGCCGTCCGGACGTGCCACCGCTCCTCCGTCTCCTCCCTTCCGCCCTAATCTCCACCAGCGCAGTTGCTAGCATCCGGTGGCGGCCATGGCCAAGCTCTTCCGGGGCGCATACTGTCTCTGGCGCCACCTGCTTCAACTAGAGGTACGTCGGAGAGTCGCGCTTCGCTTCTTGCTTCCCTAGCACCTATCCGCTTTGTCTGCAATATTATTATTTTTTTCCTTTTTTTGTTGGGGGTGCTTTTGTGCTGTGCGGCGAGTTGAAGTTTGGGTTTTTGCTAGTGTCTTCGCGGTCTGAAATGCGATTCGCTCCTTCGCATGAGCTGCTGAGTTTCTCACTTCGATCGTGATCGTGCTTAGCAGGGCCGGAGAACAGGAGCGTTGGGGTCGTATTCCTAGTTTTGTAACTTTTCATCTGGTTAGCTTCACGAACCTCGTCACATGGTTTGAGTTCTAAATGTTGGTCCTTTGACAATCCGAGCAGTGTGAACAAGCTGAGGAATAGCTTGTTTATAAGGCATATGGTTTGTCCTTTGGTTGCGAGCCTGTTGCAGTATTCCTGTCCCTACATTACCTTCCAACATGTGCAAATGCTAAATGCGTGCATGCCCATTTCGATCAGTTATGCATATTCTCTACAGGACAGATTTCTTTTGAAGGAAAAAGATTTTTTTTTTCGGGGGGGGGAGGGGGGGGGGATTGTGTGATAACTATTCGATTTAGTTGTAAAGAGAAATATAATTTTTTATCTGTTGTGAAGGTAGGAGAAAATCGAAATCTGACGGTAGCGACTCTAATGACGAAAATCTGTCTAAGAAGGAGTTGGCCCTTCAACAAGCTCTGTCTCGGAACAGGAACAGATCACGTCCTCCTTCGGAAAGGGATTGATTATGTGGCTCGGCCGATCTCCCTCTCCCAGTCATGTCCCGGTGATTTCCACCGGTTCCTTTGTTCTGGATATAGCTCTCGGTACTGGTGGATTTCCAAAGGTATCGACACATAGCCAGTTATTCAGTTTTTCATTAATTACGGAATTGATATATTTGATGTTGAAAGTATCCATTTATGATGCACGTCTGTTTGCTACAGGTAGGCCCTCCGACTCACAAATGATACGGTATTTGAGTTCTTTAGGGTAATGTAGTAGAGATATATGGTCCTGAGGCTTCTGGAAAAAAAAAAAAAAACTCTGGCATTACGCGTAATTGCCGAAGCTCAAAAACTAGGAGGTAAATAGTGTTTTTTGTTTTCGGATGCTTCCGTAAAGTTTCTCAAGTAGATCAATGTAGATGTGCATCGATGCTGTAAGATATGTGTCCACCATATCTTGTTCTGCTGTTTCAGTTTCTTGTACCGTACAGTTCTTTTGTTGGATTGGAAGCATGTCTTCTTGTTTGAAATTCCAAGCTGCCCGTGTCAAGAGAGGACACTTTGAACAGCAACTCATCTTGGAGCATAAGATTCAATGAAGGTGTGTGGCGAAGGACAAGACATCCAACAGTAAGTTAATTTTTCAATATCTTTGACCAATATTATGGTGAATGGCTATCTCAGCATCTTCTTGTCCAGTTGCTTCCTATTTTATAAGAGTCTAACAAGAATGAGCTATTTTTGCGTTTTTGGGTCGTAAAGAAGTGTGTTAGGCTTCCTCCCTGGTTTTGTCTAGACTCGCTTTCATTTGTTTGATATCTTTTACATGATGTTAAAGCTTCTGCTTATTGAATTGTTTAGGTCACTGTGTATTTGTTGATGCTGAGCATGCTCTCAATCCAGCACTGGCGGAGGCCATCGGTGTAAAGACTGAAAACTTGCTACTCTCTCAACCAGATTGTGGCAAGCAAGCTCTAAGTCTAGTTGATACTCTCATAAGAAGTGGTTCTGTGGATGTCGTCGTTGTTGATAGTGTAAGTAATGTGGTTCCTATGGGTCTCAACATCAGTGCTTTAGAATTTCTTGTAATGACTGTTTTCTCTCTTTTTCCAAGTTCAACGGGTTACTTTGAGGACCTCTTTTTTCTTTCAATTGGCTTTTGCTGGATGCACTTAAGATGAGCATGTCTGTTGGAAAGAATTCTCGTACTGCTTTTTTGCACTGAGTGTAGGGTTGCACAGGCACGTGTTTATACTTGAGTGCATATACAAGATTGATGAGCCACAGTTAAATGTCAGGTGGCTGCTCTTGTCCCCAAAGGAGAACTCGATAGTGAGATGGGTGATGCACACGTGGCAATGCAAGCTAGATTGATAAGACAGGCGCTTCGCAAACTTAGTCATTCTCTATCACAATCACAGACTATATTGATCTTTTAAATCAGGTATAATCTTTAGATATACTAACTGGTTTATAATTGCGGGGGTTTATTGCCTTTATTATGTAAGCTAATGTTTTCTTTTCTTTGCATGTGCCGGTGTTAAAAGTATATGCTGCCAATGGGTTGCAAAATTTTTTGTTCTTGCGCTTGAATTTATTATTAGGCTTGAGGTTATGCTATTAGAATTTGAGTGGGACTGCGATCTTGTTTGATTGGAGCAATCAATTAAAAGCGGTCAGGCTGATAAAAGATGTTTAGCTGATACCCACACCGACTGAGATTTTCCAGATGACATAAGTGTTCAACTCCAGTTGATTTTGGATGGGTATGCCTTCTTTTTTATCTTTGTTACAATTACCATGCATATTTGCCAGGACATATTGATGTTAGTTCAATAAGTTCTCTGAACCCATTAGCTTCATCTCAATTCAGGTGAGATCAAAGCTGTCCACTTTTGGAGGATTTGGTGGTCCCATTGAAGTTACTTGTGGTGGTTCTATGCCACGATGCGCCTACATATTCGGAAAATAGGGCTTATAAAGAAGGGGGAAGAGGTAACCTGCAAATTGAAGTCGGTGTAGGTATCTGTTGAATACCTTTTATCATCAGCCTGACCACATCCAATTGAGTGCTCCAATCATTCAAAGTTGCAGTCCATCTCAAATTCTAATAGCTAAACCTTCAAGCCTAATAATAAATTGAAGCTCTAACAAGCTCAAGAACAAAAAATTTCATGACCTATTGGCAACTATATGGTGATTATAAAAAATTTTAACACTGACACATGCAAAGAAAAGATAACATTGGCCTACATAAATAAGGAGATAAACCCCCAGCAATTATGAGCCAGTTAGGATATCTAAAGACTACCTGATTTAAAAAGATCCATATGATCTGTGATTGCGATAGAGAATGATAAGTTTACGAAGCGCCTGCCTCATCAATCCATCTTGCATTGCCATGTGTGCATCACCCATCTTACCAACGAGTTCACCTTTGGGGACAAGAGCAGCCACCTGACATTTAACTGTGGCTCATCAATCTTGCATATGCACCAAAACGTATTTACGTGCCCGTGCGCTCCTTTCACTCGGTGCAAAAAAGCGGTAAGAGATTTCTTTCCGATAGATATGCTCATCGAAAGTGCATCCAGCAAAAGCCAATTGAAACGAAAAAGAGGTCCACAAAGTAAACCCCCTGAACTTGGAAAAAGGGAGAAAACGGCCATTACGAAAAATTCTAAAGCGTTGACGTTGAGACCCATAAGAAGCACCTTACTTACACTGCTTATGAGAGTATCAACTAGACTTAGAGCTTGCTCGCCACAATCAGTCTAAGAGATCTCTACCTAGAAAATCAATTATGCTCCAACAGCAGGATCTGCTTCTTCATCGGTAGTGTCAGCTAGGATAATTTCTTCAGAAGCATCGCTGTCCTTGGCCTCCTTATTTGATTTCTTTTTCCATCGCGACAAGAAGCTTCTCCTTAAGTTTCATCATAAGTTATTGGCGTTCAATGTCATTTCCATTCAGGAATCCCTTGTAAAGCTTCCTTGCCACGAAAACTTAGATCATTCAAATTGTACATGGTGCCGGCCTTAGTGATGAACTCGTGTTTTAATCCTAAATCAACAATGTCGGAGATCGGGCATATCCCCTTGCCAAATCCCAACTCTAACCGAGCAGTTCTAAATGGAGCAGCCAGCTACCCTTGCTAGATTAGGAGTCCGACAATATGTTGCTTTCACATGAATATTTGGTTTAGTCGTGCCTTCACTACAATGAGAATAGAGATTTGAGGATGAGTTAGCTTATTTATCTTTCTTCTAATTCCAAGGAAAATTATGGAAAAACTTTTAGCCTTGTTGAATTTTTTCAATTCAATCATAAACTTTTCTTTTGCCATTTAATCATGAACCTTTTGTAATTGTGTCTGTCACGTCCCAATCCTCCGAGCACGTGCCCATCTCTCCTTGGTCGATTTAAAAGCAACGTCCCAAGACACATCGCCGATCTATTTATTTTAATATATATGCGGAAGCATATAAAATCCCTAGACAATAAAACAATGGGATAGGAAAGTAGGACCATAAATTTTGAACCCGCCACACCTATATACATTGCACACCATAATGTATAAAATACGATACAAACTATTAAGTCAGGTTCTACTTAAGCCAGCTCAAAAACAAGGTCTACAAGTAGAGGTGGGGGCTTCACAAACTACAGGTCTCTGTCCTCCTCTTCATCATCCTCCACACTCCAACTGGAGTCTTCAGCAGACTGCATCGGACTTTCGAGATCTTCAAAATCAGGGTCTATCGCATCTACGACTGAGCCTTGAGGAGGATCTACGGTGCCCTTTCCAGAAGCGACCTCCAGAACACACAGAGGAATCTCAGACTCTGGTATGGGACCCTCTCTCTGGCCATCCTGAGCCTGACGGTACCACGATCTGTATCGGTGGGGCACCTTGTGGGTGAGACCCGTATCGACCCAGACTATAGACCTAACCAACTCATAGGTCCATCCCCTAGGGCTCCCATGCAACGGAAAGTAAGAGGTCTGTTTTGTAATCTTCTTAGGCCGTCCTAAAAACTCAGGAGTGGCCATCTAAGGACCTGAAATGGTTATACAATAACCAGTGAGACAATGTCTCAGCAAGTTCTACCCCTAAGACTCGATTAGGAAAAAAATACGCCATAAGGACTACCTAAGCACAAACAGGCGTCAAAGAACTTACCTTGGCCTCGGTTTCCTTCCCGCAAGTCAGTATATCTCATAGATACACAATTCACATCAACCAATCAATTCACAAATCACTTTACCCAACCATATCAAATCATCAATCAATCGACTCAGTCGATTACATGTCATCGAGACCATCACACGATCATTTCGATTATTCATTCTCAACTCTTAGTCACAGCCCAACGGGCACAACCTAAATTAAGTGGTAATTACGGCCCCACTGGCATAATCTAGATTAAGTGGTAATTACGGCCCCATCAAGCAATTTTCTAGATTTGGTGGTAATCACGGCTCCACCGAGCAATTTTCTAGATTTGGTGGTAATCACAACCCCACCGAGCAATTTTCTAGATTTAGTGGTAATCGCGGTCTCACCAAGTAATTTTCTAGACAATTACCAAAGTTGTCCGTTTACCCACTATCATTACTCACACTCAAATTGCACAATCCGGTACTTAATAAAATAAACAGAAAGCATCACTGCAATCAGCACGAAATTCCGGTCACCGGTCATCCCGGTTTAATTTTCGAAAAATAAATAAATAAATAATTATGGAAATTAATTAATAAATGCAATAAATAGACTTAGGCTCTGAAAAGCCTAATTGGAAGCCGAGACGGGCCTAGAAAATTACCGAACCACTCTAGTTAAATACTAAAGCATGTTTAGGCTCTAATTGCACTAACTATCCACCTAACATACATCAGTAATTAATTAAATTCACTAATCTAATCTAACTAACCACATAATTCATGCTTAACCTAAACTAATCAATCATTGAGCGTCATTAACCTACTAAGCGAAGATTAGTAAGTTAAACTCACCTGATTAACAATCCGCTCGGATCAAAACAATGGGAACGCAGCGAGAAGCAAAAAGCTCCAAAGCAGCGACACCAACGGGGCACGGCTCGGGCCCGAAAATTGGCCGGCAAAGCCTCACGATTTCTGCTTGGGTTCCTTGGCTGATGGGCTACTTTGAGCGGCTGATTTCGCGCGGGACGCTGGGCTCGATCATGGACGGGGCTTCTCGCGGACGAAGGAGAAAGGCGAGCTGGCCGCGTGGGCTTCGGTGGACGGAAATGAAAAAAATCCAGGAGTTGCTCGTCCAAGATGAAGAGCGACCGAAACCAGGGAAAATGAAAGCAAAAAGTAGAAGACTCGTGGGGGAGGGTGCTCCTAGAAGACAAAAGGGAAAAGAAATAAAACAGATGGAGAGAGAAAGAGATGAGATTGACAAAAAGTCAATGAAATGAGGAAGGAAAGAAGAACGCGGCAGGGAGCGGCTGTCGGTGGGGGTTTCGCGCGAGTGAGAGAGAGAGAGAAGGGGGAACACCCGCAAATGGATAAGGAAAGGAGGGGGCCCATTGGTCAACATTCAAACAAATGAAAGACCAAAGCAAGGGACCGTTGACTGAGGAAAAGAGATACGCGAGGGAGAGAGAAAGAGAGTCGGATTGGGGGCGTGCGAGTGGAACCAAGGGGAGGGGATTTGAAATTAAAAAGAAAACTTTAAACCAAGTTCTATTAATCCTAATTTCAGCTTAACTTCAAAACAATTTTTTTAATTGGTCATCCTATGACCAATTTTTTCACCAACTTACACAATTTAAAGTCTAATTGAGGATTAAAATAAACCAGTCCCTCAAACCTCCGAATTTCCCTCAATTTCGAATTCTATTTTCATTTTTCTCGAAATCCGATTTCTGAACAAACTTCTCCAATTAAAATATAATTTGTTGAGAAAAAAGTCCACAAAATTCCCTGTCACTAATTCACTCACACCGGATATCAAAAATCCCTTCAAATCAGCCAATCCGAATTTTCGTTCGTTTTTCGAATCGTCCGAATCGATTTTTTTAAAAAATCCCGAACTTATCGGAAATTCCTTGAAAGATAAGTCAACGTTCATAAAATACTCATGACACGACAGAACTTTCAATTTCTAAAATCGAATTCAAATTCACGGTTAATTTCGGTCAGACGCAATTTTAGCGTGACTTAGCCTATCGGATAGCTTTTAGAAATCTTTTGTACAATTGACCCGTAATTGATTTTTTTCGAACCACACATACCTCTTTGACACATTGGCGACTTTCAGTGGTCGTGAAAATCTTGATGTTTCAAATACAGACACAGGGTACCTAAAACGACAGAAAATCGGTCTAATGCCGATCGACGAGAATTTTGCAATTTAGTGGAATCACCCATGTTTAACTACGCATCTCAATCAAATCAACATATCTCCAATCTCTAATCAATTTTTAATTGTGCTATAATGACCTTTGTAGACTAACACGGTCGAGCAGTCGATTCCTGATCGAATTCTTAAGTCTATTGCATTAAAATCGCTTCACCTGATAGGTCAGTTATCTCATGAGTGACCATCTCAGAAAAAAGCACTATAATTGCGTTGACGAAATGTCCAACTTATCCAATCGAAATCAGAACCTAAAATTCAAGGGCTGTCATAGTGTCAATCCAGTTTACTTGGCCAAATTTGACCGTTGACACAGACATGGATGTCGACTTTGGCATAATTTTTAATAATATTTTATTTTTTTGAAATTTTTTTTATTTTTCTTTTCTTTTCTTTTTTCATATTTTCCTCTCTCTCTTTTTTTTCTTCCTCCTCCCTCCTTCTTTTTGCTCCGACAATCGGCCAGTGGCGAGAGCTCGCCTCGCTCGATCACTCCCTCTAATTCCATCCTTACAAATCATCCAGGCAACGCTACTTATGGTCAGAAGCGGACTCCTCCGTCAGCAAGTCACGAACCATTTTCGATCTAAGGAGCCTTTCTAACATGACATGCAAGGTGCATGTGTCTCGCGAAAACCACACAGCATTCTTCACAACTAATCACAGTGAGAGAACATCAACCATCGGGACACCGTTGCACCGATTAACAATCTCTCGAAGTGAACATGGTGACACGAGAGACCTGATAGAAGAGACTGATCCTGTGGTGGCTTATGAGACAACATTAGGTGGTTCAAGATGCTATTGCAGTCGTTCACATCCCTAGAGTGCATATCTTTTATGGAAAATTCCAAATAAGAGTTTGAAATACTTTCATTTTCTTAAATAAGAGCTTGAAATAGATTTTGTTTCAAATAAATATTTGAAGTGCTATCATTTTCTCAAATAAGAGCATGAAGTGGATTTTGTTTAAAATAAAGGCCTAAAATGATCATGTCTATTCCAACTAAATACCTGACTTTCCGACTGGTCAAAGGTATTTTAGTCATTTATCTTTGTTTTAATTTTTTTTTTTTTTTTTTTTTTTTCTTTTTTTGATTTTTCTTTCATCTTCCTCGATGATCGGCCGGCCACCGAAAATGTTGAAAAGGGCTAAGCGAGAGTCACCCTCGCTTGACCTAGCAAGGGAAGGGAAGGGAAGGGCTTGCTTAGGCAAGACGACCCTCGCCTTGGGGAGGTCGCCTTCGTAACCATGGGCAAGGCCAACCCTTGCCAAATCTAGGTGAGGGTCTTGCCAGCCAACAAGGGTCACCGAGCCCTCATCAGCCCCAAGCGAGGCTGATTCTTGCTAGATTTGGCAAGGGTGGCCTCACTCACAACTTGTGAGGGCTTGTAGGCCTTGGCCGACCTTTACCAACAACCGATGAAGGTGGCCAAGCCCTAGTTGACCCTTACCAGCGGCTAGTGAGGGTCGCCAGCCCTCGCCGATGGCCACTAGCCCTCGTCGAAAAAAAAAAGTGAAAAAAGAAAAGAAAATAATAAAAAATAATTTAAAATTGAAAGTATAATTGGATGAAAACGCCATTGATTGATGGGAATGGTTAACTGATTGATGACCGGCGAGGTGAGGCCCTTATTGAAATAACTATGGCCACTTTAGGCCTTTATTTAAAATAATCATGGTCACTTTAAGCCATTATTTGACACAAAATTCATTTTGAATCTTTAATTGAAAAAATCATGGCACTTTATGCACTTATTTGAAATTTTACTTATCATTTATGAAAACATTTGCAGAAGAAACTAGTGCATTGGCTCTCTCACCTCAAAAAATAGCCCCTAGCAATTTTAGCTAATTTTTGTCATTAGGTCTACGATATTGTAGTAGATAACTTGAAATTCAGCCGCAAGAGTGTTCACAAGTACAGATTATTGTAGGAATTCATGAATTTAAGCCTTTGTAGATGCACAAATGAGGTAACACATCGATGTAGCTAAGTCATGTGCGTCATAAACTTGTGTCACTGATGTGCATGATATTGGCATATGACACAGTAGATGTGCGAGCAGGAATCCAACATAAGTACCTCAAGCGTGTATTTCACACTGGATGCAATCGCATACCATTTTAGGTTGATGGATTTCTCAAATGCTTTGGCTGCAACAGCAAATCTACTCAATTTTAACATAATGAGAGTACTTACTAACTGATATAGGCCTTCCCCAGACTACCTTTGATACAACATTGTCACCATAACATGACTGCTTTTGCAAAAGCTAAGACTACACTGTGGATTAGACTATTAAAAGTGGAAAAAGAAAAGGCTTGCATAGCTAAGCTAAGACAATCCTTAATAGTTTCAAGTTATCAGTTTAAATAGAGACAAACCATCCTTATAAGAATGGACAATTCATACTACAATTAGTGTTCGGACCAAGATTGTCAATAGGACAAAGTAAGAAATCTTAACTCCCAATAGTGCGCTCATATTTTGGCCATCTTCGGTTGCATCCCAAACCATTTTGCCACCTAAGTTGATAATCAGGAATAAGTTGAAAGCATCCTACAGGAGTTTTGCTATCTCGTTCATAACGCGTCCAGAGATCCTCTCCAACAATCAGGCACGAGCATGTACCTCGCTACTAGCTGGATTTCTCTCTGTCCTCCTCCAATGCTTTCTTTATGAAACTCGATACGATAGACGCCAACTCTGCCTGATGCGAGGTATATCGATGATCTGCTCCTTCTATAATCTGCAGCTTGTGGTTGGATATAATTTTTGCGAACTCTAGTGCATCTGATACTGGGATAACTTCATCAGCAGATCCATGAACTGTCAAAACCCTGTATCAAAGTTTCAGTAATCAAGCATAGTAGAAAATAATCTCCTTTTCTTCAGGTTATAAACAAGCTGGAATAGGAAACATACTTAGGACATATTTGTCTACCATCCCTTGTGGCAGAGCTTTGAAACTTAAACAAAAACGCTTAAAAATAGCTAGATTTTTTTTTATCTTTATGTTCTCACACACAAAGGGAATCCCTGTCAAAGCCAGCCTCGACCAATGGGACAGGACAGTAAGGACTGAAAGTAGTCTCTTAACAACCTATAACGGCTCTCTGTTACGAAATAAAAATGAGAGGCTTCATCTACACAGGATTAAGGTATTTCTTTGTCCTACTAGGATGAACTCATTGCACGGATTCACTATAAATCATCTTTAGAGATCAATAAATATCACGAGACAGTTATTACAAGAGCAGCACTCCGTCATGTACCATCTAGAAAATAATACCTGCAATTTTTGTCAATCTGAAGACATGCTTCGTGCATATTGGTATTTAAGCGATCCATCAGACTTTCGTATGTGACATGATAAATAATAGTTCCTGCAAAAAGCAGAAATAGAACTTAGAAGAATCCGTGACGATTCCTTGTGCCCGCATAACTTCAAGGATGAAATTGCCGTGCACGAACTTACCAGCAAATAGCCAAGTTCATATTTAGATTTCTCTATCGACAAAACTAAGAATTACAGTTTTCCAAAGGGAAAATAATTGCCATCCAAGTCACTTCTTGACAAAGGCAACGCTGAAAGAACCAACAAAGCTAGACCCCATCCTCTGTGGAAAAACAGGGTTCCCAGAATTCGCTAAAATAGCAGTGATCGGCAAAGTTTATGTGCATTCCAATTCATGGTTCACCAGCATCCTGGAATGCTAGATTTGGCATTCTGAGCATTCTAGATGAAATAAAGGAAGATAAGGCACCAATTACATACTGCATATGATTTGACCTGTTCTTAATACATACTATATACGATTTAACTATAAAGGGAGGATATCAATCCATTAAATGTGCTCTAAACACATAACATATTTAATTTACTCAAGTTCGAGCTTTAAAAATGTTCCGCATCCGAGTGTACAAATTTCGTTATGGAAAAGCTTTCTAAGAGGCCTACCCCCTTTGTAACACATTCGAAAACATAGTGTTCCACTTTCCCCTCTTCGTTGCGCATACCAAATTGAAACACAAACAAGGTAAAAACTCCTAGAAAGAAAGAGCGCCACTTGTTTCCTTCAAAAAAAGAAACAAATGTAGAAGCTGCAAGTATTTGATGAATGAATACCTGATTTTTTCTCAACATCAATGAATCCATCCTCCTTAATTCTTTGCATGAAATCTTTGCCCAAGCGCTCTTCAATTCCCCCCTTCAAATCATAACGGCCAGAGACATTGACAACAGTATGTATATCATTATACTTAGAAGCATAAAGAAGAACTACACTGCCTCCTGCAACAAAGTTACAAGATCAATCAACTTAAGTAGAGTGACACCAACTAATTTGCAAAGTGAAAAGATTTGGGCTGTTATCAATTCTGCAGATTTCACATATGTCCACAGGCATTTGGCAGGCATCAATGTACTTTTTTTAAATACAACAGGAGGCAGAAGCAAGTGCAAATCGATCCAAACTATGTATGAGCTATTCCCTCCCCAAAAACAGAAAAATTCAAGAAACTGTTCGTGATTTCACAAACCTTTGCTATGCCCCACTATTGCACTGGTCACCCGATTAGCTCCATTGAAGTGCTCAATAATAGCACGAAGATCATCAGCTTCTCTCCAGTAGTTACCGTATTCAAACGTACCTTCACTCTCTCTAGAAAGCATAAATTTTATAAGTGTTAAGGCAAAAGAAAAGGATACTTAGAAGCAAGAACTGCTTTACTGTCTAACTTGTGTCCAGTTCTAAAAACTTACACCAAGATCAAATCAATCGCCTTGGACATAACTATAAGCCATCAATAATGATTATGCTTTCAGGATCGAGCATGAGTCCTAATGAAGCAACCGTTCAAAGAGTGGATGAACTAAAGCATGCAATGAAAGCTACAAAAAAACCTTGTCCCCGTCCTATTTCCATGTGAGGTAAGAGCCCTCATGACGCCTTGGTTTGATAAAATGTCAAGACTGCTGAAATGATCAGTCTCTTAGTACCCCCACTTTCACCTGGGCCAGAAGGTACAACTACGACCTCATAATGCCAAATTATATATCTTGGACACATCACCCACCGTGTTAAATTGGGCAAATATTCACAGCTGGTAAGACAACCACGATTTGAATGGGATTGCCAATGATAAAGAGGTTTCTATTAACAATGACCTGAAAAAGAGAATATTGACAAGACCAATCAGGGAAGGTATGGTTTGATTTTTCAATAGTTAAATGAGTCAACAAGAGGAGGGAAATCAAAACTAAAGAGATACCTAAAAGGACATTTGAAATAGCAGTCAAGCAATCCAAGTTTGAGAGAAGGAACAACAGACAAATTGCTACTAAAATTTACAACTAAAGAAGAGAATCAGCATTTAGCTGAACTAAATCTTTGAACTGCTAAAATGCCCAAATTGACAGCGTTGTTTCCGCTGTGACTCTAAGCACGGTGCCTACTGAAACCAGCAATATTTCTTATAGACTCTTTCCTGCTCTCTCTCCCTCCCTCCCTCCCTCCTCACATAAATGGACTTAGTGGCAAAATGATATCTACATTTGACGAGTATATTTCAGCATACCCATTTCCAGCAAAGTCAAAGCGGAAAGCACTAATACCCTCCTTCTCCAAAGCAGCAGCAAGATTCACCATCGTGTTTCTTTCCTGGACAACAGGCAGAAAGAAAAAGTTAAAGCTCGCTTGCAGAACTGTCAATTTTACAGGAGAAAGGAAGTCTGCTGTATCGCAGTAGCAAACAATGTCGCAGTTTATACATACTCTCATTTCTGCCATTTTCCATATTATATAAATTACCGCACCTTGGAAGACCGGAACCCGTGACAGAGGATCACCATCTCCAAAGATCCAGTCTCATGCAACAGCCCCACCAGTTTCTCCCCATGCTTGTTCGGTATCACGACTCTCTGCTGCTGAACAACTGAACAGAGAAAACTTAACGAATTAACACCACCGCTCACCATATGCACGAGCAGAGTATGGACCGTAAAGTAAAAAACTTCAGCACTAGATGCTGACATAATTGAGAATGAAGCATCTCCCCCAATCAACCACTGAGCACTTCCCCCCATACGAGTTCTAGCACTAGCCAAAATGACGTGAAGGGTATCAGTCATACTTAAACAGAGTTCACTCCTAAACAGCGACACGATCGAGAATCACGAGTAACCCATCTCCCACCGACGAGTATCGTCACTCGAGCAATAAGAGATTCAAAACAAGACGACCCGCGCGACGAGCATGCGCAGACGAGATCGAAATGTGGGAACGGAAAGTCCAAATTTACTCGCACGCCCGAACGCCGAACGAAGCTCGTAGGGAAGAGCCGAAGTTACCTGGGTTTTGAGTGGACTGAGACATCCTCAGCGTCGCTGCGAACTCGGGGTTGCTTGCCGGAGACCGGGTCAGGAAGATCTCCGGCGAACGGCGGTTCTTGGACGGAGAAGGAATCGAAAGCGACGGCGGCGGCGGTGGCGGCGGGAGGTGGAAGGAATTGAACGCTGGAGATTGCATCGGCATCAAGCGACAAGCATTTGTCATCGAAATCGGAATCATCAGCTCCGAGGAAGGAGGGGGGAGGGGAGAAACGACTTACGAGGATTTTGGTCAACCGATTCACTAGTCTCGTCCGTCTGAAGTCAACACTACGGCGATAATCTTGTCCTTTGTAGCGCTGGGCTTTGTTCTTAGGTTTAATTGGAAGAGTTAATATCCTAAAAAACCCTAAACTGATACATTTATGATAAATTTATCCTAAATTATTTTTAATCACCAAAAAACCCCAAACTAGTATATCTTTGACAAATCTACCCCAAACTGGTACACTTGTGACAAATTTACCCTCTATTAATTGTCGTTAAATTTTATTGTCAAATTATTAAGTTAAATGACACGTGACAATTACCCAGTATATCATTTGAGATTTTATCTTTCCGTTTGTCACAGTTTACAATTTTTGTGATTTTTTTGTGGTATTAATCTAATTTAGCGGAGGGTATATTTGTCATAAATTTATCGGTTGAGGTTTTTATGGTCGAATAAATTAATTTGGGATAAATTTGTCATAAATGTACCGGTTTAGGGTTTTTTGGTCATGCGGGGTAAATCTGTCACGGGTGTACCAGTTTGGGGTTTTTTATGGTCAAAAAAATAGTTTTTGGTAAATTTGTCACAAGTGTACCAGTTTGGAGTTTTTCAGGGTATTAACCCTAATTGGAAAATCTCAGGTACCGGGTGGGGATATTTTCTTGAAAGTGGTTGCATCGCTCACAAAAATAAATAAGCAGAATATATTTTCAACATTCGCAAAAATATTTAGACTTATAATGTTATTGAACTAGTTATTTTAAGTGATCCGAGCGATAATTTTTAAGAATATATTTTTCAAGTCATTCATTTTTCGTAAAACAAAGGGTTTATCAATGAAAAATATTAAACCAGCACATTTATAATTGATTTACTCTTAACTAATTGTTGATTACCAAAAATCCTAAATAAGTGAACACGTAATAAATTTACCCCAAACTAATTTTTTTATCACCAAAAACCTTAGAATGGTACATATGTCACAAATTAACCCTCCAATAATTTCTATTAAATTTTACCGTCATATTTCTAAATTGAATAATACGTGATAGATAATAGGTGTATCAATTTGTAGTTTTTTGGTGCCATTAATCTAATATAACAAAAACTTTAAAGGGCAAATTTATCACAATCATATAAGTTTAGAATTTTTTTTTTTTTAGTCAAAAAATTAATTTATAAAAAATTTATCACAAATATATCAATTTTGGGTTTTCCATAGTATTAACCCTAAAACAAACGAACCTTAGTATATAAAAATATAGGGGTGAGCGGTTCCAATTTCCACTTAGAACCTACAAATCACCCATTAGTATATATTTTCTAATTTTTGAAACGTGAACCCTATCTTATATACCCAAAAGCTTGAAACTTACCATATCATAAGTTTCAGGGTGTACTTAGGTTTTACTTTTATTGTTAATTAAACAATTCTAATAACCATTATTTGATATAATTCACTGATTACAATTTATATTTAAATGCATAAGAATTATGAAATATTAACAAAGTAAGGGCACGTTTAATAACCATTTTGTTTCTAATAACAATTTCCAATCAAAAGTAATTTTTTTTTTTAATTTTACTCTCAGGAATAATTTCTAACCATTTTGATATGTTTGGTAGATATCCAAAATTTATATTCTTGAAATAGAATTGAGTTTGATACCATTCTTAAAATTTCTAATTCAAATCATTTTCTTTTTAATTCTTTAATAATTTTCTTCTTGTCTTTTTTTCTTTTATTTCTCTTCTTCCTCAAGCTTTGGCCAATCGCCGACCTTGGGATGATCAGCAATTGGCCAAACAAGGGTCAACAACCTCACCGAGTGTCGTCAACCCCTAGCAAGGCTGCGCCTCATTGGCCAAGCCTCGCCAGCAACTAGGCAAGGCTCGGCCGAGCCTTAGCTAGGCAAGGTGCCTCACCCAAATTTGGCAAGACTAAACTCGCCCAACCATGGCTTGGTCGAGCCACCGATGAGCTCGCTGGTGGTTAGGCAAGCTCGTTGGACCTTGCCCTAGCTTGGCAAGTTCATTGAACCTCGCTCAATCGATTGCTAGCAATCAGTGGCGGCGATGGCTAACAATAATAGCAATGGAAGAAGAAGAGAAAAGGAAGAAGAACAAGAAGAAATGAAGAAGAGAAATAAGAAATAAGAAATTTAAGTTGACTCGATTTTGGAATTGTTTCCAAAAATAAGAATCAACTTTTTTTACTCCTTAATTCTATTTCAAATTTATTCTTGAGAACAAATTTGTTTCTAAGAATAAAAAAATTGCTAAACTTATTTTTATTTCAAATTTATTTTCAAGGACAAAAAAAAGAAAATCAAACACTATTTGACAAGTTGCCAAACGTGCCCTAAAGGTCTCAACCATGGAAATCGCTAGAAAAGTTCAATAGTGGTTTCATAAGTTTCTTATCTCAATAAAGATAGTAAAATTTCAAAGACTTACATTTTACATAATTGGATACCATGGAATACCAAAGGATCGCATGAAGACATGGAATAAGAAAAATATGAAAACTAAAACCTACATTACATACCCTAAAACTTGAAACCCGCCCGGTTCCTATCAATCTAGTTCTCAAGTTTTTAGTGCTACCGTGAAATCATGCTCATCCCTTAATAAAGCTAGAAATAGGGTCATTTTCTCAAATAAGAATATAGAGTAGGTTCTAACTCAATCAAAAGCTGAAATAGTTAACTTAGTCTTAAATAAGTCAAGCCCATTGATTGCCAAATCTTGCCGGCCGACTTCCGCATGCGATTCGCAGCATCTTCTAAGGCAACTGTCTGGGATTTTCTACTTTTATCCAAATTGAAGAAAGTCCCCAATTGAAGCGAGGGTTCTCGGAGGGTTCCCAAATTTACCAAAGCTCAAATGTTTCTCAGCTACAACTATAAATGACACGTGAAGTTATGTTGTGATATTGATGGAAACAGAAAGTGGAGAACGGTCACCAAAAATGGCCTATGCCCTTGATCGCCTGAGCAAATTTTGAGCGAATTGCTGAGAACTTGCTCTTGATTGGCCTTGTACTCAGGAGTCAAGACATAACATACAATGGAATGAAAATCCATTATTAAAATAGTTAGCTGCAGTATGAAATGTGGAAAACACAAAAAAAAAAAAAAAAAAAAAAAAAAAAAAAAAAAAAAATCCTCATCGTCAAGTCCGCGAAAAACACTTGTTCAAATTGGAACAAAGCAAAAAGGTTTTCTAACGAAATTGCCCTTTACAATGGCGCTGGAAATAAGCATGTGTAAACCAGCCAGCGAAGATTTGGCCAATTGATAACTCAAGCCCTTATTTGACATTAAGTTGATTATTCATACCCTTGTTTAAAACAAATCCACCACGCGCTTTCTTTTGAGGAATCAACCTCATTACAGGTCCTTATATGAGACTAACTTGGCATCTTCTTATCCAATCCGAGCCACCTTTTGTGAAAAGTGAGATTTTCCCTAGGTTTCATTAACCTTGATATTGATATTCTTATGACATACCTAAACTCTCTCAATTGCAAATACGATCATGTTAAAAAATCAAATCCACAAATTTAAACTTAATAGAGTTTACAAATATATAAAGATCATTTAAACCGTGACCGTGAAGCAAGTTCACAACTGTATAAATATTATAAAACCTCATAGATAAACGTCATTGAATACTCTTTAACAAGTGTCAATCTTTTTCATTTGTATTAAGGTGCTGCTTTTCTAATGAAATCGGATGGCACTCTTTTTTCTGATAATTTATACGATAACCGTTGAAGAGATGATTTCAAGAAGTAAGCCCAAATTTTTTTCCAAATACTAATCATTTATATCGATTGTAAAATAAATGAACAAAAGATATTTTTATTGTTAAGAAAAATATTTAGACATAAAATCGTAATTAAAATGAAAATATTTTTCATTAACTAAAGCGATACAAATAATTATTTTTCAAAAAATATTTTTCAAATCATTGATTTTTCACTTTTCACCAAGAATACAAAGCCTTAAATTAAACTGAATTGCATTCAGATGGTCAACTCCTTTCCAGCCCCCAAAACTTTGACCAATCACACAACCCATGACAATATGATACACCTACACCAATATAACTTTTTTTCCAGCATCCATACAACTTACAAGGCCATGATTTTCGCGAATTAAGACAGTAACGCTGGAGCTGCGGCAAGCCAAAAGGTACCTTCAGCAATTGAGCAGGGTCTGACCGATGAGCACCGCAACTACCAAATGATCAGAAGAATCAGCTGTAGATAAAATCTGGCAGGCAAAGCCATTGAGGCATTACAGTGGGAAACCTCTACATACAGACTTATGCTCCAACTGCTGTAGCTGCTTCTTCATCGGTAGTTTCAGCTGAGGTAATTTCTTCAGAAGTTTCTCCATCCGCAGCATCTTTATCCGACCCCTTTTCTGTCTCGACAAGGAGCTTCTCCCTGAGTTTCATCATAAGTTCATCGCATTCAATGACATTTCCATTCAGGAACCCTTTTAAAGCTTCCTTGCCACGAAAGCTTCGATCATTCAAAGTGTACATGGCCCCAGCCTTAGTGATGAACTTGTGTTTTAATCCTAAATCAATGATCTCAGAGATCCGGCATATCCCCTTGCCAAATTCCAACTCAAACTGAGCGGTTCTAAATGGAGGAGCTAGCTTGTTCTTGACAATTTTCACCTGTACTTGACTTCCTACAGTCTGCAAAAAGATAAGGAACAATATTTTAAGTGGTGGAGAATATTAACCAAGAACCATATGCTACAAGAATGGAGCACTTCCAGTCAAGCTTCTCTGACCAAAAAAAAAAAAAAAAAAAAAAAAAATCAAGCTTCGCAAGATTACACTCACTGTACTAGTTAACAATACAAGGATTACGGATAGACCCTACAGCTATGAGCAGGCAACATATTTTTAACATTTGAATATATAAATGCTTGATCCAATCATCAACTGCTATGACACACCTTCTCGCAAAAAGATGGAGTGGGTGCTATGTTTAATTTGACTAAATAAAATGATCAGGTCAGTCCTATGCTTTCCTTAGAGGAATGAAACCCCCGATACCTGCTATATAGCACAGAGCATCTGGAACTGGATTTTATTAACACGCATACACTCTTTCTTTAATCTCCAAATAGGAGTATCCCATCCTGCTTACATTAGATGCAACTTAAGTAAAACCCACCATAAATGAAAGACCATAAAATCTATGAATGTTTAATATGCTTTCCTTAGAGGAATGAAACCCCCGATACCTGCTATATAGCACAGAGCATCTGGAACTGGATTTTATTAACACGCATACACTCTTTCTTTAATCTCCAAATAGGAGTATCCCATCCTGCTTACATTAGATGCAACTTAAGTAAAACCCACCAGAAATTAAAGACCATAAAATCTATGAATGTTTAAGTGCCAAACTCATTTGCCACTGTATATTAAGATGAATTCCAATTATTCACCTGAAACCAACCAACACACTTCAATTTGATGGAAACATTTACATTTTTTTCTGGTTAAAGTTATTAACATATAATGGAACTGGCAGAAATAAATATAACGCGGTCAGACACTGAATGCAACTCTTGCTCTTAGAACAATACTGCTCATTAATCGTAGTATCAAGAGATTGGTCAAAGAGGAAAAATTTCCAGCTCAAATAAAGAAAAATTCAGGGATATTGATGGCACATATGCATCAATTTGCAGGTTACCTCTTCCCCCTTCTTTATAAGCCCTATTTTCCGAATATGTAGGCGCACCGAGGCATAGAACTTCAATGCATTACCACCACAAGTAACTTCAGTGGGACCACCAAATCCTCCAAAAGTGGACAGCTTTGATCTCACCTGAATTGAGATGAAGGTAATGGGTTCAGATAACTTATTGAACTAACATCAATATGTCCCAGCAAATATGCATGGTAACTGTAACAAAGATAAAAAAAGAAGGCATACACATCAAAATCAACTGGAGTTAAACACTTATGTCATCTGGAAAATCTCAGTCAGTGTGGGTATCTGCTGAATATCTTTTATCAGCCTGACCGCATCTAATTGATTGCTCCAATCAAACAAGGTTGCAGTCCATCTCAAATTCTAATAGCTTAACCTTCAAGCCTAATAAAAAACTCAAGCTCTAACAAGCGCAATAAAAAAAAGTTCACATCCGATTGGCAGCAATATGGTGACTGCGAATACCTTCAACACTGGCACATACAGAGAAAGAAAACATCGGCTTATATAAATAAGGAGATAAACCCCAGCAATTATGAAACAGTTAGGATATCTAAGGATTGTACCTGATTTAAAAAGATCAATATAGTCTGCGATTGTGATAGAGAATGACTAAGCTTGCGAAGCGCCTGGCTCATCAATCTAGCTTGCATTGCCATGTGTGCATCACCCATCTCACCCTCAAGTTCACCTTTGGGGACAAGTGCAGCAACCTGACATTTAACCATGGCTCATAAATCTTGTATATGCACTCAAACATAAATATGTGCCCATGCAATCCTACACTCAATGCCAAAAAGCGGTAAGAGATTTCTTTCCAAATAAACATGCTCATCTCAAGTGCATCCAAGAAAAACCAATCGAAACAAAAAAGAGGTCCTCCAAGTAAACCCACTGAACTTGGAAAAAGAGAGAAAACAGTCATTACAAGATTCTCTAAAGCATTGACATTGAGACCCATAAGAAGCACCTTACTTACACTATCGACGACGACAACATCCACAGAACCACTTCTGATGAGAGTATCAACTAGACTTAGAGCTTGCTCGCCACAATCTGGCTGAGAGAGTAGCAAGTTTTCAGTCTTTACGCCGATGGCCTCTGCCAGTGCTGGATCGAGAGCATGCTCAGCATCAACAAATACACAGTGACCTAAAGAATTCAACGTAAGCAGAAGCTTTAACATCAGGTAAAAGATATTAAGTAAATGAAAGCAAGTCTAGAAAAAACCAGGGAGGAAGCCTAATACATTTCTTTACGAAGCAAAAGCACAAAAACAGCTCATTCTTATTATACACTTATTAAATAGAAAGCATCTTTTACTGTATCTGCACATGTTATTCAACCGGACAAGAAGATGCAGAGATAGCCAAACCATAACTAATCATCAAAGATATTGAAAAATCAACTTATTGATGGATGTCTTTTCCTTCGCTAGACCCCTCCATTGCTTTTTATGCTCCCAGATGAATTTCTGTACAAAGTGTCCTCTCTTGACAAGGGCAGTTTGGAATTTCAAACAAGAAGACATGCTTCCAATACAACAAGTAACTGTATGCTACAAGAAACTAAAAGAGCAGAACAAGATATGGTGGACAAATTTCTTACAGCATTGATGCACATTTAGAATGATCTACTTGATAAACTTCATGAAAGCATCCAAAACCACAAAACATTACATACCTCCTAGTTTTTGCGCTTCAGCAATTACATGCAATGCCAGAGTTGTCTTTCCAGAAGCCTCAGGACCATATATCTCCACAACACGCCCCTAAAGAACTCAAATACCGTATCTTTTGTGAGTCGGAGGACCTTCCTCTAGCAAACAGGCGTGCATCATAAATAGATACTTTCGACATCAAATATATCAATTCCGTAATTAACGAAAAACTGAATAGGTGGCAATATGTCAATACCTTTGGGAATCCACCAGTACCGAGAGCTATATCCAGAACAAAGGAACCGGTGGAAATCACCGGGACATGTCTGGGAGAGGGAGATCGGCCGAGCCACATTATCGATCCCTTTCCGAAGGAAGAAGTGATCTGATCCAGAGCCTGTTGAAGGGCCAACTCCTTCTTAGACAGATTTTCGTCATTAGAGTCGCTACCGTCGGATTTCGATTTTCTCCTACCTTCACAACGGATAAAGAAACTTATATTTCTTTATATTCTTTATAGAACTAATTCAAATAAATATCACACAATCCAAAAACCAAAACTTTTTCGTTCAAAATCAGTCCTGTATAGAATATGCACAACTGATCGAAACGGGCATGCTCGCATTCGCATTTGCACTTGTCGGAAGGTGATGTAGAGACAGCAACAAAGCGATAGCCTCCCAACCAAAGTAAAAACCATATCCCTTATAAACAAGCTTATTCCTCAGCTTGTTCACACTGCTAATAAAAATGACTTGAAATCACCCTAGATTGCAAAGGATTGTCAGAGTATCCATCTTCCATGAACACATCTCACCAAGTCATACCAAAGGACCAGCATTTAGTACTCAAACCAAACCATGTGAAGAGGTTCGTGAAGCTAACCTTTGGATGAAAAGTTAGAAAACTGGGAATACGAGCCCAACGCCCCTGTTCTCCGGCCCTGCGAAGCACGATCACGACCGAAGTGAGAAACTCGGCAGCTCACGCGAACGAGCGAATCGCATTTCAGACCGCGACGACGCTAGCAATAACCGAAACTTCAACTCGCCCCACAGCACGCACGCACCCCCAACCAAAAAAAAAAAAAAAAAAATTGCAGGCGAAGCGCGTCTCTCGGACGTACCTCTACATGGAGCAGGTGGCGCCGGAGACAGCACGCGCCCCGGAAGAGCCTGGCCATCGCCCCCGCCGGACGCGAGTGGCTGCGCCGGTGGAAATTAGGGCGGAAGGGAGGAGACGGGGGAGCGGCGGCACGTCCGGACGGCGGAGCATCTACTGCCGACGTGCCATCGCAGCGGAAGCCGAGGAGGGAGAGAGAGAGAGAGAGGGAAGGGGGTACGGAGGGAGTGAATATAGGGTTTGCGTCTCGGTGAGTGAGCGAGTTTTCGGTTTTCCCTCGCTTTTGAACTCAGTGACTCGCTCTCTGGTGGTGGTCTTCGCGTCGTGGAGGTCGCCTCGTAGCTCGTGTGAGAGAGACACGGAGAGGGAGACGAACCGCTGCTCCATTTGGGCCGACGCGCTCGATCGGGCCAGCCCCCATCAGTTGGGCTTAGTCGGGCCCAACCCAACCCTCCGCAAATTGTCTACGAAGTTTTTTCCTTTTCTTTAAGCTACGTCAGCATTTTTAATTAAGATAAAACTGGATATGATAGAATATAAAATTTACGAATTATAATATATCTTATCAATTTTTTGGTGATCACAATAATAAAGTCGGATATATTCAAATTATATCATGTACATTGTTTGATATAAATTGCATATTGGTGTAAATGAACTTAAAAGTTCACAAGCGGGTCTTGTTAGAGATTATCTCCTTTTCATTGTAGTATATCCTAGCCAGGCAATCAACTTATGACACAAGAGATGCAGCTATATTTGAGTATGATGCATTTTCACCTTGGCTTATAATTAAGAATTTCCTCTTTACTTTTGTTATTTTATTAACGATGTGAAGGAAATTGATTATCCAATAAGAGCACGATAATGTATCGCAAGTTGATAGTTCATAATCAAAAATGAAATCGAATTTTATAGTCCGTTTCGGTGTTCATTTAGATGAAGGAGTTAGATTAAAGTGAAAATTTCAATATCATATCGAGAAATGAAAAATTGATATATAAATTTAGGGATTAAAGTATATTATTAGGCGTGGGCATATCAAGAATAGAACCGAAAATTAGGCCGAATTGGCCATAGGAATCAGTTAGGTTCTAAGCAGTTACCAGGTCACCAGTTCCATAAAAAAGTGACATCGATATTGTGCGGTTTAGTTCTCGATTCATCGGTAAAAACCAAACCAAAACCTAACAAAACACACCTTATGATTACTTCAGGTGTCTCACATTGAATTGGGCAATATTCACACTTCTACACTTTTAGATCAAGAGACCATACAAAGGCAATACAACTCAAACATCACGTAATGCTCCATGAACCATTATTTGTTGTTGTCCACAGCATATGCATAACTTTTCATATATTTGTGAAGTGCAAAAGCATCCAAACCCGATCCCATGTCGATTTGTTCTAAAGCTCTACCAAAGAGAGAGGTCTAGACAAACTTTCACGTGGTAACATCAGTTCTCCACAAACTGAGAGGCCAATCGTCTCTAGTCCTCTAATGCCAACAACAATGCCCTTTGTCCCATTTGGTTAGCCTGTATTGAAGTGCATGACCAAACTCTCGAAAAATAATTTTTATTTGCCAATTTTGGCAACACATGTTAACACAAATGTCTAAAGGACGAAGCTAATTCATAAATGACAAAGGAAGATTATTGTTATCATGCATACTTTCGGTTTGCTTTAACTAAAAATGAAACAAAAAAAAAATGGTTAATTCCAAAGTAGACTCTTGAACCGGTTGACAGATAGGTTTCGGGTTCTAAAACATACAAAATAGGTTTTAAGTCTGATTTCAACAGAGTAGATGTCTAAAATTTGGCCGACCCTAAAACCGCTTACCTTTACGTCGGTAGCTCATTGTCGAAACTGGTTAGTGGAAAATCGGGCCACGGTACACAAAGGAATTGAATTCCGGGGGCCTAAACCGGAATTCACACATTCTCGAGGGACCCGAAGCGGGTGCCGACAAAAAGCGGTGGAGGACCGAGCGCAGGATCGCTGTACAAATGGCCACATCTCCGTCGGAACCTGGACGTGGCGCCACTCTCCCTTTCCCTCTCTCTCTCTCTCTCTACCCATGACCGCGACCGTGACTGCCCCCCTTCGCATCGATCACTTCCTGTATAAGCCTCGCCCCTCGCCCTCGACTCACGCTACACGCCACAGTCCCATTCACGCTCTCGCACACCCCCTCTCTCCATCTCCATCCTCACCCCTTAACCGAAACGACGCAAAACGCCAACGGCACCTTCCTCTTTCCCCCCACCTCGCGAATAGCCGGCTGAAAATGGCGGCGGAGGGCGGCGTCGGTGGCGGTGGCGTGCCGGGAACTCCGGTTCCGTCGAGTGTTAAGCGGGAGCCCGTGGTGGAAACAGGGACGACCGTCAACGGAAAGGTTGGTCTTGATCTTGATGGTGGCGAAGGTGGCGGTGGTGACGATGGTGGTGATGATGGTGCAGTCGGTCGTGGCCCTTCGAGCTCGTTCTCCGGGCTGCCCGTCGTCAGCAAAGAAGAAGAAGAAGAAGAAGAAGCTGAGGAGGACGCGGAGATGGTGACGGATCATGTCGCCGCCTGCGGCAACGGTAACAACGGGTCGTCTTCCTGCTCTTCGACGTCGCCGCCGCCGCCGCAGGAGGGGGTGCCGAAGCCGATGGAGGGGTTGAACGAGGCGGGGCTACCGCCGTTCTTGAAGAAGACGTTCGAGATGGTGGAGGACCCGGAGACGGACTCGGTGGTGTCGTGGAGCGAGAGTCGGGACAGCTTCGTGGTTTGGGACCAGCACGGGTTTTCCAAGGACCTCCTGCCCAAATACTTCAAGCACCAGAACTTCTCCAGCTTCATTCGCCAGCTCAACACTTATGTGAGCTCCGATTCGTTCTTCTTCTGAATTTTTATTCGCCGTTCAACATGGGTCTGAATTTCTTAAAAGAACTGCTCTTTTTGGATGCATTGATTGTATCCTTGAGTGCCATGACTCGCTGTGAAGGACTTTTGAGTAATCTGAATATTCCTTTCTTGACGTTTAATCTGTATTTGTACATGTGCAGTCGCTGGTTTTTATCTTAGATTGAATTTCTCCTTGATATGCATGTCTTTTTTCAATGTTATTATTGTTCTGCGATTCGATGGTTCTTGTCCTTTGAGGCTAAGATGAGTACATTCTGGTTGAAATTCCACCTCTGAATGGTAGGATCATTGTCTGTGCCTCAGGGTTTCAGGAAAATTGATCCAGACAGGTGGGAATTCGCCAACCAAGGCTTTCGGGGAGGGAAGAAGCACTTGCTCAAGAACATCAAGAGAAGAGGTAGAATCACCAAGAAACAACAAGGACCCACAATTCCCTTGGATATTCAAACAACGGAGATGGATTTTCAAAGAACAGAGGTGGAATCCGAAATTCGGACACTCAAGGAAGATCAGTTGACACTGAAGTCGGAAATTCTCGAACTGAGGCAGCAACAGGAGTGTTCGCTGAGTGAAATTGGTTCTGTTGAAGAACGGATTCGGTGTGCGGAGTGCCGGCAACAGCAGATGTTCCTCTTCCTGGCCAAAGCAGTGAAGAACCCCCATTTTGTGGAGCAGCTGGTTCAGAAGAGGAAGCCAAACAGAGAGATTCAGGCGGGCAAATTCATCAAGAAAAGGAGGCTCCTCGCGTCCGAGCCAGACCCCAACAGGTGCGACTTTGAAGGGACCAATGACGACAAGTCCAGTGCTTGTGGAGATGGCCAGAAAGGGATTTTATCGGAGCGTGTGGATCCGAAGCCAGATGGGTTTGCAAATCCTTTGTCAAATGAGAACTTTACTGATGCACTCGAATTAAAGTTTAACAATGTGATGCTGCACGAGGATGCGTCCACAATCTATGATGCAATGTCAGAGAAGCTGCTCGATGACAGTAGCCTGATCGCCGAAGGAGAGATCAGCGAAGAACTTGCCGTCAATGACAGTAACATATACATGGAACTGGAGTACCTGATCGGGGAGCCATGTGACTGGGGCAGGGTGAACGAACTCAAGGAGCAACCCGTGGCATTAATGCCTTCACCGGCTGTATGATCTTTTCTCGCCCTGCGAAGATGTACAGATGGGAGGTTCTTCCTTGGAAGGTTGAATTAGACTTTGCTCTTGAGTGCACGAGCTGGTTCCAGAAGTTGCAGGCTCATAAAAGTCTAAAAGACCATTCTTCCAACCCATGCATAATCTGTTAGGTTCAAGTCAAGTCCATTAGTTCTTAGCCTCTTAGTTACACAGCTCTGTTGCAGAGTTATATGTAAATTCCAGTGGTGATAGTACCTCTTAGATGTTAGCAAGTTCACTTAAGTCTTTACTTCTACAATAACACTAAGTTTGCACAGCTCTGTTTCATAGATATATCCAGTATTGTATGACAGTACCTCACCTTAGAGCAATGATCTTTTTACCAAGTTCCAATGGCGTTCCTTCAGTTTTGCCCGATCACATAGCCCAGATTTCAAGACTCAAGCTTTCCGCGGATTTGAGGCTGCTATTTGTGGATGAGAAAGGAGTTCGATGCACTCACGCATGGAAGTGGGAGCATACCTAATGGGGGACAGGATTGGTCAACTAATTATTGCTTCCTAACGATCTGGCAAAGCATATGATACTTCTGGGTCCATCCTCTTTCCCAATTGTTATCATTATTATACGCCCTTTAAAGGGCGGATGCTTTGGGTTCTCCCTGGAAACTTCCATCTAGATTTGCGAGCAAAGTGAAGCTGATGCAGCAGCAAACCCTCCCAATTCAGGCAGAAGGTCGCTTTCGAAGAGATCTCGTGTTACCAAAAGAGGCAAACCCGCGGATAATATATAATAAAAGATTGGTCCAAGTTAGGTGGATGAAGTTCAATTGATGAGATTTGCCAAGGGATGGGTCCAGGCTGACAGACCAGTGCACAAGCAGGTTTAGATTAGACTTGTGACACGATCCCTCTATGACGTTCTCACATTTCTCCAACCTAAATGTTTCTGCTTTTCATTATGAAAGATGCGCAGTTCAACGAAGTACACATAAAATAAGATGAAGGCGATAATTACACCAAAGCAACCCCTTATCAAAACTAAATGCAGTCTATCTTTATACCAGTCGGAACGGTGAAATTACTAGACCTGAGTTGATTCAGACATAAGAGGAAGCTATCAAGACCAATGGATGAGTTAACTTTCCGAGTGCATCTCTCGTAACCGTGAAGATATAACTTCTTAAATACCAGGTTACATCTGTAAAAAATTCGTCGACCAGCCAAAAAGAAATGATTTACTATTAAGACAATCATCTGCATGTACGTATATGAGTACTTACAAACGACTGGCTATAAAGATACATCACATGGGAAAAAATTGGAATATTGTACAATGAGAAAGATGTTTTTTGGCATCTTAAATCTCGCAGGGCCGCTGCTGGTCACTTGTCGTTAATTTACCATTAGGCTTAAGGAAACTCATTGAAGTCGACGATGAAGAAGACAATATACTAGACTTATCAGTCTCCTCTTTGTCTTGAGTGTAAGCTTCAGTCATCTGTTCTTCAACTTCCATATGCCTTTGCTTCTTACGAAGTTGTTCCTCTGGAGTGTCATCACCAACAGTTCCCAGCCATGACAAGTCACCGGTATCGATGATCTTATTGATTACGCCTGAGCATCGAGGAAAGAAGCGCTTTCCAAGTTCCACTGCTCACAAAGATGAAGGAAATAGGCCCATTAGGAGGAAATGCAATTAAA
Source organism: Eucalyptus virginea (assembly GCA_014182375.1). Classification (NCBI taxonomy): domain Eukaryota; kingdom Viridiplantae; phylum Streptophyta; class Magnoliopsida; order Myrtales; family Myrtaceae; genus Eucalyptus; species Eucalyptus virginea. Next base: position 27,909,853 of record CM024523.1, on the reverse strand, counting down.
GAGTTCAAACGTACACAGATTGGGCATGTTTGGCAAGAGCTGATCATATGCATTGTAGAGTCCAACGTCAAATAAGCATTTATCAAAAAGAGAAGCCTAAGTTATGGGTATTAACTCGTCCATGATCGACATAATGAGGATGTCACCATTTTTGGTGCCAATAGATGTCAGTTTGGCCATGGAAAGTATATAAGAATTCGGAGAAAAAACATCACCTAATAAGGCTACTTTTTCGTCTGTTAGACCTGATATGCTTATGAGAAGTGCACTTTGACATGCCGGGGTATCACTGCATTATCAACAAAAGCTAAGTCCAATTCTTTATTTTCATTTATTTATTTTGTTTTTTGATAATCTGAGGGAACAGATATTAAGGCCCCACTGCCTGGAGATTGATGAAACACCCGGTAAGCCCCATGAGCCAGTTAAGTCCAAGCTTTTGACCAATGCAGGTGACCCTAACCTAGAGCTGTGCTCGAAATCTGCAACGCCCAACCAACTGTTCAAACTCTAGAGATTAGCTAAACTCAATGCAAAAGGAGTATTACCTGTTTTGGAGAGTGCTCTCATCCTATTCAGATGCTCCTCTTGGATTTTGAAAGGGGCTTCATTTAAATCCACATTTGCCCCTTGTTTACGAGCCAAATTCTGGATGCTTACCAAAGGATACTCAGAAGTTTCGTCTACTTGAGCAATATCCATTGCCACTTTAGCTTCTATTGGAAAGAGGAGCTTAGCCAATGCAACTGACAAATGAAACATGGGTAAGAATCACCATCAGACTTTCAAACAACATAAGAAAAGGATACATCAAAAGTAACCCAAAATTTCCTCACCTTGCTTTATTATAATGCCTTCAGAATTAAAACCCAATGAAAACAGAAAAAGTAGTACTCTTCATTCATTTCCCATTCCTTATTAAGTGATTGATGAACCTCATATCTTGTATACTTTGTAATGAACCTTACCGGATTCATTCTTTCCATTATTAGCCTGCTCTCATAGACTGCACAAACTACATTGATCAACCAATTTCTAGGAAAAAGTAAGAGTAAGTGAACAAAGTATAACCTGGCTATTGCTAATATCTGGCCTGCTTCTTAGTCACTTAATTTTGTAATTCAAAACAGATATCATTAGACTAATTGATCATGTTTCCTGCAACACACAGGCTAGGATACTGCAACTAATTCATAGACCATAGAATTTGTCTAACATCAGATGTTTGTGCATCCAAGACAGGGTCACATAAATGAGGTAATTATGATTTACCAGCAAAGTTATGTCGAAGAAAATCAAAATTGTTTACAATTTTGGCACATACTATATTACCCAATCAAAGATAGACATGTTAAACCAAGTTACTTAGTTCGACTTTTTTCTCAAGGTTACACATGTATTGACACCATCAAGTGTAAACTTTGGGTGATCTTCTTATGCAACCCAAACAGCTCTCTAGCAAGCAACAACAGCTCAAATGTCACATGAATATGTGATGATGTGTCCATACATGCATATACAGAAACATTCCCAATGATCACTGGTGTGCATGTTTACATTGAAGACAACAGGGAAACAAGAAAGTCACCTCTATTTTCCAGGTATAACAACTTCTTGCGCAGATCATCCCCTGCTATAGCGAGAGAAAGAGCAGCTTCTCCTAGTAAAGGATCTCTTCTTTCAGCTTGCTCCAATATCTCCACACACAGTCGCTCCTCGGAAGTAGCTTTTCCTTCTTCAGTTGATTTATAGTAATCCGCAGCCCTAGTGAGCCTCTTAGATATCTGAAGTGCTTTTCTACCATCCAAAGTGAGGTCAGATGCCCGGGCTCCTTTTACTAAAAGAGACACAATAATCTTGGGCTCTTTCCTCAATGCTGCAACATGCAGAACGGTATAGCCTCTGGGATTTCTTTCATTAACATCAGCAATACCAAGATCAAGAAGTTCGGCGGTAGTCTTGGCATCACAGTAAGCAACTGCATAATGGAGTGCACATGCATGATCAAGAGTAGTATGTGCCTCCCTAAGTAGCATTCTGACTAGCTCAACATCATCCGAATCCAAAGCCCTGTGTATTCTCTTCACGTGCTTATCAGGAAAGCTGTCACATCCTGGCCTATTCAAGCCAAGTTCCATTCTGGCATCCACGATCTGCTTAACAATAAAATGGGGCAAAGCTCTGTCTAGGGTAACAACATCAACATTCGATTTAACAACAAGCTCAATGCAACGAGCTGACAAACCCTCACACACATTACTGCACATATTTGCAACAGATAGAACTACCAGTAGATCATCTATGGCAACCTTGTCAAGAATGTCTAGCAGGTCCTTCTGCAATTTAAAAACACAATCAGAAGTGGCTCAACAATACCATTCTCCGGTCAAAACACAAGAACAAGAACGCTCGATGTGGATAAAGGATGAGATTAATTATATTACCATGACAAGTAACAATATCAGATGCATTATACTGCAGTCAAGACTTACAAGCATGATCAACTCTTTACTCTTCAGGATCATGAAGTAAACAAGAGCCTACATGGTGCCACTTTGGACATAGCTAATAACGGAGAAGAAAAGATTCCTAGAATACCCAGGCTCTTTAACCTAAAATGTATATCGAGATGGAAATGCAGAGCAAGTGAGAATGTTTTTCCAGACTTTTTACCCTTTTGGGCAAATCTTCGCTGGATAAGAATGTGACAGCAGAAAAATTTCTTCTACTTATAGAGGACTTTCCAGTTCGTTATGTTTCCCCCCCAACATAAATCAAGAATAATACTATCATTTCCTCGAATTATTTCTCCAAATTGTAAATCTTCAGCTCTCTCACCGCGAAAATCCACTCACTCAGAGAAGGCCCAATCAAATACTGCTAAAATTAGCTGCCATCATTCGGTATATGGATCAAATTCTAAGATTAGACGACAATTAACAAATGAAACCAAATAAATGCAGCAGATTCTTGAAACCATTCACTCACCTGGTACAGACCCACCAGCTCAGAAATCTGGAAAGTGAAAGCCGCGTAGAGCACCTGAATCAGGAAATCCACGGCGGGCCGACATGCCGCGTGCGGGCACTCCTCGTCCACGCACTCGCGCGCGGCCGGCGGCGGCGGCTTCACCTTGCCGCTGTACAGATACCCTAGGACCGCCATGAGCGCGTCGTGCCCGATCTCGAAGTCCTTCCCCAGCTCCTTGACCTCCAGCTTGGTCGCCCCTCGGGTGAACGCGCCCCGGAAGAACCCGCTCCTCCCGGAGAGGATGCAGCGGTGGACGGGCACCTGGCGGCCATCGGCGAGGGCGATCTTGGCGTCGGCGAAGAAGTCGAAGTCGCCGCCTCCGCCGTGCTCGGCGGCGAAGATGGACTCGAGGTGGTCGGACAGGCGGACGAGGGAGGCCGCGTCGGCCGGGGCCGCCGTGCGGGAGGAGGAGAGGGAGTCGGTGTTGGCGGTCGGAGCGCAGTAGATGCTGCTGCTGTTGCTGATGATGTCGTTGGAGTCCGATAAGGCGGACCTCCCGGCGTCCATGAGAGCAAAAGCACGCGGGCGGCGGCGGCGGTTAAGAGAGCATGGCGGTCGAAGGATCGCGATCGCCGAAGCGCGTGCCGTGCGCCGGGGAGGAAGTCTGGAAGAAAGAGGGAGAGGGCGTGGAATTTGGAAGAGGTAGAGGAGAAGTCAATGGGCGTCCTAGAGAGAGAAAGTTGGGAGGGGAGTGAGGTGTAGACGATGACGAAAGCGAAGAGAGAGAGAGAGAGAGAGCAGAACAGAGCGTCGAGGAACACGAGGGAGTGTGATCAACGTTGTTGTCAGCTTGTCCTGACTGACGTAGGCATTCTTTCGGCCGGAGTCCTACTCACGATCTGGTCCGCACGTGAGCGTTCGAGGAAGAAGTGGGGAAACTTCAGCTGAAGGTAACCAGTTACAGTTAAAACTGGCACCAGCCGCCTTCCTGGAAGCAGCTCCCCGACGAAGGTGCGCGCCCTCGCTCTCTCTCCCTCTCCCTCTCCCTCTCCCCGGTGGGGCGTTCGAAGTCGGAGCTGACGGGACGGCGGTGGCGCGGCGGCGGCGGAAAGCTTCGTGACGGCGTTTCCGCGAAAGAGGAGGGAATCTAGGCTTTGCTTCGGCTTCGTTTTCGTTCCTATCTTTTCTGATGTTCTTATCCGGGATGCTTCGTTATCTTTTTATAATCTAGTCTGACATATCTTTTCTGATAATATGTTGAACATAAAAAGCGTTTATTATATATATTAAATATATTTATGGAAGATGATCAAGAAATTTCAGAATTGGTCTAAAGAACCTGTCAACGGGGGCTTTCCGCTAAAATGAACAATTCCAAGTTTTATCCAAGTTTTACCTGAAATCTTTTGCATTAGATTTTAGAATCCGGTGGTTTCATAGTACACACTTACCATTAGACGCTAAGAAATGCTACATGATTGTATAAAAATTAAAATAAGAAAAACACAAAAATTATAATCGAAACTTAAAACTTATTTATTGTAACAAGTTCCTCAATTTTCTATCATGCCTATCCTAGAGATTGGAACCATCTATTCTAGAACATAGAGTCGTCGGCATGGTTTTTAAGTTCTTGGCTCTACTCTAGAACAAGAAATGCATAGAAGTTTGGATAAGCACGACATCCGCCAATAAGATCAATCATTTCGTTCGTAGAGTTGTTCACGGAAAAACATGCTATTGTAATATTGAAAATGCGTATTGGATTGATGAAATATCCTGTGAGAAGCGTGAGAGAAAAGATGTCTTCAAGGCGAAAGAGATTGAGGTGTGCGTGAGCCCGATGTGTTGAGCAAATTCACCTTTTGACACGCATCACATGTGGACCGTCAAGACATTCACAACTTGAAAAGAACCTGGTCACCAGGTTGTTAAAAGTGACCGAGGCGTTGCCAGGGCCAATGAAGAGTCACGGGCCTAGTGCGTGAATATCAAATGCCATGAAACTCTTCCCAAGCGTGTATAGTTTCTCTGCAGATATGCACGGATCTCATTGTATCAGATAACAGACTTTTGATGTCTGAGGGCAATGCACAACAATCTAACTGCAAAAGTTATGTCGAAAAATGAGAATGAAAAAAGATCGAGTCAGTAACAAACATTCACTCGCATCATCCTATCAGCCATACATGAACAGGACTCTGCATAAAACTCAGTAAAGCCCACTAGAAGCAGGAGTCACAGAAGAGCAGTCCTAAGCTAGGTGACAAGTTTCAATCTCACTCTTCTTAGATCCGACAGCCTAACAGGATGGGTGGGTAACAAAAAACACCAACTTTATATGCACCTTTGAGTGACAAAACACACCAGCAGATTACATGAAACAAACCGTCATCCCCAGAGAAGCCAGGCAAGTAAATGTGGTCAGATAGTTGCGGCTTATCCTTTGTTTCGCTTCCATAAGGACTGCTAAACAATGAAGACTCTTCAGGGTTTTCCCGAAGCTCAACATCTAGTCTCTTTTATGACCCAACGGAGAGCAAACCTTCTCCAAACCTTTTCCGATGGAGTGCCTGAATCCGTGTTCCTTCTTTGGTGACTTCACGGCATCGTTGCTTGATTCTTTCTTTGGATGGATGGCTTGTGCGATGGCTTCAATTTCTTCTTTTGCTCGTTCAAAGACATTTGGAGCTTTAACCTCATCTATCGGAGTGTTCTCATCAATGTCCTCATTCAAGCCGTGAGTTTCCTTGCGATGATGGCGAGGCGACTTCTTAAAATGCATAATTCCTTCGATCTCCTGCTTCGCTTTCTCAATGAAATTGGGTCCTTTGCCATCATTTTCTGCTATTGTGACAGATTAGAGTTATAGCGTATTCTCCCAATCTTCTGTGCAAACAAGAACAACTGAACAAGCATCAGGTTTCTCCTATGTAGAAATCAAACCTGAGGGAGAACCACTAGCACTGGACTCTGTCTGCACCGTCTGGTCCCTGCAATCTCCTCAAGCTCGGTTGTGTCAAAGAGGAGTCCAAATACTTAAAAGCTTAGTTTTCTGCAAAAATGAAAGGTCGAAGACAATACCTTTTTTCACGAGTAGGAGACTCTTTCTTCAAATGGATAGTTTGAACGAGAGCCTCGATCTCTTCCTTCGCTCGTTCAAATACATTAGGTGCCTTGACATCGCTCAGTGGGGTGTTCTCGTCAATGTCTTTGCGCCTTCCGTGCGTTTCCTTGTGATGATGGGGCGATTTGTCATCTTCCTTGGTCTTTGAATTGCACGAGGCTCACTCGAACTGTCATCTGTTAACACAATTGACCAGAGAACCAAGATCCATGAACACCACTACTCAATGTATCTGAACTAATGCACGACATGCTCGGAGAGAAAATGATCAAATTCTATCCCCATTGCCGCAATATAGCTCTTTCCAAAGGTGTCACTCCATTCCTTCTCCATCAAACAAAGTCATGCAAATGAAGAGGTGATGCAATCCAATTCATCTGCAGGATGAATCTAGATTTTACAAACCATACAGATGGGAAAACTGAAAAATAGTTTCGGCTAAATTCTACATCGAACCCGTCGCTAAAGATCCCTCCTTTGCCCCTTCCAAGCGAAACACGGGACGTCGGCTCACATATACAGCGCACACGACAACCGGAAGAGACAAGCGTCGAGATTCCAACTCGTCCATGAACAATCACCATTCCGTAAAAGCAGATGAACGAACGACGACTCACTATTGCCATCGCCACATACTGACTGCCCAGACAATCGGCTACTAGAATAAAAACCGCGACATCTAACGTTTGATCCGCGTTCTCTCGCGAGTAAGAAACCAACCCAGATAAGCCAAACGCGACTACATTCATCTTTCGGAAGAATTCGGAAAGATCAGCAGGGATCAGATCGGCAGAACCGATATCGCAGTCAGATGAAAAATTCCAAATTTTTGAAGGGTTGGGTACCTGACGTTGGAGAAGCGAACCATTCAGTCTTCGCGTCAGCCATAGAGAGAGAGAGAGAGAGAGAGAGTCTTTGGTGTTTCGCTTGGATTTTCTGATGTGATTTCAGGGGAGAAGTCAAAGTACGCGGAGAATACAGAGAGGGAGAAGGGGAGAGCGTTCAGACAGGAGGCACGCCAGATCGGACCCAACCCAAACGATGCCTCGGTACGGTTGGCACACGTGAACACGGAGACAACGAATCGCGTTAAAATAAGACAGCGTTCGCAAGATCGGATCGGATTCCTAAAAAAGGCGTGGCTAAACCGGATTAAATTGGGTAACGCCGAATAAAACGAGCCGAAAATTGAATTAGAGCTCGACAGGCCGGTTCCAAAAAAGGACCTAGCCCTTGAAATTGCAAAACCGGGGTTATAAGCAACTCAACCATCTCGCGCTTTTTCAATTAGTTATAAGAAACGCTTTTGATTAGTACAATAACCCATCCTATTTCCTTGAAATAAAGGTAATGAGCTTCCAGGAGGCCTATCGTGTATGCATCGTCTATCTGACCAGACGAGATTGCTGCTCAGTTCGCTAACCAATCAGCACTCGTAGGGCCTTCCCTATGAGGAATGAACCATGTGGAAGAGGTCTGAGTTAGCGACTCAATTGAGATCATCTCCGGCAAAATAGGAACAAGTACCATGGGTAGTATGTAGAACCGTCAAATGAGTTGGGTCAAGTTGGGTTTGAATCGGGTGAAAATGGTTCGAACCAAATAAACTCATTTAACTCGTTTTGATCTATTTTCATGCAATACAAATATAGGATCTGCATGGCAATACTTATGTTTTTCTTTTTTCTTTTTATTTTTTATTTTTTTGTTATCTAGAATAGAAAAAGAATAGAAATCTGTATGATAATATCGGTTAATTTTTCTATTCTCCATAATAGAAGAATAGCCAAGAATTGGAATAGGAACAAGTAGCCTTTTGTTCTCGAAAAAAATTTATAGAAATAAGTCATTTTCTTCTCTTTTCTTTTTTTGTTCTTTTCTTCTTCTTCCTCTTTTAACCAATGACTAGAGCCTTGTCACCCGCCGCCAGATCATTACTGTCATTGTTTGTTGGTCACCGTGGCGGGTGATGGCGACTGGCTAGAAGAGGAAGAAGAAGAGAGAGAAAAAAAAAGAAAAAGAAAAAGAAAATTCTAAAAAAATAATAAAGAATTAGAAGAAATTCCACGTCATACAAAATTTATGGGTCACACCAAACACATTCATGTTCTTTTTCAATTCCAAAATATAAATTTTGTATAGTTATTAAGCACATTATTTTACTTAAAAATTGTTTATGGGAATAAAAATAAAAAATAACTATTTCTGAAAAGAAAATTGTTCTTAGGAACAAAACTGTTATCAAATGCATCCATAGTAACTCATATCCAATCTGACTCATATTGCTTAAACACTTCCATATTTAACTCAATTTAAGAAAACTTATACTCAAATTGAGGTAAGAGCGTGGAGCAATTTAGCATGAGATCGAGTAGAGAAAATGAATGCAGGTTGGGTCTAACTAAATTATAAATCACTGGCCAAAAACCTATTTAACAATCATGTTATGTTAAAGTCTATTTATAATCCACTTATTAAATATAATTAATATATAAGCCATCATATATAGGCTAAGAAATATGTTTGTAATCCATTTTGACGGTTCTATTAGCACAAGTCAAGTTAAGCCCATGGCCCTAAGAAAGTTGGAGACCCAACAGTAAGGCCCATTACTCAGCTTCGAGACTTGGATCCTCAACATCTAGGCACGTCGAGGCCCGACTTTGAAGTTCGACGTGAAAGAGAAACGCCATAGTTTTTCCACGGCGGTCGTGGGGTTTCCTCTAGACCGCCTCGGACTCACATCAGCAAAATTGTCTTGCTGTTTATAATGCGGATATGGTTCTCCACATTAACATATATAACAAGAAAAAAAGGAAAAAAAAAAAATCTGAGTTTCGAGAGCATATTTCAGACAGAAGAATTCATCCCGTTGAATCCCGATTTCTTCCGGCATCAGGCGAAAGAGATAATAATCAGCGATGCCATGAAATGCATGGAACCCTCCAAGTCCTTCACGGTTTAGAATTGCTCGGCGACGTTCTTTGTTTCCCAAGTTAACGACAGTGTGAATCCAACTTGAACACACCTCAATCCTTTGAGGTTCAAAAGTATGCGGATGGAGGATTCTAGAAATGAGCAAAAGAGAAACCCATTTTCGATTCCACAACTTCATGAATTCTTTTTCTTATTATATTATCATACGTGGCTTTCAGAAACTCACTTTCGATTGTATTTTCCAGCCAAATGGATAGAAAATTAGGCGCAAAAGTGGGCCTTTCAATGGTGTTTTTTTCCCCCAACCACCATGACTGCTGTGGAGAAAGGAGACGGGGAAATCAAAAAATTATAGTTGAACGCAGACCAAATTAAAAAAAATAAATAAATAACACGGGCCATGACTTGCTCCTCTCGTTTTCTTCAGAGAGACCAAAAAATAAAGAACATGTTGCAAGTCACCGTGAGCACATAAGATTATATTAAAAAAATAGAATTCCCAGCAACGTGATGCGCGTTTACACGCAAGTTCGATCAGGAGAAAAAGGAAAAGGCTCTCTGAAACGGTGCATGGCTGCTTCATTCGTATTTTCTCCTATGTTTGATCGAAAGACTTTACTTGTTCGACGGTTCTAAATTCCAGTTTTCTATATAAACATTCTTGAAACTCTCTCTTTTCGCACGGTCTCGAATTACGGCTGGAGCAACAACCCCCCGCCACGAAAATTTTTCATTTTCTTGTTTCTCGAGAAGGTAAAAACACGAGTTCAAAGTTTCCATTCATTCCGACCTTTGAATTGCTCGAACAACCCGTTGTTTCGAAAGTCCCCCACGTTGAAATCGACTCGAACCCAATTCGAAGTTTCTGCTCGCGGTGCGGATTTGTAGGTACCGTAGACCCTCCCTCTTCTTAATCCCTTCGGGGCCTGTGTATGCTAAGGGGGAGCTGGGGTCTGCTTCAGGCATATCCGGTCAAAAATATCTTTCAGCTCTCGCAAGAACAACTTGTTTGCCAGCGTAAAGAAAGTTTCTGGGTTCAGTTCTTGATTCTAGACTGACGGGTAATGATAAAGTTTCGACCTTTCATCGTCCAAATCTATTTATTCAGCTAAAAGCAGGGCATTTGAGTGTCTAAAATATTTTCGGCGCTGAGTATAATTGTGCAGAGTGACATGTTCTTGCCCTGTGTTGACTCTGCAAATGGATAAAGAAATTTCAGATAATTTTTAGATTGAGTCCATAAAAACAGCGTCATGTCCTTTTTTAGTATGTTTATGTGAATTTCTTGCATTGATAATTTATCTTTTGTTTCGTAACTTTGTCATCTGAGTATTTGCTTTGGATTGTGTTTGAGGAGGTCAGTGCTGAAACTTGCATCTGCTTGGCGCTAAATAGTTGCTTATTGGTGTGTCAAATTGGCCCACAACATCAGTTTGTCTACCAGGCAACCATAAGCGATTGCCTTGAGGACAGATACCTTGAAGAGAACGAATTTACAAGTCATGGCCGATTCAGTTGCCTCTGACAAGACCGATCCTAAGAATTTCATCAAACTCGAAAACTGCGAGCCCAAGAACATGGTTCTCGAACGAACCCTCTCCTTCGAGAATTTCTTACCTGGTAAAGAAGCCAACCTGGCTTCGGATAACCTAAGAGTTGAAGATGGTCTGACCTATAAACCGGCCAGAGGATTGCCCCTCCCTCGACCTGAGATATTTTTCTCTCCGAGACCCAAAAGCGGGCTCGATGCTGCCGCCATTAAGTTGCAGAAAGTGTACAAGAGTTATAGAACAAGAAGAAACTTGGCAGATTGCGCCGTCATGATCGAGGAGCTCTGGTGCGCCTTCCTTAAATTAAATTGAATCGATCTAGTTGTTTCTGATGCGCCCTTTTATTAATATGGCTAATTGGCGATGAAATGCAAATGTTTTAGGTCAAAGGCGGTAGACTTCGCAGCCCTGAAGCATAGTTCCGTATCATTCTACGAGAATGATAAGCCTCAAACTGCTGGTTCTCGGTGGGCGAGGGTAAGAACTAGAGTTGCCAAGGTACATGAAAGACGATTTTTAGTAAGAGCCCGATTTGTTTTCCTGCTTTCAACTTACTTGACGATTAACAATATCATTAGGACGCTGATGATTATCTTTCAGATAGTAAACGCTTTGTCAAAAGATGAGAAGTCTCAAAGGCTAGCATTACCGCACTGGCTTGAAGCTGTAAGTCCAACATCCTCCTGAGGCATGCAATGGCACAATCACTTTTCTTTCTAAGAAAAGGATTTTTAAGTATGTTAAGTACTGCTGATGGTATCCTGTTTGAACAGATTGACCCGCGGCATCGTTATGGCCACAATTTGCATCTCTACTATGACGTGTGGTTCGAAAGCGAGACCACACAGCCTTTCTTCCACTGGTTAGTAGTAGTTCATAAGAGGAAATCTTTTGCTGCGTTAGTCACGTTCATGGTTTAGCCTATCGTAATATTACAGAGCTAGCAAAGGTTCATCAGCGTCAAAAGACTTTTTAATAACGAGGATCATGTTAAATGCAGGTTGGATGTTGGACAAGGCAAAGATATAAATCTCGGAAAGTGCCCAAGAAGTGTTCTGCATCTGCAATGCATCAAGTATCTTGGACCTGTAAGTGTTACGTCTCTTGTCGACTTATTGTGGATGTCCTAGCAAATTATCTTTATCAATATCCAATCGGAACGCACTTCGGACAAGCTGAAGGTAAAGAAACTTTGGGACATCCTTAACTGTAGCAAAATAGTGGACATCTGAGAGAAAGATGCCTGTCGTTATATTTCACAGTGCAAAACCAAATGTCTCATAATACATCTGCTTTGAACTTGTATTAAGTCCACTTTTTTTTATCCTGCAGAACGAAAGAGAAGCCTACGAGGTGATAGTTGAGAATGGGAAACTCATGTATAAGCGAAGCGGCGCGCTTGTGGACACTGCGGAAGGTTCAAAGTAGATATTCGTACTCAGCAAGTCGAGGGCCTTGTACGTGGGTCGAAAGAAGAAAGGCGTGTTTCAGCACTCCAGTTTTCTTGCCGGTGGCGCCATCACTGCAGCCGGAAGATTAGTCGCCCATAATGGGATCCTAGAGGTACGACACGTTTCCTTACACTTCGAAATGAATCACTCATCCGCGTCTTGTCCGCTCTCGATCGGGATTCTCTAGTAGACAGCCGGCTTCTTTTCTCGCGTAATGTGTATATTGTGCATGTTTTTAAGGCTTTTTGGCCATCCAGCGGGCGCTACCACCCAACAGAAGAGAACTTCAGGGAATTCATCAGCTTCTTGGAGGAGCATCATCTAGACCTCAGCAATGTCAAGGTATAAACTTGTAAATACAAGTATTGTAGCGAGCAAGTTGCTGCGATTAGGAAGAGAAGATGACCACCTAGCTGTTCTTATAATTGGGTATGAAAGTTTTCGTATTCTTGAAAAATGAACGAATGATCGTCCGCAAAATCGTTCTCATTGACCAACTTTTGTATAACAGCTGATCACTGACATGATATGCGTACTCTTTTTCTCAGAGGTGTGCTGTGGATGATGACAATCTTTCATACATAAACTCCAGCGAGGACTCAAAACACGGTACAAGCGAGGGCCCCGCAGGAACCATCCCATCAGCTGCCGAGCCAGAGGAGCCCGCCGTCAAACCTGGACTTCCGCAAGAAAACGTTACGAGTGCCTGCGCCAAGGCGGAGCCACTGGCGTTCGACCTCGCCAGGCGCTTGTCGTGCAAGTGGTCGACAGGGGCCGGCCCTTCATCGGCTACGTGAGGGACTACTACCCCATGGCGCTCCAGTCGCAGGTGCTGGAGCAGGTTGACCTCTCTCCAAGAGTTGTCCCTGGGACCGGCCTTCAGGGGGTTACGGTCCGATCCCTTCAAGATTCTAATTTCCTGGGAAAAATAGAAGGGAAGAGCCTATAGTAGAGAAGAGCGTTCAGGGGCTAATAACCCCATTTTTTTCATTCAAGTTGTTGTTATTACCCATTTGTAGCTCTTTTTTCCGAATAAGGGGGGTCTGCTTAAGTGCCAAATTGATGCCACTCTTTCTTTTCTTCTTTTCATGATTAGTGCTGCAAAAGTTGAGTTAATAGAGAAGCTTGAAATCTGTTTGCAAGTTCATTGACTGAGACACAAATGCATAAATCGTATTTGATCTTGTAACTTTCGGCTTATGAGAATCTGAACACCTAATGATTCCCACTTCCCAATCAACCGTTGTAGCCAAAGAAACATTTTTTGAGTTTTTCCACTTGAGTTTTAACCCAATGTGCGTTATGATCTCTTAATTTTTAATTTGTTCAATATAGTCACTGAATTTTTTATACATATTTAATTTAGTCATTAAATTATATGGAGTTGTTCAATGTTGTCTCTAATCTAAAATTAATGAAAGGACAACACTGAACTAGATCAGGGATAACAATGAATATTTCATGTAGTTAAGGGATTACATTAAACAAATTAGAAATTCATGAACTATATTACATATTAGGCTAAAGTTCAAATATCACATTCCTCACATTGAACTAGATCAGGGATAATAATGAGTATTTTATATAATTTAGGGATTATATTGAACAAATTAGAAATTCAGGGATTATATTACATATTAGGCTAAAGTTCAAAGATCACATTTTATTGGGCTTGTTTGCAATACCAAAAGATCACCGCTTTTGCCGTGATAGCTCTGATTTTTTCAGTAGAATAAAAGCCTTTCTAATCTTTCTCATTAGAGAGTTCCAAAAAAAAAAAAAATGCTAGAGTGAACATCCTTATTGCCGTTCCACTCTTCCAACACCAAAATATGAACTTGAACACGGCAGAAAATTATCGAGAAAAATCAAAATTTGATGTGACAGTAAGGCCCTGTTTGTTTAAATTTGTTTTTGTTTCCCAGAACACAAATTTTTGTTCTTTTGTTTTGGGAAAAAAAAAAAGAAATGCGTTTGTTTACACTTTTGTTCCTAAAAACAAAAAATCTATTTTTTTGTTTCCGAGAACAGATTGGAACATAAATAAGAAGTAGAAAAAATTTGCTTCTTATTCCGAGGAACAATTCCAAGAAACACTTTTTTTTTCTCCTTTTTCTTATTCTTTTTTCTTTGGTCAGTCACCAGCCTCGACCATGGCTGGCGACCGGCCATCGAGGGCCGGCGACCTTGCCGGAGCGTCGCCGGCCCCCGATGAGGCTCGGCCTCGCTAGATCTGGGTGAGACCACCGGCCCTCGTCGGATCGATCGGCCATGGTCGAGGCCGGCGACCGGCCAAAAGGAAGAAAAAATAAAAAATAAAAAGGGAAAAATAAAATAATAATATTAAAAAATTAAAAGAAACAAAAAAATTATACAAGTTTACCAAACGTGTTTTACATTCTTTTTCTATTCTAGGAATATAAATTTTGTACAATTACCAAACGCGTTCTTCTATTCAAAAATTATTCCTTGGAACAGAAATAGTTTTTTCTATTTATGTTCCCTAAAACATTTTTTGTTCAAAAACATTACCAAACACGCCCTAAATAGCACGACTGGGTTTATTCTAACTATTTTTTTTTCTAGCAACATCTTTCTTTTTTTCTGGATTGGGTGAAAATACGTAGCTTTGATGAAATATTTCTCGGGCTTCAATTATTAAAAAGGAAAAAGTGCCTCGGACTTCAGGAAGACTCCGGCTTCTGTGCCATGTGGAATTCGTCTTTTTTTTTCTGTGTGCCATGTTGGTCATCAACCGGTCCGGTGATGACATCGCCCGCCTATGCTATTCCTTGGAAAAATTCCAATGAAGAATCCTCATTTTCTCACAAGATAATTTAAAATAGACATTATTTTAAATAAGAGTTTTGAGTGACTTTTTAATCAAAAAGACCATGTTAGATGTAGATTGGATGTTGAAGAAGGCAAAAATATAAATCTAAAAAAATGCCCCAAAAGTGTTATGCATTGTCATTGCATTGAGTATCACGGACCTGTAATTATACTTCATTTATCGACTTATAGTGAATGTCTTAGCAAATTATCTTTATCAAATCCCATCGAAACACACTTTGGATAAGTTGAAGGCAAAAAAACTTTGGGACATCCCTAGTTGTAGCAAAATGTTCAGTGGACATGTGAGAGAAAGATGCTTGTTGTTGCAAAAATCTCATGATACATCTGCTATTAATTGGTAATTTGTTTTTCCAGCGAACGAGAGAGAAGCCTAAAGCTTTTGCTTATTGAGGCTAGACCTCGGTGCACGGGCATAAGGACCCTGACGCTCATGCCCAAGTCCTCAGCAATTGTGACTAGGTCCCTCGAGGCTGGACCCAAGAATCTCTATGCTTGTATCTCGATCCCTAACGGTCATGCTCCAGTACTCAACTCTTGTGCCCAAGTTGTGAGCATCCAAGCCAAGTTCATCAAGGTCAGGCCTGGGTCCACAAATGTTGGGCCTGAGTGCATTGGGAGGTTGGGCTTGAGACTCCAGTGCCCCTACACGAGTCCCAATCGTGGCTAGGTATTTAGTTACTATGATTGAGACCCCGACCCTTGGACTTAGAGACCCCAATAGCCAAGCCTAAGTTCCTCAAGACTAGGCCCGAGTCTCTCAAGGTCAAGGGGCCTAGTCCCTGACACCTAAGCCGAGGTCCTCAGCAACTATGTCGAGGACCTCGGTAGCCAGGCTGGGTCACTCGAAATTGGGCCTTAGACCTCTAAATCGTACGTGGGTCTTTTAGGCGATTATGCTTAAGTTATTGAGACTTGGATGGCCGAAGCCGGATATAATAAAATAAGGTGAGATGGGCCAGAGAGAGAGAGAGAGAGAGAGAGAGAGAGAGTCTTTGGTGTTTCGCTTGGATTTTCTGATGTGATTTCATGGGAGAAGTCAGCGTACGCAGGGAATATACAAAGGGAGAAGGGGAGAGATTTCAGACAGGCGGCACGCCAGATTGGACCCGACCCAAACGACGCCTTGGTCCGGTTGGCTCACGTGAACACGGAGACAACGCATCGTGTTAAAATAAGACAGGGTTCGCAAGACCAGATCGGATTCCTAAAAAAGGTGTGGCTAAACCGGATTAAAAGGGTAACACCGAATAAAACCAGCCGAATAATGAATTAGGGCTCGACATGCCGGTTCCCAAAAAGGATCTAACCCTTGAAATTGCAAAACCGGGGTTATAAGCAACTCGACCATCTCGCGCTTTTTCAATTAGTTATAAAGAACGCTCTCGATTAGTACAATAACCCATTCTATGTCCTTGAAATAAAGGTAATGAGCCTCCAGGAGGCCCATTGCACATGCAACGTCTATCTGACCAGAAGAGATTGCTGCTCAGTTCACTAACCAATCAGCACACGTAGGACCTTCCCTCTTTGGAGTGAACCATGTGGAAAAGGTCTGAGTGAGCGACCGGCAAAATTGGAACAAGTATCAAGGGTAGTATGTAGAACCGTCAAACGGGTTGAGTCAAGTTGGATCAAGTGGAAAATGCTTCAAACCAAATAAACTCATTTAACTTACTTTGATCTATTTTCATGTAATACAAATATAGGTCTACATGGCAACACTTTTGTTTTCTATTTTTCTGTCCTTTTGTTCTCTAGAATAGAAAAATAATATAAATTCGTATGGTAACATTACTTTTTTTTTTTTTTATGGTAAAGGTAAGAGATATATATTGACTTAAGCCAAAAACAACAAGAACGCTATACGGCAAAAACTCGGCATCAAAAACTTGCACTCACAAAGACAACAGTCAAAGTGAGTAGAAGGGTGCTAAGGTAAAAGAAAACTAACTGCACAAGAGTAGAGGAAACCCAAACAATGGCAAAGCAAAAACCTACACAGGGATCACAAAAAAATACCGAATCCCAACAATTACACAAGTGTAGGGAGATGAATACAAATGTAGGAATGGTAGGACAACTCGCCAATTGCAATAGAGAAGCTTCCAAAAATTTGAACTAGCACCTTCTTCAACTGCACAAACCGAGGAGGACCTCCAACCAAAACAAGAAATGTAGGAATGGTAACATTACTTAATTTTTCTATTCCTCATAATAGAAAAATGGCCAATGAATAAATTTGGAATAGGAACAAGAGTAGCTTCTTATTCCCGGAAATAATTTCTAAAAATAAATCTTTTTTTTTGTTCTTTTGTTTTTCTTCCTCTTTTAATTGGTTGCTGGAGCCTCACCACCCCCGTTGATCATTGACCGCTGTCGTCCACTGGTTGTCGTGGCAGGTGGCGGTGACCGGTTAAAGGAAGAAGAGCAAGAGAGAGAAAAAAGAAAAATCTAAAAAAAAGTATTAAAAATTAGAAGAAAATCCACATCATAAAAAATTTATGAGTCACACCAAACGCATTCCTATTCTTTTTCAATTCCGAAAATACAAATTTTGTATAGTTACCAAATATGTTATTTTACTTAGAAATTATTTTAGGGAATAGGAAATAGAAAAAACTATTTCTAAAAAAATTGTTCCTAGAAATAGAAATATTACAAAACGCACACATAATGACTCATATCTGACCTAATTCATATTACTAAAGCACTTTCATATTTAACTCAATTTAAGAAAATTCATATTCAAACTAAGGTAAGAGTGCGGAGTGAGTCATCTTGTGAGGGCAAGAGAAAATGAATGCGGATTGGGTCTAACTAAGTTGTAAATCACTTAAAAAAAGTCGTAAACCTATTTAATACTCATGTTATGTTTAAGCCTATTTATGATCCATTTATTAAATATAACTCATACATATAATAATTTAGCCCATCATATATGGGTTAAGAAATAGTTTGTAATCCATTTTGATGGGTCTATTAGCACAAGTCAAGTTAAGACCATGGCCCTAAGAAAGTTGGAGACCCAACAGTAAGGCCCATTACTCAGCTTCGAAAGAGGAACAGATGGGCCTACTTGCAGAGACTTGGATCCTCAACATCTGGGCGGTCGCGGGGTTTCCTCTAGACCGCCTCGGACTCACATCAGCAAAATTGTCTTTGCTGTTTATAATGCGAATATGGTTCTCCACATTAACATATATAACAAGAAAGAAAAAGGAAAAAAAAATCGTAATTTCGAGAGCATATTCCAGACCGATGAATTCTCATCAATCTTGATTACTTTGGCATCAGGCGAAAGAAATGGTAATGAGCGATGCCGTAAAATGCATGGAACTCTCTAAGTCCTTCTCGATTTAGAATTGCTCAGCGATGTTCTTTGTAAGAAGTATGATAACCGACAGAGAAGGGCAAGAAACCAAACATACAGACGTTAGATGATTAATCCTTTGAGGATCAAAAGTATGCGAATGGAGGTTTCTAGGAACGAGCAAAAGAGAAACCCATTTTCGATTCCACAACTTCATGAATTATTTTCCTTATTATATTATCATATGTGGCTTCCAGGAACTTGCTTTCGATTATATTTTTTAGGCAAATGCATAGAAAATTAGGTGCAAAAGTGGGCCTTTCAATTTTATTTTATTTTCAACCACCGCAGTGGAGAAAGGAAACGGGGAAATTAAAAATTTATAATTGAACGCAGACCAAAAAAATAATAATAATAACATGGATCATGACTTGCTCTTCTCTCGTTTTCTTCGAAGAGACCAAAAAATAAGAACATGTTCCAAGTCACCGTGAGCGCATAAGGTTATATTAAAAAAAGATAATTCCCAGCAACATGATGCGCGTTTACACTGTCTGAGACAGTGCATGGCTGCTTAATTCATATTTTCTCAAATGTTTGATCGAAAGACTTTATTTGTTTGCCAATTCGAATTCCAGTTTTCCATATAAACATTTTTAAAACTCTCTTTCCGCATGATCTCAAATTACGGCTAGAGCAACAACGCTCTAATAAATTTTTCATTTTCTCATGTCTCGAGGAGGTAAAAACACATACTAGTGGTGCTATTGAAAATATAAACAAAAAAAAAAAAACATAAAAATTTATTTTAGGTTAGGATTCTGCATTCCACGATTAACTTCAAACCTTTCCATTGAAATGAATTCCCTAATTTCAAGATCAAAAATCTATCTTACATATTTAGGAATTTCCATCGACTTGCTTTTTTGGTTCCAAATTCTATCTTGAAACCAGTTAGAACGTGACTCGGGATGTTGGGATTCCAGCGTACATACATAAGCGCGGGGAGCGATTACTCAAATACCTCCGAGAGCGTCAGGACTTTTCGCAGCTGCTGCACGACGACGCATGTGGCTGTCTAACTCTCTATTTTGACTATATTTTATTGTCGTCGTTCAGGGGCAAATTGCCGCAGCCTCTCTCTCTCTCTCTGAGAGCTCACGGATTGGCTTACTTTCTTTGACTGCCCTTCTCTCTCCAAATCCCATTTTTCATATAAAAATAACAACCCGCCCACCAAATTCTTGTTTTTCCTTCCATCTGCGAAGGGGTTGTTTTATATACTCCTCCAAAAAGTCTGGCGGAGTTTCCATTCCGACCTTTGAATTCCTCAAATGGCTCGTGCTGTTCAAAGTCCCCCACGTTGAAGTCAACTCGGAACCCCCCCGTGCAAAGTTCGCGATCACGGTGCGTATTTGGGGCGCGCGTATATAAAGGGGGAGTTGGGGTCTGCCTCAGGCATATCTTGTGAAAAATTGTCTTTGAGCTCTCAGAAGAACAACTTGTTCGCGAGGGAAAAGGAAATATAAGAGGAGAGAATTTCTGGGCTCAGTTCGTGATTGTGGACTGACAGGTAATGATAAAGTTCCGGCCTTTTATCGTTCGAATCTGTTTCTTCAGCTGAAAGCAGGGCATTCGAGATTTTTTCATGTCGGAGCTGGGTAGGATTGTGCAGAAAAACTTGTTCTTGCTCTGTTTTGTCTCCGATAATCTTGTTTTCCCCTTTTCTTTGGGGGGATAACGTGTCAAGACTTGGACTTTGGTTGCGTTTTATGGAGTTTCATGGCAGTCGAATGAATGGATTTTGCTTTCTCTGCCCTTCCTCTTTCATTTTCTTCAATGAGTTCTACTTTCATTTTGGGAATTTTGTCACCTGATTATTTGGGTTCTATTGCGTTCGAGTGCTGAAATTTGTATGGGTTTATCACTTTCCTTGCTCAGATCTCATTGGTGTATCAAATTGGCCCACAACATCAGTTCATCTCCCAAGGAACGAGAAGCGACTGCCTTGAGGAGAGGTAGCTTGAAGAGAACTAATTTACGAGTCATGACCGATTCAGTTGCCTCGGACAAGACCAATTCTAAGAATTCCATTAAACTCAAAAACTGCAAGCCCGAAAACGCGGTGCTCGAACGAACGCTCTCCTTTGAGAATTTCTTACATGGTAAAGAAGCCAACCGGGCTTCGGGTAACTTAACAGTCAAAGATGGTCCGACATCTAAACCGGCCAAAGGATTGTCCCTTCCTCAACCTGTGATATTTTTCTCGCCGAGACCCAAATGCGAGCTCGATGCGGCAGCAGTTAAGGTGCAGAAAGTGTACAGGAGTTACAGAACAAGAAGAAACTTGGCAGATTGCGCCATCGTCGTTGAGGAGCTCTGGTGGGTCTTTCTTAAATTAATTTGAATTGATCGATTTGTTTCTAATGTGCCCTTTTATTAAATGGCTAATTGGTGCAAAACCGCAAATGTTTCAGGTGGAGTGCGATAGACTTTGCAGCCCTGAAGCATAGTTCCGTATCATTCTACAAGGATGATAAGCCTGAAACTGTTGGTTCTCAGTGGGCGAGGGCAAGAACTGGAGTTGCCGAGGTACATAAAAGACAATCTTTTGAAAGAGCCCGTTTTATTTTCCTGCTTTCAACTTACGTGACAATTAACAATATCATTAGGACGCTGATAAATTATCTTTCAGGTAGGAAAAGGTTTGTCAAAAGACGTGAAGGCTCAAAAGCTAGCATTACAGCAACAGCACTGGCTTGAAGCTGTAAGTCCCTTAAACTCCTGAGACATGCAACAGCAGGGTCACTTTTCTTTCCAAGAAAAGGAGATCTAAAAATAAAGAATACTGCTGATAGTCTCCTGCTTGAACAGATTGACCCACGGCATCGTTATAGCCACAATTTGCGTCTCTACTATGACGCGTGGTTCCAAAGCGAGAGTACAGGAGCCTTTCTTCTACTGGTTAGTGTTCGAACATGGAAATCTTTGGTTGTGTTTGTTATGTCCTGTTCTAGCCTATCATAATATTGTAGAGCTAGCAAACGTTCATCAAATGTCAAAAGACTTTTTAATAATGAGGACCATGTTAAATGCAGGTTGGATGTTGGACGTGGTAAAGATGTGAATCTCGAAAAGTGCCCAAGAAATGTTCTGCATAAGCAATGCATCAAGTATCTCGGACACGTAAGTTTCATTCTTTGTTCGACTTATAGTGAATGCCTTAGCAGATTATTTTTGTCAATATCCCATCCCAACGTACTTCAGACCGACTGAAGTTAAAGAAACTTTGGGACATCCTTAATTGTAGCGAAATGTTCAGCGGACATGTGAGAGGAAGTGTCTTGTTATGTTTTGCAGTGCAAAATCAAATGTCTCATAAGCATCTGCTTCGAGCTGTCATTAACTCCTCTTTGTTTGTTCTGCAGAACGAAAGAGAAGCCTACGAGGTGATAATCGAAAATGGAAAACTCATGTATAAGCAACGCAGAGAGCTTGTGGACACCATGGAAGGTTCAAAGTGGATATTTGTACTTAGCACTTCGAGGGCCTTGTATGTGGGTAAAAAGGAGAAAGGCGTTTTTCGGCACTCCAGTTTTCTTGCCGGTGCTGCCGTCATTGCAGCCGGAAGATTGGTCGCCCATAATGGGATCCTAGAGGTACGACACATTTCCTTACACTTCAAAATGAATCATTCGTCCGTGTCTTGTCTGCTCTCGATCGGCATTCTCTAGTAGACAGCCAGCTTCTTTTCTCACGTAATGTGTATAATGTGCATGTCTTTAAGGCTTTTTGGCCATCCAGCGGGTGCTACCACCCAACAGAAGAGAACTTCAGGGAATTCATCAGCTTCTTGGAGGAGCATCATCTAGACCTCAGCAATGTCAAGGTATAAACTTGTAAATACAAGTATTGTAGTGAGCAAGTTGCTGCGATTAGGTAGAGAAGATGACCACCTAGCTGTTCTTATAATTGAATATGAAAGTTTTCGTATTCTTGAAAAATGAACGAATGATCGTCCGCAAAATCGTTCTCATTGACCAACTTTTGTATAACAGCTGATCACTGACATGATATGCGTACTCTTTTTCTCAGAGGTGTGCTGTGGATGATGACAATCTTTCATACATAAACTCCAGCGAGGACTCAAAACACGGTACAAGCGAGGGCCCCGCAGGAACCACCCCATCAGCTGCCGAGCCAGAGGAGCCCGCCGTCAAACCTGGTCTTCCGCAAGAAAACGTTACAAGTGCCTGCGCCAAGGCGGAGCCACTGGCGTTCGACCTTGCCAGGCGCTTGTCGTGCAAGTGGGCGACAGGGGCCGGCCCTTCATCGGCTACGTGAGGGACTACTACCCCATGGCGCTCCAGTCGCAGGTGCTGGAGCGGGTTGACCTCTCTCCAAGAGTTGTCCCTGGGGCCGGCCTTCAGGGGGTTACGGTCCGATCCCTTCAAGATTCTAATTTCCTGGGAAAAATAGAAGGGAAGAGCCTATAGTAGAGAAGAGTGTTCAGGGGCTAATAAACCCACTTTTTTCATTCAAGCTGTTGTTATTACCCATTTGTAGCTCTTTTTTTCCGAATAAGGGGGTCTGCTTAAGTGCCAAATCGATGCCACTCTTTCTTTTCTTCTTTTCATGATTAGTGCTGCAAAAGTTGAGTTGATAGAGAAGCTTGAAATCTGTTTGCAAGTTCATTGACTGACACACAAATGCATAAATCGTATTTGATCTTGTAACTTTCGGCTTATGAGAATCTGGACACCTAATGATTCCCACTTCCCAATCAACCGTTGTAGCCAAAGAAACATTTTTTGAGTTTTTCCTCCTGAGTTTTAACCCACGTTATGATCTCTTAATTTTTAATTTGTTCGATATAATCACTGAATTTTTATACATATTTAATTTAGTCATTAAATTATATGGAGTTGTTCGATGTTGTCTCTAATCTAAAATTAATGAAAGGACAACATTGAACTAGATTAGGGATAACAATGAATATTTCATATAGTTAAGGGATTACATTGAACAAATTAGAAATTCATGAACAAATTTTTCTCCTTTTTCTTCTTATTTTTCTTTGACCACATCCCTCAATTGGCCACCACCTATGAGGGCAGCGACTTTGCATTTTGCCCTCGGAGGCTCGTTTGCAGGACCAGAGGCTATCGCCCTCTTTTGCCCTGATGGCTCGGACTCTTCAAAAGGAAGAAAAATGAAAAATGAAATAAAAATATTAAAAAATTAAAAAAAATAAAAAAAATTATATAGTTTACAAATATGTTTACTGTTTTTCTCTTCTACCCCAAAACATAAATTTTGTAAATTACAAACACGTTCTTCGAAAAAATTATCGAGAAATTTTTTCTACTACTTTCCTTAAATTTTTATTCAAAAACGTTACAAACGTAAGCAAGTAGCACGACTGGGTCTATTCTAACTATATTTTTTTCTGGCAACATCTTTCTTTTTCCTGGATTGGGTGAAAATACGTAGTTTTGATGAAATATTTCTCGGGCTTCAATTATTAAAAAGGAAAAGTGCCTCGGACTTTAGGAAGACTCCGGCTTCTGTGCCATGTGGAATTCGTCGCTTTTTGCTGTGTGCCATGTTGATCATCAACCGGTGATGACGTCGCCCGCCTATGTTATTCCTTGGAAAAATTCCAATGAAGAATCCTCATTTTCTCAAAAGATAATTTAAAATAAACATTATTTTAAATAAGAGTATAAAGTGACTTTTTAATCAAAAAGACCATGTTAGATGTAGATTGGATGTTGAAGAAGGCAAAAATATAAATCTTAAAAAAATGCCCCAAAAGTGTTATGCATTGTCAATGCATTGAGTGTCGCGGACCTGTAATTATACTTCATTTATCGACTTATAGTGAATGTCTTAGCAAATTATCTTTATCAAATCCCATCGAAACACACTTCGGATAAGCTGAAGGCAAAAAAACTTTGGGACATCCCTAGTTGTAGCAAAATGTTCAGTGGACACGTGAGAGAAAGATGCCTTTGTTATTTTTGCAAAAAAACCGAAAATCTCATGATACATCTGCTATTAATAGGTAATAAACATTTGTTTTTTCGGGAAACAAGAGAGAAGCCTAAAGCTTTTGTTTGTTGAGGCTAGACCTCGGTGCGCAGGCATAAGGATCCTAATGCCCGTGCCCAAGTCCTCAGCAATTGTGACTAGATCCCTTAAGGCTGGACCCGGGAATCTCTATGCTCATATCTCGATCCCTAATGGTCATGCTTCAATACTCTACTCTTGTGCCCAAATTGTGAGCATCCAAGCCAAGTTCATCAAGGTCAGGCCTGGGTCCACAAAAGTTGGGCCTGAGTGCATTGGGAGGTTGGGCTTGAGACTCCAGTGCCCCTACACGAGTCCCAATCATGGCTGAGTATTTAGCTACTATGATTGAGACCCCGACGCTTGGACTTGGAGACCCCAATAGCTAGGCCTAAGTCCCTCAAGACTAGGCCTGAGTCTCTCAAGGTCGGGGCCTAGTCCCTGACACCTAAGCCGAGGTCCTCAGCAACTATGTCGAGGATCTCGGTAGCCAGGCTGGGTCACTCGAAACTGGGCCTAAGCCTCCAAATCGTATGTGGGTCCTTTTGGCGATTATGCTTAAGTTATTGAGACTCGGACGGCGGAAGCCGGATATAATAAAATAAGGTGAGATGGGCCATAGAGAGAGAGAGAGAGAGAGCCTTTGGTGTTTCGCTTGGATTTTCTGATGTGATTTCAGGGGAGAAGTCAGCGTACGCAGGGAATATACAGAGGGAGAAGGGGAGAGATTTCAGACAGGAGGCACGCCAGATCGGCCCGACCCAAACTACGCCTTGGTCCGATTGGCCCACGTGAACACAGAGACAACGGATCGTGTTAAAATAAGACAGCGTTCGCAAGACCGAATCGGCGTGGCTAAACCGGATTAAAAGGGTAACACCGAATAAAACCAGCCGAAAAATGAATTAGGGCTTGACACGCCGGTTCCAAAAAAGGATCTAACCCTTGAAATTGCAAAACCGGGGTTATAAGCAACTCGACCATCTCGCGCTTTTTCAATTAGTTATAAAGAACGCTCTCGATTAGTACAATAACCCATTCTATGTCCTTGAAATAAAGGTAATGAGCCTCCAGGAGGCGTATTGCACATGCAACGTCTATCTGACTAGAAGAGATTACTGCTCAGTTTGCTAACCAATCGGCACACGTAGGACCTTCCCTCTGAGGAATGAACCATGTGGAAAAGGTCTGAGTGAGCGATCGGCAAAATTGGAACAAGTACCAAGGGTAGCACATAGAACCGTCAAAAGGGTCGAGTTGAGTTGGATTTGGATCAACGGGAAAATGCTTCAAACCAAATAAACTCATTTAACTTTGATCTATTTTCGTGTAATACAAATATAGGTCTACATGGCAACACTTTCTGTCCTTTTGTTCTCTAGAATAGAAAAATAATATAAATTCGTACAGTAACACTACTTTTTTTTTTTTTGGTAAAGGTAAGAGATATATATTGACTTAAGCCAAAAACAACAAGAACACTATACGGCAAAAACTCGGCACCAAGAACTTGCACTCACAAGGACAACAGTCAAAGTGAGTGGAAGGGTGCTAAGGTAAAAGAAAACTAACTGCACAAGAGTAGAGGAAAGCCAAACAATGGCAAAGCAAAAACCTACACAAGGAAAATACCGAATCCCAACAACTACACAAGTGCAAGGAGATGAATACAAATGTAGGAATGGTAGGACAACTCACCAACTGCACTAGATAAGCTTCCAAAAATTCGAACTAGCACCTTCTTCGGCTGCACAAACCGAGGAGGACCTCCGACCAAAATAGGAAATGTAGGAATGGTAACATTACGTAATTTTTCTATTCCTCATAATAAAAAATGGCCGATGAATAAATTTGGAATAGGAACAAGAGTAACTTCTTATTCCCAGAAATAATTTCTAAAAATAAGTCATTTTTTTGTTCTTTTGTTCTTCTTCCTCTTTTATTTGGTCGCTGGAGCCTCACCACCCCTGTTGATCATTGACCGCCGTCGTCCACCGGTTATCGTGGCGGTGGTGGCGACCGATTAAAGGAAGAAGAGCAAGAGAGAGAAAAAAGAAAAATCTCAAAAAAATTAGAAGAAAATCCACGTCATAAAAAATTTATGAGTCATACCAAACGCATTCCTATTCTTTTTCAATTCCAAAAATATAAATATTGTATAGTTACCAAATATGTTATTTTACTTAGAAATTGTTTTAGGGAATAGGAAATAGAAAAAAAAAACTATTTCTAAAAAAATTGTTCCTAGAAATAGAAATATTACAAAACGCACCCATAGTGACTCATATCTGACCTAATTCATATTACTAAAGTACTTCCATATTTAACTCAATTTAAGAAAATTCATATTCAAACTGAAGTAAGAGTGCGGAGTGAGTCATCTCGCGAGGGCAAGAGAAAATGAATGCGGGTTGGGTCTAACTAAGTTATAAATCACTTAAAAAAAAGTCGTAAATCTATTTAATACTCACGTTATGTTTAAGCCTATTTATGATCCATTTATTAAATATAACTAATACATATAATAATTTAGCCCATCATATATGGGTTAAGAAATAGGTTTGTAATCCATTTTGATGGGTCTATTAGCACAAGTCAAGTTAAGCCCATGGCCCTAAGAAAGTTGGAGACCCAACAGTAAGGCCCATTACTCAGCTTCGAGAGAGGAACAGATGGGCCCACTTGCAGAGACTTGGATCCTCAACATCTGGGCGGTCGCGGGGTTTCCTCTGGACCGCCTCGGACTCACATCAGCAAAATTGTCTTTGCTGTTTATAATGCGGATATGGTTCTCCACATTAACATATATAACAAGAAAGAAAAAGGGAAAAAAAAATCGTAGTTTCGAGAGCATATTCCAGACCGAGGAATTCTCATAAATCTCGATTACTTCTGGCATCAAGCGAAAGAAATGGTAATGAGCCGTAAAATGCATGGAACTCTCTAAGTCCTTCTCGATTTAGAATTGCTCGGCGATGTTCTTTGTAAGAAGTACAATAACCGACAGAGAGGGGCAAGAAACCAAACATACAGACCTTAGATGATTAACCTTTGAGGATCAAAAGTATGCGAACGGAGGTTTCTAGGAGTGAGCAAAAGAGAAACCCATTTTCGATTCCACAACTTCATGAATTCTTTTCCTTATTATATTATCATACGTGGCTTCCAGGAACCCGCTTTCGATTGTATTTTCCAGCCAAATGGATAGAAAATTAGGTGCAAAAGTGGGCCTTTCAATTTTATTTTTTTTCAACCACCGGTCCACCGTGACTGCTGTGGAGAAAGGAGACGGGAAGATAAAAAAAAAATTATAATTGAACGCAGACCAAAAATAATAATAATAACATGGATCATGACTTGCTCTCCTCTCGTTTTCTTCAAAGAGACCAAAAAATAAGAGCATGTTCCAAGTCACCGTGAGCGCATAAGATTATATTAAAAAGAGAGAATTCCCAGCAACTTGATGCGCGTTTACACTCTCTGAAACTGTGCAAGGCTGCTTCATTCATATTTTCTCCAATGTTTGATCGAAAGAATTTACCTGTTCGCCAGTTCTGAATTCCAGTTTTCCATATAAACATTCTTGGAACTCTCTTTTTGCACGGTCTTGAATTACGGCTAGAGCAACAACATGTAAGACAAAATAATTCATATGCGGAAGCTAGGATTGTTAATAGACAAACCTCCAGCCATTGTTCGTAATCACGTTCGTCGAATGTCCTGAAAAATCGAGAAAATAATAGGGACACTCTACTAACCAAATTTCCTCACGCACTGATGGTGTATTCTAAATGTGAGGATTTTGTATTAGACATTGTGATCACCCTTTAGAAATGAACATACGTTCCTATTTATATACCATCTTCCATCAAAACGGTAACCAATGGGCGGTTGTCACGAAGGGTACGAAGCGTGGAAAACTTTATGTCGAATAGTTGCAACTTTTAGGAGAAAATGTGGGTCTAAAATGTGGGATCACAAAAATAAATAACATTCTCCCACTTGATCCCATCATTTTCATCATACGGATCATTCAACTAATTCCACGAAAACTTTATGCTTAAAGAAAAGAAACAAAACACATGGATCATGACGACATGTCCTCTAAGAGTGAGTAATATCTTCCATGTATCACAATGCATCTTATTTCTTTAATGTCAGCCTATATATGACAACATATCTTAATGAATAAACCCCATGTTTATTCCAAAACCAATGATAAATGTTATTATCATAAACAACAAAATGTGTACACAAAAATTGAGAATCAACATTACAACTGAATAAGAGTTTCATACAACAAAAATCGTTCATATGACGACAAATTACATAATGGGACCTATTCCCATACTAGTTACATGATCCTTATACTTCATTGGTGGCATGCCTTTAGTTAAAGGATCAGCTATCATCAATTCGTGCTAACGTGTTCAATGACCACTTTATTCTCCTTAACACGTTCCCTTATGGCTAAATATTTAATGTCGATATGCTTACTTCGACTGCCACTTTTGGCATTTTTAGCCATAAAAACCGCTGCTGAATTGTCACAATATATTCTTAATGGCCTAGAAATAGAATCAACAATTCTAAGCCTAGCAATGAAACTCTTCAACCATACACCATGCGAGGTAGCCTCAAAACAAGAAACGAACTCAGCCTCTATAGTGGAAGTAGCAGTCAAAGTCTGCTTGGCACTTCTCCATGACACGGCTCCGCCAACTAACATGAAAATGTATCCAGATATTGATTTTCGTGAATCAACGCAACCCGCGAAGTCTGCATTCGAATAACCGACCACTTCCAGGTTGTCAGTCCGTCTATACATAAGCATATAGTCTTTGGTACCTTGAAAGTATCTCATCACTTTCTTTGCAGCTCTCCAAAGGGTCTAAACCTCGGATTACTCGATATCTTCCCAACATTCCCACAGCAAAAGCGATGTCAGGTCGAGTGCAAACCTGAGCATACATCAAGCTTCCAACAGCTGAAGCATATGGAATGTTGTACATTTGTTCCCTTTCTAGATCGTTCTTCGGGCATTGGTTCAAATTGAACCTGTCACCCTTCACGATGGGTGCTATACTTGGTGAACAATCTTTCATCCGAAATCTCTCTAGGACCTTATTGATATAAGTTTCTTGAGATAGTCCTAAAATGCCTCGAGGTCTATCTCTATGGATCTTAATACCAATGACATAAGATGTCTCACCCATATCTTTCATGTCAAAACTCTTAGAGAGAAATTGTTTCACCTCATGTAGCAACCCCTTATCATTGGTTGCAAGTAGTATATCATCCACATACAGCACAAGGAAACAAATATTGCTCCCACTAACCTTCTGGTATATACATTGATCCATGACATTCTCTATAAAACCAAATGAAGAGATGACATCATGAAACCTTAAGTACCATTGGCGGGATGCTTGTTTCAAGCCATATATAGATTTCTTAAGCTTGCACACCAAATGCTCACATTTACTAGAGGAGAATCCTTCAGGTTGTTTCATGTAAACCTCATCCTCTAGTTCTCCATTGAAGAACGCCGTTTTCACATCCATCTGATGTAATTCCATATCAAAATGGGCAACCAATGCCAAAACAATACGAAGAGAATCGTTCTTAGATACAGGAGAAAAAGTCTCTGTGTAATCGATTCCTTCCTTTTGAGTGAATCCTTTGGCAACAAGTCTAGCTTTATATCTTTCAATGTTACCCAATGAATCCTTCTTAGTTTTGAAGACCCATTTACAACCAATGGCTTTCGCATCATCGGTAACTCAACCAAATCCCAGACTTTGTTAGATGCCATTGAACTCATCTCTTCCTTCATGGCATTGTACCACAAATTGGATTT
Organism: Eucalyptus virginea; assembly: GCA_014182375.1. NCBI lineage: Eukaryota > Viridiplantae > Streptophyta > Magnoliopsida > Myrtales > Myrtaceae > Eucalyptus > Eucalyptus virginea. The sequence goes on along the minus strand of CM024523.1, from coordinate 27,879,720 downwards.
ATCACTATCCATGGCTTGTGAAAACGTTTGGGATCATTCTCGGCTCAATATTGTAGTCGACTCTTGTAAATACACACTATAATCACTAGGAATAGCCGATTTCCTTATTCTAGCAGATCTTCTCAATGTTGGATCAACATTCTCTTGAGGAGCATGTTGCTCAACTGGTTGTTCAACAGTTTCTGGTAATTGCTGAACAACTGGATCTACTAGATCAATATCGGCGGAGTTGTGGAACTTCAACAATTGGTTGTTCAATAGCCGGCTGAACGAAGGGGCATTATGAGCAACAACCAACCTTAAACTTGAGGTGGAAGGTTGAGTGTCTGAATGATCTTCCTTAGGAACAAGATCCCCCGGTCGATCGCTCCCACTGATCAAGTCATTTTCAAGAAATTTAGCATTTATTGATTCCACAATCCTAGTGGTATGAGATGGACAATAAAACCTGTATCCCTTAGACCTTTCGGCATATCCAATGAAATACCCACTTATGATCCTTGGGTCCAACTTCTTTTCTTGTGGATTATAAACTCTCACTTCAGACGGGCATCCCCAAACGCGCACATGATGCAAACTCGGTTTCCAACCCTTAAATAACTCAAAAGGTGTCTTTGAGACAGCCTTGGTCAGAACTCGGTTTAATATATACACTGCCGTCTTAAGTGCTTCAGTCCACAAGGATTTAGGAAGTTTGGAGCTGCTAAGCATACTACGCACCATGTCCAATAAGGTCCGATTTCTTCTTTCCGCTACGCCATTTTGGTCCGGAGAACCCGGGCATAGTATATTGGGCAACTATCCCATGCTCTTGAAGAAACTTTGCAAATGGACCGGTGCTTGTCCATCTTCGGTGTATCTACCATAGAATTCTCCACCTCTATCGATCTCACGATCTTAATTTGCTTATCGCATTGTTTCTCTACTTCCGTCTTAAATACCTTAAAGGCATCTAATGCTTCATACTTATTATGAATCAAATAGAGATACATGTAACGTGAGTAATCGTCTATGAAAGAGATGAAGTATTTCTGACCACAAGAGTCCATATTCGGACTACATATATCCGTATGTATGATTTCTAATATTTATGTACTCCTCTTGGCACCTTTCTTTGTCTTGTTAGTCTATTTTCCCTTTATGCAGTCCACACAAGTATCACAATCAGTAAAATCTAAAGTACCGAGTACTCCATCATTTACTAATCGCTTAATTCTTTCTATGGAGATATGTCCCAATCTCCGGTGCCACAACATAGATGAATGTTCTTTCACAACACATCGTTTCATACCAGCTTTATCATGAACATGCATCGCATCATAATAGGCATTGTCTTGTAAATTAATTCGAAAAGACCATCGGACAAAATACCACTCCCGACAATTTCAGATTTAAATGATAAACGAAGTTTGAATCTGAAAAGTTAAAAGAGTATCCCAAAGGTACAAGTTTTGAAACTGAAATTAAGTTTCTAGAAAAACTAGGAACATAAAAGGTCTTTTCCAAATTTAAAACAAAACCGCTATTGAGAACTAGTCTATATGTCCCAATAGCTTCCACATGCGAACGCATCTTGTTTCCCGAATAGATGCTTTGTTCACTTCCCACCGGCTTCTGTGGTTTTGAAAACCCCGCAAGGAATTCGAAATATGGATTGTAGATCCAGAATCAATCCACCAAGTGTTGTGACTTACATCAGTCATATTAGATTCATAACAAACACAAGAGATTGGATTACCTTTCTTCTCGAGTCAGGCCTTAAATTTGACACAATCCTTCCTTATATGCCCCTTATGTTTACAAAAGAAGCATTTGGATTCTTTCTTAATGTCAGCTTGGGGAGGTATTTTACATTTTCCCTTATGCTTGCCATAGCCCTTATTCTTTCCTTGTGTTGCCAAATGAGCACTTTCTCCCAATTCCATAACCAGTCTTTCTTCCTCTTGAACACACATGGTCATGAGTTCATTAATAGACCATTTATTCTTATGTGTGTTATAAGAGATCTTGAAAGGTGCATACTGTTGTGGGAGAGTGTTCAGAATATAATACACAAGGAAGGATTCAGATATCTCAACCTCAAGGTTCTTAAGCTGAGCTGCAATGTTTCTCATTTGCATGATATGCTCACGCACACCTCTAACACTAGTGAGCTTCAATGATGAAAACTTCATAATTAGGGTCATGGCATGCGCATTTTCAGAACTTTCAAACTGTGCATCTATGGCCTCCAATAAAGCCTTAGCATTGCTATGCTGAGCAACCGAACCACGAATACTAGGAGATATCTTAGCTCTTATAAACATGGCACAAACGTGGTTGAACCGCTCCCATTGGTTATAAAGAGCTATCTCAGCTGGAGTGCTCGAATCAGTAGGAGCAAGTGGTTCGTCTTTCCTTATAGTATAGTCAATGTCCATCCACCCCAATTGAAGAAGAACTGACTCCTTCCAAACTTTATAGTTCTCACCATTCAAGTATAGGAACATCAAACTTAAATTCAGAGAAATTCACAAGTTGCGAAACCGCATATCAAATAATCATGCTTATGTCACAAAATTTGAGACAAATATAGATAAATCATGTTTTACCAATGTAAACATGTCACAATATGAATCACATAACATAAAAACTACCTGTGGGCTAAGTTTTTAATTTAAATAGATTCATAATTACTTCATGAAGAAACTACCATATTATATGCCTTTTCTTAATCCCCGTGAGTAAATTAAGAAAAATAATATGATATTTCATCCTAATTAATCATATTAATAAAATGAAAATTCCTGTGGGATAAAATTCATCATATTAATATAATTAATTACAATCAATGTCAATTTCTAAATATGATCCGGAGGCTTTTAATATATAATTTAATTAATTAAAGATGCTGTGGCCACTCCTAATTAATTAAATATATGGACCATTGGACATTTAATTTCATGCACAAAATATTCATAAAATACATGAAATGACAAAATAAATAAATACATCAAGGGCCGAACAGTAAATAAATAAATTGGCCAAGGGCAAGATTGCAAAAACATGAAAAATTTGAGGCAAAAGCATAAATAGAAGCCGCGGAAGAGGGGACGACAGGCGCGTGCAGAGCACGCGCCAGAATTCGCGCGGGCACGTGCCCCGCACGCGCGCCGTTCAGCGCGCAGGCGCGTGCAACGCACGCGCCTGGCAACTGCCGCGGGCGTGGATCCCACGCGCGCAACGGTTGAGCGCGCGTGAGGGGCGCGTGGCGCGTGGATTCCACGCGCCTGCAACCGCAGCGCGCGCGTGGGCTCCACGCGCCTTCTTCCTCGCGAACAGAAGCGTTTTCTTCGCCGTTCCGCCGCGGTTTCGCCGGCCGTTTCTTCTCCGGCAGCCCATTTCATACACAAATTAATAGTGGGTTTTGAAGAGCATGTCGGCACGACCACATGGGTCCAAGTTTCGGCGAAAATGATTAAAAATTGGCCCCAAATCAGACGAAAATTTCCCAAAACACAATTTCCCCAACCACCGCGACTTCCGCCGCTCAATTAGCCTCCGGCAAACACCGATATGCCGGAAAAACTCATGGCTAATGTTCCTTATGGCGGTGCGACTGTGCGGGTCCGAAATCAAGGGGTGGGTCGCCGGAATTTGGGAGTTTCTCTGTTGGCCTCAAAATCCGAATTACTGTTTTTTTTTTTTTTTTTTTAAAAGGTAAGAAGTATTATAGCTAGAGAACCAAGGAGCTATACAAAAAGCACAGCAACACAACCAACTCCAAGAGAACATACACTCAGCTAGACACATGCGTCAAGATGAGTGGATGGGAGACGAGACGAGCTGCACAAAGGAAGAAACAAGCAGCAGAGAAAAGCGCCAAGAGAACAAGGCGGCAAGAACAAAAACAGAGAAGAAAGGCCAAACATTACGGCCAAAGGGAGAGAAAGAAGCCATCCCAAAAGAGGAAACCGACACACTGAAGAAGGCAGAGGTCAGTCAACCAAGCTGCGGAGAAGGAAGGCCCAGCAGCACACGAGCGGGAGAAAGGGGGCTCCCGGGAGAAGAACAGACCACAGCGTCCTTGAGAAGAGTACCAGGGCACGACGCCAAAAGAAGCACAAAGCTCGCTTCAGTCAAAAATAGAAGGATGAATTCCCCAAGCCATTTGGAGCCTACGGTTGCAGGGGATATCCGGAACATCCGAATAAGTGGATGCTTTATCTTTGACGGCATTTCGTAAATGCTCCTTCAAGGCCGGAAGGAAGAGGTTTTGGTTACGAAAAATGATATTATTTCGTTCCTTCCAGATGAGGTAGCATAAGGCACCAAAGGAGAAGCGAGCAATAACTTGATGAAAACTCGCATCCAAGAGATGGTTTACTACCCAAAGAAGGTTGTCTTCCCAGGATCCATTCCTCCAAGTCAAGTTACAATTAGATGCCCAGAATGAGGCTAGCCGTCCTGTGACTGAACATCCGAAATATAAGTGATCGGTTGAATCCGGTCTAGATGAACAAAAGGCACAAGAGACATTCTAGATCCTCTCATATGACAGAAGCCGAACCTGGGTTGGTAATCTATTCCGAGTAATCAGCCATAGGTGCGTTTGGTAGCGCGGGGGGCATGAGGGGCTCCAGATAAATCGAGACCAGCTGACGAGGGAGCCTCTTGGACGAAGCATAGTCCATGCGAGCCTTGATGAGAATTGGCCGAGGAGTGGCCAAGCCACACCAAACGATCATTGTGGTTGTTGAGGCGGGGAATCGGATCATTCCGGTTCTCAATAACCATTGAAACCGCGAGGGGGTATATAGAGCCGCAATACCGGTAGCCACCGAAGCATTCCGCGGGATACGAGAACGATATATGTCACGATCCGAGAAAAGCTTATTTAGTGGACCACGAGGATGCCATGGATCAAACCGAGAAAGAAGCCGTTAGGCCATTACCAATGTTCCAATTAAAGTGGTGTTGAACCAAGTCACGCAAGCCATGAAGTTTCTTCCAGGACCAGGAACAGATGGTCGGTCTAGGCGCATTCCAGAAGCTTTTATGCTTTAAAAAAACGGAATGAATCCACTTGGTCCAAAGCGATTCTTTATCAGAGAATAGGAGCCAAATATGTTTAATCATCGCAGCAATATTACTCACGCGAACCGAGCGGATACCCAATCCCCCTTCAGCTTTGGGAAGACAGACTTCTTCCCAAGATACTTTAGCCCCACCAGATCCAAGGCTAGGACCACGCCAAAGGAATTGCCGAAATATCTGCTCAATCCGATTAATAACCGAGGAAGGGAGAATGAAGACGGAGGACCAATATACCCGAATGGAGTGCAGCACGATTTGATAAGCCGGAGTCGGCCAGCGGATGACGGGAATCGATTAGTCCAAGACGAACTCTCTTCATGATAGAATCAACCGAGAGAGACACAGTCTTCCTTGCCTAGTCTTGATGAAATTATAGGGACACCAAGATATCGAAAAGGAAGAGATCCAAGACGAAAGCCTGATGCATCGGTGAGCGAGTTCTTGAGAGAATCAGATCCACCAGAGATGTAAATTTCACTCTTATTTAGATTGGGAACGAGCCTAGACCATGATGCAAAAGAGTTTACTCCATCCAGCAAGAGCCTAAGAGATGCCATGTTAGCTTCGGAGAATAGCAAAACATCATCCGCGAAGAAAAGGTGGGATAGTTTAGAAGATTTACAACGCCAGAAGAAGTTGAAATCAGGCTTGCAGGTGCACCCATTGATGATACCAGTAAATACTTCCATTACAAGCGTGAAAATGTACGGGGATATAGGGTCTCCTTGACGGATACCCCTCCCGCTATCAAAGTAACCATGCAATTCACCATTTAGAGATATAGAAAACCTAGGAGTTCGGATGCACGTCATAATACGGTCAATAAATATGGATGGAAATCGAAATGCATGGAGAGTCTTTTCAATAAACTTCCAATCTACCGAGTCATAAGCTTTAGAGAAATCCACCTTGATAATATTCTTAGGGAGATAGGGACTATGGTGGAAGTCCGAAAACAGCTCTTGGGCAAGCATGATGTTGTCACTTATCCTTCTCCCTTTCACAAAGGCATTTTGCGTTGGGCTTATAATGGAAGGGAGGACAAGAGCTAACCTGTTGGCCAATAGCTTCGTGATGCATTTGTAGACAGTGTTGCAGCAGGCTATAGGGCGGAAATCATTAACTGACGATGCATTCGGGATCTTGGGGATTAAGGTGAGGATTGTTGAGTTGATCTCACGAAGGAGCTGTCCCGAGGAGAAGAAGTCTCGAATTGCTAGCAACACCAATGGGCCGACAATGTCCCAAGACCGCTTGAAAAAATCAACATTAAAGCCATCCGGTCCCGGCGCCTTTCCACTAGCCAAAGAGAATAAAGTAGCTCGGATTTCATCATCAGTGAAGGGCTGTGAAATGGCGAAGATCTGATTTTCATCAAGGGTACATGCCAATTTTGCTCGAATCTCTTCCACAGAGGGTTGGAAGAAAGGACAGCGATGATAGAAGATTTCGAAAATGGCGAACAAAAATTTGCTGAATCTCAGCAGGATCCGTGATCAAGTTATCACCTTCAGAGATGGAGACGATTCTATTCCGGAGCTGGCTGCGATTCACCGAGTGATGAAAGAACTTTGTATTCAAGTCGCCTTCACGGAGCCATATCACCCGAGATTTTTGCCTAAAGAAAGATTCCTCTTTAAGGCGGAGATCAGAGAAGGTGTAGAGGCGTTCCTTTTCATTATCAGCCAATGCTTGGTTATGAGGATCAAGCTGAATGGCGTCTGGGCTTCCAGAAGTAATCGCCTAGCATCAGCAGTCCTAACTGAGATATCAGAGTAAGATTCCTTGTTTAAAAGCTTAAGTCTTCGCTTAAGGGCCCGAAGCTTGCAGCATAGGGTATACATAGGCGAACCAAAGATATGGGAGTCCCAAACCTGCTGAACCAGCTCAAAGAAAGAGGGGTTCGTCATCCAAAAATTGAAGAATTTAAAGGGCCTACGGGAGTTCGGAACCGGGAGGATCCTGACAATCATAGGAGAGTGATCGACACCTCCGGGGCCAAAAATTAGCTTCGAGTAGGAGAACGTAGAGTTCCGGGCTGCATTGGTAAGCACTCTATCTATCTTTCTTTGTCTTCGCATAGGACCAGAAGAGGCTGACCAAGTAAACCTATTTCCCACAAAACGGAGGTCATCCAGCCCCGCTTGGATAAGGCACTCACCAAAATCCTCAAACGCTGGAATCCAATAGTTGGACCTATCAGCTCTATCCGACGCATAACGGATGGCATTGAAATCACCAGCAACAATCCAAGGGATATCCAGACACAGAGCACTAGTTGAAATCAAATCATCCCGAGAGAGGTCTCCTCAAGACGAAGGAGTGCTCCGCATAGACAATAGATAAATTAAAGGAAATACCCGAAATAAGACACTCCAAACGGCCATGAATGGCCTGAGCAGTGCAAGTAGAGGTGCAAAAAGACACAGCCAAAGGATTCCATCCTATCCAAATACGGCCCCTGATCGAGTTAGAGTAGTTCATAGACCAACACCAACCAGATATAAGAGAAGCAGAAACAGGGGAATGAGCAGTAGGGGAGATTTTAGTCTCCGGGATCCCAATGCAACTCAAATAGATTTTTTCTAACAAAATTCCTAATCTCAGCTTGCTTGAGGGCACCTCCAAGGCCCCTAATATTCCAAACACCAAAAAACATGATTCGATATAGAAAAAATTACATTTTCTTGCCCCCCCGTTTCCTCGCCGAGGGAGGAATAGGCTTCGGGCCAGGAGGAAAAGTCGGCTCTGCAGATTCCGAGCGGAGAATTCCTTTTTTATGGGTATGGGGATCCTGGGTCAGCTTCTGAGAAGGAGCATTATCACGTTCCTCAGGAATGGATGACGGCACCTTACATGGTGATACAGATTCAGATTCACCAGAGCAGATGTCTTCATATTCTTCTTCATCCGTTGAGCCCGATTTGTTAGAAGCATGAGAGCCCTGTATTTGTAGTAAGGCAGAAGGTGCAGGGTCAGGAGAAGTGCGCAGGACCGGATCTATCGAAGGCGAAGCTTCTTCCTGACTTCTAGTTATCGGTTGAGTATCAGAGGCCAAAGGCTTCTGCGGCATAGGTAATCCTTGCTGGTCCCCACCAGGTTGGGGGGATGGGAGGAATCAGAGTCGAATTCATAACCTGCGCATCAGGAATGTTCTTATTCCGCCTACTTCTTACTTCACGCCATTCATTTTGTGGAGGGCCATGAGACCTTGGGAGAGCAGGACCAACTTTGGAGGGGCCAGCTTTAGTAGGCACAGGACATTTATGGCCAAAAGTATAGCAGGATGGGCAAAGGGCCGGAATCCATTCATATTGAACTGTAACTGATCTAAGTTCCCCTTTCATCATGAATTCCACCACTTCAGGAAGGGAGTTAGAAGCATCAATCTCCACACAGACGCGAGCAAAGGCCACCATTGCCATTTGCTCCGTTCGGTTATCAACAAAAAGCGGTTTACCAATACCACTCGCTAGAAAACTAATCCCGGCAGCTGACCATAATGCCACAGGCACATTCCTAAGACGGATCCAGATAGGAACAGTGTTATGAGCTATTTTCTTGAGCTCCAACATGGGGTGCCATTGCTGTAGGATCAAGGGGATTTTAGCTACCGTAATCGGGCCTCCATCCAACACTCTTTTTCTGAATTCAGCATCTGGAATGTGAAAAAAATAGAAGCCAAGGTCTGCAGCAATTACCTCGATCAGATGGTGGCCCCAAGCATGTTTGAGGGCGTCCTCCGTGAGCTGGAAGGGTAGCCGTTTACCAATATAGTAGCCAACAAGACACTCCTCCCATTTAGGGTGAGACGCCTCTAGCAATTCGTCCGGCATCTGCAGAATTTTTGAATTCCCAATGGTAGCCGGAGGAACGAAAGATAAACCATAACCTTTGGTTGCAGATCGGGTTACAGCCGCCCAGGAGCGAACTTGGGTCTGGGGTTTACTACCCGAGGGGATCGAGGACGAATTCCCAGTCGCCTTCTTGGAGCTAATCTGAACCGGATTCGGCTCCTGATCTCGCGGAGCAGGCAACGGACGAGCAGCCGAGTCTCGGCTGAAGGAGATTCTCTTTTCCTTGCGAGTTGAGACCCCAGAGGAGACATTTTCACATCCCACAGCATTAAGCCGAGCAGAACCACCCACCATCGGTCGAGCCTTCCGAGCTCTGCTTCGTCCCCTGCTACGCGAGCGACCAGACTGGGCTCGGGCACCTCTTACAGCAGAGGAATACCTCATAAAAGCGGGGCGAACAAGCGGGGGGTGGGGGTTAGGATGTTCAATCGCATCCATGGGGCCCTTTCCCCGAATACCATCAGCAGTCGCAGAGGCGGAAGCCATGCGACCCAGGCGATTACAGAAGAAGAAACCCTAAAAAATCAGAGCGAGAGTCCCGGCCGAGTAAGACATACCAGGGGGATTCGCTCGGTGAGAAGAAGAATCGGCTAAGGAGGGAGCTCATCTCCAAAAGCGGGCACAATCGGATGGCGGAGTCGATCGGAACGAGCAAGCGCGCATGCGGGTGAACAGTAGCCGCGCGAAGCCGACGAGAGCATCTGCGTGAACAGTGTTTCTAGTTCGACGTATGTTTAAATCTCAAAATCCGAATTACTGTTCATCCTCAAAAATGGCTGAAAAATACACCGAAAACACAAAAAAATACAACAAAACAAGGCAGAGGCCTTTAACACGCTCTGATACCAAATGTAAAGACAAAATAATTCATATGCGGAAGCCAGGATTGTTAATAGACAAACCTCCAGCCATTGTTCGTAATCACGTTCGTTGAATGTCCTGAAAAATCAAGAAAATAATAGGGACACTCTACTAACCAAATTTCCTCACGCACTGATGGTGTATTCTAAATGTGAGGATTTTGTGTTAGACCTTGTGATTACCCTTTAGAAATGAACATACGTTCCTATTTATATACCATCTTCCATCAAAACGGTAACCAATGGGCGGTTGTCACGAAATGATACGAAGTGTGGAAAACTTCATGTCGAATAGTCGCAACTTTTAGGAGAAAATGTGGGTCTAAAATGTGGGATCACAAAAATAAATAACACAACACCCTACGAAATTTTTCATTTTCTCGTGTCTCGAGCAACACACGAGTCATGGCCGATTTAAGTTGCCTCTGGCAAGACCGATCCTAAGAATTTCATGGAACTCGAAAACTGCGAGCCCAAGAACGTGGTTCTCGAACGAACCCTCTCCTTCGAGAATTTCTTACCTGGTAAAGAAGCCAACCGGGCTTCGGATAACCTGGATAACCTGAGAGTCGAAGATGGTCCGACCTATAAACCAGCCAGAGGGTTGCCGCTCCCTCAACCTGAGATATTTTTCTCGCCGAAACCCAAAAGCGGGCTCGATGCCGCCTCCATTAAGTTGCAGATAAGTGTACAAGAGTTACAGAACAAGAAGAAACTTGGCAGATTGCGCCGTCATGGTTGAGGAGCTCTGGTGAGCCTTCCTTGAATTAAATTGAATCAATCTAGTTGTTTCTGATGTGCCCTTTTATTAATATGGCTAATCGGCACTGAACTGCAAATGTTTCAGGTCGAGGGCGATAGACTTCGCAGCCCTGAAGCATAGTTCCATATCATTCTACGAGAATGATAAGCCTGAAACTGCTGGTTCTCGGTGGGCGAGGGTAAGAACTCGAGTTGCCAAGGTACATGAAAGACAAGTGTTAGATAGAGCCCGATTTGTTTTCCTGCTTTCAACTTACTTGACAATTAACAATATCATTAGGATGCTGATGATTATCTTTCAGGTAGTAAACTCTGTCAAAAGATGAGAAGTCTCAAAAGCTAGCATTACCGCACTGGCTTGAAGCTGTAAGTCCAACATCCTCCTGAGGCATGCAATAGCACAATCACTTTTCTTTCCAAGAAAAGGATTTTTAAGTATGTTAAGTACTGCTGATGGTATCTTGTTTGAACAGAGCGGGATCGTTACGGCCACAATTTGTATCTCTACTATGACGTGTGGTTCGAAAGCGAGACCACACAGCCTTTCTTCCATTGGTTAGGAGTAGTTCATACGTGGAAATCTTTTGCTGCGTTTGTCACATTCATGGTTTAGCCTATCGTAATATTACAGAGCTAGCAAAGGTTCATCTTCATCAGTGTCAAAAGGCTTTAAAGTTTGGCGGAAAAACAAAATGCTTTTTGCTAAAACACAAACAATTAAGTCCTCTCACTTTTTATTTTTTTACTTAATCAAAATATTGCAACTCACGCGCTTTAAATTCTTTTTAGTCCAAGATGCTTGAAACTATTACAATGAAATGTGGATTTACATATAAGTTTTTTGTTCGACAAATCTTGTAAATCTGTTTGGCAAAATTTTAAAACTTCTTGATTCATTTGTGTAGGACGAATGTTTGTAAGTCTAAAGTGCTCTCATTTTTTTTTTTTAAATAAAGCGTTGAGTGGATATTGTTTTAAATAACGACTTGAAGTATCATCATTTTCTCAAATATGAATTTGAGGTGACTATGTTAGTTTCAAAAAAGGGTTCGACTTTCTAGTTGGTTAATGACATTTTCGTCATTTATCTTTTTTTCAATTTATCTTTCTTCTTTTTTTTCCCATTTTACTTTCTTCTTCACCGATGGCCAACAACCGCCAGCGATACCCAAAGAGGGCCAGACAAGGGATAGCCTCATCGCCCATAGGCGAGGCCACCCTTGAAAGCCATAGGGCAAGGGCCATCCTTGCTAGGTTTGGGCGAGGTTTGCCTCGCCTTGACGAGGTCAATGGGCCTTCATTGGCACTCGCTAGAAATGAGAAAAAAGAAAAAAAATTAAAATTAAAATTTTATTTTGATGAAAATACCATTAACTAGCTGGAATATTCGGTAGGCGATCAATGAGGTCAAATATGTTTCTGAAACTTCCATGACCACTTTAAGCCATTATTTGACACGATATCAACTTTAAGTCCTTAGACACTTCAAACTTTTATTTGAAAATTTTCCAAAATTAGTTTATAAAGTGATGTGACAAATTGTAAGAGTTATTTAAACAAATTGAAAAAGAGTAAAGGTAACCATCTCATCAATCCCCTTTGAACGTTAGTATGAGAGTCTCACAATCCGTTACGAAATATGTGATTTGAGCCGTAATTACTTCGTTTAATTGAAACTCATACTTCTGAGGGTGAAGAAGTTGATGGGCCTGTAACGGCAACCCAATTGTGGGGCGAAAAGCTAGGAGGTCTATAAACATGTAGTAGAAAATGCTAAAGGTATGACGTCATTTTGAACTCGGAATCATAGAGAAAATAACACATCTTCTTTACCAATGAGTTGCCACACTCGGTGATATCTCAACACGAATACATAGAGGTGATCAACATGTGGGCAACTCACTCGGCCAATCCAAGCCTGAAAGGCAAATGGGCAAGTTTGAACGAGACGTATTATACAAGAAAGTTCGGACCGCCCAAAATTTCATGTATAAAGTTTACGTCACGGGCGATTTAGGCGACGTACTAAATTCGATTTTCGAGTCCGATCCAAGCTCGTTCGGTTGGCACCTCTGTTATGAAGCACAGACCATAGTTGGGGCCCTGCCCCATCGTGCTCCACGCCCCCTCGACGCGGAGGTGGACGGAATCGTGCATGGGAGACAGCGCCTTGTGGCCCTCCCAACTTTTTCCATGAGAAAAAGAAGAAAGATGACGACCTAAAAGATCATAAAAGCGATGGGGAAATGAACGCACTAGATGCAATACACACAGAGCGCCGACCGGCCGGGCCATTACAGTGTCATCTCACTAACTATTCTTTTGGTGGCAAACAGTTGCAGAATCAAGAATAGAACCATTTGGACATACACCGTGCACAGGAAAAATCAACTTACGCGCGACAATCTGGCTAAGCATTTCTGAATCGAGCAAACAAACTCTACGAAATTAGAACTAGAAAATAAGCGATTTTAGATTTTATACAGGTTCTACTTAGTAGAACCTAGAACCTACCTACTGGAATGGTTTTCTTATTTTTTTGAAATCTAAAACCTACCATGCATACACTAAAACCTATAACCTATCCGATGACAAGTTTCGATATATATTATTAATTTTTTTTTTGCAACGAGATATATATTATTAATTGAACGATAATAATGAATCATCATTTTTAATAACCACCACTTGTTACTATAATTTACTAATCATAATTTATATTTAAATATACGAAAAATATGAAATACTAACAAAGTAAAATTCTTAGTCATAAAATGGAAATTTAAACTAGCAGTGCTATCGAAAACAAAAACAAAAAATATATATATATATATATAAAGACTTATTTCGGGTTTCAAATTCTAGATTCCATATATCTAGAACCTCAAATCTTCCCATTGAAATGGATTCCCTAATTTCAATATCAAAAACCTATCTTACATATTTTGAAATCTCCATGGACTCGCTTTTTTTGTTCCAAATTCTATCTTGAAACCAGTTAGAATGTGTCTCGGGATGTTGGGATTCCAGCGTACATACGTAAGCGCGGGGAGCGATTACTAAAATACCTCCTAGAGGGTGAGGACTTTTCGCAGCTGCAGCACCTTCCTTCACAGCTGCTGCACGACGACGCATGCAGCACTTTATTTTATTGTCGTCGTTCAGGGGCAAATTGCCAATTTGACCATTAAAACTTGAAAAAAGACGTGAGAATAATTCCCAGCGCTGGGATTCACAGTCCCAGCGGCAAATCAACCGTGTCATTTCGTGGAAACCTCTCCTCATCTCCCGCAGCCTCTCCCTCTCTCTCTCTCTCTCTCTCTCTGCGAGAGCTCACGGATTGGCTTACTTTCTTTGACAGCCCTTGTCTCTCCAAATCCCATTTTCCATGTAAATCGTAATCTCGTTCTCCAGCAAGCAACAACCCACCCGCCAAATTCTTGTTTTTCCTTCCATCTGCGAAGGGGTTGTTTTATATACTCCTCCAAAAAGTCTTGCGGAGTTTCCATTCCGACCTTTGAATTCCTCAAACGGCTCGTGCTGTTCAAAGTCCCCCACGTTGAAATCAACTCGGAACCCCCCCGTGCAAAGTTCGCGATCACGGTGGGTATTTGGGGCGCGCGTATATAAAGGGGCAGTTGGGGTCTGCCTCAGGCATATCTTGTGAAAAATCGTCTTTGAGCTCTCAGAAGAACAACTTGTTCGCGAGGGAAAAGGAAATATAAGAGGAGAGAATTTCTGGGCTCAGTTCGTGATTGTGGACTGACAGGTAATGATAAAGTTCCGCCCTTTTATAGTTCGAATTTGTTTCTTCAGCTAAAAGCAGGGCATTCGAGATTTTTTCATGTCGGAGCTGGGTAGGATTGTGCAGAAAAACTTGTTCTTGCTCTGTTTATGCCAAGGATCCGGCCTAGCTCACTATACCTCGGGGAGGTTGCTCTGTTTTGTCTCAGAAATCTTGTTTTCCCCTTTTCTTGGGGGATAACGTGGGGGATAACGTGTCAAGACTAGGACTTTGGTTGCGTTTTATGGAGTTTCATGGCAGTCGAATGAATGAATTTTGCTTTCTCTGCCCTTCCTCTCTCATTTTCTTCAATGAGTTCTACTTTCATTTTGGGAATTTTGTCACCTGATTATTTGGGTTCTATTGCGTTCGAGCAGGTCAGTGCTGAAATTTGTGTGGGTTTATCACTTTCCTTGCTCATATCTGCTTGGCACGAAATCGTTGCTCATTGGTGTGTCAAATTGGCCCACAACATCAGTTCATCTCCCAAGGAACGAGAAGCGACTGCCTTGAGGAGAGGTAGCTTGAAGAGAACTAATTTACGAGTCATGACCGATTCAGTTGCCTCGGACAAGACCAATTCTAACTGCAAGCCCGAAAACGTGGTGCTCGAGCGAACGCTCTCCTTTGAGAATTTCTTACATGGTAAAGAAGCCAACCGGGCCTCGGGTAACTTAACAGTCAAAGATGGTCCGACATCTAAACCGGCCAGAAAATTGTCCCTTCCTCAACCTGTGATATTTTTCGCGCCGAGACCCAAATGCGAGCTTGATGCAGCGGCAGTTAAGGTGCAGAAAGTGTACAAGAGTTACAGAACAAGAAGAAACTTGGCAGATTGCGCCGTGGTCGTTGAGGAGCTCTGGTGGGTCTTTCTTAAATTAATTTGAATTGATCGATTTGTTGCTAATGTGCCCTTTTATTAAATGGCTAATTGGTGCGAAACTGCAAATGTTTCAGGTGGAAGGCGATAGACTTTGCAGCCCTGAAGCATAGTTCCGTATCATTCTACAAGGATGATAAGCCTGAAACTGTTGGTTCTCGGTGGGCGAGGGCAAGAACTAGAGTCGCCAAGGTGCATAAAAGACAATCTTTTGAAAGAGCCCGTTTTGTTTTCCTGCTTTCAACTTACGTGACAATTAACAATATCATTAGGATGCTGATAAATTATCTTTCAGGTAGGAAAAGGTTTGTCAAAAGACGAGAAGGCTCAAAAGCTAACATTACAGCACTGGCTTGAAGCTGTAAGTCCCTTAAGCTCCTGAGACATGCAACAGCAGGGTCACTTTTCTTTCCAGGAAAAGGAGATCTAAAAATAAAGAATACTGCTGATAGTCTCCTGCTTGAACAGATTGACCCACGGCATCGTTATGGCCACAATTTGCATCTCTACTATGACGCGTGGTTCCAAAGCGAGAGTATGGAGCCTTTCTTCTACTGGTTAGTGTTCGAACATCGAAATCTTTGGTCATGTTTGTTATGTCCTGTTCTAGCCTATCATAATATTGTAGAGCTAGCAAACGTTCATCAAACGTCAAAAGACTTTTTAATAATGAGGACCATGTTAAATGCAGGTTGGATGTTGGACATGGTAAAGATATGAATCTCTCAAAGTGCCCAAGAAATGTTCTGCATAAGCAATGCATCAAGTATCTCGGACCTGTAAGTATCATTCTTTGTTCGACTTATAGTGAATGCCTTAGCAGATTATTTTTGTCAATATCCCATCTGAACATACTTCGGACAAACTGAAGTTAAAGAAACTTTGGGACATCCTTAATTGTAGCAAAATGTTCAGCGGACATGTGAGAGGAAGTGTCTTGTTATATTTTGCAGTGCAAAATCAAATGTCTCATAAGCATCTGCTTCGAGCTGTCATTAACTCCTCTTTATTTTTTCTGCAGAACGAAAGAGAAGCCTATGAGGTGATAATCGAAAATGGAAAACTCATGTATAAGCAACGCAGCGAGCTTGTGGACACCGTGGAAGGTTCAAAGTGGATATTTGTACTTAGCACGTCGAGGGCCTTGTATGTGGGTAAAAAGGAGAAAGGCGTGTTTCAGCACTCCAGTTTTCTTGCTGGTGCCGCCATCACTGCAGCCGGAAGATTGGTCGCCCATAATGGGATTCTAGAGGTACGGCACATTTCCCTGCATTTCAAAACAAAGTATTTGTCTGCATCTTGTCCGCTCTGAATCGATAGTCTCCTGCAGCTGGATTCTTTTCTCACTTAGTGTGTATTTTGTGATTGTCTTTAGGCTATTTGGCCATACAGCGGATGCTACCACCCAACAGAAGAGAACTTCAGGAAATTCATCAGCTTCTTGAAGGAGCATCATCTAGATCTCAGCAATGTCAAGGTATAAACTTGTAAATACAAGCATTGTAGTGAGCAAATTGCTGCAATTAGGTAGAGAAGATTGAAGAACTTTACGAACAGAAACAGAGATGGAAGCAATCGAGAGAGAGAGAGAGAGAGAGAGAGAGAGAGAGAGAATGTATATCTTCTGTAATTTCAACTTCCTTAACTGATTACAGTATTCGAGAGTTCCTTCTTATATCTATTCTATTTCTCTTAATGACTCTGGTTCACTCAAAGTCAATTGAAAGAACAAGTCAACTACTTAACTGAAAGAAATAACCGAATACCGGTCACAACAGCAAGATGCAAAGAGAAGGAAAAACAGAGTAAATGAACAGAGTCGATTTTGGCCAACTTCGCAGCCTTTTCTTCTCAGCGTTTCTTTATGCAATTTCTTGATCTGTAGATCATCCTTCTTCTTTCCTTTCTTTATTTTCAACCGTAGATCTTCTTTGTTCTGCACATTTCTCAGCATCATCTATACTTCTGGCTGGCTTCTGTTTTTGTTGTTGAGTAAGCTGCTGTCTTATGTTCTTAACATCCCCCCGCAAATTGGGCAGGGGTGAAGAACCAATGCCCAATTTGAGCCTAAGAGAGGAGTGTGTTAGTTTAGATAGTGGCTTGGTAAAGATATCAGCAACTTGGTTCTGGCTAGGAACATATTTAACACACAAAGATCCAGATGCAACTTTTTCTCGAACAAAGTGGAAATCAATCTCAATATGTTTTGTACGAGCATGAAGTATAGGATTCGCTGTGAGAGATATGGCAGATTGATTGTCACAGAAGAGTATGGTTGGTGAGTGAAGAGAAACTCTAATATCTCTGAGAACAAAAGAAATCCAGGTAAGATCAGCTGTTGCTGAGGCAAGAGCTCTATATTCAGCTTCAGTGGAGGAGCGGGAAACAGTTGATTGTTTCTTAGCAGTCCATGAGATGAGATTAGAACCGAGGTAAGTACAGAAGCCTGTAGTAGAACGTCTAGTTTGAAGACAGCCAGCCCAATCTGCATCAGAGAAGCCATATAATTGGAGAGAGCTGTGAGAATGAAGTGACATACCGAGGTGAATTGTGCCTTTTACATATCTAAGAACTCGTTTTAGTTGAAGAAGATCTCCAATAGTAGGATGTTGAAGTTTCTGACATAGGAGATTTGTTGCAAAGGCAAGATCAGGCCTTGTAATAGTGAGATATTGTAGGCCTCCTACGAGACTTCGATAGTTCATGGGATTTGGAAGAAGAACAGCATCTCTTTCAAGTATAACTGGTTTAAGAGAGAGAGGTGTAGCAATAGGTTTACAGTCAATCATATTTGCACGAGACAGTAAGTCAAGGGCATACTTAGTTTGACATAAGAACAGTTCGGTAGACGTTCGTGTGGCTTCAATTCCAAGAAAGTAATGAAGCTGACCAAGATCTTTCATATGAAATTGAACACTGAGTGAATGAATAAGAGTCTGTAGCAATGATTCTGAGCTACCAGTGAGGATTATATCGTCTACATATAGAAGTAACAACATTGTCTCTTGTTCTTGATGAAGTATGAACAGAGATGGGTCAGTTGAACTGCAGAAAAATCCAACCTCAAGTAAGAAATTGCTGAATTTATCATACCAGGCACGTGGTGCTTGACGCAGTCCATAAAGTGACTTTTGAAGCAGACATACATATTGAGAATACTGTGGATGAACAAAACCAGGAGGTTGTTCCATGTACACAGTTTCATTCAAGGTGCCATGTAAGAAGGCGTTCTTGACATCAAGTTGGTGTATAGACCAGTGTTGTACCATTGCTACGGAGAACAAGTCTAACGGTTGCATGTTTTATCACGGGACTAAAGGTTTTACGTGAAGTCGATTCCTTCTTCTTGATGAAATCCCTTGGCTACTAGACGAGCCTTCAATCGATCAAGACTACCAGTAGAAGTAAGTTTAGTCTTGAACACCCATTTGCAACCAATAACATTCATGTTATTAGTACGAGGAACCAAGGACCAGGTTTGATTCTGGTGTAAGGCACTCATTTCTTCTTGCATTGCCTTATACCATCCTGGATCTGCGCCGAGCAGATTTTAATGATTTTGGTTACAAGGAACTTGGTATTGAGCAAGACATGCATATCGAGGATTAGCTTTAATTATACCAGATTTAGACCTGGTTTGCATGTGATGAGTAGGTTGTGTACCTTGCACAGGATGGATAGACTGTGTTTGTTCAATAGCTGGTTCTGTTACTATCACTGTGTTGGTTCCAGATATATTCTCTTCTGGAGAAATACTTTGAATAGGAGATAGAGCTTGATCATCTGGTGAGACAGTTGTAGGGATAGGATCTATATGTTCTGCAAAAACTTGCTCAGCTGGAACATACTTTGTTTGATGAGATGATGAAGTATTGATAGACTCTATACTTGGAGCTTGTAAGAATTTCTCTTCTTCTGTCCATAGTTTATACAGTTGTGTATATGTTGAGGACTGTGTTGTCAGCCTTTTAGAGAAAGGGAAGAACTTCTCATCAAAAATTACATGTCGACTGATGTACACATGACCAGTAGTAGGTACCAAACATCGGTATCCTTTATGATGAGTACTATATCCGAGAAATACACGGGTAAGTGATCGTGGATCCAGCTTGTGTTGTGCATATGGTCGAAGGCAGGGATAACAGGCACACCCGAATACTCTGAGATGATCATATTTTGGCTTGTACTTATATAGCTTGAGGAAGGGAGATTGCATCCTTAACTGTGGAGTAGGAAGTATATTGACAGTATAGTTTGCTGTCATAAATGCATCAACCCAAAATTTTAATGGGACTTTTGCATGATATAACATAGCCAGACCAAGCTCAACTATATGTCGATGTTTTCTCTCAGGTATTCCATTCTGTTCGGGTGTATATGGACAGGAGATAAGTTGTTGAATGCCACAACTCTGTAGGTGAGCTTTAAACTTGTGACTTACAAACTCTCCCCCACCATCGCATTGAAACCTCTTGATTTTACAATTGTGCTGGTTTTCTACTAACTTCTGAAACATAAGAAAGATATCATAGAAGTCTGATTTTAGTTTCAATGGATACATCCAGCTGAACCGAGAAAAGTTATCAACAAAGATCACATAATACTTGAAATTCTGATAAGAGTTGACTGGAGAAGGTCCCCAGATGTCACAATGGACTTGTTCTAGAGGTTTATTCGCTATAGATCTTGACATAGGAAAGGGTAGAGCTGTGTTCTTAGCAAGCTGACAGCTTCTACATATAGATTGTGATTCTGTATGACACTGGATTAACCTTTGATTCTTCAAATGCTTCAGGACATTTTGATTTGTATGAGCTAGCCTTTGATGCCATATGTTTTCTCCTGTGATCTTCTGTCTTTGAGTGAAGAACACTTCTGCAGCGCAAGGATCAATTCTGTATAGTCCTTTCTCCTTCTTCCCTATCATCCTGGTTATGTTGGTGGTGCTGTCCTTTATGTATACCCCAATTTTGTCGAAGACAAAAGAACAGGGATAATCATCGGTTAGTCTAGAGATTGAAAGAAGATTTTTCTTAATTGCTGGAACAATTAACACGTCTTTTAAAGGTAAAGTAGAAACAGCAGTAGTTAACATTGTATTCCCAATATACTTCACAGGTAAACATGAACCGTTGCCAATCATTACTGTATCAGTACCAGCATTCTTAGAGAAGTTTTGGAGAATACCAGCATTTGCCGAAATGTGAGCAGTTGCTCCAGTATCAGGATACCATTCATTTCCATTAGTATCCTCAATATAGAGTGCTGATAGAGCTGTAGGTATTTCTTCAGCTTGGTAAGAATTATCAAATCTATACCAACAGTGTAATGCATCGTGACCTGGTTTTCTGCAGATCTGGCACTCCAGTCGAGTGTTTGTTGTTGCTTTTTCCATCTGCATATCTTTATGAAAAGTTAAATTTGATGGTGGATACGTCTTGGCTTCTGTATACCTCTGAGCTGAACCATTATATGGTCTGAACCCCTGACCAGGACTCAAGGTAGAGGGAGTATTAGCTTGGTTAAGATGTTGACTCCCCTGTTCATAGCTTGAGCTATTAGTTCTGTAATTCATATTTCTTCCAAGTCTCCCAAAATTGCTGTATCTGCTACTGAATGGTCTTCCTCTTCCAATACTTCTTCCTCCACGATTATAACTCCTTGAGTTTCCAAGGTTGCTATTTTGCTGTAAAAAGTTTCTATTAAACTCATCTTTGTGTATAGCTTCAGTCTTCCTTTGGCCATAATAGGCTAGATTTGGACTGAACTGACTTGAGGAATAGTTTTGCAACCTTGATTCAAACCTCTCTAAATGAGAAATCACTTCATCATATTCCGGTTGAGGCTTTAAACAATAAATTGTTGTTCTAAAGCTCTCATACTCGGACCCCAGACCTTCCAAAATGCCAAACAGTTTTGTTATGTCATCTACTGGTTTACCGATGGCATTTAATTGATCACATATTGTCTTGTATTCTCTGAGATATGTTGACAGAGTTCTATCACGTTTTTGACAAGCCTGCAATTTTCCTCTTAGTTCAAACTCTTTTGCCACAGATTTTTGGGTGAACCGATTAAGTAGAGTCTCCCAAAGTTCATGGGCTGTGTTCAAGCCAATTATTAGGCTAAGTATGTCTTCGGAAACAGCACCACTGATCCAAGAGGAAATAAGTTGATCCGTTTTAATCCAGTCAATATAGTCAGGATTAGGGATATCAAGTGTTTGATCTCCTTCTTCTACCTGAAGTGTTTTAGCAGGCGGTGGAGTTTCTCCATTCACAAATCCAAACAGATCTTGACTCCTTAAAAATCGATGAAATTGAGCTTGCCATAGGAGGAAGTTGTTCTCAGTTAATCTGATTGTAACAAAGTTTGAGATGTTGACATGAATAGGAAATGGATATCTCGAGCTTTTTGCTGCCATTCTACTTTCCAGATCTTTGAATACCACTTGTTTCGACTACAATCTTTACTGGTTTTTGCAGTATGGAGCAGTAAATCGGTTTCTAATGATAGAGATTTCAAGGAAGTTGAAGATCAGAATAAACTCTGCTGTAGAATCAAAGATCAGAATATCGACTCACGGATCAATGAGGCTTCGATTCTTGAATCCAATCTGCTGTAGAATCAGCCATTTTTATACAGACTTGAGATGATTTCTTCAGGATGGAGGCTCTGATACCATGAAGAACTTTACGAACAGAAACAGAGATGGAAGCAATCGAGAGAGAGAGAGAGAATGTATATCTTCTGTAATTTCAACTTCCTTAACTGATTACAGTATTCGAGAGTTCCTTCTTATATCTATTCTATTTCTCTTAATGACTCTGGTTCACTCAAAGTCAATTGAAAGAACAAGTCAACTACTTAACTGAAAGAAATAACCGAATACCGGTCACAACAGCAAGATGCAAAGAGAAGGAAAAACAGAGTAAATGAACAGAGTCGATTTTGGCCAACTTCGCAGCCTTTTCTTCTCAGCGTTTCTTTATGCAATTTCTTGATCTGTAGATCATCCTTCTTCTTTCCTTTCTTTATTTTCAACCGTAGATCTTCTTTGTTCTGCACATTTCTCAGCATCATCTATACTTCTGGCTGGCTTCTGTTTTTGTTGTTGAGTAAGCTGCTGTCTTATGTTCTTAACAAAGATGACCACCTATCTGTTCTTATAATTGGGTATGAAAGTTTTCGTATTCTTGAAAAATGAACGAATGATCGTCCGCAAAATCGTTCTCATTGACCAACTTTTGTATAATAGCTGATCACTGACATGATATGCGTACTCTTTTTCTCAGAGGTGTGCTGTAGATGATGACAATCTTTCATACATAAACTCCAGCGAGGACTCAAAACACGGTACAAGCGAGGGCCCCACAGGAACCACCTCATCAGATCAGCTGCCGAGCCAGAGGAGCCCGCCGTCAAACCTGGACTTCCGCAAGAAAATGTCACGAATGCCCGTGCCAAGGCAGAGCCACCGGTGTTCGACGTTACCAGGCGCTTGTCGTGCAAGTGGTCGACAGGGGCTGGGCCTCGCATCGGCTGCGTGAGGGACTACCCCACGGAGCTCCAGTCGCGGGCGCTGGAGCAGGTCAACCTCTCTCCGAGAGTTGTCCCCGGGGCCGACCTTCAGGGGTTTACGGTCCGATCCCATCAAGATTCTAATTTCCTGGGAAAAACAGAAGGGAAGAGCCTATAGTAGAGTATAGTGTTCAGGGGCTAACCCCATTTTTTTCATTCAAGTTGTTGTCGTTACCCATTTGCTGCTCTTTTTCCGAATAAGGGGGGGTCTGCTTACGTACCAAATTGATGCCACTCTTTCTTTTCTTCTTTTCAAGATTAGGCTGCAAAAGTTGAGTTGATAAAGAAGCTTGAAATCTGTTTGCAAGTTCATTGACTGAGACACAAATGCATAAATCGTATTTGATCTTGTAACTTTCGTTCTACCAGAATCTGAACACCTAATAACTCCCACTTCTCAATCAACCATCGTAGTCAAAGAAACATTTTTTGAGTTTTTCCTCTTGAACTTTAGCCCAACGTGCGTTATCGTCTTTGAATTTTTAATCTGTTCAATGTAATCCATGAATTTTTTGTACATATTCAATTTAGTTATTAAATCATATAGAGTTGTTCAATATTGTCCCTGATCTAAAATTAATGAAACGATAACATTGAACTAGATTAGGGATAATAATGAACATTTCATATAATTTAGAGATTACATTGAATAAATTAGAAGTTGAGGACCACATTATACGTGTTAAAATTCAAAGACCACATCCCTCGATTGGTACCTATGCAGCTTTGCATTTTGCTGGGCTTGTTTGCAGGACCAAAGATCGCCGCTTTTGCCCTGATAGCTCTGGTCTCTTCAGTAGAAAAATAGCCTTTCTAATCTTTCTCATTATCGACCAAAAAAATCTTTCTCATTAATGTTCAAAAAAAAAAAATGCTGGAGTTAGCATGCTTCCTACTGTTCCACTCTTCCGACCCCAAAACATAAACTTGAACACGACAGAAAATTATCGAGAAAAATCAAATTTGACGCGACAGTAAGCAGCACGACTGGGTCTATTCTAACTTCTTCTTTTTTCTTTCTGGTAACATCTTTCTTTTTTCTGGATTGGGTGAATTTACGTAATTTCGATGAAATATTTCTTGGGCTTCAATTGTGAAAAAGGACATAGTGCCTCGAACTTTAGGAAGACTCCGGCTCCTGTGCCATGTTGAATTCGTCGTTTTTTGCTGTGTGCCATGTTGATTATCAACCGATGATGACATAGCCTGCGTGCATTATTCCTCGGAAAAATTCCAATTAAAGAATCCTTATTTTCTCAAAAGATAATTTAAAATTGACATTATTTTGAATAAGAACCTAAAGTGACTTGTTAATAATAAAGACTATGTCAGGTATAGGTTGGATGTTAAACAAGGCAAAAACATAAATCTCAAAAAATGCCCTAGAAGTGTTCTGCATCGTCAATGCATCGAGTATCTCGGATCAGTAATTGTACTTCATTTATCAACTTATAGTGAATGTCTTAGCAAATTATCTTTATCAAATCCCATCGGAACACACTTCGGATAAGCTGAAGGTAAAGAAACTTTGGGACATCCCTAGTTGTGGCAAAATGTTAAGTGGACATGTGAGAGAAAGATGCCTGTTGTTATATTTTGCAGTGCAAAACCGAAAATCTCATGATACATCTGCCACGAATTGGTAATAAATCTTTGGTTTTCCGGCAAACGGAAGAGAAGCCCAAAGCTTTTGTTTGTTGAGGCTAGACCTCAATGCGTGGGCATAAGGACCTTGACGCCTGTGCCCAAGTCCTCGGCAATTGTGACTAGGTCCCTCAAGGCTGGAATCGAGAATCTCTATGCTCGGATCTCGATCCCTGGGCCATGCTTCAGTACTCAACTCTTGTGCCCAAGTTGTGAGCATCCAAGCCAAGTTCATCAAGATCAGGCCTGGGTCCACAAAAGCTGGGCCCGAGTGCATTGGGAGGTTGGGCTTGAGACTCCGGTACCCCTACACGAGTCCCAATCATGCCTGGGTATTTAGCTACTATGATTGAGACCCCGATGCTTGGACTTGGAGACCCCAATAGCTAGGCCTAAGTCCCTCGAGGTTAGGCTCAAGTCTCTCAAAGTTGGGGCCTAGTCCCTGACACCTAAGCCGAGGTCCTCAGCAACTATGTCGAGGACCTCGGTAGCCAGGTTGGGTCACTCGAAACTGGGCCAAAGACCTCCAAATTGTACGTGGGTCTTTTTGGCGATCGTGCTTAAGTTATTGAGACTCGGATGGCCAAAACCGGATATAATAAAATAAGGTGAGATGGGCTTCATGACTACACTGAAAGCAATATGTCCAATTACTTCAAAGTCTAAATTACAAAGAATGATACGGTTTGTATTTTCTATCGCATTACTAAATTCATGCCTGGAGACTTACGAAACGACGAAATCTTGCTACATGTATGCATCGAATGCAATAGGTGTGACGGTAGAATGGATGGACTCCATGATAGGAAGTTACATTAGTGCGATGAATCGAAACTAATACTTTACACACTTAAAATTATCTATCTTTTTGGAATTTTAATATGGTGCATTGGGACTACATTCAATTCCATTCCTCCAAAGTGCAATTTGATTATTAGCATTTATATTGATCCTATCAATGAATGTAAACTTCCTTTGCAAGACCGCTTGCGTAAGAATGCGAATAGTGCATGTCCTTTTAAGAAAATAGAAATAAGTTTTCCTATCGAAATGACTGAAATTAGTTTCCAATTCATCTTCATTTTTCTAACAAGCACCAGAAAATATTTTCATTTTTCTGAAAAATAACTTATTGGAAAATGTTTTCTGGAGTTCGAACTTTTTGCGAAACAAACAGCGCATTACATCCTTAACGATTATATAAGTATAGGAATAATAGGATCTTAAAAGGATTTAATGGGTAAATGACTACTGTTAACTCGGTTTAGACGTGGATTAGTTAGTATTAAACACTGCAAATGTAATCACCTTACTTCATAAGTATCGGTATAATCAATGAAAAAGGTCTTGACACACCTTACTTTATTCAAATGTTTTCATCTTTTGCAGCACCGTTTGAAATTGTCAAGGCCCAACTTTGAAGTATTCTTGGGTTTCCCTTTCCCATTTCCTCTTTTTCGAAGTTATTGCAAGAGGAAAATTCTAACTAAGAGAAAATTTCCATTGTTGACAAGCGCAAAAAGACTCATGATTTCCTCCCCCCTGCATCACCAGACTGACTAATTTCTCTTTCACCGTATCTTACGTTCTCAAGTTTGACTGGAAAAAAAAATATATAGACCCTTCAATGGAAAGAGAAATCCCATAAGTTTTCCATGAAAATTGTGAGGTTTCACTAGATTCAAGATAGATGAACAGACAACCTTAGACCCATGAAAGCAAAAATTGTCTTGTTATTTAGAATTGACTATGGTTTCTTTCAATAGATTCAACTAAAAGAAAAAGACCAGTTATAAGAGCGTTTCCCGGCCGAGCCCCTTGAATTAGAGGTTGAACCCTTGAATTAGAGGTTGAATCATTCTCCTTCGTTAAGACAAAATCGACGACGAATCACTCGTAATGTGAAATACATTGTGGTCCAACTCCTTTCAGCTTTCATGAACCATTTTCCTTCCAGCCTAATGAGAGGGCGAATCTAACTTGAAGAGTGGGTGATGAAAGAGTTTGGTAAGGAGTCCTTTTGCCCAAAAAATATGAAAATTACTAGCTGGATTCGTCAAACATATGACCCATTTGTCGGCGACCTTAGAACAAGTGAAAAGCTTCCAACCCTTTGAAGTGTAAAAGGGATGCAAATGGAGGTTTCTGGGAATGAGCAAAAGGAGAAACCCATTTTGGGTTCCACAACTTCAACTAGTTTCTTCTTCTACCACGCGGGGCTTCGAGGAACTTACTTTCATTTTTTTTCCATTGGTGCGAGAGTGGGCCAGAATCGACATTCAAATTACAGTTAATTTTTTATAAGATAAAAAATGTTTTGGTCGGAATCGGGACCCAAAAGAAAGTTGGCGTTCATCTATGAAATCAAAAAGTTTTCACCCAATTGAGATTTAATTAATGCTTTTAAAGGAAATTAGGCCCTTTTTCTTCTTGTCGTTCCTGAATATTTTATTTCAATTTTGCAGAAAAAGTTACTTGGGTTTTGTATTGAGTGGCCTGGTCTGTCTAGACCACTCACGGTCCTGCAAGTTGGATAGAAGACTTGAAAGCCTTCCTTTAGTACGTGTGATGAAGCATTCAAAGACAAGGACCGACATCTTACTCCTAGCCACTTTTCCGACCATCTTTATCACGGTCTTCTGCCTTCAAATGATCTAATTTGGACAATTTTTTTCTATGGCCTAAGCAGAGTACTAAATTTACTATCATTATGTTAATGGATGTTATAGAAATACTAAATGCAAGACTATGGAATCTCACTCTAGAGGTTTTCATAGATAATGTTCACCTCCGGAGAGCCTAATTATTTATATATATTAAAGGTGCACACTATACAACTCGAGAGGTATCTGATTATATAATTTATCGTTGCTCATGGTCTTTTCCGTAGTCAAGAATGGTATTATTACTTAAATGATAAGAAGATAGCTAGACCTGTTTGTTCTTTTTGTCAAGAGCAATGAATTAAATGATGTGGGAGACAGAAAGGAAAGTGAATCATATTTAACGGCCAAAACTGTCAGCCACATCATTTAGCGTGCGAAATTTGTAAACCAGTTTAGAAAACATAGTGTCTCTCCCTTAGCAAAACTTTTTACGTGGATCAGGAATACAGGACATGTTTTTCCATCCCAATAATGATAATGGCCAAAACGGTCGGCCACATCATAGAGCACACGAGATTTGTAAGCCAATTTAGAAAACATAGTGTCTCTCATTTAGCAAAATGTTTAATGTAGATCAAAAATACGAGACATATATCTCCATCCCAATGATGATATTGTCCCTAAATACTAGGGCCATCAAATAGGTGGGCCAAGTCAAAAATGGCCTTACCTAAATTGATCTATTTAACATATACAATACAAATTCAATGACTCATGTTTGACCTAACTCACGTTACTAAAACACATAGATATTTATAAACAAAAACTTTTATGCTATGCATTTAGTGTGTAAAGGATAATATATATATTAATTTTATAAGGTTCCAAATGAGTTTGCTACTTTCTCTTTATTGCAAATTTTTCAAGTTTTACAATGGAGCATTCAACACCTCTTAAATTCAATAATTCAATAAATATTGACATATAAAATCATAAATTAATTTTCAAGATTTTTCTAAAGCATGAAAGATCATAAAATAAGTTGCCCCACTCAATAACCTCCAACCTAAACTCGATGATAAGTGAAGCCAAACTACAGGTGGGTTAGGCTTCAGACCCATTAAAAACTTACATTTTATTGGATTTTATTATTCGAAACCATATCAATGCATTTAGCATAATTTAGCTAACCCATTTATAATCCAACTGATCATATATAAATGGGTTCTTAACCCATTTTGACATCACTGTTGAATTCACATGTAGTTCATATGACATCTAGTTCAAGCAATGTTTTCTGCTTATTGATTTTAAATAGCTTGTTGCAAGCGAAGAAAGCTAATCGGAACAAATATCACAAGAGAGAGTTTTAATTTGATGTAGTAAACAAAATGATGAAGATGTTTGAAACTCATTTTTCAAAAGAAATCGAGGTGAATGTGTGCACGAGATACCTCTGTGCGATCATCAGAGTGAATATCATTTTGATAATTAATTATCAAAATCATTAAAAAAAAATGAAATCATTTTACGCTGAGATCAAAATAAGAACTGTTTGCGATTGTTTGAATCAATGATTATGAAAATCACGAAAGCTCAACCACCAATGCACGGCATGGATCGAACGAGGCGTATTGATTAGGGCGTTTTCTGCAGCTCTTCAATGCCGACAATACAGCAAAATCCCACTGGATAAGATTGTACGTGTCAGCACTGGCCCTAGTCAACTACCATGACAGCTGTGGGAAATAATAATAATAATAAATGAACGCAGGCTGCAAAATTATTATATCATTTCTTATTTTTTAGCTTAACCAAAAAAAAAGTCATAGACTTTTAATTATTTATATTTATTAATTAGCCTCGGTCGTTTTTCTCGCTCAGCTGTAAAGTCTACGAAACCCTAGTTTCCACGAAGGAGAGGCCGCGACTTTGTTTCTTCCGTCGTCTTTCTTCAAATTGACGGGAAAACACACATGCTCTTCTCTTCTCTACGAGCTTTCCATTAGCAGAAAGCACGTGGAATTTCATTAAAAAATTTTGTCATGTTTTTTTCCAGCAACGTGATGCGTTTTCACATGCAAGAGAAAGAAGGGTCAACGGGTTCGGTCATGGGCAAAACCAAAACAGGCTTTTAAAAACGTGTACGACTGGTTCGATTGTTTATGAATAGTCGCCACGCCAAGGAGGGTAGTCCAACGTTTGATCGAGAGACTTGCGTATTCCCCAGTTCTCTTCTTCTTTTCCACAAAATTCAACTGCCTTACTTAGATAGTTTGGCGCAACCACCTTTTTCTCAGTAATTAGGGATATTTACCCTGAAAACTTTTAAATGGAAGGATGTCGCATGCGTATAGAAAGCATATAAACCTCAATATCGAGCTCACGAAATTAAATGCTGAATTTTAATGCCGTTGGAGATAATTAGGATATTTCACTCGATTCTCTATATTTCTTGTAATTGGGCATATATCTATGAGATACAAACTCATGATGCAAAATGAGAAAAAAGTAGACACATGTCTATATGTGAATTTGTGCTACGTATCAAGGCTTAGAATACAATGTGCAACATTATCTAACATATTGAACTTTTAAAATCGACAGTTAGGAACTCAAGTTTATTATAGTAATGTTTCTCTCCTTTAAATGCCCTGGATTTATAGGGTTCTTTCATCGAAATGTGCTCGGTGCATGCATCTAATGCCTCGGTCGCGACCTATCAAATTTTCGCAGGAAAGGGGAGTACCGGTGCTCGAGCTGTAATCTCCGTCGTCCTCAAATAATTTAGGGTTTTGCATGGTCCAACACTGTTCAATTAATTCTAGATTAGAATTGTTTTACGCATGGTTGTGATACCCATGCCGTGCATCTACGACGACGTGGGATTTATAGATTTTAAAATGAGATGAGAGCTTAGCCGAATTAAAAATTAACCATCATCTTATAATAATTTAGATATGTCAAAACAGGTCATAGATCCATTTTTTAACCATATAAAATGGATTGAGTTATTATATGAACCAATTATATTCACTATGGATTTAGTACGGTAAAATCTAAAGTAATATGAACGTTAAATAAGTTTGCAACTTATTTGAATTCAATTCATCATTATGACTCTTTCTTCACTTTATCTTACTCTTACTTAGTCTCACGCTCGCTCGCTCTTTACTCTTACTTTGGTTTGTGCATGACTTTTTTATTTTATTTTAAAGGTTTGGTTAAATATAGAAGTGTTTTAGCAATATATGCCATGTCGGTTATAGGTTACTCAATTGTATTATATGAATATGGGTTAAAACAAGTTAAATGGACTAATTTGGATCAGATCATTTTCGGTTTGACCCATTATTTTGATGGGTCTACAATAATTTAAGGTTCTATACGGTACTTCATGCAATGTTTAACTAATTCTAAATTAAGGCCGGTTGTAGGCATGGTTTACACTTGCCGTGCGTTCACAATGATGCGAGACTTACAAAAAAATTCATGTGGACGCTTCCAGCCCACTTGAACATTTATAAACAGGGTGAGAGGAGTTTGGAGGAAGTTAAGGATTAGACCGGTTCGTCTTGGATTATCTGTTCGTACGTACACGAAAATGGCCAGATTGAAAGGTCAACGCGATCTTGGGGAACACGGGAGATGGTCTCGACCCTTGACCGGGTAAGGAAGCCGCGCCCCGCTTCGCGTTTGACCCGCCGTGGGGGATCGTACCACAGACAGCGCGAGACCAAACCCGCGCGTGGCCCCATTCGCCGAGCAGTCTTCCCAGGTTGCGCGTGCGTGAGTCACGTGGAAAAGTCAGTGCCCCAGCGCTGTGCCAGGTGGCCCATGTTGCATTTCTTAAATACAGGCCGCGGGGCCCACGGCACGGGACACATCTCGCGTCGCTTAAGCCTGCGTTGACCAAAATTTATTGAACTGATTTGGATTTGTTTTGTGAAATATGAATTATTTGCATGATTTGAAATAATTAATTAACAAAATATAGTTTTATTATTAAAGATAATTTAGGTTCAGATATTTTTATTAATAATGAAAATATTTTTTTAATTTATTCATTTTTATAAGCAAAATGAATAATCATTTTAAAAAGATATTTTTTAAATCATTTATTTTTCGTAAAATAGACATAGCATTTATACATCGTGTCAAATCCCATAAATGCAAAAGCCCGAGGTCTCAAATTTGTCCTTGCACATTGTGTTCACATAAATGATGGCAAGCAGCAGCACAGCAATCTGCCGTCGAGGAGAATAGCGGCAAGTAGGAAAGTCGGGCTCAGAGGTGGCAAGACATCGAGAAGGAGATAGGGAATGAAAAAAAAAATTAGACAATAATGAGGATTTCGTAGGATTTGGAGTTGAGTGTAGCGAGAATTAGAATTAAATAGAAACATGTCGTGATCTTAACCTGAAGACCGTGAGCGGACACATAGTAGGGGACAGCAAATCATGCGCCCTCTCCGAGCCGCCCTACAGCGTGCGAACTCGCGGCAGCCGGTTGGCACGCCGTCGACTTTGACGACGTGCGGTCTTTACGAGAGTCGCCGGAAATCCCTCGTCCTTTCGGCAAATCCTTACAGCTATCGCGAGCTTAAATAATAATATAAGGTACGAGTCCATGCATTGTTTATATAAAAGAGTAAAACCCATGCAAGCACTTTTCCCAATCGATCACACGTCTTTTCTTGTTCACATGCAAAACGGTTTTGCCTGCCCTGGTTTTCGATCCGAGTCTTGCGGGATAAGATGTCATTCCCAAGAAATGCATACGCAATATTATCCAAATAATAATATTTTTCTTTTTTGGGTTCAACGCGTGGTTTATAACGAGGTAATATTTAAAATGGTAGAAAGAAATATGCCCTTTTTATTATTATTATGATCTCAATAAGGTCACTTGTGTTTTAAATTTGAAATTATATTGGTATGTGCAATGTGAAAAGTACAGAATTATAAAGAGAACTTGACTTGTTCAGTATCCGCTTCATTAGAAAACTTTATTACCACTTCAAGCGGTTGACTCCATCGTATAATTTTTGTTCTATGCCATGTGTATCATGCATATAAACCGATTAAACATAACCAAAGTTAAAATGATTGTAAAGAAGACACATTTTTTTATTTCCCCATTTATGGTCTAATTAAGCTTACATTTCGTTTTCACTCCTAGTTTTAGCCATCAGAATTACAACATAAAAAAAAAGGAAAAGAAAGTCTTGCTTACAAGTAAATTGCATTTTTGAACACGTCCGCTTGTCCAGCGGTATCGAAGTGCGAATGGTTCTGTGCATTGAATCGGACTACCTACCAAGTTCAATTATATGGGTTATATCAGCACAATAATGATTAAACCAAGGGGGCCAGAGGGACACGTCCAAATGGATATTTTTTATCTATATCATGGTCATGTGGACCAAGCCAAATGCCAAGTTCCTTTCCATGTAGATCCACTTCCCCCGACCTCGTGAGTGTGAACAACCAAGCTTGGCACGATAAAATTGTAATAAAAAAATTATTTCGCGAAAAATGAATAATTTGCAAAATATTAAACTAAGAAATGATTGATCACAAAAAATAAACGAACGAAAAGTATTTTTATCGTCCGTGAAAATAGTTAGGGATCAATTGTTACCGATAATGAAAGCATTTATCAATTTTATATTGAAACAGCTGTTTTAAAAAAATATTTTTCAAATAATTTATTCTTCACGAAATAAACCACCCTTTTTATAATCACTGAAATCCGAGATTTTGTATTTGAATAATTTGCTTTTATATATGCGACATCAAGCAGGGAAATTACCCACGATGCTCTAGAATATATCTATTTAAAGGTGCCTCAACACCTAGTCCCCACTGCCCCGTGTCCACAGCAAAAGCATTTATTCTCAACTTGGAGAGGTAGATGCATCAATTTCAATGTGATGCTGATCTTTCTACTTTCCTCTCAATCTTTGCTTTTGGCGAGAAAATGGCCAAAGAACATCGTCTTGATAATTTGCTCATTAAATGTGCCTTAAAGATTTGATATTTATTATTTGAAGCAAGAGACTTTAACATAATGCATAAATACTCAACCATTTTCAAAAGTGTCTTGGGAAGTGTCATTTCCACTTTTAGTTATTTTAACTCATGCGCAAGAATACTTGTTAATAAGATCATTTTGCCAAATTACATTATATACAAACCTCGTGAAACGAGACACATGCCAATGTTGTCACGCCTCAATAAAGAGCTGTGCCGATTGTTTTGCCCAAACTGACTTTAACCCTTTGTATTTCATTTGTTCACACTCATAATCCGTGGCTATTAAATTTTGAGCTTTTTACAAGTCTAAAAAGTATAATTTTTTTATAAAATTACAATTTGACGCGAAAATTCACATATACTTTTTTCATAATTTTAAAATTTTAAATAATACTTTAAAGTTTGGCGAAGAAACAACTTTTTGCTAAAACACGGACAAGTAAGTCCTCTCACTTTTTATTTTTTACTTAATCAAAATATTGCAACTCACGCGCTTTAAATACTTTTTAGTCCAAGGTGCTTGAAACTATTACAATGAAATGTGGATTTACATATAAGTTTTTTGTTCAACAAATCTTGTATTTCTGTTTGGCAAAATTTTAAGACTTCTTGATTCATTTGTGTAGGATGAGCTTTTGTAGGTCTAAAGTGCTCTCATTTTTTTTTAATAAAGGCATTAAGTAGATATTTGGCAGACGGCCTGAATTGCCATCATTTTCTCAAATATGGATTTGAAGTAACTATGTTAGTTTCAAAAAATGGTTCGACTTTCTAGTTGGTCAATGACATTTTTGTCATTTCTTTTTTTTTCAATTTTTCTTTCTTTTTTCCCATTTTTGCTTTCTTCTTTCTTTTTTCCCCCCTTTTTTTTTTGGGTTTTTTTCTTTCTTCTTCACCGGTGGCCAGTAGCCACCAGCGATACCCAAAGAGGGCTAGGCGAGGGACAGCCTCATCGCCCATAGGTAAGGCCGCCCTTGAAAGCCATAGGTGAGGGTCATCCTTGCTAGGTTTGGGTGACGGTCGCCTCGCCTCGGCGAGGTCGATGGGCCTTCACTGGCACTCGCCAAAAACGAGAAAAAAGGAAAAATAATTTAAAATTAAAATTGTATTTTGACAAAAATACCATTAAGTGTCTGGAATAATTAGCCGGTAGACAATCAATGAGGTCAGTCTTCATTTGAAACTTTCACGACCATTTTAGGCCATTATTTGACACGATGTCCACTTCAAGTTCTTATTTGAGACATTTCAAACTTTTATTTGAAAATTTTCTAAAATTAATTTGTAAAGGGATGTGACAGATTGTAGGAATCATTTAAACAAGTTGAAAAAGAGTGGAAAGGTGACCATCTCATCAATCCCCTTTGAACATTACTATGAGAGTCTCACAATCCGTTACAAAATATGCGATTTGAGCTGTAATTAGTTTGTTTACTTGAAACTCATACTTCAGGTGATGAAGAAGTTGATGGCCCGTAATAGCAACCCAATCGTGGGGCCAAAAGCTAGGAGGTCTATAAACATGTAGTAGAAAATGTTAAAGGTATGACGTCATTTTGAACTCGGAATTATAGAGAAAATAACACATCCTCTTTACCAATGAGTTGCCACACTTAGTGATATCTCAACACGAATACATAGAGGTGATCAACATGTGGGCGACTCACTCGGCCAATCCAAATTTGAAAGGCAAATGGGTGAGTTTGGATGAGACATATTATATAAGAAAGTTTGGATCACCCAAAATTTCCTATATAAACTTTACGTCACGGGCAATTTAGGCGACGTACTAAATTCGATTTTCGAGTCCGATCCGAGCTCGTTCAATGGGCACCTCTGTTATGAAGCACAGACCATAGTTGGGGCCCTGCCCCATCGTGCTCCACGCCCCCTCGACGCGGAGGTGGACCGAATCGTGCATGGGAGACTGCGCCTTGTGGCCCTCCCAACTTTTTCCATGAGAAAAAGAAGAAAGATGACGACCTAAAGATCATAAAAGCGATGGGGAAATGAACGCACTAGATGCAATACACACGGAGCGCCGACCGGCCGGGCCGTTACAGTGTCATCTCACTGACTATTCTTTTGGTGGCAAACAGTTGCATAATCAAGAATAGAACCATTTGGACATACACTGTGCAAGATCCACAGGAAAAATCAATTTACGCACAAGAATCTGAATCGAAAAAACTTGGCAAAATTAGAACTAGGAAATAAGTGGTTTTAAATTCAGTATAGGCTCTATTTGGAACCTAGAACTCACCTGCCGGAACGATTTCCTTATTTTTTAGAACTTAGAACCTACCATACATACCCTAGAACTTAGAACCTATATCGTTACAAGTTTCGAGGTTAGTTTGTAGGTTCTACTCATGTTATTAATTGAACGACTGTAATAAATCATCATTTTAAATAACCATCATTTGCTGTTATAGTTTATTAATCACAATTTATATTTAAATATATGAAAAATATAAAATATTAACAAAGTAAAAGTCTCAGTCATAAAATTGAAGTTCAAACTTAATGCGGTCTTTATAGAAACATTAAAAAAAAATACACAAAAAATTATTTAAAGTTTTAAATTCTAGATTTCATATACCTAATCTGAAACCTTTCCATTGAAATGAGTTTTCCTAATTTTCAAAATTAAAAATGTATTTTATATATTTTGGAATCTCTACCGACCCACTTTTTTGGTTCCAAGTTCTATTTTGGAACCGGTTAGAATAAGACTCGGGACTTGGAACCAGTTAGAATGCGACTCATGATGTCGGGATTACAGCGTACGTACATAAGCGCGGGGAGCGATTACTAAAATGCCTCCTAGAGGGTCAGGACTTTTCGCAAGCGGGAGCACCTTCCTTCACAGCTGCTGCACGACGCATGTGATTGTCTAACTCTCTATTTTGACTTTATTTTAATGTCGTCGGTTAAGGGCAATTCCAATTTGACCATTAAAACGTAGAAAAAGACGCGAGAGGAATTCCCAGCGCTGGGATTCACTGTCCCAGCAGCAAATCAACCGTGTCATTTCATGGAAACCTCCCCCTCGTCTCCCGCAGACTCTCTCTCTCTCTCTCTCTCTCTCTCTCTGAGAGCTCACGGATTGGCTTCCTTTCTTTGACTGCCCTTCTCTCTCCAAATCCCATTTTCCATATAAATCATTCTTGAGCCTCTCTCTTCCTGCATAATCTCGTTCTCCGGCAAAGGACAACAACCCACCCACCAAATTCTTGGTTTCCCTTCCGTCTGCGAAGGGGTTGTTGCATATACTCCTCCAAAAAGTCTTGCGGAGTTTCCATTCCGACCTTTGAATTCCTCAAACCGCCCGTGCTGTTCAAAGTCCCCCACGTTGAAATCAACTCGGAACACCCCCGTTCAAAGTTCGCAATCACGGTGCGTATTTGAAGGTCGCGTAGACCCTCCCTCCTCTTCTACCCTTTGGGGCGCCCGTATATAAAGGGGGAGTTGGGGTCTGCCTCAGGCATATCTTGTGAAAAATCGTCTTTCAGCTCTCAGAAAAACAACTTGTTCGCGAGGGAAAAGGAAATATAAGAGGAGAGGATTTCTGGGCTCAGTTCTTGATTGTGGACTGACAGGTAACGATAAAGTTTCGACCTTTTATCGTTCGAATTTGTTTCTTCAGCTAAAAGCAGGGCATTCGAGATTTTTTTTCATGTCGGAGCTGGGTAGGATTGTGCAGAGAAACATGTTCTTGCTCTGTTTTGTCTCCGATAATCTTGTTTTACCCTTTTCTTGGGCGGGATAACGTGTCAAAACTTGGACTTCGGTTGCGTTTTATGAAGTTTTATGGCAGTCGAATGGATGGATTTTGCTTTCTCTGCCCTTCCTCTTTCATCTTCTTCAATGAGTTCTACTTTCATTTTGGGAATTTTGTCACCTGATTATTTGGGTTCTCTTGTGTTTGAGCAGGTCAGTGCTGAAATTTGTATGGGTTTATCGCTTTCCTTGCTCATATCTGCTTGGCACGAAATCGTTGCTCATTGGTGTGTCAAATTGGTCCACAACATCAGTTCATCTCCCAAGGAACCAGAAGCGATTGCCTTGAGGAGAGGTAGCTTGAAGAGAACTAATTTACGAGTCATGACCAATTCAGTTGCCTCGGACAAGACCAATTCTAAGAATTCCATCAAACTCAAAGACTGCAAACCCAAAAACGTGGTGCTCGAACGAACCCTGTCCTTTGAGAATTTCTTACAAGGTAAAGAAGCCAACCGGGCTTCGGGTAACTTAAAAGTCAAAGATGGTCCGACATCTAAACCGGCCAGAGGATTGTCCCTTCCTAAACCTGTGATATTTTTCTCGCCGAGACCCAAATGCGAGCTCGATGCTGCGGCAGTTAAGGTGCAGAAAGTGTACAAGAGTTACAGAACAAGAAGAAACTTGGCAGATTGCGCAGTCGTTGTTGAGGAGCTCTGGTGAGTCTTTCTTAAATTAATTTGAATTGATCGAATTGTTTCTGATGTGCCCTTTTATTAAATGGCTAATTGGTGCAAAACTGCAAATGTTTCAGGTGGAAGGCGATAGACTTTGCAGCCCTGAAGCATAGTTCCGTATCATTCTACAAGGATGATAAGCCTGAAACTGTTGGTTCTCGGTGGGCGAGGGCAAGAACTAGAGTCGCCAAGGTACATAAAACACAATCTTTTGAAAGAGCCCGTTTTGTTTTCCTGCTTTCAACTTACGTGACAATTAACAATATCATTAGGACGCTGATAAATTATTTTCAGGTAGGAAAAGGTTTGTCAAAAGACGAGAAGGCCCAAAAGCTAGCATTACAGCACTGGCTTGAAGCTGTAAGTCCCTTAAACTCCTGAGACATGCAACAGCAGGGTCACTTTTCTTTCCAAGAAAAGGAGATCTAAAAATAAAGAATACTGCTGATAGTCTCCTGCTTGAACAGATTGACCCACGGCATCGTTATGGCCACAATTTGCATCTCTACTATGACGTGTGGTTCAACAGCGA
This sequence comes from Eucalyptus virginea, assembly GCA_014182375.1. Taxonomy (NCBI): domain Eukaryota; kingdom Viridiplantae; phylum Streptophyta; class Magnoliopsida; order Myrtales; family Myrtaceae; genus Eucalyptus; species Eucalyptus virginea. The sequence continues at coordinate 27,841,640 of CM024523.1, read as the reverse complement.
GAGTACAGAGCCTTTCTTCTACTGGTTAGTGTTCGAACGTGGAAATCTTTTGTTGTGTTTGTTATGTCCTGTTCTAGCCTACTATAATATTGTAGAGCTAGCAAACGTTCATCAAATGTCAAAAGACTTTTTAATAATGAGGACCATGTTAAATGCAGGTTGGATGTTGGACGTGGTAAAGATGAGAATCTCAAAAAGTGCCCAAGAAATGTTCTGCATAAGCAATGCATCAAGTATCTCGGACCTGTAAGTTTCATTCTTTGTTTGACTTATAGTGAATGCCTTAGCAGATTATTTTTGTCAATATCCCATCCGAACATACTTCGGACAAACTGAAGTTAAAGAAACTTTGGGACATCCTTAATTGTAGCGAAATGTTCTGCGGACATGTGAGAGGAAGTCTTGTTATATTTTGCAGTGCAAAATCAAATGTCTCATAAGCATCTGCTTTGAACTGTCATTAAGTCCTCTCTGTTTTTTCTGCAGAACGAAAGAGAAGCCTATGAGGTGATAATAGAAAATGGAAAACTCATGTATAAGCAACGCAGCGAGCTTGTAAACACCGTGGAAGGTTCAAAGTGGATATTTGTACTTAGCACGTCGAGGGCCTTGTATGTGGGTAAAAAGGAGAAAGGCGTGTTTCAGCACTCCAGTTTTCTTGCTGGTGCCGCCATCACTGCAGCCGGAAGATTGGTCGCCCATAATGGGATTCTAGAGGTACGGCACATTTCCCTGCATTTCAAAACAAAGTATTTGTCTGCATCTTGTCCGCTCTTAATCGATATTCTCCTGCAGCTGGCTTCTTTTCTCACTTAGTGTGTATTTTGTGTATGTCTTTAGGCTATTTGGCCATACAGTGGGCACTACCTCCCAACAGAAGAGAACTTCAAGGAATTCATCAGCTTCTTGGAGGAGCATCATGTTGACCTCAGCAACGTCAAGGTATAAATTTGTAAATATAAGTATTGTAATGAACGAGTTGCTATGGTTAGGTAGATAAGATGACCGCCTAGCTGTTCTTATGATTGGTTGCGTACGTATAAAATTGAAGGGAAAGTCTTTGTATTCTTAAAAAATGAACAAATGATTTGACCGGCCGATCACTGACATAGTATATGTATTATTTTTCTCAGAGGTGTGCGGTCGATGATGATGATCCTTCATCCTCAGCCTCCAATGAGGGCTCAAAACATAAAACAAGCAAGGTCCCTGCAGAAGCCGCCCGATCGGATACCCTGGGAGCTGTTGACTTGGTTGCTGAGCCAGAGAAGCCCACCGTCAAACCTGGACTTCCGCAAGAAAATGTCACGAATGCCCGTGCCAAGGCAGAGCCGCCGGTGTTCGACCTTGCCAGGCGCTTGTCGTGCAAGTGGTCGACAGGGACCGGGCCTCGCATCGGCTGCGTGAGGGACTACCCCACGGAGCTCCAGTCGCGGGCGTTGGAGCAGGTCAACCTCTCTCCGAGAGTTGTCCCGGGAGCCTTCGGGGGTTACGGTCCGATCCCTTCCCCGCGGCCGAGCCCAAAGGTCAGGTTGTCCCCACGGCTTACTGGCATGGGCCTCCCGAGCCCAAGGACTGTGTCTGCTTCAGCTAGCTGAGTTCGTTCATTGAGGGGACGCCGGGACGGGCTTCGATTGTTGAGGCATCAGGCCGGGCCTAGGTCCGATAACTTTTGATGGCTGAGGCACTTTTAGTTCTGTTGCTCTCAGCTCGAGATTTCTAATTTTTAGGGAAAAATAAGACGGCTGAAGAGCCTATATAGTAGAGTTCAGGGACTAACCCCATTTTTTCATGTATCTAGTCAATTTCTTTGTTCATTCAAGTGGTATTTACCCAATTGTGGCTCTTTTTTCCACTTATTTTTTGTATACCTGATCGATGCCGCACTTCCTTTTCTACTTTTCAAGATTAAGGCTGTAAAAGTGCAGTTGATAAAGAAGCTTGAAATCCGTTTGCAAGTTCATTGACTAATTTTTCAGATATGAAACGAGGATCCATCTATCTCCCAGATCGACTATTTAATAACAGATCAAAATGACTATTGAGAAACCCCATAAAAGAAGGGGAACATGAGAGATTTGCCATCTAGTTATTTGCTCACAAGCTCCAATGCATGGATCTCGTGACATTGTTATGGTACCGAGACACGAAAATTGTTTTGGACATTATGTAATTGCATAATCATATTGATCTTGTAACTTTAAGATGCAAGATCTAATATCAACCATCATAGCCAGAGAAACATTTTTAAGTTCTTTTTCCCCGGAAATGGAGAGAAGTAATTTAAAATCCGACAATATACCCAGATATTACAACTATGCAGAAGAGAAAAAGTACGCGATAAATAAGATGTAAACTTTTGGAGGGTCTTGACAGTCTGGAAGCTCCAGAACTTTGGAACTCAATACCACGCAGTGAAGCATCATATCAGTCTCAGTCAACGTACCGGGAGTTTGAAGGGAACCCTCTCCTTTGTCTCTCAAAGCCTGCACGACGACAAGGGCCAGACGCGCGAAACCCACCTCGAGGACAGTCTCGTAGCTTCGTACGTATGTGCTGCAAGTGGCGAAATCAAAATTATTTTGTTGGTTTGTTTTCAGGACCGAAAGACATTCCTCGATTGCCACCTTGGCCCTGATAATAGCTCTGATCCATTCAACAGAGAAGGCCTTCCAATCTTCTCTCGTTACGGAGTTCAATCCAAAATATGAACTTGAACGCGACAACTCGAGAAAAATCAAAGTTTGACGTGACAGTAAGCAGCACGACTGGATCTGTTTTTTCTTCTTCTTTTTATTCCTGATGAAATCTTCTTTTTTTCCGGATCGGGTGAAATTATATGGTTTTGGTGAAGCATTTGTCGGACTTCAATTACTGAAATGGAAAAAAAGGCGCCTCTCGGACTTCGAGAAGAGACTTGGGCTCCCGTGCCGTGTCGAATTCATCGCTTTTTGCTGTGCGCCTGCAGAGCAGATCGATGATCAAACTGCTGATGACATCGCGAACGTACGTTGTTTCCTCGTAAGTCTGCCCGAGTTTTCTGAATTATCATCGAAGTGCGAGGTCTTGCAGGACAAGAATAGTCGATAATCCTCTTCCTCGCCCGAAGGCCAATCAGCATGATAAACGACTGCGGTGACGTTCTAGCATACGCAATGATTTCATTGAGTTACTCCTAGGATACCGTCTTTGGTGCTTGTTAGGGGTGAGTACCGGTCCAGTAAGCCAGATCCTGAGGCATTCAATGGAGCGGGTTCTCGCCAAGCCCGAATTTTTTGCTTTGTTTTCTAAAAATATTACAAATAGATTAGTTATTGCATTTATGGCTTCAGAGGTTATTTTTTCATCTGTTTGTTTTCTAAAATTATTCACGGCTTAATTCAAGTGTTTTGAGCGTAAAGAACGACAGAATAGTTACATTAAACGACGTGTTCTGACATTTTACTCATTTGACCATTTTCCTCGCTCACAAGAAGTATCGCAGCTTTACAATGAAAGCCGTCTTGACAGAGAGATGTTGTATGACTCACAAGGCACGGCTACTTACACGAGTTCGAATCGGTCGAATTATATTTCAAATAGTCGTGGATAAATATAGAAAATACAGGTGGAATCGTCTAAATACATCATGCCCGAGGTTCACCAAATTTGTTCTTTTGCAAGTCCCAATGATGACGAGTGACATTTAGTACGACGAGATGTAATTAGTAATTAATGTGGTCAAAGGCTTTTTCACTGCCTAGAAGACCAGCCCAACTAGTCAATGACCGATCCACGAACCAGAAAAACACAGCAGCAATGATTAATGATGCTGTGGATACGAGGATGTCTTAAAACGGTTTAATTTGAACTTTACGATGTAAAATTCGATTTAATTGGAGGGATATGATGTTCACGTATCGATATATTAAAATAAAAAATATATCTAAATTGAGCGCCGAGTTATCGAATTATTGTTGGAAGCTCTCATCAAAAGCTCGCTTATTGCTAGTTGGACACGTGCTTTGCATAATATCTAAAATAGACACATTTAATCAGTACCTCTGATTCTAGACACTGGCTATAATCAATTGGTGTCCTTGTCTTCCACCCAAGAAGACCAGCCCAACGAGTCAATGACTGCTCCACGAACTAGAAAAAAACAATAGTGATAATTAATGATGCCGAGTCAGTCAATTTTAATTAACTCACTGACTCGAACATGCCATCAAAGCAGCAGTAAATTTACTGTTCCGAATTACTCACATGACTTCAACCCTCGTAACAAAATGCCATCGTGAACACATATTCATCGGCGACTAAAGGGCATGTGAGGGAGAATCCTACTTTGGCAATTTCCTATGGAGCAAGGAACTATCGAAAAGATTCTGATTAACTCGAGACTTGTCAATTGCTATGACTCTGAGTGAAATTGAGGTTGAACCAGGATGTGATTTACTCCATATGAATTTGCATTGGAAGCGCGATTACAACACAAAAATACCAAATTTTTAGCGTGATAAATCGACATAACTTGTAGAGAGCTGCCATCTTGTGTATGACCACCTAAGTATGCATGCATTGAGTTGGGTATCTCCTGAACCTTATTGAGTATTTTTGCAAGGATCGATCATTAAAATTAGAGTGAAATGATTTGGGACTCCAAGAGGTAACTCGTTCATTTTATGTCTTTTTTATATCATAGGAGACTTGTATACGATAAAAATTGTAAAATCTTCTTTTAATCACATAACAAAAGACCAGGCATTTTTTAACAAAATCCACGTCGAAATAATTATTCTTCTCGACTATAAAAAGAAAAATTTGAAATGTTATGTCATTGCTCATCTCCTGCAAGAAGAGTACAAGATGTGAACTGTAAAGGCACTAGGCCTAACCCCTAGTAAAAATCCACTGCCCTCCTGACAGGTTCATTAAATGCCGTCGGGCGTTCAGTTGTTTTCTTCTTCAGCATGAAAAGTCCGAGATCCAACAATGCTGAATTCCCCACCCCCTTCTTCTTTTCTGGCCAGAGTAGATACAATTCGGAGTTGATTTTTGTATGCATATGCAGTTTGACGTTTTCTCGATTCGGTCGCGCGTTTGGAAGGGTATGTCGTGTGGCAGAGATAAGATCGTTTGCGCAGCAGGGAGTGCTTTCTGTCGTTTCCGCGTTGATCAGTAGCCTGGAAGACAGCAGACGGAATCAGTCATCAGTAGAGAAAAGAAAAAGGGACAATCCCATCTCAGATTTACAAGTGAAAAGGCAGAATCACTTGTGCAAGAAGCAATATCTCTCCAGCCTCCACAGATACAGCTGAGAGAGAGAGAGGGAGGGAGAGAGCAGAGAGAGAGAGAAGAGAGCTGCTGCACTGTGTCCTTCACCATCGCCATCCACTCATTTTAAAAAGCGTCATCATTGCATGGGCCTCTTGTCCCTGCCGATCACTCATACCCAACCCCATTCATCTCTCTGTCGCCGCTCCTTCTTGAAGACCACCCCTTTCGGCCTCGTCGTCATTATCGTTTGGGAAATTTGAGGGGGATGAATAGAATGACGAAGCCAGTAATGATTCGGTACTGTTTGCTTCTAGCCATTCTGCAGATGGTGGGTCTTATGGTGTCCATGACAAGCTCGCCCTCCTCATTATTCGTCACTGCTCACAAGCAAAAGCAAGGTCAGTGGTATTTGAGTGCTGCTGTTCAGTTCACTTGTTCATCAGATTATCACGCACTTTTCCAAGAACGATGCCCCTTGATGGCTTCTCTTCCTCTCGCCTCGTTTTATCGTTCCTTTAAACTTACCAAAATCACCGAACGCCATCTTCTTTACCACTTCCTGATGTCCCGTTCTTGGTCAAACAGAGGCAAGACAACTTCTTTCGCGGGCCACGCTGAACATCAAGCAGGTACTTTTCTAGGGCCAATCGCATCTTAAATTGGGTTTCCGCTGATCATTCCGCAATCATTCTCAACATGGTCGTTGACATCTCGTTCGCTGGTGCCTCTGTCTCCCTCTTGTGACTCTGATTTTGAAGGGAACGAGCGTGAAGGCAGCGGGAGAGAGCGGGGACGAGAAGTACCGGGGGATGAGCAGGCTCGGGTCGAGGCCGCCCAACTGCGAGCGCAAGTGCAGGGGCTGCGAGCCATGCGAGGCCACTCAGATCCCCGCGACCACCGACCGAGCGAGCGTCCAGTACGCCAACTACGAGCCCGAGGGCTGGAAGTGCAAGTGCGGCTCTTCCTTCTACGACCCGTAAATGCTGTCGCGCTGCATGCTTCGCCAGCGTCAAGTCGACAACGCTCTAGTCTCCAGCAGTCAGCACGGCCCCTTCAAGTTCCGACAGGACTCCTCCGGGAGAAAGAAGGAAAGCTATAGCCCTCGTCCAATACATTTCTTGTTAAAGCCAACGTTCTGCTCATGTGTAATTGAAGAGGATGGATAATTCTCAGCCCCATCGAGGATTTCGGTTTATCCGGATGCATGCCGGCCCAATATATTTCTATTTTCGAATTGCCATACCTCGCAGTCTTACGTGCCATGTGAAAATCGATTAGCGAGGAGCCGGCGGAGTATTGTATGTTATGGATGTGTCTAAGCCACGTCACCAATCATGCATCCTCGACGAGATTTAGGATCTTTTACATTCATGTGCCGTCCCATGATAGTCGAGTGTTTGTGCAGGGTTTGCTAGGATAATTCGGTCTTTCTCACGCTAATATCGTGGTAATCATGACAGCTAAACTTTGTCTAGTGAGAGCTCGATCAATTTTAGGTTCATTTGCATTAGTCCTATTCACAAGTTGACAAGACTTATTTTGGTGATGGGTCTTTGGAGATGGTAATATCCCTCAATGCAGGATTGGAGTTAGAGCTGATCATGGGTCTAACGATTAGACGGGCTCGCCTTGCCTAGCCTGCCCATTTGGATAAGGTTGTTGGTTTTCGCATATCTCAAATCAGATTTGGATTTTTGACCTCGTGCCCAAGATCACGACCGCAATCCTTGTATACGTAGCCCAACCCTTCGACCCCAACCGATCCAAACCCGCAAAACAAGGTTTGGCCATCCTGGTTGGGTTTTCAAAACCCATGGTGGATCATAAATTCGCTATTGCTAGGTGGGTTTTCAGTTATCCCAATAATTTTTTTTTTTTTGGACATCTAGCTAAACTGAACATGAATTTTGAGGTTAAATCTTGGGAAGATCTAACCCAACCATTTGGACCAACGGTTTCAAGTTCGGATGACCCGTACATTGGACACACCTTTGATGATACTTTTGACGGAGATCGCATTTTTTGTAAGGTGAAATTTTTTAAATAATAGACATAAGCTCGAAAAGACCCCAATTTAAAATAATTACTTATGTCGTGTAAATGATATTACCATTCTTATCAATAATTATGCTTAAATATTTTACAATAAAAATATTTTTCTTTGATTATTTTTTATAAGCAATAAAAGTAATTATCTTTTTGAAAGATATTTTCTAAGTAGCATGATACAAATGCTATCCTAAACTTTAATGAACGAGTTTTTTCTTGTAAAAAGTGTTGGGAATATAATCATTCGTATTTTCAACTTCACGTGGGTATCTTATCTTATATTCCGATTTGGACTCGGATGTAGAAATCCGAAAATTCATAAAGTATATTGTCAACTTCACATGGGTTTTCACATTACGATTTAACTGGTTCACGAGGTGAGTGAGGTGCTTTACGTGTACTTGGAATCTACCCTCGAAAAATGGAGTTCAACATTATTGAGGAAAAGGAGAAAAGAAACTGCACAATCATCTTCGCTACAACAAGCAAGATTGGCGATTCGTAGAAGACTATTGGCGCAAGGCCATTCACGGTCATGTTTGAATTCAAGCCAATATCAATGCATTGCAGTTTTCTATTCGGTTGTTCCAGTCACCGTACCATAAAGAAAAAGGGGAAATGGCAAGAATGATCGTTGAAATTTAGTCAAATGCGGAATGTCATTCCTGAATTTTTTAATTTATTCAGTGTGGTCCTTAGTGTGCTGATAAACGTTCAGTGTAGTACTTTACTTTGCTAAAATCGCAAATTAAAAAATTGTTTGATGACGTGAATTATCATATGCTAATTTTGATATTTGAAAATGACAAGTCAACGTATCAATCTTTTCATCTATCTATCTTTAAAATGAAAAAAAATAAATTAGAGCATTAATATGTCCATCATTGTTTGATCATATTATTATATTATGATTTGATATGAACATTCACGTGGATAACTCAAGGGTGGCTTTTTTTTTGTCCACCATAAGACATAATGAATTGAAAATCAAATCAGTAGACTTTGTTAATTTGAATTAAAGGATATGACAATAACATTACATATTTTCATATAATTTAAGAAATTATATTGAATATTTATTAATAATTTGGAGACTATATGAAATAAACTAAAAATTGATGAACGATATTGCGCGTTAAATCAGAAGTCCCAGGAATTATTCGTGCCATCATTTCGAAGAAACCTAGGTGGCCACAACGCAATGTCAGAATTTAGGCATCAAACGATGGTTTCCAGCACTCGATACCCCCCCGTCAAAAAGAAAAAAACGAAAAAAAGAAAACTTGCCTCGTTAATATTCGCGAAAAAACCCCATTGGCCTGCCTTTGGCAACTCCAGAGCCGTCTTCGTCGAGAGAGAGAGAGAGAGAGAGAGAGAGAAAAACCTCGGAGGTTTCACCCGATCGACGCGCCTCTCGATCGTCTTCCTTCCTCCCAGATCTGCTCCTCCTCCTCCTCCTCCGTCCTCGGCGTCGTCCGAATCTCCATCGGTTCGTGGGTCAACCCCTTCGTATCGAAATCTTGCGGGACTGAAACTGTGAGTAGTAGTCGTCTTGTTTCCTAGAAGATTCTTTATGTGATTCGTTTGCGCATGCGAAGCTGCTCCCAGTAAAATTTTACACAATCGCGTGATGGGTTTGTGGCTGTTCAGCTCCTCTGCATGTTCCGCCCGAAAAAAAATTGATCTTTGTTCTGGTGCGTAGCGAAAGCAATAGTAGCGTAGCCCACTTGTTAAATTTGCCGCGAGAGCTTCGCGCGCCCGTCTGCCGGCGGTTGCGATTCGTGGGTATTTGATAGGATTCATTGGCGTTTCCTGTAGCTTCTAACCTAGTTAGGGGTTGCTTTCTCTGGGATTTTGATTTTGCCCGAAAACCCCTTTTTGATTCGCGTCGTAGTTTCCGAAGATTTAATGGGATTTGCATTGTCTTGATTGTTTGTTGAGTGGGCAGCGCTGAAATTGTCTTCTGAAATATGGGCGATAGCAAGTCACTTCCTGATTCTCCCAAAGAGAACCCAGATCAAAATCCCAACCAGGTTGCGCCCGACAATATTGAGAAGTCGCTCGATAGCATCATCAGGGAGTTCAATGATTCAGTCTCTGTCGGCAAGAAGCACAAATTCTGGGAGACCCAACCGGTGGGGCAGTACAAGGACCTCGGGAACTCGAGCTTGTCCGAGGGCCCGATCGAGCCCCCAACCCCATTATCTGAGGTCAAGCAGGAGCCGTATAATCTTCCGAGTCAGTATGAGTGGACCACCTGCGACATGGGCTCCGAGGAGACATGCACCGAGGTCTACAACCTTTTGAAGAACAACTATGTAGAAGACGACGAGAACATGTTTAGGTTTAACTATTCGAAGGAGTTCCTCAGCTGGGCTTTGCATCCTCCGGGGTATTATAAGAGCTGGCACATTGGTGTTCGTGCTAAAGCTTCCAAGAAGCTCGTCGCCTTCATCACTGGTGTGCCCGCCAGAATTAGGGTGCGAAATGAAGTGGTTAAGATGGCTGAGGTGAACTTCTTGTGTGTTCATAAGAAGCTTAGATCAAAGAGACTAGCTCCTGTCCTAATTAAGGAGGTTACAAGAAGAGTCCACTTGGAGAATATTTGGCAGGCAGCTTATACAGCTGGTGTGGTTCTTCCAACCCCGATCACAACTTGCCAGTACTGGCATAGGTCCTTGAATCCAAAGAAACTCATTGATGTCGGATTTTCGAGGCTCGGTGCTAGGATGACTATGAGTCGAACTATAAAGCTTTATAAGTTGCCAGATTCAACAGTTTCCCCTGGTTTCAGAAAAATGGAGCTTTGCGATGTCCCTGCTGTTACCCGTTTGCTCAGGGACTACTTGGCCCAATTTGTGGTTGCCCCTGATTTTGATGAGGACGATGTGGAGCACTGGCTGCTCCCAACTGAAAATGTGGTTGACAGTTACGTGGTGGAAAGTCCTGACAGTCATGATATTACCGACTTCTGCAGCTTCTACACTCTTCCTTCATCTATACTCGGGAATCAGAATTACTCGACCTTGAAAGCTGCTTATTCTTACTATAATGTTTCAACCAAGACTCCTTTACTGCAGTTGATGAATGATGTGCTTATTGTCGCAAAACGGAACGATTATGACGTTTTTAATGCTTTGGATGTCATGCAAAACGAATCTTTTCTGAAAGAGCTTAAATTTGGTCCTGGTGATGGGCAACTCCACTATTATCTTTATAATTACCGGTTAAGAGATGCATTGAAGTCCTCAGAGCTTGGCCTTGTTCTCTTATAAATGGTAGATCGAAGACTTTGAGTGGAAAAGGAAGAGATCGGCACTGCTTTTGCTGTTGGACTGCTCAATTTGTTGATGGTTTTGCGCCTTCGGACCTGAGAAATGTGTTTTTGCAGTGCAACTGGAAGACTCTACAGTGCTTTCTATTGTTGTTCTTGATTTTTGTTGAAAGATCTAACTTTTGAGACTTGATTTTAATTTCATTTGGCTTGTTATTCTTCCCCTCGAAGATTCTATTTACTCATTCTTTACTTCTCTTCTCAGCAGCTTGTTTTTATGTTCTGAGCTGTCATGACTGATAGATTTAGCTCATTTAGCCCATGATGCGTCACATCATTTGACTGCTGGTTTCTTTAATTCAGTAGATTAGCCGCCAATGCTCTTTGTGATTTTTGGCTGTGACAAGGAACAGGGTGACTAGTTTCTTTAACTTGGTAGATTAAGCCCCCAATGCTCTGTATGATATTTGGCTGTGACAAGGAACAGGGTGACGAGAAGTCTGCGTATTCGGTTAAATGAGTGTAGGTGCTGTGGCCAGTTATGGCTGCATTGCAGCGTCCTACTTCTACATTATTGGATAGATGGTTCCTTTTGCACCATTGGTCATTTTTACAAGAAGTTCGTCTTGCAAGAGAAGTAGAAGAGAGAGAGAGAGATGAAGTAAACAGACGCTTCTTAGAGCTTGTCAAACAAAAAGAATTCCAGGTACTTATTTCTTTCCCGGAAGTGTGCAAGGTTCAAAGTTGGACGCCGTTTGTTATCAACCTATTTGGGTACTCGATGTAGGAGATGAAAAAGCATATGAACTTTGGGCGATAGCAAGTTAAGGATGTTGGGAGTCTCTGCAATTAGGGGATTTTTGAGAAATTCATCCCCAATAGAACGTGGTCTTATCAAATCGTTTCAACATAATTGAAGATAGTTCTACTTTTACAATCGAGTTGCGGTCTGCATTGCACGATTGGCTATCTTGGCACAAATGCCCGGTATATGGGGATAAGGCCGAATGGATCATCCAAGTTTTTGCGAGAGGGGTTATCAAAAATCGCATCGTCACTCCAGTTAAACTACAAGCGACGTAAATGGCTAAAACCTAACCAGAAGATTAAAGGGCCAAATCGCAATATCCTGGTGGTGGTGACCTATGTAAGTTCTCCGTCATCTTCACATTGTGATAGATGTAGTAGAGGATAGAACTCCGAGTAACAGCAAGCAGAAATTTGGTTCTACAACCATCCAAGAAGGTCCGGCCATCTAAAAAATTTGACAGACCAAATAGTAAGAGGCATAACACTGGGAGTGACAATGGCAATGTTATTATTAAGAAAGCATATGGGTACAACATTGGTTTGATTCTTCGTAACAAAGTCAGAATGAGAGCAAGCTATATATCTACACATACAAAGTCAAGTCATCAGTTTATTTGATGAGTTATGTATCGTCTTATGCGACGAGCACCATTTCGTCCCTAGAACCTGAAATGTGAGCAAAAGAGTTAACAAAGAACCGAAACGAGCCACAAGAAGGAAAAGGAAAAAAAAAAAAAAATTCAACATCTGGACCTTTGACATTACATTTTTCTAATATCCCTAGAGCCATCTGAAGCATTGCATCTGCATCTTCAGCCATCTTCGAGACCCTCTCTGCTTCCTTAACCGATTCAGCTGCGTCAAAGGATTTGTTCTCTGCATCTGCGATCTTGTATGCAGCAGCTACAGCTGCCTCATCTACTGTTTCAAGGAAATTTGCATTGACAACAGGCTGCAGCTGCCTAGGTCGGACATCTTGCTCCTTAGGGGCTGGTGTTTTGGTCTCAAAAGAGGCGATCTCTTTTATCTTGAAGCAATTCTGAACCTGCACGATCATTCCGTTGTGGCGTTACCAACTTTAATATGGCGTAATTTGTCAACATATCAATCTTAACATATCTCCCTTTTTAACACTGCAACCAACATTACTGGAATAAAAACCAAGAGAGTGGCAGCTCCACAGTCCACACTGAGCGTAATATAGCATTTTCCCCACCATCACTGCATCAACAAATGCTATTTGCCTAAGTCCCATGCAAGGGAAAGAACATCATCAGTCGACCTTCCAGAAAATTCATGGCATTGAAATTGCTCATCAGAAGGAAGCGCTTCTTAGACTAATGAATGCAGGAGCTTAGTTCTAGTTTTTATATTTTCAAGTCAGTAGAAGTCTTCTAATGATTACTCTTTAAATTTTTAAGTGATGATAAGAAGGGTGAAGCCCAGCCTGCTGTGACTTAAACTGAGATATTGCAGCTTCTCTCTTTGATTAGGAAGAAATGATAACACAAAGCAAGCCAATCGAAGACAGCATGGACAGCTAGATTAGAGAGATAATCCTATTACCGGTGAAACTCTGCAACAAAGAGTTAGTAATTTATGAGATCAAAGCCTGATAAAATCACATACTATGCACAAACAATTGCACAAAAAAATATAACCTTCTCAAGTTTGTCTTGTGCAACCAGCCTTCTTAATCTTGAACTCAACAGCCTCCTAAAATTTTGTGGGACCTCCTGTCTTTTCTGGAAGCATAATTAAAAAAACACATACCTGCTTAAAACTCAAGTTTCATAACAAGAAATAAAAAAGATCTAATCAAGGAACACAGAATATCAAGTTGAGATTAATAAAGGTGATGCACAACTCCTGAAACAACAGCCACCTCTTGACAATTTTATAGTGATGACTAATACAAGAACGACGGAACATATCCCTCTTTCTTTTGGAAAATATTTGCAGATTGAATTTGCAAAAGGTCGCCCTCGAAAGCAATTCCAGTCTACTTCTCAAAAATTAAGTGCCAACAAAATAATACACCAAAAAAAATATGAACAGAGGAAAGAATTTTGATGCCTTACTGTCATCTTTCTCACTTGGCTTCTGACTTGCAAGGAATAAGATGAACAAAGGAGAAAATATTTATAGTCATTCTTGGCATATTCAACACTGATGCATATCTAAAAAATTCTTACTCTTGAGAGGAAAAAGGAAAATTAACACACTTCTGTTATAATGCAGAGAGCTGCTGTCGGACCTCGATATAGTTGAAAATTGCAGCGGTGTCTGATCCATTGGGGTCTTTCAATGTTGAAAGCGCTTCAAATATCATTGCATTGTACCTAATAACTGACAAGTCAGTCAAAGAAGTGGGCAGAAATTTACCATATATAACTACATATATCGTGAAGAAGCTGCGGACTATTGGACAAATTTATTTGGACAGTGTTACAACAATCTGCGATAAAACAGATACTCCACACTGCCGAGTGGAGGGTGCAGACGTAATACGAATGACATTATACAACACCTCAATCTCTGAATCCAGTCTACCTTAATTTTTCGTAAATCCTGCTTCTAATGCTGGCATGCGACCTTCCAAACAGGATAAAGGAATGATCGCCATGTGTCTATGATTTACCTTTAGTGACGGTGTTGATAATAACATCCTCCTCCTTCCACATCTCTTCTTACTCAAAAATTTGTACAGAGTGGTACTGACCCATCTTTAGAAAGAACACTTTAAGAGCCAAACATACGTCTAATTCAAATGATGACATGCCACCTCTGCCAAAATATTTTTTCTCAATGTGAAGATAAAACTATTAACTCAAATTTGAAAAACAATAATTATGACAGTGTCAGACACTCTTGCCCATTGCACTTTCTCCACACTGAATGAAGATACTGGTTTAGCGGAGACACCTGCATGATTTTCAAGAAAATAAATATAAGAAGATAGTGTAACCCATACCTGGGTGTATTCTTTCCATCATCCGCGATTCTTTGAGCACCGTCAGTAGCTGGTTCTGCAGTTGCTTCATCCGAAACGGGAACATTAGGAGCATTTGGCAAACTGGGCAAGGTAGAAGGAGCATCTGAGCTTGCTTTAGCTTTTGCCCGTGATTTATCCCTTTGACCTTGGCCACTGGCACCACCAATCATATTCCGCCATTTATCCTGTGCAGTAGAAAAGTTTTCAGTAAGGCGTGTTGAATTTTAGTATGTGCCAAACACCTTCAAGAAGAAGAAATATCTTTTTAATACTCTCAGGTAACTCAGGGAAGACTGCACAGAAGTAAAGGCATCAGAAGAAACAAACTTTCATTATCTTCAAAAAATTATGGCTTTCCTTTTAGACAAGCAACTTTGTTTCATATGCGTACACCTTTCACATCCATTAGAGTGAAAAAATGTCTGGAAGTAACTGGTTAAGCAATTTTAGGCAGGGAAAATAGAGTGATTTTCTTCAAGCTGGTATTTATGATAGTTTGATTTGTGCATATATTGTGACATCTTCCATCGAGTTTACGGAGCAATTTGATAGTTCATGACCTAACTTCTGCCGCTTCTTGGAAAACCAATCAAGACTAGCATGAAGGAGACGATTCAAAACAGAAGTTCTTATGGGCATTACATCACATGTAGGAAAAACCCTTTAAGCTTGTTTATTTGAGAAGACACCTCATATGCTGATTCCTAGAGAACTGCAATATCCCACCCTTTCGCTAACTGGCTCTACATGCGTCTAAGGCCATCTCTACAACACTAAATTAAGTTAAAGGCAAGGCCACACAGCACTGCATAAGTACAGTTGTAAGCACCATAAAATGACATAACACGAGCAGCATCAAACAATGTCCAGCACTGGCAATTAACAATCAAATGAAAACCGAAACAGCTTCGAAGGTATAAATTCTAAGTAACCGGGCAGCATTCCTTCGGGGAAGGGGGGAAAAAGACATCCTAAGCGCAGGCCGCGGCATATGATCAAAGGTCGGGTTCCACCTGTCCCAAGCACCTTAGTCTCATCAATTCATTCATTTAGATTTGGCAAGCTCAAAACAACAGCGTGATCTACGCAAATCGAGATGTCATCACGGGCATCTTTTACAACTCCTCTGAAACCGGCGCGACAGAGACATGCCGGCGTCTCGACGAGCGAACGAAGCGCGCCCACTTCAGTCGCCTTAAGAAGCGATCGAGCCCATATGGACATTTTCACGAACACCTCGAGCGCGGTCCCCACTGAAACACGTGCTCCCGTTTCGCTTCTCGTCACCGGGAGCGCGCGGCGAGAACGACGACAGCGGCTCGCCCTCCCTGCGAGCTCGCCGCTCGATGGATTCGCGACGAGAATTGGCGAGAAAGAGAAGGGAGGGGCGGGGGGAAGAGACCTTGAGATCGATGTTGGAGCGGGAGAAGAGGAACTTGTTGAACTCGGGATCGCGCTGGATGTCCTTCCACTTGCCGGTGCCGTGCTTCGCGACGCCGGCGCGCAGCGCCTCCTCCTCCTCTTGGGTCCACTTCTGCTTCGGATTCCCCATCTCTCTCGCCGGGCGCTGGTTGCGGGAGCAGCGGCGGAGAGCGAGTGCGCGTGTGCCGCCGTCGAGGCGATGAAGAAAGACTTGCCTGATGTGCTGCGGGGGAGCACGTCGGCTCGGTTGGTAAATTTCTGGGGCTTGGTCTTGGGCTTTGTCTTGGGCCTGGGCCTGGGCCTGAGCTTGAGCTTGGGCTTAAGCCGTTTCAACTCTGGGTCAGCACCCCTGGGCACCGTGGATTGACCCGACCCGTAACTTGTTCTTAAGGCAATATTACGTTACAAGGTTAATACCATAAAAGAAAAAAAAAGGGTTACTACAATCTCAAACTGGTACATCTGTGACAAATTTATTTCAAACTATTTTTTTGACCATGAAAAACTCCAAACTGGTACACCCGTGACAAATTTATCTCGACTGACCATAAAAAAAATCCTAAATTGGTACATTTATGACAAATTTATCTCAAACTAATTTATTCGACGGCAAAAAACCAAAAACTGGTAAATTTGTGATAAATATTCCCTCTAATACCACAAAAAAATCACAAAAATTACAAACTTACGACAAATGGAGCGTAAAATCCCAAATTTGTATACCATTCAACTGTCACGTGTCATTTAAATTAATAATTTGACAATAAAATTTAATGAAAAGTAATAGAAGGTAAATTTGTCAAAAGTGTACCGGTTTTGGGTAAATTTGTCAAAGGTATATTAGTTTGGAGTTTTTGATGGTAGAAAAAATAGTTTCAGGTAAATTTGTCATATGTGTACCGGTTTAGGGTTTTTTAGGGTATTTACTCAAAGAAAAAACCTCAACTATACTCACTGTCTGTAACACAAATACCTCAATTTTTTTTTTTTATTTTACTAAAAACCCTAAACTTGCCCATTGCGAAACATATGTCCCCGATTTTTTGTGTTGTTAAAAATTTCAAATTTATACTAGTATGATAAGTATATCCTAAATGGAACTAAAATAAATAGTACATATATGACACATGTATAAATTTGAGTTTTACCACAATTGTACTCACTGTATAACACAAATAATTCAAACTTGTACAGCCGGCAGCCGGCGGGTAAATCCTGGGGTAACGCTAGTGGATGACCCACCATCCCGATGTCGCGCTTAAGATCCCGTGCGTTCTGCTGGATTTGAACCCCTCCATCCTGGGTAGACGTCATGAGAGCTCTTATCCAACTAGGCCACCGCAGGCGGTGGTAACTTCTTTTTTTGTTTTATTAAAATTCATAAATGCCTACTGTGAAATATATAATCTCGATTTTTTTTTTTTGCCATTAAAAACTTCGAATTTATATCGGTATGGTAAGTATACTGTGGATGGAACTGAAATAAATGGTGCATATGTGACACATGTATAAGTTTGATTTTTTTCGTGGTATTTGTAATCACAGTATGAGTTTAGGGTTTTTAGTGACAATTTTTTTTTTTTTTGGGATATTTGTGTTATAGTGGGTATAGTTTGATAAATGTAACAACTGTTCCGATATTTGTGGCAGACAAATTGATGAGTTTTGGGCCAAACTTTGCAATGAAGCTTTTATCATTTTTGGCACCAGCGTTGCATGGAAGATAAACAGTAAAATATTGAGAGACAGCTCGATCTCTAGACCAGGCATTCTCAAAATATTATTCTAATGAGATGTAGGAGTATAGGTTCATTGCACCGCTATGAACCCAGCCATCAATTCTTTTTTTACTAGCAAATATTGCGTAAACTCACTCGATTAGATCAAGTCGATTGCGTTACGCGACAAGTTACATAATTTGAGAAATATATTCCTAAAAAATAAAAATTTCATTTCTATCGTGCAGAAATATTAGTTAGTGGAAAATGTTTGCATCGTTGTAACAGTCTGTGTTTGAACATTTTCTTTTGATGACAAAGGTATTTTTCATTAACCCATCTTCTTCAACGATGCAAAGATTGTTTTTAAGTTAGAAAGATATTACAATTTCTACACTATCGATGATTTGTATAAACTACTAATAAGAATTAAATTGTAGAAAGTTGAAACTCTACTCGAAATTTATCTCCTTCACAAAATTCACCAAAAGCATAGACGCTAGAGTGCGAATGAATCAAAAAAGGGAACTTGGCAAAAAGGATTTACAAATTTTGGCCCAATATTCAATATCGTCCATAAATTTTAAATTTCTTAATATTTACCAAAAGCTCATGACCACATTAAACAAATTGTCGTTGGCTACACTTAGTCCTTCAGCAACACACATCAACAGTACAAGATACTCAAGCCTTTTTTTATTTCGCAAATCAAGTTCATGAAGTAGTTCGTATAACCTGTCTTAGTCCCCTGTAATAAGTTACTGTATCGAGATGAGATCTTAGCTTGAGAAGCACACATCAATAGTATAAGATAGTCAAGCCTTTTTTTATTTCACATATCAGGTTTATGAATAACCTGTCATAGTCCCGCGTAATTAGTTACTGTATTGAGATGAGATCTTAGCTTGAGAAGCATACATCAATAGTACAAGATACTCAAGCCTTTTTCTTTTTTTTCACAAATCAGGTTCATGATAACTTGTCTTAGTCCCGAGTAATTAGTTACTGTATTGAGATGAGATCTTAGCTTGAGAAGCATTCATCAATAGTATAAGATACTCAAGCCTTTTTTTTATTTCACAATGAATTAGTCAGCGTATCCCGTCTTAATCCCGTGTAATAAGTCCCGTGAATTCTGAAAAACTCAACGTGGTTCCGCGGCTGGGAACGGTAGCCGTTGTACCGACCTTCCCAAACAATCCTTGTATATAAAGAGAGAGCTCATTCTCCATGTTCCCTCAAAAAGTCACAGCTCACCAGACCCATCAAATAAAAGGTGAAGTTCATAGCTACCGCCATGGACAACGAAGAGAAGAAGCTTCACGTAGCGATGTTCCCATGGCTCGCTTACGGCCACCTCATGCCCTTCCTCGAGGTCGCCACTTTCTTAGCTCAAAAGGGTCATCGCGTCTCGTTCATCTCCACCCCGAAAAACCTCCAAAAGTTCCCCGCGGACCTCCCTCCCTCCATGACCCTTGTCGAGCTTCCCTTGCCCCGCGTCCATGGCCTCCCTGACTCAGCCGAGTCGACCTCCGAGTTGCCACATAACATGGTCCCTTACCTTAAGAAGGCATACGACATGCTCGAGCCAGCTGTCGCCGAGTTTCTTGCGAACTCGGACGTTGACTGGGTGATCCAAGACTTCGTGTCTTTCTGGTTACCCCAAAAGGCGAGACAACTCTCTGTTAAATCGGTGTTCTTCTGCATATTCAACGCTTCCGCCCTTGTCTTCGCCGGCCCACCATCTCTTCTCAATGACAGTCATGCCCGGGCCAAGACGGCGGAGGACTTGACGGTCGTTCCCGAGTGGGTTACTTACCCCACCAAAGTCGCGTACAGGCTTCATGAGGTGATTAACGAAGAGGATATCGTGGACAGAGACTCTAACACGTCCGTTTTTGAAAGGATAGGCAGGTCAATACTGGGTTGTGATATCGTGGCCGTGAGGGCCTGTAGCGAGTTCGAGGCTGAGCCGTTGAGTCTACTCAAGAAGCTATACGCGAGCCCTGTGGTTCCGATGGGGCTTTTGCCGCCCCAGAATAAAAGACGCCACAAAGGAGACGGGAGATGGAGCGAGCTAAAACAATGGTTGGATGATAGGAAAGAGAAGTCCGTGTTCTACGTCGCCCTCGGCACTGAGGTGGCTCTGAGTCAAGAGTCCATGCTCGAGTTGGCGTGTGGGATTGAAAAGTCAGGTTTGCCCTTCGTCTGGGTGGTAGGCCCAAAGGCCAGCCCCGGGACTATCCCTTCCGGGTTCGAAAGACGGGTGTTGGGTCGAGGCTTCGTCTGGGTGGGCTGGGCTCCTCAGCTCGACATCTTGGCCCACCCGTCGGTCGGCGGGTTCTTGACACATTGCGGGTGGAGCTCTGCCATAGAGGCACTCGGGCACGGCCGGGCGCTGATCCTGTTTTCTGGGGGCTTCTCCGACCAAGGGCTGATGGCGAGGCTGATGGATGAGAGGCGGGTCGGGTCGGAGGTGCCGAGGGATGCCCAGGACGGGTCCTTCACGAGCGACTCGGTAGCCGAGACTATAAGGTGGGTCATGGTGGAGCCGGAGGGAGAGGAGGTGAGGGCCAACGCATGGGCCATGCGGGAGATATTCGGCAACGTGGGGTTGGGACGGAAGTATTTGCAGGGGTTCGTCCGAGCACTTGAAGAGGGCAGAGCCTGAAGTCGACGACCTTGTCGACCTAGAATTCTAAGTGTGATTGTGCCTTTTTTAATTTCCGTGCGATTGTTACTTCATTGGCATCGGCATGCCTGCGTGGAGCGAAACCCATCTGAGTCGACTTTCAACTATTATTCTAATTCGGGCGTAATTGTAGCAAGCAGTTCCGATCATTATGGCCGTCTCGCCGGACGAGTTGAAGAATTTGGGCCACACTTTGGAGGAAAGCTTTCCTCGTTTTCGTTGCAACTCGATCTCTAGACCAGACAATCTCGAACTATTATTCTAATGAAATATAGGAGAGTGACTTCATTGCACTGCTATGAACCCGATCATCAGTTTGCTTTTTCTTTTTGGCTAGCAAATGTCGTGCAAACTCATTCAATAAGATCATATCGATTATGTGATTTGAAAAAGGAAATACTGTTCCTATTGTGCATAACTGTCAATAGAAAATGTTTACATCATCATGGTAGTACACGCCTGAACATTTTATATCCATGGCAGAACATCTTTTGCCGATCCATTTTCTTAAATAATGTAATAAATTATTTTTAAATTAAAAAATTCTGAATAGTTGATTCTTTGCGAATCAAATCTTTGAGATGCATATTGATTCTTCATGAATAAAACACAGGGTTCTATACAATTTTTGCACTATCGATGATTTGTATGAATTGCTGATAAAAATGATATTGAAGAAACCCTACTCAAAATTTATTTTCTTCTTTGCAAAATTCACCAAAAGCATGGACGTGGGAGTGCATAAATCGAAAGAGGGAAAATGCTAAAATCAAGTCATAAATTTTTATCCAATGTCCGATATTATCCTTGAAATTTAAATTTGTTCAAGATCGAACATTTACCAAAAGTTCAAAACCACATCGAACAAATTATACATTGAGTTTAAAGTTCATGAATCATATTGAACAGATTAAAAGTTCTAGTATAATATTATATATCAAATCAAAATTTAAAAATTATTTATGTAATTATCCCAAAATTTATTAGATGTCGGTCCATGTTAGCCCTCGACACCCATGGTAGGCAACTGAGAGCAACTGTCACTTTGGAAAGCCTTTATGTTGTGTCGAATATTCCAACACGTGTCTAACACTATTCAACATTTGATCAACACGTATTAGAAAGTCCAACACTTGGTTAACACTTTCAACACTCTCGACACGCGAGTCGGAAATTCCAACATGCGAGTTTGGAATTCTAGTAGATGATTCCGACATACCGGATATCAATTTTAAAAATTTTCAATAAAAAAATGTAAATATGTAAGAAAATAAAAATAATAAATAGGGAAAAAAGTAAAATCTAGTTTTCTTTTTTTCTTTCGATTCTCACTTTCCATGACACATAATTTACTTTGTAAGTTTATTTTTTTGTCTTCTCTTTCGACACACTCTAACATGCAAGTTCGAATGTGGATTACTTGCTTTTTCATCCGAATTTTATGGATTATTAGAGTGGAGTTGAATTTATTAAATTAAAAAAATGAATGATATTAATAAATGATGGATTAATTTTTTAATGTAAATTCATTCTAGGCTATTTATTATTTATTTATTTATTTGTGAATTTGAATTAAATTAAATTAATTAAATAATTATAAATATTAATTTAATATAGAACGTGTTTCAAAGTATTAGAATTATCTATTTTTTTGAGAAAAGACGTGTCAATGTATTATATCATGTCGTGTCCTGTTATGTGTAGTGTGATGATGCTACTTAGGCTACCATGAATTTCGGCCCATCCAATCTTGGAATTCGTGATATGATCTTGCTATAAATGGGATTTCCAAGGATTTTGTTTCTTTTTACAAGCTGCATAGCTTCTCTTGTCCAAGTTGACTTTTTTTTTTTCCTTTTTAAGCCAACATGTCGGTTGTGAAAAAGTCAATGTTTTATAAGTTTTAAAATTTATCATGAAAATATAATTGAGTTTTAAAGTTTTTCAAACAGTGCAATCAAATCAAAAAATTTGTTAAATTTATACAATCAACTGCTAAAACTTGTCAAGTTGATGTAATTGGATCCTAAAATTTGTTAGTATTTTTTGTTTGAGGAGTTGGATAGAGTTAATGGAATGACTTGATTACATAAATTGACAAGTTTTAGGACTTGATTACATTATTGGAAAATTTTTGAACTCAATTACACTTTAGTAACAACCTTTATAAATTCCAATATACTTATCCCATTTTTACATATGTATACAAGTCTCAACAATAGTCTCTTCATCCACAAAATGACATGGTTTCATTCATAGGGCGATGGTTTTGATCCCCAAAATTCATCCAAGTAAATTAAGTTGTGATGCAAATGTAGGAATTTGGAATAAAACACTAAATTAACCTCTTCAAAGTTCAAATGAATATCTAACACCTTAAACTAATATCATGAGGAAAATTTATTTATAAGAATGTTGATTTAACATACGATAAGAAATACCACAGTAACTTAGTGAGATCATTGCCAATTGTATTAAAAATTGGGAAAAAAGTGACAAAAAACCTTAAACTTTGCATAGAGCGACACATTTACTATAAACTATTTTTTCTAACACAAAAAAACCCATACTTTGCTCACTGTGACATGTTTATCCCAATTTTTTTTCTATGACACCAAAACACAAAAATTTTACCTGTGCGACACATTTATCCCAAATATTTTTTTGTGACACTGCCTTAACCTTCCCAAAGGTGAATGATACAAAAGAAAGCTAAAGGATTACTAAGCTCGAAGACTTAGCATGAACCCTTCCATGTCCTGCCAATTGCAACTTGACACTAAAAAATTTATCTATTTAAACAAGCAATTTTTACTCAATTTGGAGCCACCACTAATCAATTAGGATCTATTAGAAACCTAAGTAAATTATGGGAAAATACTTTACTTTTGCGAACTAGAGATTTAATTGGTTCAGAAATATGGTTACACTAGATTAATGTAATGCCCTTTCGCTACATTTTCATTTTAGTTTCAAAAATATTTTGAAAGCAGTCTTGATTGATTTTTAACCTAAACCACTAACACGAAAAGGCTGGTTATGAGGGTGCGCAATCAATAAAATAACATTCAATAAACCTAAGTGATAAATTGTAAAAAAAATTATGACAAACCTTAAGTAGAACAAACTACGGCTTTATTAAGGTTTATTTTCTTAAAAAAAAAGACAAAATGTTAATTAAAAAAGCACGCTTTAAACATGATTTCTAAATGATATGACACCTAACTTTTTTTATTTTTAAAAAGTTAATTATGTGTAGCCTTAATCTAAATTTAATATGCAAGATTTTTACTCTAATAACATGTGAGATGCAGTTCATATGACATAATTTGAACCATCATAATGTATGCAATCTAATTTACATTATCCTAAATATGCATGTGCTACATGATATGGAATGAATGACGTGGTACTTCTATATGCATGCATGTTCTTTTTATGATTTTTAATTTTTTTAATTTTTTGTCACTTTTTTTTTAGAATAAGAAGTTACTCCATATTTATTATGTTATTATCTAAACTAAGGAATTACTAAATCTATCTTAACCATGAAATTTCCTACATTCCTATATTATCCTAAGAAGGCAATTCTAACATGAAATGCAATTTGACATATTATGTAATGCATTCTTTATAAGAAAATTTAGTAAAATTTAACACAAGAAATGTAATTAGCCACATAAAAGATAATTCACCCTGACTCAAGACAGAAAATCACAATAATAAAAATCTAATCTGATGTCTCTCGGCTTAGTATTTCTAATCATCGTGATCCTTGACACGACAATCTTCTTAATCAAATAATGTCTAACAAAATCCCCAATCACGACTGGAAATAAATAATTGTAAACTAAGTAAAAAAATAACCAAATTAATTCGCTTAAAGAGATTACCTAGCTCGGAAAAATTATCGCCGAGAATGGGACCAACAAGGAATGATGCCAAGCTCACACTGCTGAATTCACAATTGACGTGAGAATTCTGCTGAGAATACAAGACAGCAAGGTGA
The DNA here is from genome assembly GCA_014182375.1 of Eucalyptus virginea. NCBI lineage: Eukaryota > Viridiplantae > Streptophyta > Magnoliopsida > Myrtales > Myrtaceae > Eucalyptus > Eucalyptus virginea. Next base: position 27,817,412 of record CM024523.1, on the reverse strand, counting down.
ACCTTCTCAAACACCAAGTAACCTGCACAAGAAAAATGGTTCCAATATTACACACTTGGAAGACGTATGTGTGTAACTGGCAATGGTGTTATGACAAATGAAGAGCTGCAATGTGGCTGGATGTGCAGGGGATGTCGAAAGACTACACTAGAAATGTTGCAACGAGTAAAGTACATTGGAGGAACGTCGGGACTGAGCTAGAACTCGCCGGTTTAACTGGTGCGAAGTCGTCGTGGACTGGTATGGCTAGTCGGCTCGGCAAACGTGGCAAAGCACAATGCTGAGGCAAACTGAGAACCTAGAACCATCTGGGCATGATCACGATCTCGCTTGGATGGCTCGAGGATGTTGCACAGCATTGTTCAGGGCTATCTAGGAAGATGATGTTCATGTCGGTGTGAGCTTCGAGAACGCATGGCGCGGCAATTGGAAGCGCAAGAATAAATTCGGTCACGATGATTGGAGGCACGATTGGTGTGTCAAACGGTAATGTAAGAACGCTAGGAAACTCGTTGGCGTGGCCAAAAAGGGTCTTCACCAGAATCGGGCCATGCTGAACAGAGAACAGTAGCTCGCCGGAGTTACGAGTTGTGCTAGGAAATTGGTGGCCGCCAAGGGGAGGTTGCAACATGCTAGGGGTCTCGTTGCTTTTGGCTGCAAATTTCTCTCTCTCTCTCTCTCTCTTCTCTCATTCTCTCTCCGTGTCACTCATGAACACTCTGCAAATTTCTCTCTCTCTCTCTCGCTTTCTCTCATTCCCCTTAAACGAAGCCTCACGAGCACTCTCGCAAATTTCTCCTCACTTTTTTCCCCTTCCACAAAGCTCTCCTCTCAAGACCCTTTCACTCTCTATTTATAGAGAAAAGAGTTTGTTTTTGCAAGTGAAGATTTTTCAAGATAATTGCATATATTCACTCAACCATTGATGATTATCTTCCGAAAAGAGCGGATACGCTCAACAAGAAAAAGCTCAATTATTCAAAATTTAAAATCTTTCAAAATCCCCCACCACAACCAAATTGTTTTATTTTATTAATCATTTTTTAATTCTCTCTTTTCTAAAGTTTTCTAAACTTTTTTTGTGACGTGAAAAACCCCAAACTTTTCAAACCGTGACACATTTACCCCATCAAGGGCATTTTTGTCTTTTTATTCTATTTTTTTCCTTTTTTTTTTTTTTTTTTTTTTTTTTTTTTTTTCTTCTTCTTCCCTCCGCCGGCCATGGCGGGCCGGCGGAGGAAGCCGGCGTCGGGCGAGGGTCGCCCTCGCCGGCGTCGGGCGAGGCACCCCTCGCCGGATCTCGCGAGGGTCATCCTCGCCGGACGCGGCGAGGGCCGCCCGACGCCGGCGAGGGCGGGGACACCCTCGCCCGACCTCGCCGGCGTCGGGCGGGCGGCCCTCCCGGATCCGGCGAGGCACCCCTCGCCGGCGTCGGCGAGGACGACCCTCGCCGGACGCGCGAGGGCCGCTCGGCGCCGGCGAGGGCGGGGACACCCTCGCCCGACCTCGCCGGCGTCGGGTGAGGACGGCCCTCGCCAGGCGCAGGCGAGGGCCGCCCGACGCCGGCGAGGGCAGCCCTCGCCGGACGCCGGCCGGCGGAGGGAAGAGAGAAGGAAAAAAAATGAAAAAATTTTTAAAAAAATGAAAAGACCAAAATGCCCTATAATTTTGGGGTAAATGTGTCACATAACAAAAGTTCGGGGTTTTTGGTGTCACAAAAAAGTTTGGAGTAAATGTGTCACGCTTGGCAAAGTTCGGGGTTTTTCACGTCTCAAAAAAAGTTTGAGGTAAATGTGTCACTTTGGGCGAAGTTCGGGGTTTTTCGTGGCTTTTTCCCTTTTTTTAATTCTCTCTTTTCTATTTTCTATTTTTAGAACAATTTTTTAAAGAACAAATTTAAATCGGAAAAGTTTAGTCCTAAATATTATTGTTACATAAATGCAATGTTATGAAATGCTTAATGTAATTTTGACATTTTTATATGACAAACAAGTAAGTAAAATAGTCAAAATTTAGGTATCAATAGATACTTAAAAACCCCAAACTTTTTTTTTGTGACACCAATTTTTTTAGATAAATATGTCATACGTTACAAATTTGATATCACCGAAAAAAGTTTGGAGTTTTATGTGTGACAAAAAAAAATTTGGGGATAAATATGTCACATTGTACTAGTTTGGGTTAAATGTGTTGCATGAGTACAAGTTTGAGGTTTTTCGTGTCACAAAAAAATTTAGGGTTTTTGTTGGCTTTTACTCTTGAAAATTTAAGTTATTAGATAAATATGTGGTTCAATGATTAAGCATTTAAAGAACTACATACATTGAATGTACCACTAGAAAAAGAAAAGTATTGAAATTTCAATCGTGACTTTAGTTTTGAACTCTAATTTCTCAAGTTCACGATTAAGTTGATCATTGAACTTTGTCTTTGGTGCACTGTTAATCAGGATTTATAAGCTTTTCATTCTACATCGTAATGATGTGAAGTGCAAATTACAAGATTCTTACGGTCGATGATGATTAAGAATGAATGCACTTAAGAAGTTTTATATACACGATCCTACAACTGTCTATCATTTCATCATTAAATTGCAAATGAATTCATATTCCATACTCAAGTTATCATAAAATGCCGATTAGGCAAATAATGAACCCTTACAATTGAAAACCCTTAGTATGCAAAAGCAAGCACCGTTTTCTTGGGCCTTATCGTTCCTAATTGGCCAGGCATTTGTTAAGCCCAAATCACAAGCCCGTTTTGTAATTCTTGGCCCATTTTCCCACAGCAACTTCTTCACTACAAAGGTCAAATTGGTCTTTCACTATCCTCCCTCTCCCGCTCTCTGTCCACAACAAAACGAGTGTGCCCATGGTGCGAAATGAGCACTGCCCGTGGCGACGATGGCGATGGCGGTGGCGGTGGTGTGAAAGGCAACGTAGGTGGCTTTGGTGGAGGATGAGGAAGCTCGAAGCCACTGGACTGTCCACATGTTACTATTAAAATAGAATTGGCAACCAGATAAATAAATGGTGGAGCAAATTTAAAAAGGAATTTTGATAGAAAATTCCTCCTCGGAGTACGAAACTCTTAGCGATAATAGGCTCTAATGGTTATTTTCTCAATTTACAATAGATATTCTTCTATACTCCAGGATTGAATATTAAACAGAACACGAATAATGTTATGTGTATAATCCAGTAAAGAAAATAAAGAAAGTTATGTAATGAGGACAAGAATATTCTTGTTTTGATAATATTGGCATTACTTTCTAAATACGTTTGGAGTAACAATTTATAGGTAAAGAAAGCTGTCATATAACCTTCATAAAATAATGAAGAATTTATAAAGAAATAATTCCAAACATTATAAAACTCTTGGAGAACTGTTATATATTAATGGCAGACAGAAACCGTTATAAAAATTGATGATGGTAGCAAATCGTAATAATAATTAGGGCTTTTAATATCCAAGAGGGGACCATCGAGACGGGACGAACGGGTGGGTCACGGCGGACGCAGAGGGAGAGGCGTCGAGGGCGGATGCGTTGGCGTAGAATTTATGAGAGCAACTGTAGTCTGTGGTGGTGCAACGTTGGCGGCAATGCATCATGCATTGGGGCCAAATATTCGAACACAGGAAGAAGATCCCATGTAAGGTTCAATCGTGGCCCACGTAATTGCTCAGAAGAACCTGGTCCCCGATTTTAGACACGATATTAGCCGGATGCCCAATAACCCGCCTAGAATCGCGGCCACTGCCGCACCCATCATGAGATTCTGACCCGTCCTGATGATATTAACTTCGATAGTGATCGCGGGAGTCGTGGGGGCCGCGGATGGTCCTTCCTCCTCGGATGATACGGGGAGCAATTATTGTGCATGAACCCTGACGTGGATGAGTTCAATTGGTCCTCCGCGACTTCGCCGTTTCAGAGTCTCAAAGCTAGGTTTTTCATGAAGTACATTTCCAATTTTAGAAGCAGTGGAGACATAAATCTATACGTGTCGGATGAGAGATTTTGGTCGGTCTGGTACAAGTTTGGAATATGGGAGAGCCTTTTGTTGCGCATCTGGCCAAACAATCGAACAGAAGATACGATAAAAGGTTCAATCGATAGCCCCACCTAAATAACTCAGCATATGGGTCCACATAATTACTCGGCTCCATCGAAATCGGGCCATTCATCTTGGGGAGTTGTCATAGAACGGGCCCCACTTTCTGCAAGCGGCATGTGCTCCTTTATTTCGGCCTGGATTATTAGGTAGGAGAGTCAAAAGCTGTCTGGATCATTTATACTGCAGAGCGAATTTATTAGATCAAGTGAATTTAATTTTTCCGAAGTTCATGAGATTCTCGTCGAGTTCCACTAAAAATCACAAATTCTTATACAAACTCTAAATTCACTCTATTTGACCCAGATATACTCCTTTTTTTATTTTATTTTATATATATTGTGAATTAGTTTATAATTAGATTATAGAGTGGTCTGATATAAATTAAAATTCCATATTGAAAAAAGGCTCACGTTTCCTTTATATTGAAAGGCTCATGATATCTTCACTTCTGAAATGGATATAATACTCAATTTATTGATTTGACAAAAAAAAATTCCTCAACAGATATATAACACTCAATTTTATACTAATGACATTGGAAAGTGAAGTACCTAAATTTTTTCAGCTGATCATAATTTGTGATCTTGATGGTTCAATTGATATTTGTAGTAACATTTTTCCCATGAATCATCTAAGTACCAAATTAGTCAAAGTCGGTCTTTCAGGTAAGACGGCGGTGATGGCCACAGTGGCAATGAAAGGCAACATAGATGGCTTTGGTGGATGATGAGAAAGCCACCGGGCTGTCCACACGTAACCTTTAAAATGGAATTAGAAACTAGATAGGTAGACGGTGGAGCGAATTTGAAAAGGAATCTTGATAGAAAATTCCTCTTCAAAGTATGAAATTCTATATGATAAACTCTAGCAATTATCCTTTCAATATATAATAGATATTCTTCCACATTCCGCATTCCATATTAGGAGGAACACGAACAATATTATGTGAATAACCCAATAAAAAAAGGAAGAAAGAAAGTTATGTAATTAGAATAGGAATATTCTTGTTTCAATAATATCAGCATCATTTTTTAAAAACGTTTTGAGTATAGATAAAAGAAAATCGTTATATAGCTGTTATAAAAAAAATAAATAATTTAAAATGTTATAGAATCGTTAGAGAACTGTTATATATTAATGGGAGATGGAAATCATTCTAAAAATTGATGACGGTTGAAAATCGTTACAATAATCATGGCTTTTAATATTTCAAAATTATCGAAATATTGAACAGGGGATCGTCCAGGCGGGACCATCAGGCGGGTCACAGCGGACGCAGGCCTCGAGGGCGGACACGTTGGTGTAGAATTTATGAGAGCTACCGTAGTAGTGTAGCGTCGGCGGCATGCATCATGCATGGGGGCCAAACAATCGAACACAGGATCCTATGCAAGGGTCAATGATAGCCCACCTAATCACTAGGTATATAGGCCCACATAATTACTCGGCTCCATCGAAATCGGTCCGTTCATCCTGGGGAGTTGTCAACTTGTCATAGAACGGGACCCACTTTCTTCAAGGGGAACGTGTTTCAACTTTCTTTACATCGGCTTGGATGTTTAGGTAGGAGAGTCAAAAGCTGTCCGAATCATTTACGGTGTAGAGTAGAGTGGGTTTATTAGAACAAGTGAATTTAATTTTTCCGAAGCTCATGAGACTCGCGTCGAGTTCGAATAAAAATCACAAATTCTTATACAAACTCTAGGAATGACAAACTCTAAATTCAGTCTGCTTGACCTAGATAGGTTTTTTTTTTTTTTTTAATATTATGAATTAGTTTATAATTGGATTATAGAGTGGACTAATATAAATTAAAATTTGATATTGAAAAAAAGGTCATGTTTGCTCTATATTGAAAGGCTCATGCTATCTTCACTTTTGAAATAGATATAACACTCAATTTATTGAGTCGATGAAAAGAAAAGAAAAAAAGCATTCCTCAATAGATACATAACACTCAATTTATACGAATGACATTCCCTCCACAATTGGAAGGTAAAGTACCTGAATTTTTCCAGCTGATCATAATTCGTGTTCTCAATTGTTCATCTCATGTGATAATTGTTTTGGTATATCAAAAAGTTTAATGGTATAAGAAGTAACACATCTCCCATGAATCATCTAAGTCGATACACGTGAAGAGAAGATATGAAGTCCCAAAAATAATAATTAGTTAACTTGGTTGCGGACCCTTCTACTCTGGACTTTACTAATATTGCACAACTCACGTATCGTTTTTAACTCAACTCCTCTCTCTCTCTCTCTCTCTCTCTCTCTCTCTCTCATAAAATCCAGATATTGGCATATAGGATTATGTATATAGTTTTCTCATAAACTTTTTTTGGTAAAGTAGTTTTCTCATAAACTTAAATACTTTACTTTCCATCAGTGGAGGGAATGTCATTAATATAAATTAAAAGTAATTAGTCGACGAATAGGCTCGGTTAATAATTTGAACAAGGCTCGTTTTCACAACATGAGGTGAAACCCACATTATAGAGAGAAAATCCAAGTACAAACTGTATGACACATCTAATTTTAGATGTCAAGATGAATTGACTTGAATTAAAACATTTTTCACCATAATTAATTCAATTATTTGGTATGTACAATCACAGTCAAGATGTTACATGTGAAGACGGATCGACATTAATTATGCACAAAACACGATCATAACACACCTAACACGGAATACTGGCCCTACGTACAGGCGCTACCCTCCTCCTCCTCCTCTTTGTTTGGCCTTTTGTTTTCCTCTGCCTAACAAATTTGCAACTTGTACCTTGTTTGATAATTGTCCGCGGCCATCAACCTGCCACCGGAACAAACGAAGGCAAACGTCAATAATATTAGGCTGCTAGAGTTTGTGAAATCTGAATTGCATCTTTCTTAGTCTCGTGTAACAAGTTATTCATATAAGAAATGATTGAGCGATAGTCCTTAATTTACCATGAGAATAGCACTTTCTTCTAAACCATAAAAAACCATATGATAATGATCTGTTCAGATGCAATTTAGCTTATGCCAGCATTCGTCAGAATTTCAAAACAACACTAGATGGAATTGGCCGGTCAGGAAGGGTAGCTGCCGTTGAGGCGTGCCGGCCCTGCCAAATCTTTCTTGCTTATATATGATATGAAGGGAGAGCTCATTCTCCACTGCATTCGACTTCACTCACAGGTCAAACAGCACCGCGCCCGTCCAACGCAAAAGTAGAGTTCACAGCCGCCGCCATGGACAACAAAGAGAAGAAGCTTCACGTAGCGATTTTCCCATGGCTCGCTTTCGGCCACATCTTGCCCTATCTCGAGGTCGCCACCTTCTTAGCTGAAAAGGGCCATCGTGTCTCCTTCATCTCCACCCCAAAAAACCTCCGGAAGCTCCCCACTGACCTCCCTCCCTCACTGACCCTCGTCGAGCTCCCCTTGTTAGATAATTCATACAATTCTTAATGCGGAAATTCATAACAAATCAAGGATCTTTGATCTTCATGATTCTCACAAATAGATGAAGACATACCTTTATCCATAGCGCTACGCTTGAACTTGATCCAAAAGAAGAAATCCGATTTCTCTCCCTTAACCCACTAAACCTTAATGTATTCAATTGATGGAGGAGAGAATACGTTCTTTTCTTGTTACTGTTGTTCATGTATGGGTGGAGAGAGGACCGGACTCTATTTATACGTTCGTTGAAAAGGTGCCTTCCATCAAAGCAATATACCCTTTCGTTTTATTAGAGTCGTACCTTCTCGTAACCAATAATTATTTATAGCATTTCAATAATTATTAAACCATATAATAAATCACATAATACGGGCCACAATAATTCTTACATTCTCCCACTTGGCCCATATGATTCTCCTTTCATGGTTTAATAAAGACTATAATGTGCACAATAAGATTATGCTATAAAATTTCATTAAATTGGCAATCACATAATAATCACAATTAAGTAAAGAAAACTAATATGAGTCATAGCGGTTGTCATGTCATTAATCGATCCATAAATGAGAAGTACCAACTATAATGTTTCTTTAGAAACTATCCTGTTTAACATTCATCTATTTCCATAATGTATACTAAATAGAAAACAGGAAATATCAGAAACATGTAAGTGAGCTCAAAGTGTCAAATACATAAACTTAATACAATCATAATACAAACATTAATGACGTCCAGTAATGCCCATCCTCTCAACATGCTCATTAAATGTTTTGGGCGGCAGTCCTTTTGTTAAGGGATCTGCTATCATAAGATTGGTGCTAATGTGTTCAATTGACACTCTTTGTTTCTGAACTTCTTCTTTGACAGACAAGTATTTGATCTCCATATGCTTAGCACCCTTAGAATACTTGTCGTTCTTAGAGAAGAAAACTGCTGCGAGTTATCACAATAAATTTTCAGCGGCTTGACAATACTGTCGACAATCACAAGCCCTGAAATAAAATTCCGCAGCCATAATCCATGAATTGTGGCCTCAAAGCATGCCACAAATTCAGCTTCCATAGTGGATGCAGCAATAACTGACTGCTTCGCACTCTTCCATGAAATTGCCCCTCCAGCCAGAAGAAACAAGTAACCAAACGTTGATTTTCTTGTATCGACACATCCGGCTAAATCTGAATCTGAATATCCAATCACCTCGAGATGATTGGATCTTTTATAAGTGAGCATTTGATTCTTCGTTCCTTGCAAGTATCTAAGAACTTTCTTTGCAGCTTTCCAATGATCCATTCCAGGATTACTTTGATATCTGCCAGCATTCCAACAGCAAAACTGATGTCTGGTCTGGTGCAAGTTTGTGCATACATTAGGCTCCCCACAACAGATGCATAAGGAATATTATTCATTTGTTCTCGTTCCAATTCACTTTTCGGACATCGCATAAGGCTAAATTTATCACCTTTCTGAATTGGAACTATTCCTGTTGAACATTTACTCATATTAAATCTCTCTAAAATTTTCTCAATGTAGGCTTTCTGAGACAATCCTAATAAGCCTTGTGATCTATCACGGAATATTTCTATTCCTATCACATATGTTGCCTCTCCCATATCCTTCATTTCAAAATTCTTAGAGAGAAATTTCTTGGTTTCATGTAACAAACCAAGATCATTAGCAAAGAAGCAAAATATCATCAACATACGAACTAGAAAAATAAACTTGCTCCCACTAATCTTCATATATATACACCGATCAACGGTGTTTTTCTTAAATCCAAATGAAGTTATAGTATCGTTAAACTTAAGATACCATTGTCGGGAAGCTTGTTTAAGTCCATATATTGACTTTTTTAATTTACATACCATGTGTTCATTTCCTTTAACTGAAAAGCCTTCGGGTTGGTCCATATAAACCTCTTCATCTAAATTCCCATTAAGAAAAGCGGTTTTTACATCCATTTGGTGTAACTCCAAGTCATAATAGGGGTGTGCAACGGAAACCGCCCGAACCGGGACCGGACCGGCCGGTTTTGGGCGGTTCCCACGGTCGGCGGTCCGGTTCCCGGTTCCAAGGTGGGAACCGGACCAACCGGACCGACCGGACCGGACCAATTTTTTATATATATAATTTATATACATATAATATATAAACACATATAATATATGAATATTATATATGAAACTTGTTGCAATCGGAATTACAATTGAGGTAACAACCTCTTATGTGGCCAAGAGACCACCAAAACTCTTAGAAAACTTATTTATTAGTTTTATCTTCTACTCGATGTGGGATAAGGCTCTAGGAGTTCCTCATGCTCACTCTCTCTCTTGCTCCCCTCACTTGCAAACGACAAGGCACTTCAAACCTCAAAGAATCCGACATCGACTAAACATTTAAAGCATAGAAGAGAGATTGTCTATAAAACCTAAGCCAAGCACAGATTTTACTCAAATTGTTTATGGCTTTTATGCTTAAAATTAAGAGTGAAACACATAAATTATGATTAATATTCACGCAAATGAAGTTTGAATATTTTGCACGTGAAAATACGTGTGAGTAGTTTTATTAGATCGCCCGGGAACCGAATTGGATTGATCGGTCCGGAGCATGGTCGTTATTTAATGAATGGTCGTTATTTAGTGAAAAAAGAAAGTGTCGTTCCTATTGGACCGAACCGGACCGGACAGGAACCGATGGTCCGGTCCATGGTTCCCAAAATTGGGAACCGGTTTTCCCGGTCCGGTTCCCGGTTCCACCTTGGAACCGGACCGAACCGGGAACCGATCACCCCTAAGTCATAATGAGCCACCAAAGCCATAATGATTCTAAGTGAGTCTTTCTTAGAGACTGGTGAAAATGTCTCTTTATAGTCAATGCCTTCTTTCTGAGTAAAACCCTTTGCAACAAGTCTGGCTTTATGTCGTTCAATATTGCCTTTTGAGTCGCCCTTGGTCTTAAAGACCCATTTACACCCGACCTTCTTACATCCTTTAGGCAATTCAACAATATCCCAAACTTGATTTTGATGCATGGATTTTAACTCTTCTTCCATGGCATTAAACCATTCATTAGAATCTTCACATTTCATGGCTTGGGAAAATGAATCTGGATCATTTCCAATTCCTAAGTCAATTTCTGACTCTTGTAGATAAACCATATAGTCATCAGAAATAGCCGACCTCTTTTCTCTTTGAGATCTACTTAATGCTATTTCTTGTGACTCGGCTATTGAAGGTTCATTATTGACATCTCAATTATTGAGTGTTTGTTCATTAATTTGTTGTTCTCGATTATTGTTAGATTGTACTACAATATCGAGAACAACAACTTTAGAAGCTTTAGGCATAGGAACTTCTACCCTTACTTCTTGAATGCAGGCATCACGCATTCTTTCACTCCCACTGATGTCACCATTCTCAATGAACCTAGCATTTCCAGATTCAACAATTCTTGTACTATGATTAGGACAATAAAATTTATACCCTTTGGATTTCTCTGCATAACCAATGAAATAACCACTGGCCGTTCTTGAATCCAATTTCCTTTCATGTGGATTGTAAATTCTTACTTCGCTTGACAACCCCAAACATGCGGGTGTCGTAAACTAGGTTTCCTTCCGTCCACAGTTCAAAGGGAGTCTTTGGAACTGCTTTACTAGGAACCCTGTTTAATAAGTACATAGAAGTCTTTAAAGCATACATCCACAAAGACAAGGGTAAAGATGAATGACTCATCATACTCCTAACCATTTCCATTAAAGTACGGTTACGCCTTTCTACTACACCATTTTGTTGTGGTGTACCTGGCATTGTGTATTGAGCACAAATGCCATGTCTTTCAAGGAATTTAGCAAATGGACTGGACATTGTCCCGATTCATCATACTTTCCATAATATTCACCGCCTCTATTAGATCTTACTATTTTCACCTTTCTATCTAATTGCCTCTCAACCTCTTTAATATACACTTCAAGTACATTCACTGATTGAGACTTATCATGCAATAGATAAATGTAACCATAACGTGAAAAATCATCAATAAAGGTTATGAAATAGCTTTCCTTACTAAAAGATGGAACATCAAAAGGACCACATATGTCAGTATGTATAATTTCAAGAAGCTCTGTGCTTCTTGTGGCACCTTTCTTAGTGTGCTTTGTTTGTTTACCTTTAATACAATCAATACACACTCCAAGGTCAGTAAAATCCAAATTTGGAAGAATTTCATTCTTCACTAATCTTTGCATTCTTTCTTTGGATATATGACCCAAACGTTTATGCCACAAGTAAGTAGAATTTTCATTCACCAAACTTCGTTTAGTGCCAACATTATGATGCAAGGTCATTAATGTCTCAACAAAAGTATTATCAAGTCTAAATTTGTAGAGACCATCACATAAAGTTCCAGTTCCAATAAGAGTATCACTCTTAAATAGACTGAAAGATCCAGATCCAAACTTACAATAAAATCCCACCACATCAAGTCTTGGCAAAGAAACTAAATTGCGAGAAAATGTAGGTACATAAAGGGTTCGAAACAAATCCAAATAATGCCCAGTATCTAAGATCAAACGATAAGTGCCAATGCCTTCAACTGGAGCTTTGTCTCTGTTCCCCGTAATCACATAACTTTCATTTGGCTTTATAGTTTGGATCGTAAGAAATCCCCGCATCGTATTTGACACATGAGTGGTGGCACCGAATCAATCCACCAAGTATTATAAGGAACTTCAAGTAAAGTTTGATTCAAAACATACCAAAGCACAAGGCTTACCTTTCTTTTCGAACCAAGCCTTACATTTCAGACAATCTTTCTTCAAGTGTCCAATTTTGTTGCAAAAATGACACTTAATAAGATTGCATTCCTTCTTGTGGATTTGAGAAGCCTTTGAAGAGTCATTCAGGATGTGTAGTCCTTTCTTCTTGCTCCTTCCACCTTTCCTCTTAAAATTCTTTCGAACTTCTTGATGACTTGAGAGATGAACAGAATGAGCCTTTTGATTCTTTATCCTTGTTTCCTCTTGAACTAACATACTGGCCAATTCGTTTACATTCCACTTATCCTTTATAGTGTTGTAATTCATTTGAAATGACCCATATTGCTCATGAGGTAAGGAATTAAGTATAAATTGTACTAAAAAGTACTCATCCACATTCATTCCCAAAGTCCTTAACTTTGCTTTTTGCTAAATTGGTCATCTCAAGTATATGCTCATGCATGGTACGCGAACCATCATATTTCATGGTGGTCAATGTGCTCATCGATGTACCAGCAAGTGACTTATCGCGGTTTGAGAACGCTCTTCCACAAATTTCATAAATTCCTTAGCATTGTTAGTCTTGGGAAGAGAAGTCTTTAAGTTGTTTGCAACTGTCATTCGCATAAACATTAAGCTCGATCTGTTCGATCTTTCCCAAGCTTTATGGAAAGACTTTTCATCATCGCTACTTTCATCGGTAATAGCAGCTGGTTTCTCGGCTTGAAGCGCTAAATCAAGATCCAGGACACCTAAGTGAAACCGGACTTGTCCACTCCAATCGGGAAAATTTATCCCATTGAATAAGGGAACAGATGAGGCGTGCGAATGGAGTGAAACAGTACAAATACCGCAAATGTGCAAGAAAATACTCATACATTAATGCTTTGAGAATATCACCTAATCGATTCAAACTAAACTACACATGCACATCATAGTTCTCCTTTGGGCGATCCTATGATATACAAATACATATAAACCATAATGATGCTAATAACTTTTATTTGATAATTGTAAATATATCTTATTAAAATTTATTTGTTATCTTTGGATATACAAACAAATTTAACAAGTTATATTAATTATCAACTATCATGTCCATGAATTATAAGAAAATAATTAACCTTTGGGTTAATCCCTAAGTTCTTATAATAAATGAACTTCAATATACCCATAACTCCAATAATGATATAAAACATATCAATTTCATAAATAGCATCAATTAATCATAGGTAATTGAATAAAATAATTTACAATATCAAAAAATTCAAAAGACTTCAAGGTTTGGCCACTTTGGTGACTAACAAACCATTCACAATATGAATTTTTAATATTGTAAAATACAAATATTTAACAAATTTGCACATAAGGACAAAACTTAATCAAAGCATAAGGGCAAAATCGTAAAAACATAATTCCATAAGTAAGGATCATAAATTATAATTCAGGGGCAAAATGGTAAATAATCAGCAATGGCAGAATCGTAATTATAAATTAAACAGGGGCAGAAAAATAAAATAAATTGCGAAGAGGACAAAATGGGAATTTAAAAAATGGATAGGGGCAAAGACGTAAATAAGGTCGCGCGGGGACGTCAGGCGCGTGCCGAGCACGCGCCTTCATCCGCCGCGGGCGCGTGCTGCGCACGCGCCTGCAACTGCGCGGGAAGCCCCGCGCGCGTGGATCCCACGCGCGTAGCGCTTGCGCGCGCGTTACGGCGCGTGGCGCGTGGGTTCCACGCGCCTGCAACTGCAGCGCGCGCGTGGAGCCCACGCGCCTTCTTCCTCGCGCACAGACGCGTTTCTTCGCCGTTTTTCGCCGTTCCGCCGCGGTTTCGCCGCCCGTTTCTTCTCCGGTAGCCAATCCCAGACACAAATAAAATAATGGGTTTTGAAGAGCATGCCGGCACGATCACATGGGTCCAAGTTTCGGCGAAAATGACCAAGAAATTGGCCCCAAAACAAACGAAAAATTCTCAGAACACAAAACCTCCACCACCGCCGCTTCCGCCGCTCGATTAGCCTCCGGCGAACACCGATATACCGGAAAAACTCATGGCTAATGATCCTCATGGCAGTGCGACGGTGTGGGTGCGAAATCAAGCGGTGGGTTGCCGGATTTTACCCGGAACCGGCGAGTTTCTTCCTTGCCCTTAAAATTCCGAATTCCTCCATTTTTGTCCTTAAAATTCCAAATTACTCCATTTTTGTCCTTTTCCACTCGTGCACAGTAACTTTTTTTTTTTTTTTCATAATTTTTGTCCATGAAGAATGTTCCAAAACATTTCAACAACAACAAATGCTACGAACATGATTATTCAACAAATCATCATGCATAAATCATAATATCTCTTTAAACGGAAAATTCATGAGATCATAAACCAAATGGGCTCTGATACCAACTTTTAGATAATTCATACAATTCTTAATGCGGAAATTCATAACAAATCAAGGATCTTTGATCTTCATGATTCTCACAAATAGATGAAGACATACCTTTATCCATAGCGCTACGCTTGAACTTGATCCAAAAGAAGAAATCCGATTTCTCTCCCTTAACCCACTAAACCTTAATGTATTCAATTGATGGAGGAGAGAATACGTTCTTTTCTTGTTCTTGTTGTTCATGTATTGGGTGGAGAGAGGACCGGACTCTATTTATACGTTTGTTGAAAATGTGCCTTCCATCAAAGAATATACCCTTTCGTTTTATTAGAGTAAATGCGTACCTTCTCGTAACCAATAATTATTTATAGCATTTCAATAATTATTAAACCATATAATAAATCACATAATACGGGCCACAATAATTCTTACACCCCTTGCCTCGCGTTGATGGCCTCCCGGACTTGGCCGAGTCGACTGCCGAGCTGCCGATCAAAAAGGTCCCATACCTTAAGAAGGCCTACGACATGCTCGAGCCAGCCATCACAGAGTTCCTTCAACGGTCGGGCGTGGACTGGATAATCCATGACTTCGCCGCGCATTGGTTGCCGCGAGTGGTAAGCCAAATCGGCATCAACTCGGCATTCTTTAACATAACCAGCGCTACTTCTCCCGCTTTCCTCGGACCGCCTTCCCTCTTGATCGAGGGCCCGGTCCCAAGGCCAGAGGACTTGACCGTCGTTCCCAAGTGGATCGATTACCCGTCCAAGGTCAGGTTCAAGCTCTACGAGATGCTCCAAAACCATGAAGGCATGGACCCGGGAGTGTCGGATTTTCAGAGGATCGGCGAGTCGATTCGCGGTTCCAAGTTCGTGGCCGTGAGGAGCTGCCCCGAGTTCGAGGCCGATCCACTAAGGCTGCTCGAGAAGCTTTACGGAAAACCCGTGGTCCCCGTGGGCGTATTGCCACCCCGCCGCAAACGCAGCAGCGAAGACGAAAGATGGGTCGAGCTGAAAAGATGGCTTGACGATAAGAAAGAGAAGTCGGTCTTCTACGTCGGCCTCGGCACCGAGGTCAACATCAGCCCGGAGATGATAGTGGAGCTGGCCGGAGGGATTGAGAAGTCGGGTTTGCCCTTCGTTTGGGTGGTGGGTCAGAGGCCCGGCCCGGAGAACATACCTCCTGGGTTCGAAAGTCGGGTCGCGGGCCGGGGTTATATGTGGATGGGTTGGGCTCCTCAGGCCGAAATCCTGGCCCACCCGGCAATCGGAGGAATCTTGAGCCACTGCGGCTGGAGCTCCGCCATCGAGTCGCTCGGGCAAGGCCGGCCGCTGATTCTATTCTCTGGAGCGAATTCCGACCAAGGGTTGATGGGCAGGCTGTTCGAAGAGAGAGGGGTCGGGTTCGAGGTGCCAAGGGACGAGGCCGATGGGTCGTTCACTAGCGACTCGCTGGCCCAGACGATTCGGCGGGTCATGGTGGAGCCGGAGGGAGAGCAAGTGAGGGCAAACGCATGGGCCATGAGGGAGATATTCGGCAATTACGAGTTGCAAAACAAGTATCTGGAGAAGCTCGTTCAGGTCATGTTAGCTTAGTCGGGAGCATATGGGATGGGGCCACGTTCGTTCCACGTGTACAGGAAAGATAATATTATGGTTTAAAATTAAATAAAGGGCTTGTACGATAAGCCCCTTTCTAGTTGTTAATCATGTACTGCAGCGACATGGCAGTTTGCCATCGAAGCAGATATTTCACCTTGGTTATCCGTTCATGCATTCACTCTATAAAGTTTTATGTATTTACCTACTATTGATCGTATCTGCATGATTAGTTTTAAGACTTAATTGCACATTTTAAAAGTTTTACCTCTCAATTTTATTTCTTTGACAAATTTTAGGATTTCACTCTTGTCATCACTTGCTAACAAGAAAATAATAAAGCCTAAAAATAAGAAATTCAATTGTTTGTGCTCTTAGCAATTAGCACATTCCGAACCAATTACTATGTGTAGAGTTGGGGATGAGTAAAACTAAAACTCTGTCATTCTTTCTTGCCAAGATGATAAGGGATTGATGAAAAATAAAATGCAGAGGTTCCTCAAACATATCCGGGCAGTGAATGGGACGGTCAAGTTTGCTCTCCGTTTGGGTGGTAGGGCGGACAATCCCTTCCGGGTCCAAACGTTTGGGTGTCAAGTTGAGGCTTCGTCTGGGTGGGCTCGGCTCCTTAGCTTGACACCCTCGCCCACTTGTCGCGATCGGCGAGTTCTTGGCGCATCACATGTGGAGCTCAGTCGTAGAGGCACTCGAACAGGGCCAGGCACCGATCTTGTTTACTGGGGGGAGCTCCGAACAATGACCGACAGTGAGACCAATGGATGAGATGCGAGTCGAATAAAAGGTGCCAAGGGATGACCGAGATGAGCCATTCACAAATGTAAGATGAAAGTCGGCGGAAAACGACTTACCTATTTTCGATGCGCAGTTAACAATTTACTTTGGAACTATCGTTGAATTGCGGATAAATTACGAACAAAAATACGTTGGTCTGAATGTAATTACGAGGAAAACATCCGATTTTCACAGCGTAATTGTCAATTGTTCTTATAAATGAGAAATGAAATGCCTTCTTTTTCTTTGATGGAAATTGGACAAGAAAATGAGAAGAATTTCTAAGCGTACGTTTTGCCAACCTTCTCAACGGTTGTCTTCAAGATTCTTTCTCCCTCACACCTTTTCAAAGGGTGTCTTTCCATCGTAGCATATCAAGACGAAACGGTGTGTTCTCATCCCACCCCATCTATGACGTACTAATTAAGTACAACAACAAATGACTTGGTAGCCGAGGATGAACGCACGGGCCATGAGGGGATATTTGGTGACGTGGAGTCGCAATTCGACTATCTAATTGAGTTTGCTCGGGTAGAGCCTTGAGTCGATGAACTTGTGGTCCTAGAATGGGCCAAACTCGTTTGAGGCACCAACCTCGATTATTACTATGTCCATCAAAATCGATTTGATTATATCGATATATTAACACAACATGCCCTAAATCAACCCTTAAATTGAGTGATTCCTATTTAATATCCAGTAATGATCTATCCTAACAAGACTTAAGTCATCGACATTTCCATTAAAACTAAAACCTTTGCTTTCTTCTTTTGCACATAAGAAACATTGCTTGGGCATGAGCGATGGTTCGTCGGACAAGAGAAAGCAGAGTTAGTTGTGAGTCGAGCATGAGCGTAGTTTTTAGAGAGAGAGAGAGAGAGAGAGAGAGAGAGGGGAGGGAGGGCAGGTTGGGCATGGGGTTACAGAGATGGAAAGCTCAGGCTGGATCAACTCTCGGGCACCATGGATTGATTCAACTCCATCCAACCCTTGACTTGTTCTTTAAGGCAATATCACATTATAGGGTTAACACCACAAAGAAAAACCCACATGTACTCACTGTCCGTAACACAAATACCTCAATTTTTTTTTTTTTTTTTTGGGTTTTACTAAAACCATTAAACTTGCCCACCATAACACATATATCTTGAATTTTTTTGTGTCGTTACGAAACCTGAATTTATATTAGTATGATAAGTATATTTTGGATGTAATTGAAATAAATGGTACATATATCACGCATGTATAACTTTGAGTTTTTTTTTTGTGATATCTGTGTCACAGTATAAGATAAGGGCTTTCGGTGACATAAATTTTTTTTGGGATATTTGTGCTGCATAAGTATAGTTTGATGAATGTAGTGGTTATTTCGATCATTACGACAGACAAGTTGATGAATTTTGGGTCAAACTTTGCAATGAAGCTTTTATTGTTTTTGCAGTGAAGCTTTTATTGTTTTTGGCACAAGTGTTGCTTGGAAAATAAATAGTAAAATACCAAGAGGTAACTCAATCTCTAGACTAGGCATTCTCGAACTATTATTCTAATGAAATGTAGGAGAGTGGGTTCATTACACAGCTATGAACCCAACCATGAGTTTTTTTTTTTTTTCCCTAACAAATATTGTGTAGGCTCACTTGATTAGATCAAGTCAATTGCGTTATGCGACAAATTACAGTAATTTTTTTTTTTTTGTCTAGCAAGTGTTGCATATGCTTTCTCCATTAGATCAAGCCGATTGCACTATGCGACAAGTTACATAATTTGATAAATATTTTCCTAAAAAATAAAAGATCATTATTATTGAGCATAAATATTAGTCGGTTGAAAATGTTTGTATCGTCATAACTATTCATGCCTAAATATTTTCTATTGACGACGGAGATATTTCTTGTTAATCCATCTTCTTCAATGATGCACAGATTGTTGTTAAGGTAGGAAAATATTACAATTGACGCACTATCGATGATTTTTATAAACTACTGATAAAAATGATATTGTAGAAACCCTACTCGAAATTATCTCCTTCATGAAATTCACCAAAGGCATAGATGCGAGAGTGATGTTAATATCTAAATATTAGCAATCCAATCATTCATTTATTGCATAAAAATTATGGATTAATTTTTAACTACTAAACAAAAATATGAGAATTAAGTTGCATAGCATATAATTTTAAGAGCATTTATTTATTTATTATTATTATTGTATTTACATTGGGCCGGGATGGATGAGTTTTAATAAATGGTTCTAATTTTTAATTTGACAAATTGGACTAAGCCTGCAGGGAAAAGGAATTGGCCCAAGCCTATTATTCTTCAATGGTCGAAAATTGACTTACGAGAAGTGATGAGTTAGAAGATTAGTATCACATCGTTCTTTCAATATCCATTCTAGAGAATAGAAGAAAAATTTGCCCAACGAAAAGAAACCAAAAAAAAAAAGAAAAGTTATGGCATTGAATCTTTCATATATTCATGTAATATATATAAAATGAAGATAGAAAAGTAAAAGGAGAGTGCGCTGAGGCAGAATCGGTTGACATGAGCATATACATGGAGGCGTGTACAGAAAGGAAGGTTTCGTATGAGAAATATTGGAAATGGTGGAAATATATTTGAACAATATATTTTCGTGCGGCTACAGGCACAAGCAAAAGAGATCTTCATGCATGATATGTTCTAGGAGGAGAGATACTTATTATTTCCTTGAAAGGTCTAGCCCCTCGCTACCTATAAAAGGACAAGCTATGGACTGACAAAGAGGAGGCCACACATATTGAATACACGACCATTACAGAGTAGAGGGAAAGAAAAAATCGTGAGTGGAAGGGGCTTGATTCACAGCCAATGCAGAGGCAGCAATAAGAAAGAAGGAGAAAGGCCTTTCGCAGCATCTCCCACGAAGCAGAGAGCCATCTCCGCGCATCCTTGGCCCGAGCAGTCCTTTGGACACGCCACCGTCGGGGTTTACCAGTTTCAGTTCAGATCTTCAACCTCGCCTGCAGTCTTCTGGCGACCTCTTTGACTTAACATCTCCCATCGCAACCGTGGCCGTTGCCTCTCTCCATCGTTGCTGTAAGTGTCGGATCCACTTGTCCGGCTTAGAATTCAGAAACAACGTCCACAAACTAGGTAACTGTCATTATCTTCAAATTTCATTGCCTATTTTAAACAATTGTTATCTAGCTTTTATTTTATAGAAATTTTAGGCATCATCCGATAGGACTTTATTAACAAAAATCATTATAATTATTAATTTGATCGATGAGACTTCACATCATCTTTTTAATTAATTTTTCTTGCAAAGTAATCGTTAGCATGTATCATTATAATTACTAATTTGATTTATAAGACTTCGGATCATTTTTTAAAATTATTGTAATTTTTCCTGCATGTTGGTGATGTTTAGGATTAAAATAATTGTTAGTCTATGAGAAGATGGATTATTTTTTAAAATTATCCTAACACTTTATTTGAAATCTTGATGAATATGTTGAGTGGGTTGAATATAATGCTTTATCTTTGATTTGGAATATTGCTTCTTTTGAAAACACCAGAAAGACCAAATTGTGTGATGGATAGGATAGATTCCTAGATAGATATGGATTGCATGTTTAGAATGTATCCATATTAGATTTGTCTTATAGAACAAAATGCATGTTAGGGTAAAATCTACTTAATTAAGATAAGTTTCCAGATTAAAATAGGATTTAATCTAAATTATTTTCTAGTTTAAATTTGATAACTTTTCAAGTTTGGTCGTTAATTTTTATTATTTATTTATTTCGAATTTTAATATAACAATACCAAAATGTCATATGCATGTCATGTAGTTTAGGCCATGTTATATTGTTACGTCACGTGTGTCGCATGGTATGCATATTAGGTTCATTCAATTTGAAATTGCGTGCCATGTAGGCTAGTTTTAATTCCATATTAAAAAGAAAACCCAAAAAATTATTTCTGTTTAATTTCCAAAATTTATTTATCTATTGAGAGTTATTTTTAATGTTTGCGCACTTGCATAATTTAGATTAAAATCAATTCAGATTGCCTGCAAAATATTTTTCAAAATAAAAGAAGAAATGTACTGAAAGGGTGTTAGAGTAATCTAACATAATCAAGTCGCATGGTATGCATATTAGGTTCATTCAATTTGAAATTGCGTGTCATGTAGGCTAGTTTTAATTCCATATTAAAAAGAAAACCCAAAAAATTATTTCTGTTTAATTTCCAAAATTTATTTATCTATTGAGAGTTATTTTTAATGTTTGCGCACTTGCATAATTTAGATTAAAATCAATTCAGATTGCCTGCAAAATATTTTTCAAAATAAAAGAAGAAATGTACTGAAAGGGTGTTAGAGTAATCTAACATAATCAAGTCTTTGAATTCATCTAATCTCAAGTAAGGTATTTCTCCCGATGCTTTACTTGGATATCTAATCGATCCACCATAAACCAATTAGTTGTGACTCCTAGATAAGAATATTTTGCATGTTAAATACTTGAACATTAAGTCACGAGCCGAGCTAAGTTTAGGCTGACTAATCCATTAGCTAAACCCTTAGATGGATTCAACTTGCTTCGGGGAGGTCGTGACAAGTGCAAATGAACCAAAAAAGGGAAATTGGCAAAAATGATTCATTAATTTTGGCCTGATATTTGATGTCGCCCGTAAACATTAAATTTGTTTGATATTGAATATTCACCAAAAGTTCACGACCACATTAAACAAATTGTCACTGGTTGCCCCAAGTTGCGAGCCGACTAAGTGTGAACTCGGCATTCTTTAGTGCATTCAGTGTTACTACTCTCGCTTTCCACAGACCACCTTTCGTCTTGATCAATGGCCCGAGCTGAAGGCCGGAGGACTTGACCGCCATTCCCGAGTGGATAGATTACCTGTCCAAGGTCAGATTTAGGCTCTATGAGATAGTCACTCACCAGGATTGCATGGACACCGGAGTTTCGAATTTTCAGAGGGCTGCCGAATAGATTCGGGGTTCCAAGTTCGCGGCCGTGAGGAGCTGGGGTGAGTTTGAGGCTGATCCGCTGAGGTTACTTCAGAAGCTTTACGGAAAACCTGTGGTTTCTGTGGGCTTATTGCCACCCCGCCGCAAATGCGGCAGCGGAGACAAGAGATGGATGGGTCTAGCCGAAAAGATGGCTTGACGATAAGAAAGAGAAGTCAGTCTTCTATGTCGGGCTTGGCACCGAGGTTAACATCAGCCGGGAGATGATACCGGAGCTCGCGGCAGGGATCGAGAAGTTGGGTTTGTCGTTCGTTTGGGTGGTGGGTTAGAGGCCGGGCCCGGAGATTATACCTTCCGAATTCGAAAGTTGGGTCTTGGGCCGAGGTTATTTGTGGATGGGTTGGGCTCCTCAGGCCGAAATTCTCGCTCACGCGGCAATTGGAGGGTTCTTGACCCATTGTGGTTGGAGCTCCGCCATTGAGGCGCTCGGGCGAGGCCGGCCACTTATTCTGTTTTCCATAGTGAATTCTGACCAGGGGTTGATGGCAAGGCTGCTTGAAGAGAGAGGGGGTTTGAGGTGCCAAGGGACGAGCTTGACGGGTCGTTCTCGAGTGACTCAGGGTGCATTTGGTAACATTACTCTTCTGGAGAATAATTTTTTTTTTTCAAAAATAATTTTTTCCGTTTCGACTCCCGGGAATAGTTTCTTGCATTTGAACACGTTTAGTAATTATACAAAATTTTTACTACCAAAAGAGAAATGCGTTTGGTACGACCTCATATATTTTTGTGACTTAAAATTTCTTTTATTTCATTAATAATTTTATTACAATTTTCTTTTTTTTTTCTTTTTCTTCTTCTTCCTTCAGTTGGTTGTTGGTTGGCGACCGGCCAGACAAGGGTTGGCGAGGTCATCCTAAGTATTGTCGTGACTAGGGCAAGGCGACCTTGCCTAGCCAAGGCGAGGTCAAGCCTCGCCCGGCCACCGCGAGGTTGGCGTTGCCTTCGCAGTGGCCGGCAAACTCGAGGTGACCTTGCCAGAACCAGCAAGGCTCCAGCAAAGTCGTCGGGCCTCATCTAGCTCGTTGGAGCCTCGTCTGGTTAGTTGCCGGCCGACACCGAGGCCGGCGATCGGCTATGGGAAGAAGAGAGGAAGAGAGAAAGGAAAAAAAAAAAAAAGAAGAAAAGAAAAAAAAAAAAAAAAAAAGCTTGATTTTTGTTGTTTGATTATTGTTTTTGGAATTGTTCTCATAAATAATAAGCAATTTTCTTTTGTTTTTTGTTTCTATTCCGAATCTGTTCTTGGGAACAAATTTGTTCCCGAGAACAAAAAACTTACCAAACGCGTTTCTATTCTATTTATGCTTTTGGGAACAAAATAACATAAACACTTATTCTCGAGAGCGTTACCAAATGTAGCATCAATGGCTGAGATGATCAGGCGGGTCATGGTGGAGCCGGAGGGAGAGGAGGTGAGGGCAAAGGCATGGGCCACAAGGGAGACACTTGACAATTTCGAGCTGCTAAACAGGTATCTGGAGAAGCTCCCTCAGGTCATGTTAGCTTAGTTGGGAGCACGTGGGATGGGCCAAGTTCGTTCCCCGGGTACGGGAAAAGATGAGATAATTGTGTGGCTTGAAATTAAACTAACGACTTCGTATAATAAGCAGATATTTCACTATGGTTATCCATTTATATGTGCACCCTATAAAGTTTTATGTATTTCCCTCCGGTTGGTTAGTGCTACAAAATTATAAGATAAATCATGGAATAGCCCTTTGCACAGGCCAAAATACTAATTTTTAGTAAAAGTTAGAGAAATGATTAAATAACAGTTTTTAATTTACTTTGAAAATAATAGTTTATTTATTTATTTATTTATTTATTTTCAGATTTGAACTATAACGAATAAGGAATGAGAGAAACCAAAACTTCTATGTCCATAAATTGCCAAAAATAGTTCCTTGGGAGCAGAAGCATCAAAAGAGCAAGAAAGTCATGCTTACCACAGAACCAAGCTCATCACAACATATCTTCATGATACAAATGTAGCCCAAGGCCAAAACGCGCACAAGCTCGACGAAAAGCCATAGCTTGTGCCTTTTGCATAGGATCTCCATAACCAGCATCATCCACCGAAGCAGTACCAATTGACTCCCTGTACATCTTCGCTTCACTCGAGGACTCGCGAGGCGATCAAGATCCGATCTTGGCTGGGTTAGAGTCGCAAAGAATGGAAATTCCCGTCCTGGCAAATGGACGGTCGACGACGAAGTACCGGCCGGAGACTCGCAGTCAAGGAAGTGGAACTCGACATGCTTAAGAAAGGCCGGGAAGCGTTGAAGCTTTGATTGGCGTCGAGTGGCGAGGGTTAGGGTGAGCGGCGTCGGCGACTGGCGTCTAGCGGCGTCCGACGGCAGCGTCGAGGGTGAGCGGCATCAGTGAAAGTGTGAAATTGTATTAATAGTTTATTTTAAATCACAAAAAAATCAAATAACAAATGATTATAAATTATTGTGGAGCCTACTTCTTCAAAAATCTGAGCTCATAACCAATTGTTATTCTTACGATAACTCAAAAATTATTATGTTAGCATAACTCTAAAAACTAAAAGACAAAAAGTAAGAAGTCTCTTCTACCATAACTTGCTACCAATAAAATAGTGAAGTCCCGAATGCAAGAAATTCAATGTTAGTGTTACCAACTCCCTCGCACTCTTAGCATATTATGGATCAATTACTATGCATAGACCTGGGGATGAGTAAAGATAAAAGGAATTGGCTAATATAACAGTTTTGGTGCTATCTTGAGAATAAAATTATTTATTATTGAATTTTTTATAATTCAGAATAAACTATTATTTTCACAATAAATTAAAAGCTATTACCCAATAACTTCTCAAGCTCAAACTTGATTGTTCTTTCCTGCCAAAATGATTTGAAGTCTGGTTATCGAGTAAGGCTTTGTCTAGGTGGGTTGGGCTCCTCAGCTCAACATCCCAGCCCACTAGTCAATCGCCGGGTTCTTGGCGCGTCGTCGCGTTGGAGCTTGGTTGTAGAGGCACTCGCGGAGGGCTAGGCGCCAATCTTGTTCACCAGGGGAGCTCGGACCATCGGCTGATGGTGAGACTAATGGATGAGATGCGAGTAGAACAAGAGGTGCTAACGGATGACCGAGGGGGGCCATTCATTAGCGACTTAGTAGCCTACACGATAAGGCGGGTCAGTGGAGCCAGAGGGAGAGGAGCTGAGGACGAGGGCATGGGTTGTGGGGGAGATATGTGGCAACATGAAGTTGCAACTTGAGAATCTGGATGGGTTCCCTCGGGTACTTGAAAGGGGCAGAGCCCTCGGTCGTTGAACTTGTGATCCTAGAATGGGGCCAAACTCATTTAAGACACCATCCTCAATTATTTTTGCCATTGAGGGGCAACAGCGGCTCCATCACTTAGAGAAGGGCCGTGCATGACGCCGTGCATGACAAAAACGAACTATTCTAATAATACATTAAAGAATAGGATTCAAGTACCAATTAGAATCGTATGCAGAAAACATTGTGTGAAATAAATTTGACCTCCACCCATTATTCGAGTTTGTGTGTAACAGAAACCCACGGAGATTCGATGACAATTTTGTTAACTCAATTCCCTCACATATTGATAATGTATTTCCGAAACATAAGGCTTGGCTTAGACCTTGTTATGCCCTTAACTACCTTCCAATGAGGCGGCTTCTAAATGGATATCTGTTACTAAAAAGGCACAAATGTGAAAAACGTATAGTAGAATAACTGTGCTCGAGAGGGAAAAGCCTTAAAAATTGTGGGATAATGTGATAAATAACAAGCCGCACTTTCCGAGGCAGCTCATCGATTTTGGTGCAAGCGTTGCTTTGAAAATAAATATCAAGAGACCGACTCAAATATCTAAAGACTCGGGCATTCTCAAACTACTTATACAGCAATCAATATTCCTAGGGAGGTGAGTCCTTATTTTTAAGACATCCAAGTTAAATGAACCCTTTCTTTTGGCCGCTTAGCAAATTAACAAGACTTGGCTCCGCTCATTTTACGTAAAATATATCATTTTTAGAAATTATCTTTTGAAAAGGTTTTTTTTTTTTTTTTCAAAAAATGATTATATCTTTGTATATTTGGTTGAAACTTGAAAATGAATTAGAAAAATATTTTTCGCTATTCGATATGAAAATTTTGATTTAATTTTCCTCCATGCATTCTTTTAGATAATTTTTTTTACTTCTTAAAATATTCAAAATTTTAATTTTTTAACTTATTTATTTTTTTGCTTTTATTTTTCTTTACCTCCTCCTCCTCCTTTTGTCAATCACCAACCATGATGATGCTCAACAATCAGCCAAAGTGGAGCTCGAGCACTCAGGCCTTGCCGGAGGCTTACACTCGCCAATCTAGCAAGTGGCCAACTCGAGTTAAACGATGGTTGGTTGTCGGCTATTGATGTGTTTGGCAACTAGTCAAAAGAAAATGAGAAAAAAAAGAAAAAGAACTAAAAATTAGAATTTTCTAAAAAAGAAAAAAGGAAAGAAAAGGGGTTAGTAAAGGTGTGAGATAAGAGAAAATGAGCGTGAAAAATATTTTTTGCTTGAAAATGCTTTCCCTCTTGAGAAGTTAAAATCATTTTTCCTATCTTAGAAATCTTTTTTCTATTGATAGAAAATATTTTTTCCAACCGGTTCATTTTTGTGAAACCAATATCAAAAAATTTAAAAAAAAAAAACATTTTTTTAGAAGTAGTTTTCGGCTAAATGAACGGGAGCCTAAGATTTTTTGCTTTCTTCTTTTGCGTATAACAAACATTCGCTTGGATGTCACAATGCCATTCACATGAAAATTCGCACGTGCGCAAGGAAGGAGACTAATCTCACTCTCCCAGTACGTGCGCCTAGTAGAGGCACGTGCGCGCTCCACCGAAAGCCGGTTTCTCTTTTAAAGTCTCTCTCCACTTCGTCTTCCTTCCACACACTGCCATGGAAACCAAAGAGAAGCTCCACGTTGCGATGTTCCCATGGCTCGCTTACGGCCACCTCATGCCCTTCCTCGAGGTCGCCACCTTCTTAGCTCGAAAGGGTCATCGCATCTCCTTCATGTCCACCCCGAAAAACCTCCAAAAGCTCCCCGCGAACCTCCCTCCCTCGATAACCCTCGTTGAGCTTCCCTTGCCTCGCGTCCATGGCCTCCCCGACTCTGCCGAGTCGACCTCCGAGCTGCTGCATAACATGGTCCCTTACCTTAAGAAGGCATATGACATGCTCGAGCCAGCTGTTGCCGAGTTCCTTGCGAACTCGGACGTCGACTGGGTGATCCAAGACTTCATGTCTTTTTGGTTACCCCAAAAGGCGAGACGACTGGGTGTTAAATCGGCGTTCTTCAGCATATATAGTGCTAGCACCCTCGTCTTCGGCGGCCCGCCATCCCTTTTGATCGACAGTCAGGCCCGAGCCAAGGCGGCAGAGGACTTGACGGTCGTTCCCCAGTGGGTTACTTACCCCACTAAAGTCGCGTTTAGGCTTCACGAGGTGATTAACGAAGAGGATATGGTGGACTCTACCACTAACATGTCCGTTTTCCAAAGGGTTGGCAGGTCGATACAGGGTTGTGAAATCGTGGCCACAAGAACCTGTAGCGAGTTTGAGGCCGAGCCATTGAGTCTACTTAAGAAGCTTTACGGAAGAGCCGTGGTTCCGATGGGGCTTTTGCCGCCGCAGAATAAAAGCCGGCACGAAGGAGACGGGAGGTGGAGTGAGCTAAAGCAATGGTTGGATGATAGGGAAGAGAAGTCGGTGTTCTACATCGCCCTCGGCACTGAGGTGGCTTTGAGTCAAGAGTTAATGCACGAGTTGGCATGTGGAATTGAAAAGTCAGGTTTGCCCTTCGTCTGGGTGGTAGGCCGAAAGGCCGGCCCCGGCAGTATCCCTTCCGGTTTTGAAAGCCGGGTGTCGGGTCGAGGCTTCGTCTGGGTGGGTTGGGCTCCTCAGCTGGACATCCTGGCCCACTCGTCGGTCGGCGGGTTCTTGACGCATTGTGGGTGGAGCTCGGTCATAGAGGCCCTCGGGCAGGGCCGGGCGCTAATCCTGTTTTCCGGGGGGTACTCGGACCAAGGACTTGTGGCAAGGCTGATGGACGAGAGGCGGGTCGGGTCAGAGGTACCAAGAAATGACCGAGACGGGTCGTTCACGGGCGACTCGGTAGCCGAGACGATAAGGCGGGTCATGGTGGAGCCGGAGGGAGAGGAGGTGAGGGCAAACGCATGGGCCATGAGGGAGATATTCGGCAACGTGGAGCTGCAGCACAAGTATCTAGAGGAGTTCGCTCAAGTACTTGAAGAGGGCAGAGCCACAAGTTGATGAGATGATCATGTCGACCTAGAATTTTCTGTGAGTGTGCTATTTTTTTGTTCTGATTGCGATTGCACATCACTAAGTAGTAAATGCTGGGTCCATCTAAGTCTCTGCTTTATTCGGGCAGCACATGCCCTTCCTTTTTCACACTGAACACCTCCCGACTCTCAACGACCATTCTAATTCGGGTTTTAATATAGCAGCTGTTCCGATCATGATGGCAGGCGAGACTGAACATCTCCCGACTCTCAACGACCATTCTAATTCGGGTGTAAATATAGCAGCTGTTCCGATCATGATGGCAGACGAGTTGATGAATTTGGGCCACAATTTGCAGTGAAGCTTTTATTGTTTTTGGTGCAATTTGATATCTAGACGGGGCATTCTTGAACTATTATTCTAATGAAATGTAGCAGAGTGAGTTCATTGCACCGCTATGAACTCAACCATTAGTTTGTTTGTTTTTTTTCCTTGCTACCAAATGTTGAGTAGGCTCGCTCAATTAGATTAAACCTATTGTCTTATGCGACAAGTTACATAATTTGAGGAATATTTCCTTAAAAGAAAGATAATTTCTATTGCGCAAAAATATTAGTTAATAGAAAATATTTGCGTCATCGTAACAATCTATACTTGAAGATTTTTTTATTAACAACAAAGATATTTTTCGCTAACCCACTTTCTTAAACGATGCAAAGATTGTTTTTAAGTTAAAAAAAAATATTTTCTCAATCATCGATGCTTCATGAATCAAATTTCAGAGATGCATGTTGAGCCCTGCAAATAAAACACATCAGGTTCTATACAATTTTTACACTATCAATAATTTGAATGAATTACGAATAATGGATATTATAGAAATCCTACCTGACATTTATCAAAAGCATTGATGCAAGAGTGCATGCGTCGTAAAAGGGAAAATGTAAAAAATGATTAAAGAATTTTGACTCAATGTTTAATATTATCCTTAAAATTTAAATTTGTTCAAGATTTAGCATTTATCAAAAGTTCAAGTCCCATTGAATAAATTACACATTAAATTTAAATTTAAAAAAGTATATCGAATAAATTAAACAAAAAACATTCTATTTTGAATCAAAACTCAATAATTATTTATGTAATTTTATCGAAATTTATGAGTTTTTTTTTGGGGGGGGGGGGTGGGTAGGGGTTTGCCAGAACTGGTAGGCGGCGAGGAACTGAACTCTCTGTGGATCAGAATCGTGTAATTATTTTATTGCTAGGCGGAATTTCCGCCCATCCCATCTTGGGTATTGTGATCTGATCTTGCTATGAATGGGATTTTCAAAGATTTTATATTTTGCAAGTTGAATAGCTTTATCTTGTCCAAGTCAACTTTCTTTTTTCTTCTTTTTAATCAACACTACCATCATTTCCAAGATACTGGACTGGCAGTTGTCGAGAGACCAATGCAACAGAGCTAGGATCAGGCCGGAGAGTGTTTCTATATTTTGTTACAAATTCTCCCCGCGGTTAACCCTTCCATTTTATTTACGTTGAACG
Source organism: Eucalyptus virginea (assembly GCA_014182375.1). Classification (NCBI taxonomy): domain Eukaryota; kingdom Viridiplantae; phylum Streptophyta; class Magnoliopsida; order Myrtales; family Myrtaceae; genus Eucalyptus; species Eucalyptus virginea. Next base: position 27,787,443 of record CM024523.1, on the reverse strand, counting down.
GGGGCTTCGATAACCATGGCCTTTGTTTAAGGTCCTTAGGTTGGACCAGATCTTGCTATGAATGGGATTTTCAAAGATTTTATATTTTGCAAGTTGAATAGCTTTATCTTGTCCAAGTCAACTCTTTTTTCTCCTTTTTAATCAACACTTCTGGAGTTTAAAAGTAAATTGCTAATAAAAGTTTTCATGGCAACAGTTGGCCTAATAAAAAAAAATTAATTTTTGGTGGAGTGACAATTTTGACCTTAATTTTTTTTTTTTTTGAAAAAAATTACTAATTTTCACTTAAATCCCAAATCTGATCCCTTAATTTAGAATCATTGATTGTCCTTATCAATAAATCCATATCCACTTGCTGGTTGGATTTAAAGCACCATTTATTGTCTTCTTCTCGGAACCACAACTTGGAGAAGTTATTCATTGTCTCTTACACTTCACCTTTATGGTATCTGACACTTCATCGGCAAGTCAAAAAGACCCCATATTGAATTTCTCTAGCTAGATTTCGCCATTTTGTTGTATCTATAATCTGTAGGCCACCACCCGTCAAGAGACACCATTGACATGATCCACCAAACTCACGACTAGAACTTTTTTTTTTTTTTTTTGAAACAAGATTGCTTCAGATAGAAAGTTAACGATGGGGGTCAGATTTGGGATAAGGTAAAAGTTTGTGATTTTTATGAGACAAAAAAAAATGTTAAGGTTAGAATTGTCACTCGACTTAAAATTATTATTATTATTATTATTATTATTATTATTATTATTATTATTATTATTATTATTATTATTATTATTTTGGAATTAGCTTAGCAAGAGATTCACACCTCTTGTTCCACAAATATCTTGATCCACAAAACGACATATGATTTCCATCCATAGGGTGATGGTCCTGATACCCGAGATTCATCCAAGTAAATTAAGCTGTGAGCGTTCGCATTTAGAATAAAGCACTTACACGTTCTCTTGAAAGTTCAAATGAATGTCCAACACCTCAATTTATGATATTTTGCATGAACATATATAATACAAGAATGCCGATTTAACATACAACATAAAAAACCACGGTATAATTCAGTAAGATTTCTATCGATTGTTTTAAGAAATCAAGTCGTTGGATGAACATGAGATTAGTGTTTAGGCATTTTAAAACCCACATGGATTGGACGTAACGCCAGGAAAAAAAAAAGTGTCAAAACTGCAATTATGACTTTGGTTTTTTTTTTTTTTTTTTTTAAGTCAAAATCGTGACTTTGATCTGAACTTTGATATGGCGGGGAAAATTCTAAATAAGGGCACGAAGTGTCCTTGTTTTCTCAAATAATTGCGGGCCCATTAGATGTGAACTCAGCATTCTTTAGTGTATTCAGTTTTACTACTTGTGCTTTCCACGGACCACCTTCTGTCTTGATCGATGGCCCAAGCCGAAGGCCGGAGGACTTGACCGTTGTTCCCGAGTGGATAGATTACTCGTCCAGGGTCAGGTTCAGGCTCCACGAGATGGTCATTCACCAGGATTGCATGGACACCGGAGTTCCAGATTTTCAGAGGATCAGAGTCGATTCGGGGTTCCAAGCTCATGGCCATGAGGAGCTGTGGTAGTTCGAGGCTGATCCGCCGAGGCTACTCCAGAGCTTTACGGAAAACCTGTGGTCCCGGTGGGCTTATTGCCACCCCGCCTCAAATGCGGCAGCGGAGACGATAGATGGGTCGGGCTTGGCACCGAGGTTAACATATGCCGGGAGATGATGCCGGAGCTCGCGGCAGGGACAGAGAAGTTGGGTTTGCCCTTCGTTTGGGTGGTGGTCCAAAGGCCCGGCCTGGAGATTATACCTCCCGGGTTCAAAAGTCAGGTTTCGGGCCGAGGTTATCTGTGGATGGGTTGGGCACCTCAGGCCGAAATTCTTGCTCACGTGGGGATCGGAATGTTCTTGACCCACTACGGCTGGAGCTCGGTCATTAAGGCGCTCGGGCGAGGCTGGCCGTTGGTTCTATTTTACGGGGCGAATTCTGACCAAGGTTGATGGCGAGGCCGCTCGAAGAGAGGGGTTGGGTTCGAAGTGCTCAGGGACAAGCTCGACGGGTCGTTCACAAGCAACTCGGTAGCCAGGATGATAAGGCGAGTCATGGTGGAGTCGGAGGGAGAGAAGCCGAGGGCGAGAGCATGGGCCATGAGGGAGATATTTGAAAATGTGAAGTTGCAATTCGAATATTTGGATGAGTTCGCTTGGGCACTTGAAAAGGGCAGAGCCTTGAGTTGTTGAACTCGTGGTCCCAGAATCGGCCAAATTCATTTGAGACGCCGTGCTCAATTATTGTTATTATTAAGGGGCAGCACCGGGTCCATCAAAATCGATTCGATTACATTGATATGTTGATACGACACGCCCTAAGTTAACTCTTTAATTAATCGGTTCCCATTTTAATATCCAGCAATGATCTATGTGCTGATCTATCCATCCTATTGGGAATATCATTGTATTTCTGATAATTGATTTTGGTGCAAGCTTTGCTTTGAAGATGAATATCAAGAGACCGACTCAAATATCTAAAGACCGAGGCATTCTCAAACTACTCATGTTAGGATAGCAATCGATATGATGGGAGTAATTTGAAGGTGAAACGCTCACAACTTACATAAGGAAGAGAAAAAGATAGATAGGCTTGTAGATTTCTTTCACCTTAACAAAATACAATTATAAGACTCCCTATTTATAGACTTGTTACATAATTTTTGATCTTCCTAATAGATAAAGTTAACGTTCCGGATAAGATCTAGAAAACTAACATTCTAGACAAGATCTGAAAACTAACAAAATAATCATCATATCTCATCGTATCTTTAAAATAATCACTATCTCTAAAAACAATTACTACATTGAGAAATATAGATTTATTAAAGATAATGACAAATCTACTTATTAAAGATAATGCTGCAATTATGACTCTTCTTACCGAATTTGGTTTAATTTCTAACATGATATTCCTAGAGAGGCGAGTTCTTATTTTTAAGACATTCAAGTTATCGCGAAATGAACCCCTTCTTTCGGCCGACCAGCAAATTAACGAGACTTAATGAGACATTTCCGAGGAAAACTAAAACTTTTGCTTTCTTCTTTTGCGCATGAGAAACACTCGCCCCGATGTTAGAATGCCATTTACTTGCAAAATCGCACGTGTGTAGCGAAGTTAACTAATCTCATTCTCTTCCGGCATCATGCCTGACCTTATCCTTTGGATCAAGTGCACCGAGGAGAGGCACGTGCACGCTCCACCGTAAGCTGGTTTCTCTTTTAAACTCTCCCTTTCCACTTCGTCTTCCTTCCACACACCGCCATGGAAAACAAAGAGAAGCTCCACGTTGCAACGTTCCCATGGCTCGCTTATGGCCACCTCATGCCCTTCCTCGAGGTCGCCACCTTCTTAGCTCGAAAGGTCCATCGCGTCTCCTTCATCTCCACCCCGAAAAACCTCTAGAAGCTCCCCGCAAACCTCCATCTCTCCATAACCCTTGTCGAGGTTCCCTTGCCACGCGTCCATGGCCTCCCCGACTCAGCTAAGTCGACCTCCGAGTTGACGCATAACATGATGCCTTACCTTAAGAAGGCATACAACATGCTCAAGCTTGCTGTGGCCGAGTTTCTTGCGAGCTCGAATGTCGATTGGGTGATCCAAGACTTCATATCTTTCTGGTTACTTTTGATATGGCTAGTACAAGTACCTAGAGGGGGGGTGAATAGGTATAAAGAATAATTTCTCACAATAATCGCACGATACCGGTCAATCAATAGAAATGAGACAATTTATCTTTGTTAATAAGCACGCAACGATAAAGATAAGACTGAGAGTAGGGAAGAGAAAATTGAACGCAAGGTTTATAGTGGTTCGGCTTGTTTCAAGCCTACGTCCACTCTTTCGCACCGACAGCCCCACGGCTGGATTCCACTATGAACAAAGAGATGTTACAAAGACCGATCTTCCTTGATTTCTCGGTGTAGAAGATCTACCACACTTTCTCAAGGTATCACTAAGTATAGACTCTCTTTGTGTATACAGGTTTCGCTCAATATGAATTGACTAACAATCAAGGAGCTTCGACTGAATTTTTCTATCGAGCACACACTAGAACAGCTTGGAACATCTTCCTTTTATACTCCTTTATGCCATCATACCCGTTGGCACTTACCAAAGGAATTCTTCCAATCAACCCGTTGGACAGAATCAATCAAGAAGATTATTCGAGCTATTAAAGGAACATGTCGATAGCCCATCAATCTTGTTCGCCCATACAATCAGGATCTTGGTTTCCAAGAATAGAACCTTCCAATAATATTTCGTCAATCATCGGATCTTCAAACGATCTTGAATTCGAATAAATAATCCGTTATATCAAATCCAACCAAGTGATCTTCTCCGTCGATAAGACCAAATCCTCAACCAAACACTTTAGTTCCGGATCGCCTTCGTCGCCGGATTAGAGACTCCGTCAATGAGAATAGTCTTGAGTCTTGAGTCTTGTGAGCTGAGTCTGGTGATCTGAAAGTCTTCAGACTCACAATACAAGGGTCTGCATAGCTTCCAGACTAGACTGATGGAAACGTTTTGTCAGCTTCAAAACACTTTAGAAAGATTTCTCCAACAATCTCCCCCTTTTTGATGGTGACAAAACTTTCCCGTAGATTTGAATAACTTTGACCTACAAAACATTACTCAAGCAATATGGATATCTCATGAAGATTAAACATTCAACTAAACTCGCGTCCACGTAAAGATAGGTTAGTCTTTCATGAGTAAAGCCATAAAATAACACTTGATTGTAAATGCAAATGTCAATTTCAAATCCACACCCAAGTCAGTCAATTTCACCAAGTCCACCACACTCAAGTCATACTCAAAACACATAAACTAAAGTTAAAACACAAGTAAAGTCAAAGTTGAGTTTAGTTCAATTCAAAGCTGGCAATTCTCCCCCTTTTTGTCATCATTAAAAAGGTGAGAAAGAGTCAAGTCTCGCTTGGGAACGCGCACGAGCTGGAAATCTCCCATCGACTGTACGGTGCCTTCCAGCCTTTTCAAGTCTTCCCGTAGATGTGTCACCTCTTCTCCTTTGGCATTTGCTTGAATTTGAAGAGTGAGGTCTTGCATTTGATTCGACAAGGTAACAAGATGCTTGTCCAGCATTCTTCAGACTTGAAGTTCACATTCCAAAGCGTATATTTGACCCCGCATTTCCGTAAGAAGATCAAGGATGCGACGAAAATCTGCTGTATTGTCTGTCTCGCGTGCCGGCATTTGCTCTATCGGATGGTGCAAAGGCGGACGATGGAACTTCGTGCGAGATTTGGCGTTGAGGTGTCATGTCCTTCCTCGGCATTTGAGAAGCCCGAATATCTTCCGGATTTGCCCGCGATCGACTCATATCTTCACCGTGGACAAGTGTAGTCCTTCCTTTCTCGCCATCTCCCCCTGTTTCTAAGGCCTCATCTGGGAAGAGTGATGGTCATGCTCGGCGAGTCTTGATTGCCTTCCTTTCCAGGCTTCATCTACGACTTTTCTTTGTCTGCTTCTTCTTCTACTTCAACTTCCTTCTCTTTTTCCTCTACTTCTCTCTGTTCTTCTCCCTCTCGCTTCTTTTCCTTTCCTCTGTTGCTCCGTTGATTCGGATACAGAATGACTGACCCTTTTTAATGCCAAGGCAGAGATAGTGAGTTCATCCTCTTCATCTTCATCCTCTAAGATAAGAGTTCTTTTCTTTTTGGATGGAGCACCCATGGACTCCTTCCCTTTCCTTTTGATGCGAAGATACTTGGAGTTTTCACTTTGAACTTCTCCATTGCCTTATCAAGCTCTTTCGGACGCATTTTTGTCAAAGCATTTTCAAACCCACCACCATTTTGTCGCATGGTCGAACACAAAGAGTCTAGGGAGGTTCAATGTTCAAGTGTCTGAAGATCTTGGTCACAAGACCTGCATAAGGCAACTGGCCTCTGTCCTTCACCATCGCTCTGTACATGTGAAAGAGAATGGTGTGAGGAAGAGAGAACTTCTTTCCCGAATTGATTGTGTACATCAATTTCGCCTCGAATTAGACACGTCTGTCTTGGATGTTGATTTTGGCCGGAGACAGCTTGATCACGATTTTGTGCAGCAAGATGTTGATGGCATGCATTCTTGTGTAGGTAATTCGCTTTTCGTATTCCCCGTCTTTGACAAGTTCCAAAGTGTGGTACGAGTAATAGAAACTTTGACCGGTTGATATCGTCCTCGTTCAACTCCAATTATGTCTCGCCAACATGTCCACATCCACCACATAATCTTGGTCTCGAACATCAAGGATATTCTATTCGCATCTAAAAAGCTAAGATTCGAATAGAAATATGCTGTCAATTGTGCATAACCGTCTGTGGTGTCAGAGCAAAATTGCTCTAGTTGAAGCAGTTTGAACTTCTCCCTTAAGTTCACATTGATAGCATCTAGAAAATCAAAATCAACGCTCCTGGGGTTTGTCACCCCACGTTTCAACAATTTGAAGAACAGATCCTCCTGTTCCTTTGATTTGAACAACTCCGTTCTTTTTCCCTTCACCTTCGCAGCAACACCCATCCTGGGTTGGAATTCACTAAACATTTTGTCATCGTCATTCCCGTCAATCGGATTTAATCCACTTACACGAGGGTCACTTGGAATGTTCGCAAGTGCTTGCTCAGCCTTTCCTTTGGGAGCAATTCCCAAATCCTCCATCCGTTTCAAAAAGATATACTCATTTCCATACCCTTTGTCTTTAAGGAAATCATCTACATAGTTCAGGGGTGTACCAGTGCTTTTCAAAGCACGATAGAGCTTGTAAATAAAAGAGGGTCTTTGTATTCTTACAGGATCTGCTTCCTCGATTATTTCTTCCTCCGGTTGATGACTCACACCCTGTGGGGTAGATGGTGGAGAGTGACGTGGTTGAGAGTGAATTGGGCTCGTCGCATCCTCGGTAACTCTTCCTCCTCGGTGAGATCGAAGTGGGTAGGACCCTCCTTCATTTTCGGCGGTCCCCTACTCGCGATTCTTGACGACTTTCTTGAAGAAGACATCGTTTCTTGTCGATGAAAGATGCTTTTACTCGCTTTCCCAAGAAAAGATGACAACTTTCTCGAGGATGAACACGAAGTCGAGACAGGATTGGGAGGAGAATGCCTTTTAGGGTTTTGTAGTTTAAGCAAGAAGACAACCGACTATATATAACTCGCCTTTTTAAAAAGAAAAACCAATCAATATAAAGGAAAGTGAACAAATCGTCTCTTTTTAAAAACGATAACGCCATTTTAAATAGAAGTTATCTTTTTGAAAAGGCAAGTTTCCAGATTTTCACGGAAATTAAAGATAATATAAATTATTTATAACGAACGAATGATCGTACCTTTTCGAGATTGAATACAAAAACAACTTACGCCTCTATAGCCATGAATGTCCGAGTCTCGAAGGTCCGAGAGTCTCTAGACTTTAACTTCTTCAAGCTTCAAAATGTTGAGTCTCGGAGCGGATAGTATCGAATTGATTCTTCTCCAAAGGCTTTGTAAATATATCCGCTAGTTGGCTTTTTGAATCAACAAATTGAATCGAGATTTCTCCATTTTGAACATGATCTCTAATAAAGTGATGTCGAATCTCTATATGCTTTGCCCTTGAGTGAAGAATTGGATTTTTTGTAAGATTGATAGCGCTGGTGTTGTCACATCTAATCTCCGTGCATGAGTCTTCAATTCCAAAGTCTTGTAGTTGTTGTTTTATCCATAGAATTTGCGAACAACAGCTTCCAAGAGCTACATACTACTCGCTTCGTTGTAGAGAGAGCCACGGTATTTTGTTTCCTTGAAAACCAAGACACCGTCCCGTTCCCAAGCAATTGGCAAGTTCCCGAGGTACTCTTTCTATCAACTCTGCAACCAGCTAGATCTGCGTCTGAATATCCAAGAAGATTGAAGTCTCCCTTCTTAGGATACCAAAGACCGATGCTTGATGATGAAGCAATGTATTTAATAATACGTTTTGCAGCACTGAGATGTGATTCTCTAGGGTCTGATTGAAACCTAGCACAGATGCAAACACTCAACAAAATGTCAGGTCTAGAGGCAGTAAGATAAAGAAGTGAACCGATGATACTCCTGTACATGCTTTTGATCAACTTTCTTCCCTTCTTCATCTTTGTCTATCTTTAAAGAACTTGACATCGGTATGTCGGTCTTTTTGCACTTTTCCAGTCAAACTTCTTGACAAGATCAATAGCATATTTTTCTTGATGAATGAATGTTCCTTCCTTCAATTGCTTTACTTGAAGTCCAAGAAAGAAGGTTAATTCTCCCATCATACTCATTTCAAACTCATCCTGCATAGACTTAGAGAATTTCTTGCACAGACTTTCATTAGAGGATCCAAAAATAATATCATCCACATATATTTGAACAAGTAAAAAGCTTTTGTTTTCTTTTTTTTTATAAATAGAGTAGTATCTACTTTACCTTTTACAAAACCATTCTGAATTAAAAACTTACTTAGTCCGTCGTACCAAGCTCGAGGTGCTTGCTTTAAACCGTACAGGCCTTTTTCGGCCCAAGACGAGTCCGCTTCTTTGGGTCTTCAAACCCTGGTGGTTGTTCCACATAAACTTCCTCATGGATAAATCCATTTAGGAAGGCACTTTTGACGTCCATTTGGAATAACCTGAAATTTTTATAACAAGCAAAAGCAAGCAACAATCGAATAGCTTCTAACCTTGCTACTGGTGCGTAAGTCTCATCATAGTCTATCCCTTCTTCTTGCGTGTATCCCTTGGCCACAAGTCTTGCTTTGTTTCTTACGACTTTTCCTTTCTCATTCATCTTGTTCCTAAACACCCATTTAGCTCCGATAACAGTTTTACCTTTTGGTTTGGATGTCAATTCCCAGACATCATTAATGTTAAACTGTCTGAGCTCTTCTTGCATAGCTTCAATCCAGCTTTCATCAGATAAAGCTTCTTCTATGCTTTTTGGTTCAATTTCGAGATGAGAGCCACAAAGCACTAGACTCTTCGCGCCTTTTGGATCTCGTGCGAATTCCTTCATTAATTTCGCCGATAATGAGATCTTTGGGATGACTAGACTTATGCTTCCATTCTTGGTTGATTTGTCTCGGTTGATGATCTCTTTCTTTACTTGAATCTTCACAAACAATTTGATGCTGGTCTTCCAGTCCGAGATGCTTCTTGAGTTGAAAGCTTTGGAGAGTTCGGAAGCGCATTCGGACTCTTCATGTTGAGTCTCGACGATTCATTTTGCACCGAGTCTTGAAATTTGACATTCATTGATTCCTCCACCGATTGACTCTTCTTGTTATAGACTCGTAAGCTTTGCTTGATGTAGAATATCCAAGGAAGATGCCTTCATCCGATCTTTCTTCAAATTTACCAACTCGATCTTTTGCATTTTTCAATATAAAGCATTTGCAACCAAATACATGAAAGTACGAAACAATAGGCTTCTTACCTTTGAATAACTCATAAGGGGTTTTCTCTAGAATAGGTCTTAAAAAGACTCTATTGATGATATAGCACGCTGTTGAAATGTAGACCTCGGCCAAAATCGTGAAGAAATCTTACTTTCAATTAAAAGAGTTCTAGCTATTTCTTGAAAAGATCTATTCTTTCTTTCCACAACTCCATTTTGCCGAGGAGTGTATGGAGAGGAGAACACATGCTTAAAGCCGATTCATCACAAAATTTTGTAAAATCTTGATTTTCAAATTCACCTCCATGGTCTTTCTTATACTTGAAATAACACATCCTTTTTCATTTTGAACTTTTCTAGCAAATTTTTCAAAATACGAGAAGGTTTCAGACTTACTTGCAAGAAAATATACCCAAGTAAATCGGGAGTAATCATCCACGATTACTAGGCAATATTTCTTACCTCCAATGCTCGGGTTCCGGTTGGTTCGAAAAGATCCATATGCAAAGCAGCTGCAGTACATGATTAGTAGAGACATGATTTATTGGCTTAAATGAATTTCTTACCTCGCTTTCCCAATATACATGGAGTGCATAGATCGAGACTTTTGGTATGATAAATTGGGTAGACCACGAACAAGCTGCTTTGATGAGATTTTGGCCAATTGTTTCATGTTGATGTGACCAAGCTTTCTGTGCCACAAGCTTGCTTCGTCTTGGATTGAAATTAAGCATTGCGATTCATTCGGTTTCACATCCAAAAGATAGATATTTCCATGCCTTCGACCCATGAAAGACTGAGTAGAGTCTTTACTGGTTCCAGAACATATTCCTTCTTGAAAGAAGATCTTAAAGCCAGTATCACACAATTGGCTGATGCTGAGAAGATTGTAATTGAGTCCTTCTACTAAGGAAACATTACTTATTGTGAGATTTCCAATTTTCACAGTTCCAAATCCCACAATTCTTCCTTTGTTTGTTTCCTCCAAATGATACTTTTCCACCATTTACTTGAACAAGCTTTGTAAAGCAATTTGAGTCTCCCGTCATATGTCTTGAACATCCGCCGTCCGTATACCACTTTACCTTTCTCTTGATGGAGACCCGCAATCAAATGAGAATCTCAAGCTTTCTTTGGTACCCATATTTTCTTGGGTCCATTGTTGTTAGTAAGATAAACAAGATTAGCCCAAGTTTTCTTAACAGGTTTCCAAACCATAGGACACTCTTTTTCAAAGTGATCCGGGCTATTGCACTTTGAACACTTGAGGGCATTACGACCTACAGACTTTACAAAAACCTTCTTGAAATGATTTTTGTAAGCCTCTCTTGAGGGTCTTTGCTTAATTCTTTCTTTTACTTTAGGAAAATCAATCAATGGAATAGTTTCTGCATTTGTCATACCTAAACCGGATTTATTGAAATACGGTCTTTGAGCCGAAAGAATTTTTTCAAGTTTTTCGGACCCTATTGAAAATTTTTTTGAAATATTTGATGAGTCAATTTTTAAAAGAGCATTTTCTTTCAAAAGATTTTCTTCACTTTCTTTAAGTGTATTATGTCTAAACATTTGACTCTCTCTTTCAAAACATTTTCCTGTTGTTTTAAAGCGAGTTTTCCTTTTAAGTTCGGAAATCCTTTTAAGAGAAGTCTTAAGACTAAAACACAGCTCATCAATATACTTGAAACCTTGACAGGAATTTTAAAATTACTTACCTCAAATTCACTGTCGAGTCCGATCCAGTCCGAGTCCGAGTCCGATTGCGCCATCGACACAAATTGGCATACTCATCTTCACTTTCTTCACACTCAGTATCACCTGGTTTCGGCTTTGAGAGCCTTTCGAGACTTTCCAGCTTTTCCTCTCTTCTTCTTTAGAAGAGGACAGTTAGGTCTGATATGTCCCTTTTTTCTTACATTCGAAACAAACTACATCGTTGTTTGATTCATCATCATCAACAGACTTGGTCTGTTGTTTTTGAAAGCTTTGTTTCTTTGAGTTGAATCTTCTTCCTTTTCGTTCAGCTTTCAATCTTCTTATCATGAGAGCAAGCTCCTCATCATCCATATCATCTTCGAATCTGTAACATCGAATCATCATTTGATTTTAATGCAATGGACTTCTTACCTTTTGGATCTTCATCTTCGTTAATTCGTTCCACTTCGTAAGACTGAAGAGTTCCAACCAGCTCGTCGACAGATAGTGGCATGATTCTTTGCGTCTCTCTTATTGAAGTCTTAATGTGATTCCAATCCTTGGAGAGTCCACGCAGTAGCTTGTTTACCTTCATGGGATCGAAATTGGTTGTCCTTGATTTTCAAGACCATTTACAATTTCTCAAAACGGCTAAACATGTCGGTTATAGATTCTCCAGGTTTCATTTTGAAGGCTTCGTATTGACCGAGGAGAATGTTGATTCTAGTCTCCTTCACTCGACTGTTCCTTCATAAGTGATATGTAATCTATCCTGGACTTCTTTTTTTGCTGTACCACAAGAAGATATTCTGTTATATTCAGTAGGTGACAAAGCACAATATAAAGAATAAATTGCTTTTGCATCGAGTGCTTGTCTCTTGGTTATCTCTTCCTGAGTCATTTCTCTTGACTCAACAGTTTCTTTTCCTCTTTCTAAGACAGATGCAGCTTTAGGAGTAATTCCTTTTCTACAACGTCCCATTCCGGAGGATCCTTCGATCGTAGGAACGCTTTCATCTTGTTTTTCCGATGTTGTAATCCTTTCCATCAAAGTATGGTGGTCTGGTATTACTTTGCCCTTCCACCAGCCCTCGAGCTAGCATACTAGCCATGGATCTTTTACTCTGAAGTAAAACACTTCAAATAAAGTGAGTACACGAGCTCTGATACCAATTGATATGGCTAGTACAAGTACCTAGAGGGGGGGTGAATAGGTATAAAGAATAATTTCTCACAATAATCGCACGATACCGGTCAATCAATAGAAATGAGACAATTTATCTTTGTTAATAAGCACGCAACGATAAAGATAAGACTCGAGAGAGGGAAGAGAAAATTGAACGCAAGGTTTATAGTGGTTCGGCTTGTTTCAAGCCTACGTCCACTCTTCGCACCGACAGCCCACCGGCTGGATTCCACTATGAACAAAGAGATGTTACAAGACCGATCTTCCTTGATTTCTCGGTGTAGAAGATCTACCACACTTTCTCAAGGTATCACTAAGTATAGACTCTCTCTGTGTATACGTTTCGCTCAATATGAATTGACTAACAATCAAGGAGCTTCGGACTCTGGAATTTTTCTATCGAGCACACACTAGAACAACTTGGAACATCTTCCTTTTATACTCCTTTATGCCATCATACCCGTTGGCACTTACCAAAGGAATTCTTCCAATCAACCCGTTGGACAGAATCAATCAAGAAGATTATTCGAGCTATTAAAGAAACATGTCGATAGCCCATCAATCCTGTTCGCCCATACAATCGGGATCTTGGTTTCCAAGAATAGAACCTTCCAATAATAATTCGTCAATCATCGGATCTTCAAACGATCTTGAATTCGAATAAATAATCCGTTATATCAAATCCAACCAAGTGATCTTCTCCGGTCGATAAGACCAAATCCTCAACCAAACACTTTAGTTCGGATCGCCTTTGTCGCTGGATTAGAGACTCAATGAGAATAGTCTTGAGTCTTGAGTCTTGTGAGCCGAGTCCGGTGATCTCGAAAGTCTTCGACTCACAAGACAAGGGTCTCGCACAGCTTCCAGACTAGACTGATGGAAACGTTTTGTCAGCTTCAAAACACTTTAGAAAGATTTCTCCAACAACTTTAAAAGGCAAGATGACTGGGTGTTATATCGGCGTTCTTCAGCATATGCAATGCTAACACCCTTGTCTTCGCCGGCCTGCCATCTTTTCTGATCGACGGTCAGGCCAGGGCCAAGACGGCGGAGGACTTGATAGTCGTCCCTGAGTGGGTTACTTACCCCACCAAAGTCGCACACAGGCATCGTGAGGTGATTAATGAAGAGGATTTCGTGGACTCTGACACTGACATGTCCATTTTGGAAAGGTCAGGTAGGTTGATACAGGGTCGCGATATCGTGGCCGTGAAGGCCTGCAGCGAGTTTGAGGCCGAGCCGTTGAGTCCACTCAAGAAGCTATACACGAGTCCAGTGGTTCCGGATGGGCTTTTGCCACCCCAGAATAAAAGATGCCACGAAGGAGACGGAAGATGGAGCGAGCTAAAGCAATGATTGGATGATAGGGAAGAGACGTCGGTGTTCTATGTTTGCTCTGTCGGCACCGAGGTGGATCTCCGTCAAGAGTCCATGCACGAGTTGGTGCGTGGGATTGAAAAGTCAAGTTTGCCCTAAGAAGGGGAGAAAATATTGGGTACCCTAACAGTGCCACGTAATCGCTACGGACGAAGGGTGGTAGGCCAAAAGGCCGGTTGGGGCAGTATCCCTTCCAAGATCGAAAGCCGAGTGTTGGGTCAAGGATATGTATAATGTGATCCTTCATTTTCACACTCACATTTTCTTTTTAAAGTAGCGATTATTTCACGTGCAGTTTTTCCACACTTCATATCTATTCGTAACAACCGCCTATTTGATAATCGTTTTGATGGAAGATGGTATATAAAAGAAACAATCATTCATTTTTTAAGAGTAGTGACAGGGTCTAATGCAAACTCTCTCATTTTGCAATACCCCATCGTATACGAAGGGATTGGGTTAATAGAGTATGCCCGTAATTTCGTTGAATTTCCATGAATTTATGATAAACGCAATACGAACAATGGCTGGAGGTTTGTTTTACTTTGATCTTGTTTTTCCACAATTGATTATTATATCTAACATTTGGTATCAAAGCAATTTTAATGCCTCTACCTTGTTTTTGTCAATTGTTGGTGTATTTTTTCGGGCCTTTTGAATATGAATAGTAATTCGGCCATATTGGGGTCAAGAGGAAAATCGTTGATTCTTGGTGATGGTTTTATATGAGATGGGCTTAAGGCCCGTCCGCCCAAGTTGGGCCCAAAAAGCCCGGCCCACGGGAATAGGGCCCGTGGATGGGGGAAGGTATAAAAGGGAGGAGAGAGAGAGAGATGACACCCGTTGGAAACAGAAAACGTACGTACGTCTTCTCTCGCGCGCTCTCTCTCTCTCCAAAAAGAAAAGGAAAAACAGTAAAGCATACGGCGCGTTTTTTCTTCCCTTCAAAGGTGATTTTGCTTCATCGGATCAAACAGGACAAAGTTTCTCTTCCTCTATCGGCGTCGGTGTCTAATCTGTGGCTAACAAGGTACGCTCGAATCCGTGGTGTGCTTTAGGATCGGTGATACGTGTTCGTTTTCTGGGCTTGTCTTCCGCATTGATTTAGGGGTTCGATTTAGTGTCAAATTCGTTTTTCGGGGATTCGTTATTCCCAACATTGGTATCAGAGCCCGCTTTCATGTTTTCCCGATCTTTTTCGTGCTTTCTGATTGTTTTTTCGCGAAATTTCTTCGGCCGTACGGATCGGGGCGAGAAATCCCGACACCCGAGCGCTGTTCGGCCATTTTTCTGAGTTTTCGTAAGTCGAAATCAAATTCTGATGGCATAGGGAGAAAGGGGTCGTCGAGACGAGTCTGGGGATACGTCATGCGCCGCCGGGCGATGCCGCACGCGCCCACACGCGCGGCCAGAAGGCGCTGCGCGTGGGCGCGACGCGCCCGGAAGCGCTGGCTCGCCCAGCGCGTGCGGCACACGCGCCCGGTCGGCGAACCGGCGCGCTGCGCGCGCGCCCGGCGGCGAACCGGCACACGCCCGGTCCCGATGACGACAGCGTCTTGCGCGACGGCATGACGTCACCCAACGGTAAATAACCGCCGGGGTGATGTCATCGATGACGTCAGCAGTGACGCCGGTTGGCCGGGCGGTCACCGGCCGGCGACCCGTTGACGGCAGTTGACCGTTGACCGTTGACGACCGTTGACCGTTGACTGACCGTTGACCGACCGTTGACCGTTGACCCAAAAAAAAAAAAAAAGGAAAAGAATTTGTTTCTTTTTCAATTAAGTCTATGTGGATTATTTGTGATCCCTTATTTTTTTTACATTTGTTGCAGGAATATTTCTGCATTTGTTGCAGGAAAAATGCCTCCCCTCAGGTTGCGCACACCTATTCGCGCAATTACCGATGAACAAAAGGAAAGGCTGTCTAAGTTGATAGCTGAGCTGACTGATCATCGATGGGAGAATGGTGACTTAATTGATCATGTCCTTGAGGTCAATGAGAAGATTCAAAAGGTCATATGGAATGGTCGTCCTATGCCACAGTCAGAGATGGTGCGATTTTTCATAAACACTCTTCCACCTGAATGGCAAGATGTGTTGAATCGCATATGGGATGTCAACGGAGCTGCTTCATATAAGAAAATTATAATGGATTTTGTAAATGAATATTACTTGTATTATGACCAGGGAAAGATCAAGAAATTGAACAAAAGAGGATCTTTCCCTGGTTCGTGTGCTTGACTTGGTGTTAGTTGTATTGGCTGATTTATGTTAAGTGTGCTTTGTGGACATAATTATGTAATGTTTACTACCTGATAGTTGTTGATGTAGCAACCAATGTCTTGATTGTATTAGTGGAAAGCATTATTGTTTTATTTGAATTCAATTATCTGTTGCTTTCTATTATTGCTGGTTGCTGTGGGTAATTAGCTGTGGATAGTTATAGAAGTTTTTGTGGCTTCATAGAATTTATTTTGCATAAGACAATTATATTAATGATAATTTTAAGTTAGGATTTTTGGAGGATGATTGGAAACATAGTGACCTTTTGATTCTGAAGCCTTACTTGAAATTATTCATTGATATGATGGGTCTATGTAAATAGGGATGCATAAATGATAGGCATTAATAATTCGTGCATATATGTCTGATGTGTTCAGATTGATGGTTTCAGCAACTAAGAAAGTGATTGCTGATATGAACGGCAACAATTGTGAAATATTGAATATGAAGATTCAATATGTGCTGGAAAAGCAAGAAGCACTAGAAGCTCTTGACCATGTTATGGAAGATCTTGAGGAAGCTGTGCGCCACCTTGAGCTAGCTGAGGACCGCCTAAGGGCATTTGAGCCGAAAATAGATACTTGCAATGCTGGTTCTAGCTCAGAAAGGGCTTTGTGCTCTAAGCGCAAGCGTATTGATTCGTTCAATATGTGGGAATGCAAAGGATCAAGTCCTTATTGCAAGAAATCAAGAATTAACCAACATAAGAGAGGAAAACGTCCTCAATTGAAGAAAATGTCAAGGGTGAGGTGTTATAAATGTGACAATAGAGGTCACTATGCTCGCGACTGTCGTGAGCCAAAGAAGGTATACACCTCTTGTACATTTATGAACTTTGCTTATGTGTCAAGTTCTACTTTATTGGCTGAATCCAATCCTTTGTGGACTGTAGATTCAGAAGCGACAGACCATGTAGCGAAGGATAGAGAATCATTCGTGGAATTCCGACGAGTATCAACTGGAATTAAGTGGATCTGTGTAGGAAATAACTCCAGAGATGAAGTTAAAGGGATTGGCACCTACCAATTGAACATGCGTGGTGGACGCACCTTGTTCCTACATGATGTTCTATATGCTCCGGAGATTCGTCGAAATTTAAGTGTCTGTTTTTGATGTTGGTTAAGCTTGGTTTTAGTATGAACTTCCGTAATAGCGGTGTAGATTTGTATTTGGGTACAAACTACTATGATTGTGGTCACTTTCTGGATGGTTTTATTGTAATGTTGACTGTGGTGATGTCAATATTTGTTTTTCCCTTGTTTCACGTCTTTTATTTTATATGATAATGATGTGAATACGTGGCATGCTAGACTTGGTCATATGGGCCAACAACGTTTGAATAGACTAGCCAAAGAGGGCTTGTTGGGCAATATTGAAAAAGTTGATTTGCCCATATGAGAGCATTGCCTAGTAGGGAAAACGGCAAGGAAACCATTTAGGAAATATAAAAGAGCTTAATTTCCTCTGCATTTAATCCATTCTGATGTCTGTGGTTCAATAAATGTGAAAGGAAGGCATGTGGCTGTTTATTTCATCACTTTTATAGATGATTACACTCGATTCGGATATGTCTATTTGATTTCTCATAAATCTGAAGCAATAAGTTGTTTCAAAAGGTTTATGAACCTGGTAGAAAATCAATTAGACAATGAAAATAAAGGTATTTGGATCCAATCGAGGTTGAGAATATTTATCTGATAAGTTCAGAAAATTATGTGATGAAAAAGGAATAGAAAGACAGTTGTCTATTCCATATACTCCTCAACAAAATGGTGTTGCGGTAAGAAGAAAAACCTCCCTACTAGAAATGGTTAGGTCCATGATGGCGCATGCTAACTTACCTATTACCTTTTGGAGTTATGCGTTGTTAACTGCTGCCTATATACTTAACCGGGTGCCTTCCAAATTAGTTACTTCCACTCCATATGAGTTATGGACAGGTAGAAAACCGGACTTAAGTTTTCTTAAGTCATGGGGTTGTGCTACCTATACTCATGAGTCCTCTCACAAGTTTGGGAAATTAGGTCCCAAAAAGAAAGAAGAGTATTTTAATGAGATACTCCGAACACTCGAGAGAGTATGTGTTCATAGGTGAGCAGGAAAGTGGGAGTATAACTGAATTTGAATCACGGGATGTCACATTCTTAGTGGATGAATTTCCTAAGAAGGGCGAAATAGGGAAAGATTACTCCCTATTGGGAATCTTGGATCAAGATAATGATATTAGTGGAGTTCGTCCAAGTGGGAGTAATATGAGAAGTGATGAATTGAATTTAACTCATTCTTTATTATAACCACATGATGAGATGATATCGTCATTATCTAATCCAAGTGGGAGCATAATTGGGAATGATGTGCTAAATGTATAATCTCCCATACGGCGAACAAGTCGCTAAAGTATTCCCCGTCGAAGTTTTGACATTGAAGGGGAAACTTTTATGGTTGCTCCACAAGATGAGGATGAGCCAAGAAATATTAATGAGACTCTGAATTGCCCTAGTAAGGAAAAATGGATTAATGCAAATGGAAGAGGAAATGGAGTCAATGAAATCAAACCAAGTCTGGGAACTGGTTGATCTTTCAAAAGGACGCAGGGCTATTGGGAATAAGTGGGTTCTCAAAATAAAGCGAAAGGCTGATGGCTCGATAGAAAAGCATAAGGCTCGCCTTGTGGCGAAGGGGTATAATCAACAGGAAGGAATTGATTATGAAGATACATTTTCCCAGTAGTGAGATTTACCTCGATTCGCATTATTCTGGCAATAGTAGCTAGTCTGGATCTTGAGTTACATCAAATGGATGTAAAGATTGCTTTCCTCAATGGAGAATTAGAGGAAGAAATATATATGGAACAACCTGTTGGTTTCATAGTGAAAGGCCAAGAAGAAAAGGTATGTCGACTTTTGAGATCGATATATAGCCTCAAGCAGTCATCGAGACAATGGTATATACGTTTTCATAATGCCATAATGGCATATGATTTTACAATGATTAATGAGGATCATTGTGTATATATCAAAAGATCCAATGATCAATTTGTGATCATATCATTATATGTTGATGATATACTGATTGCCGGAAACAATATGGAGTTTGTTATTACTATCAAGAGTTGGTTATCTTCCAACTTTGAGTTGAAAGACATGGATGATGTTGCATACATTCTTGGAGTTAAGATTTCGAGATTGTAAACCCATAGACACTCCTATTGCAAAAGGTGAAGGATTGAGCTATAGATTGTGTCCAAGGACTCCACAAGAGAATGAACAAATGAAACATGTTCATTATGCTAGTGCTGTTGGGAGCTTGATGTACGCTATGATGTGTACAAGACCTGACATATGCTTTGCAGTTGGAATGGTGAGAAGATACCAATCCAATCCAGGTCCAGCACAATGGAAAGCCGTTAAGAAAATACCGAGGTATCTAAAGGGGACTGCTGATTATACGCTGAGTTATTAAGAAAAGGATCTGCAACTCTAAGGCTATTCAGATGCTGATTGGGGAGGAGATTTAGATGAAAGAAAATCTACCTCTGGGTTTGTTTTCTTACCGAATAATGGCACCATACGTTAGAGCAGTAAGAAACAAAAGTGCATAGCCTTGTCCACGATGAAAGTTGAGTTCGTGGCATTATCAGCAGCAGTATAAGAAGATGTTTGGCTTAAGAGATTATTGGATCATTTAGGTGTTATTGGAAGTGCTGTAGATTAATTGTTGGTTAACTGTGATAACCAAGCAGCAAAAGCGTACACCAAAGATCCAAAATATCAAGGCAAGTCCAAACATATAGATACCAAGTATAATCTTGTAAAAGATATGGTTGCACGAAAAGATGTGAACTTGCAGTACATATCTACGCATAGAATGGTAGCAGATCCTATGACAAAGCCAATACCTAGAGATGTGTTTTGTGGTCATGTAAAATCTCTAGGATTGCGTAGAGTCTGATGTACTGGATTGTAATTTCCCTGATTTGTTCACATTTATGAAATTTTGTTTTTCATTGATTAATGCCTATGAATCTTTATGTGATCTTTATGCATCCTAATGCTCAGTGCATTATTTTAAGTTGAGGAAGTATGTCGGACAGATAAAAGATTAGCCCACTCACACGGGTAATCGCCTCTATTTACTGTGTGATAAATAGAGATGAGACTGTATTTAAGCTTATTATCTAGGTGATAATCGAGAGCTCAAGCTTAAAATACGCATGCCGCCTTAACTAAGTGTTAAGATGAGGACATAATACTTGTGATGTTCGAAAGTAAAATACCCCACATATTTTACTTTATCTGTCTAAAATGCCAGATGTGAGTTCTGATGAATTTTGTGAATGAGTAGATAGGTGAACTCAAGTTAGACATTGGGTATGTCTGAACTATCATCTGTACGGTATTGAAAAATGTAGACATACGCTCCATGGGGAAGGAGTTAATACCGTAATACGTATTTCATACTACGTATGCATAAGACGACCAATAAGAGTGGCAAAAAGTTTGATCTCAACTTTTATGACGTGTGAGACTCTTGAGGAAATGAGTTCCTCAATTCTTAGTCCCCTCATGACTCTTACTTATACTCAAGGTTTCTATTTAGTGTTTGCTATCTTAGGATGTTGCCAATGGTCATGAGTTTGATTCGATCTAATGGGACATTTCTAGAAAAGCAAGCTGAACTGAAATTGAGAGTTTGAAGGAAAGAGGAAGATCGATTTTGGAGAATCACATTGTACTTTTGTGTTCACCGGTCGACCAATTATGACTATCTTTGTGATAATTATAATTGTGAATACAATATATATCATTGTTTTAAAAGAGATCAAGAGAGATATAAATGTGATCGATCGATCTAGGGTACTACATACTAAATCTACTCAGAGTGTGACGCCCATTATGAGCTGCTATATATTCCTAACAGATGTATAGCAACGAGCTCTCAAAGTATGCTGGTCGCACGGATTATTCACCGGTATGAATGTTGAAGAAAGGTAAAGAGAATCCTGTTCGGCCCACCATGTGCGAGTGGAAGATGATGGTTTTATATGAGATGGGCTTAAGGCCCGTCCGCCCAAGTTGGGCCCAAAAAGCCCGGCCCTCGGGAATAGGGCCCGTGGATGGGGGAAGGTATAAAAGGGAGGGGAGAGAGAGAGAGATGACACCCGTTGGAAACAGAAAACGTACGTACGTCTTCTCCCGCGCGCTCTCTCTCTCTCCAAAAAGAAAAGGAAAAACAGTAAAGCATACGGCGCGTTTTTTCTTCCCTTCAAAGGTGATTTTGCTTCATCGGATCAAACAGACAAAGTTTCTCTTCCTCTATCGGCGTCGGTGTCTAATCTGTGGCTAACAAGGTACGCTCGAATCCGTGGTGTGCTTTAGGATCGGTGATACGTGTTCGTTTTCTGGGCTTGTCTTCCGCATTGATTTAGGGGTTCGATTTAGTATCGAATTCGTTTTTCGGGGATTCGTTATTCCCAACACTTGGCAAATTCCAGCCACCCACACTTCACTTCGGCCGGTGCGGTCGCACTGCCATGAGGAAGAGTAACCATGAGTTATTTCAACATATCGGTGTTCGTCGGAGGCTAATTAGATAGCAAAAGTTGCGGTGGTTAAGGGTTTGCGTTAAGGGAATTTTGTTTGATTTGGGGCCAATTTTTTGGCCGTTTTTGCCAAAACTTGGACCTATTTAGTCGTGCTAGCATGGTCTCCAAAACCCATTATTAATTTCGGTCTTAGATGGGCTGCCGGAGAAGAAATGGGCAGCAAAATCGCAGCCAAAAACGGTGAAAAACGGTGAAAATCGTGTATTTCGCGCCAAGGAAGAAGCGCGTGGGCGCCACACGCCCGCAGTTCCACGTGCATGGGACATAATAATCAAATGCAGAACAACATTGTATGGGTGGCCAGGGCCCCTCAGCTCGACATCTTGGCCCACCCATCGGTCGGTGGGTTCTTGACGCAATGTAGGTGGAGCTCCGTCATAGAGGCGCTCGGGCAGGGCCGGGCGTTGATCCAATTTTCTAGGGCCTTCTCAGGCCAAGAGCTGATGGCAAGGTTGATGGATGAGAGGCGGGTCGGGTCGGGTTGGAGGTGCCAAGGGACAGCCGAGATGGGTTGTTCACGAGCGACTCGGTAGCTGAGACGATAAGGCGGGTCATGGTGGAGCCAGAGGGAGAGGAGGTGAGGGCGAACGCGTGGGCCATGCAAGAGATATTCGGTAACGTGGAGTTGGGACGCATGTGTCTAGAGGGGTTGGCTCAAGCACTTGAAGAGGGCAGAGCCACAAGTCGATGATTGTGCCTTTTTTCTTTTGCATTCGATCGTACTTCAACTATCATTCTAATTCGAGCGTAAATGTAGCAGCTGTTCCGATCATCATGGCAGTCTAGCAAGCTAGTTGATGAATGTGGGCGACACTTTGCAATGAAGCTTTCATCGTTTTAGGTGCAAGTTGATCTCTAGACCAGGCAATCTCCAATTATTATTCTAATGAAAAGTATGAGAGCGACTTCATTGCATAGCAATGAACCCAACCATCAGTTTGTTTTTCCTTTGTGGTTAGCAAATGTTGCATAAGCCCACTCAATAAGATCATGCTGACTACGTTACGTAATAAATTATGTAGTATAAAGACCATTTCTATTACACGTAAATATTGGTTAATAGAAAATGTTTACATCATCATGATAGTCCATGCTTGAACTGTTTATATCAAAGGCGGAACATCTTTTGCCGATCCATTTTCTTAAACGATGTAATAAACTATTTTTAAATTAGAAAAATATTTTATGAATCGTTGATTCTGCGAATCAAATATGTGAGATGCATGTTGATTTTGCACGAATATACATAGGGTTCTATACAATTTTTGCACTATCGATGATTTGTATGAATTGTTGTTAAAAGCGATATTGAAGAAACCTCACTCGAAATTTATCTTCTTCTTTGCAAAATTCACCAAAAACATGGACGTGAGGGTGCATGAATAAAAAAAAAGATGCCAGAATTGAGTCATAATTCCGACCCAATGCTTGATATCATCTCCTAACATTTAAATTTGTTCAAGATTAAACATTCACCAAAAGTTTAAGACCACATTAAACAAATTACATATTAAATCTAAAATTCACGAATCATATTGAATAAATTAAAAGTTTGAAAATAATATTATATATCAAATCAATATTTAAAAATTATTTATGTAATTATTCCACAATTTATTAGATGCCGGGTCCATGTTAGCCCTCGGCACCCATGGTAGGCGGCTGAGAGCGAATTCTTTGGGCGTGGGATTCACGTAATTATTGCTGGCACTGATGTCCGCCCATGCAATCTTGGGAATTGTGATCTGATTTTGCGATAAATGGGATTTCCAAGGATTTTGTTTCTTTTACAAGTTGCATAGCTTCGTCTTATCCAAGTTGACTTTTTTTCCTTTCTAAGCCAACATTTCGGGTGTGAAAAAGTGAATGTGTACAGATGAACAGGTTTCATGGCAAGACTCCTCCGGCTCCACAAATTTCGCAAAACAAGTATTTTATGAAGTTTTAATACTTATTATGAAAGTATAATTCAATTCTAAAATTTTTCAAATAGTACAATCAAATCATAAAATTTGTCAAATTGATGCAATTGCGTTCTAAAACTTATCATCAACTCAAATCCTAAAAGTTGATAATATTTTCTATTTGACAAGTTGGATAGACTTAATTGAATGACTTAATTGCACAAACTTGATAAGTTTTAAAACTTGATTGCATTATTTGAAAATTTTAAGACTCGATTACACTTTAGTAACAACTTTTATAATTCCCAGTACACTTATCCTAATTTTCATAAGTGAATACAAGTCTCAACAGCAATCTCTTCATCCATGAAATGACATATGGTTTCATTCATAGGGGAATGGTCTCGATCTCCAAAATTCATCCAAGTAAATTAAGTTGTGATGCAAATGTAGGAATTTGGAATAAAGCACTCAATTAACCTCTTCAAAGTTCAAATGAATATGTAACACCTTAAATTGATATCATGAGGAAAATATATTTATAAGAACGTTGATTTAACATACAATAGGAAATACCATGGTACTCAGTGAGATCATTGCCAACCCTATTGAAAATTGGAAAAAAGGCATAAAAAAATCCCCAAATTTTGCCCAAAATGACACATTTATCATAACTTTTTTGTGACACAAAAAATCTCAATTTTTGCCCATTGTGACACATTTATCGGGCAAATTGTCCAAAAAGTCTTAAACCTATCCAATTAAGTCATAAACTTTTTAACTTTGCAAATTCAGTCCTAAACATTTTCACATCTTGCTAATTGAGTTCATTCAACCAATTTTGGCAGGAAAATACTGACGTGCACGCTGGTGGTGCCACGTAGGACCGCCAGCGTTGACGTGGACAATTTTTAATGATATATTTTTTTAAAAAATTTTAATTTTTTCTATTTTTTGCTTTTTTTCTATTTTTATTTTATTTTTGGCTTTCTTCTTTGCCTTTTTCCGATGGCTGGCCGGCCATAGGGGACAACCGCCACCGGCCACCAGAAAAGGCAAAGAAGAAAGCCAAAAAGAAAAGAAAGAAAAGAAAAAAAAAAAAATTCAAAAAAATATTAAAATATTATTAAAAATTGTTAACGTCGCACCAATGATCCTACATTTAAGCACCGCTAGCGTCCACATTAAAGATTTTCTCAACTAAAATTAGCCGGATGGACTCGATTGGTAATGTTGACACCCGAAATTTTTATCGACATTTTAATCATCAATTTTGCAAAAATATAAAAAATAAAGAGCCAAAAAAATATAAATAAAAAGAAAAAAATGAAATGAAATGAAAAGAGAAAAAAAAAATTAGAAATAAGGAAAACGAAAAAGAAAAAGAAGAGAAAAAGGAAAAAATAATAGAAAAGGAAGGAGGGGGCATTCGAAGGGGGACGCTCTCTCTGGCGCGTATTCTCTCTCTCAGAGACGCTCTCTCGCTCCCTCTCTCTCTTCATCACGATCTCTCTCTCTCTCTAAAAAAACGGTTCGCGCGCGGATGCTCTCTCACGTATTCTCTTGCGGAGGGGATTATCGCTCTCTCCGACTCTCTCTGCATCTCGGAGAGCGATCTAGGGTTTGACGGCCGAATCGATTCAAGGTGGAAATCGGTCTCTCTTTGGCTTGAGGATCTCGACTTCCTCATCTGCACCTTCTCGAGCTCCGAAGCCGATCGGCGATGGTAGTAGCGACGGCAGCGGCGGCGACAGCTTCCAATCGTTTTCTTGTTCTGCTTTGCCGGTAGTCTCGCGCGCAAGAGAGATTCCGACGATTCCTCTCTGGCTGGATCTCGCGCTCAGGATCTGTCTCTCGCTCTCTGGATTTGTCTCTCGGTCGGTCTCTCTCTTGATTGAAGGCGGAACAGATATCTCTGAAGACGCTTCGGAGTAGTTGATGCGCTGATTTCCAGAAAATCTCAGAATAAAGATTGAGCTGAGTCTTCTCAATCTTTACTTGTACATTTGTTGCGCAAAGATTCTGATTTCAGCAGATTCTGTTGACATTTAATTTCACTGATTTTGTTGAAGAAGAAGCTGAGTAAAACGTGTCTAGATTGCAACTCGAAAGAAGCGTACACCATCTTCAAATCGGCAGCCGAGGCGTTCATTCGATGAGTTCGAGGATCACAGAATCAAAGGCCAGCGTTCTTCATTTTCCAGGAGTTCCAATAACAAAATCGAAGCTAAGTGTTTGGTTTCCTCTTTTCTATTTCGGTAAGGAGTGTTATTAGATTCAGATCCTTCACTGATTTCAGTACATGTTTTTTTGTTAAATAGCAATTTCATTGTCACTGAATGGTGGACATCTCCGAAGGTCAGTTCTTGGCCGATTCATTACGGACCAAGGTGGGTGCGATGAAACTCCATTTAATATCATCCGATGAGGCGAGAACTTCTCGTGTCGTGATTCATGATCGACAACGAAGGTTCGGGGCCAGGATGCATTGCAAATCTAATTAAAATCGATGTTTGTATGATCTGGAATTGATTGCAGTTGGATGCTGAGATTCTGTGATTTTCGATTTCGGATGAGTGACTCACTGTTTCGGCTGAAAGGAGGTGCTAGATGAGGTTTTTTGACCTCGAGTCCTTCTAGACATATAAAATATACTTCTAGACCTTCGATTTGATATGTTGCACGCCCTGAACGGACGTCGTTCAATCATCGAAAAGCACCTACAAAGTCTGTCGATTCTGCAGTAGTTTTAGATTGATTTGCTGTTCTGATTGATTCTCTGTTTCGGATGACCTTTTGTGCAAATGACCTGATATGAGCTGGTTGCTGTGGTTTTCTGTGTTTGATGCCTTCATGAGAGCTGAAGATGGTTCGACTAGCTTTCCAACGAGCTATAATACACCCTGATCCGATATCATTAGCCACATGAAATCTTCTTTAAAAGTTAGAAAGTAATTCTGGAAAATTGTTGTGTTCTGCTCTGATGGGGAAATTCGTATGCCTATTTTGACTAATATGCTTCGGTCCTCGAAATGAGCTGGTAGATGATGTTATCCGGACTTAATGTCTTCTAGATAATTGTAAAAGGCATCTCAAGCTTTAAAATGACATATTGCATGCCTGAATCAACCATCATTTGCCATGTTTAACATTTTTTTTTCTAATCCATTCTGAAATCTGGAATTTTGCCTTGGTCAGAAATGCATATTCTGTTTTTGCGTGGGCTTGAATGTCTGCTACTTTCCTATGATCTTTTAAGCATAGATTTTGAGGTTGATGATGCAAAAAAAAGTATATCACGTGTGGAATGGTCTTGCTCTATTGTTCTCTTTTTTAGCAAAGTTCTGTTGTTTGATAATTGATATTAGATATCCACCATCAATCCAATTTCTAACACTAATCACTTTACCCAGTAGCTTATTTGTATTCTACCGATCCAAGCTCTATGTGTTTTTGTTTGTAAAGATGTCCAGAGTTATGTTGTTCTTTAGTGTCAGTTTTTCTTTGCTTGCTGTCTTTTCTTATTTCTGACTTCCAAGCTCCTTTTGGCTTTCTTGAAGTTGTATGTCTTTTCATGATACACTCCATTTGTGAATATTAGTATGCTATAATTGCTGCTCTATTCTTGTGTAGATTGTTTTTAGCCAATTGATACATCTCTGCTCTTGATTTTTTTATAGAAAAAATATGCATACTTAATCTGAAAAAAATGCTGTCTTTTCTGTGGCTAACTGCAATTGAAATTTGTCAAGCATGACATTCTTAGTTCCAAGTCACTTTGCAATGTTAATGACCCGTGTGACTTCTTTGCATTCTGATCTAGGGTTAAATGTTTACCCAAACCTTTATCGCATTCAACCTTATGCCATGTGCAAGTTTCACATTTTTGTGCATTGTCTGGGTGGTCTTACGAACCATTAAACATGCATCATATTTTGTTTTGTTTGTTGCTGAACATGCTATATTCTTGGCTATGAATGTTGTGTATATTCATACTATGCTTTTGCCAAGTTATAATTGCTGTTTGTGATTTGAATTTGTTGGGTTCATGTTCATGTCTGATGCCTATGTCTATTCGTTATAATAATGATTTCTATGCTTTGTCTTAGTCATATAAGATGAGGCAAGGGATCCTTGTTTCTTAGATTAGGTTTAGATTAGGACCCTGAAGATAGAGAAGGCATGAAGGTGATGGAGGTCGATGTCCATTCCGACCGTTGTCATGTACTATTTGTTTTCCCGACATATGTCTTGGGTTCCGTGCATTGTATAAAACTCGACGAGTTGCGGGTTTTCTTTATTTCCTAATTGTTTTCTCTTTTATATTTTTAGAACTGCATGATTAGGTTTAACTGCTTTTCTTGATTGTTTACTTCATGTCTTGCAATTTAATTTTCATTGATTGTTTTCCTTTCATTTCTTAGGAATAGAATAGAATGAAAGTAATCCACCACGCATGATCATTTAGTATAGAATTGATGATCTCGAAAATGTAAAAAGAAAGGCATTGACATGTTAGGAAAAACACAACATACTGTTTAGGTACCGAAAGGGCGCTAATAGCAATATTAGCGTAACCCAAGTCCCCGAACCTAGATATCTGGTTGCGGAGGAATCGAGGGAATACTCTCAACCCTCGATTGGGTTTCTAGCCGACCTCCAAAATGAGGCTAGTGGCGACTCCTGTATATTTTTTAGGTTGTTAAATACCTAGATCGTATAAATAAATCCGTTGTCGCGCGGGGTACGAGCTTGGGAGAGCTTGTGATCTCGTGAGGAAACTCTCGTGATCAAAGTACCCCTAAATCCAACCTTTCCCACCTTGGACTTCTCGAGGGGCGGCGAGATCGGGTCGCGACAGGGTAAGAAGTGAAAAAATTTAGGACTGAATTGGCAAAGTTAAAAGATTTAAGACTGAATTAGCAAAAGTGCAATATGTTTAAGACTTTTTAGACAATTTTCCCCACATTTATCTCAATCTTTTTTTTGTGACATCAAAAATTCAAAACTTTTAATTGTGTGACACATTTACTCAAAAAAAAATTAGAACATTAAAAGCCTAAACTTTTTTCTGTGACACCAAATTTTTGGGATAATTATGTCACACAAATAAAAATTTGGGTTTTTTTTTTTTTTTTGTGTCACCAAAAAAAGTTTGGGGTTTTAGGTGTAACAAAAAACGTGTTTGGGGTTTGAATGTGTTGTATGGGTACAAATGTGGAATTTTTTTATGTAAAAAAAAAAAGTTTGGAGTAAATATGCCAAAGTGGACAAAATTTGGGGTTTTTATTGGCTTTTACCATTAAAAATTTGCCATTAGATGAATATATTGTTCCATGTTCAAGCATTTAAAAAACTGCATGCATTGAATGTACCACTAGAAAAAGAAAAGTATTGAAATTTCAATTGTGACTTTAGTTTTGAACTTTAATATCTCAAGTTCAAGATTAAGTTGATCCTTGAATTTTGTCTTTGGTGCATTGTTAATCCGGATGTATCAGCTTTTCGTTCTACATCTTAATTGTGTGAAAGTGTGAACTACAGTATTCTTAACGGCCGATGATAATTAAGCAATGAATGCACTTAAGAAGTTTTATATACACTATCCCACAAATGTCTATCATTTCATCATGCAGTTGTAAATGACTTCACATCCAATACTCAACTTATCATAAAAGGCCGATCAGGCAAATGATGAACCCTTACTAATGAGAACTCTTAGTATGCAAAAGTAAGCACCATTTACTTGGGCCTTATCATTCCTAATCGGCCCGTCATTTGTTAAGCCCAAATCACAAGCCCGTTTCGTGATTCTTGGTGCATTTTCCCATAGCAACTTCTTCACTACAAAGGTCAAAATCGGTCTTCCACTATCCTCCCTCTCCCTTTCTCTGTCCATAGCAAAATGAACACCACCCTTGGTGCGAAATGAGCACCACCGATGGTGACGATGGCGGTGATGGTGGCAATGGCAGTGGTGGTGGCAGTGGTTGTGAAAGGCAACTTAGGTGGCTTCAGCGGAGGATGAGGAAGCTGCAAGGCTGTCCACATTTTATCTTTAAAATGGAATTGGTAAACAAATAGATAGATGGAAAGCGAATTTGAAAAGGAATCTTGATAGAAAATTCCTCCTTATAGTACAAAACTCTATGCGATAGCCTCTAGTGATTATCTTCTCAATATGCAATAGGCATTCTTCTATATTCCAGATTAAATATTAGAAAGAACACGTATAACCTAGTAAAAAAGAGAACTAAAGATATGTAACAAGAATAGGAATATTCTTGTTTTGATAATATCCACATCACTTTATAAGTATGTTCGGAGTAATAATTTGTAGGTAAAAAAATGCTGTTATATAATCGTTATAAAATAATGAAGAATTTATAAAGAATTTATGAAGAAATAAATGAAACACGTTGTACAACCATTAAATTGCTGTTATATATGAATGGCAGACGAAACCGTGACGGAAATTGATGACAGTAGAAAAATGGTTACAATAATTATGGCTTTTAATATTTTAAAATTATTGAAATATCCAATGGGGGCCATTGAGAAGGGATTAGGGGTGAGCATGGTCCGGGTTGGTCCGGCCACCCCTAACCCTGTGACCAACTCGTACATGTGTTGGTCCTCAATTTTTGCACGAGGACCGACCCTATTAGCCTGTCTGGACCAAGGACCGGACCGACCCAATGGGTTCGGTCCGGTCCTGTGGTCAACCCGACCGATCGATAATTTTTTTCGTCTTACTTTTTATACTCCCTAAAAAAACAAACCTACAAATTCAAATTACACATCCATCGACAATGCGGCATTATGTAACTAAACTATAAATATCAATATATATTTAGCAAATTTGAGATGACACAATAATAGAAATTTCGTATCTGGTAACTGCTCATCGAGATATGGGACAAGATGGAAAGTTCTTGTAATCATCTATCTTTAATATTCATAACACCATATGCAAAAGCGTTTCCCGCATTTGATCACGTAGAGTCCACTCAACCAAAAAAACGAGCTTCACACCACTTGACTAAAGAAATCACCGTAAGAATCGCAGTAGCTACTCTACTCTTCAAAAACGTCACCATTTGACATAAATTGAAAAGCAAAGTGCAGCTGAAATTCATTAGTAAAATACAATTAAACCATAAAAAGTTCAAAATACTTAATATAAACCATGAATATATAACTTCACATCTTGTTAATTCACTTGAACTTCAAAACACCTAAAAACAAAACAAACGACACATAATTAATATTCAACAAAAGTTTTAAATTGAAATTACTATTAGTGCTTATTGATAGAACATCTCAATATAATATAATATAACATACTTTTTACTTAGGTTTGAATATATAAAAGAATTATAAATAATATAATATAATATACGGGGTTGGTCAGGGGTTGGGCCACCGACCTAAAACTCTGGTGACCGGCGACCAACTCAGTGTTGGCCCCGAAATTTCGGGACCAAGCGACCGACCTGAGCCCCGGAACTCCAAGACCAGCGGGGTTGGGCCGCTTGGTCCAGGGTCGACCCTAGACCGCTGCTCACCCCTAGAAGGGATGATTGGGTGGGTCACGACGGACGCAGAGGGAAAGGCGTCGAGGGCGGACGCATCGGCGTAGAATTTATGAGAAAATATTGGCTCTGTCGAATGTGCCAACACAATAAATAAGATGGGCCATAAGGATGGGACACGTGTCACAATCGGGTCCAAATTTAAGACTCTTTCTTCTCTTTCCTCTGCACGCTCAGTTGTTCAGCAATTCCAGCGGTGTCATTTGGCAACGGCGGACGATGGGTTTCGATGCAACTGCAGCAGCTAAAGAGCTTCGGAAGACGGCGGCGGGCTAGCGCCAGGGCGTGCGACAACTGCAGGTCCACCGAGGCCACAGTGTTCTGCAAGGCCTACGCGGCTTTCCTCTGCCGGCCCTACAACGCCGGCGTCCATGGCGCCAACAAGCTCGCCTCCCGCCACAAGCGCGCGTGGATGTGCGAGGCATGCGAGTGCACGCCGGCAGCCTTCGCGTGCAGGGCCGACGCCGCCGCCCTGTGCGCCGCGTGCGACGTGGACGTGCACTTGCCAACCCCCTCGCCGGCCGCCGCGTGCGGGTCCCTTTAAAGCCCTTCTTCGACGCGGCCGCTGCTGCCGCCGGGCCCGTTGCGACGAGCTCCGTCCCTGACTTCCTCAACGACGAGTCCTGCGGCCCCACGAAGATCGCGAAAAGGGTCGAAGGGGAAGCCGGAGGTGCGTTCTGGAATGAAGAGAGAGAGAGAGAGAGAGAGAAGAAAGAGTCTGAAATTTGGGCCAGTTGGACACGTGTCGTACCCTTATGGCCCTTCCTATTGTATTTGCACGTTAGAAGCAGCCAATATTTTCTCAGAATTTATGAGAGCTACTGTAGTGGTACAACGTCGGTGGCATGCATCATTCATTGGGGCCAAACATTGGAACAGAGGATCCTCTGTAAGGTTCAATCATGCCCACGTAAGTACTCGGCTCCGTCGACGGGTCTGGTCATCTTGGGGAGTAGTCATAGAACGGGCCCCACTTTCTCCAAGCGGCACGTGCCTCTTTGTTTCGGCGTGGTAAATTAGGTCGGAGAGCGAAATGCTGTCCGGATCATTTAAGGTGTAGAGCGACTTTATTAGATCAAGTAAATTAATTTTTCCAAAGTTCATCAGATTCAACTCAAGTTCCACTAAAGACCTATTTAGTAATCATTCTGTTTATGAAAATAATTTCTACTCAAAAATATTTTTTTATTCTGTTTTTAGGATAAGTTTTTGAGTATTTGAAAGTCTTTAGTAACTATATAAAATTTTTATTTCCGGAATAAAAATGTATTTGGTACGATTTTTAGATTTTTTGTAACCTATAATTTATAAATTTATAAATAATTTTATTATATTTTCTCCTTTTTTTTTTTCTCTTCTTTTTTTTCCTCCTTCTCCTCTTCTTCTTCCTCTAGTTGATTTTCGACCAAACAAGAATCGATTACCTCACTAGCCTCGAGGAAGCCCAGCCACCACATTGCAAAGGGGGAATAAGAAAAAGAAAAGAATAAAAGAAACGGAAGAAAAGAAAGAAAATTACTTGATTCTTGAATTGTTTCTAAAAATAAAGAAGCAATTTTTTTTTTAATTTCTTGATTCGGTTCCAAATTTATTCCAAATGACAAAAAAATTAGCTGACATTAACAAATAGATTTCTGTTTCTTTTTTGTTCAGAATAACAAAATAATAGAAATAGTCACTTCTTGGCCGATTATCAAACAAGGCCTAAATTTTTTTTTAAAAAATTTATACAAATTTACGCACTATATAATATTAGTTCTATCCACCATTCATTCGTAAAATCCAATTACTTAGGAATGACAAACTCTAAATATACTCTACTTGACTTAGATAGTTTATCTCAACAGAAATATAACACTTAATTTATACTAATGACATTTCCTCCTCAACTGGAAAGTAAAGTACCTAAATCTTTTTAGCTGGTCATAATTTGTTTCTCGATAGTTTATCTCTTGTGATATTTGTTTTGGTACATCAAAAACTTTAACAGAATAAGAAGTAACATCTCTCCCGTGAATCATATAAGTCAATGCACATGAAGAGAAGATACGAAGTCTCAAAGATAATAATTAGCTAACTTGGCTGCAGCCACCTCTACTTTTGACTTTACTAATATTGCATAACTCACATATCGTTTTTAACTCAACTCATTTCTTGCCTTAAAAAAAAAATTAGATATTGACATGTAGGATTATGTATATAGTTTTTTTTTCCCATAAAACAAACACCGAAAAATCCGGAAAAAGTTTTCTTGAAAAACCTTTTCTACAAAACGAATGGAGTCTTTAGTCTCGTGTAATAAGTTATAGGCATCTAAATGCAAGTTAATTAATGCTGATATTAATTAGAATTCTAAAGCACCATACGTAGTTCCTGTATATATATGAAGAGAAAGCTCATTCTCCATTGCATTCAAGTTCACTCGCTAGTCACATCACCACCACACCCGTCAAATGAAAAAGTAGTGTTCATAGTCACTGCCATGGAAAACGAAGAGAAGAAGCTTCACATAGCGATGTTTCCATGGCTTGCTTACGGCCACCTCATGCCCTTCCTCGATGTCGCCACCTTCTTAGCTCAAAAGGGTCATCGCGTCTCTTTCATCTCCACCCCAAAAAACCTCCAAAAGCTACCCACAGACCTCCCTCCCTCAATAACCCTCGTTGAGCTTCCCTTGCCTCGTGTCCATGGCCTCCCGGACTCGGCTGAGTCGACGGCCGAGCTGCCGAACAACAAGGTCCCGTACCTCAAAAGGGCCTACGATATGCTCGAGCCAGCTGTTGACGAGTTTCTTCAACACTCCGGCGTGGACTGGATAATCCAGGACTTCGCATCGCACTGGTTGCCCCAAGTTGCGAGCCGACTAGGTGTGAACTCGGCATTCTTTAGTGTATTCAGTGCTACTACTCTCACTCTCCTCGGACCACCTTCCGTCTTGATCGATGGCCCGAGCCCAAGGCCGGAGGACTTGACCGTCATTCCCGAGTGGATAGATTACCCGTCCAAGGTCAGGTTCAGGCTCCACGAGGTAGTCACTCACCAGGATTGCATGGGCACCGGAGCTTCAGATTTTCAGAGGTTTGGCGAGTCGATTCGGGGTTCCAAGTTCGTGGCCGTGAGGAGCTGTAGCGAGTTCGAGGCTGATCCGCTGAGGCTACTCCAGAAGCTTTACGGAAAACCTGTGGTCCCTGTGGGCTTATTGCCGCCCCGCCACAAATGCGGCATGGGAGACGAGAGATGGGTCGAGCTGAAAAGATGGCTTGACGATAAGAAAGAGAAGTCAGTCTTCTATGTCGGGCTTGGCACCGAGGTTAACATCAGCCGGGAGATGATGCCGGAGCTCGCGGCAGGGATCGAGAAGTCGGGTTTGCCGTTCGTTTGGGTGGTGGGTCAGAGGCCCGGCCCGGAGATTATACCTCCCGGCTTCGAAAGTCGGGTCTCGGGCCGAGGTTATTTGTGGATGGGTTGGGCACCTCAGGCCGAAATTCTCGCTCACGCAGCAATTGGAGGGTTCGTGACCCACTGCGGTTGGAGCTCCGCCATCGAGGCGCTCGGGCGAGGCCGGCCGCTGATTCTGTTTTCTGGGGCGAATTCCGACCAAGGGTTGATGGCGAGGCTGCTCGAAGAGAGAGGGTCGGGTTTGAGGTGCTGAGGGACGAGCTCAACGGGTCGTTCTCGAGCGACTCGGTGGCTGAGACGATCAGGCGGGTCATGGTCGAGCCGGAGGGAGAGGAGGTGAGGGCAAAGGCATGGACCATGAGGGAGATATTTGGCAATTTCGAGCTGCAAAACGAGTATCTCGAGAAGCTCCCTCCTCAGATCATGTTAGCTTAGCTGGTAGCACATGGGATGGGGCCATGTTCGTTCCCCGCGTATGGAAAAGACAAGAAAATCGTGTGGTTTGAAATTAAATAAACGACTTTGTACAATAAGCAGATATTTCACTATGGTTATCCGTTTGTACATACATCCTATAAAGTTTTATGTATTTCCCTCCAGTTGGTTAGGGCTAAAAAATGATAAGATAAATCGTGGAATAGCCCCTCACATAGGCCAAAATACTAGTTTTTAGTAAAAATTAAGAAATTGATTGAGTAATAATTTTTAATTTACTTTAAGAATAACAATCTATTTTAGATCACAAAAAAATCAAATAACAAATAATTACAAATTGATATGGAGCACACTCATTTAAAAATTTGTGGCTCATAACTAACTGTTTTTCTCTTATATTAGCAAAGCTCTATAAACTAAAAGATGAAAAGCAAGAAGTTACTTCTGCCATGAAAAGTAATATAACTTGCTATCAAGAAAATAGCAAAGTCCTAAAAGCAAAAAATTCAATTTTAGTGTTACCAACTCCCTCGCACTCTTAGCATATTATGGATCAATCACTATGTATAAACCTGGGGATGAGTAAAGCTAAAAGGGATTGGCTAGTTTAATTTGTGCTACTATAAGAATAAAATTATTTATTATTTGTGATGCAAAACAGATTATTATTTTCATAATAGATAAAAGACTGTTACCCAATCACTTTTTAAGCTAAAACTTGATCGTTCTTTCTTGCGAAGATGATCAGGGATCGATTATGCCCTGATTTTAATGAAAAATCAAATGCGCGGTTTCCTCAAACTTGGCCAGGCAGTGGAATGGGGCAGTTAAGTTTGCTCTCTGTTCAAGTGGGTAGGGCGGAAAGCTTGCTCCGGTATAATCTCTTTTGGGTCCAGAAGTCTGGGTGTCGATCAGCGGGTTCTTGGCGCGTCGTCGCGTTGGAGCTTGGTTGTAAAGGCACTCAGGGAGGGCCCAGGCGCCGATCTTGTTTACTATGGGA
This sequence comes from Eucalyptus virginea, assembly GCA_014182375.1. Lineage (NCBI taxonomy): Eukaryota > Viridiplantae > Streptophyta > Magnoliopsida > Myrtales > Myrtaceae > Eucalyptus > Eucalyptus virginea. Next base: position 27,751,489 of record CM024523.1, on the reverse strand, counting down.
GCTCAGACCAACGGCTGATGGCGAGACTGATGGATGAGATGCGGGTCGAATAAGAGGTGCTAACAGATGAATGAGAGGGGCCACTCACTAGTGACTCGGTAGCCAAGACGATTAGGGGGTCAGTGGAACCAAAGGAAGAGGAGCCGAGGACGAGTGCATGGGCCGTGAGGAAAATATTTGGCAACATGAAGTTGCAATTCGAGTATGTGGATGAGCACACTCGGGCACTTGAAAGGGGCAGAGCCTTGAGTCATTGAACTTGTGGTCCTAGAATGGGGCCAAACTCATTTGAGACGCCATCCTCAATTATTATTGCCATTAAGGGCGACACCGGGTCCTATCAATTAGATATGGGCCGTGCATGACAAAAACAAACTAATCTAATCATGCATTGAAGAACAGGATTCAAGTATGAATTAGAATGGTGTGCGAAAAACATGGCGTAAAATAAATCTGACCCCCACCCATTATTCAAGTTTGCATGCAATAGAAACCCGTAGAGATTCAATGATTATTATGGATGTACTCTACTAACACAATCCCATCGTATACAGATGGTATATTTTCCAAATAGAAGGTTTGACTTAGACCTTGTTATGCCCTCAACTACCTTCCATTGAGGCGATTTCTAAATGGATAGATGTTATTGAAAAGGCACAAACGTGGAAACCGTCCGACTCAAATATCTAAAGGCTGGGGCATTCTCGAACTACTTGTGTTAGTACATCAATCGATTTTCCTAAGGAGGTGTTTTCTTATTTTTGAGACATTCAAGTTATCACAAAATGAGCCCTTTCTTACTATCGCTCAAGACTTAAACTCCGTTCGTTTTACGTAAAATATACATTTTTGGAAATTATTTTTTGAAAGTCATTTTTTAGAAAAATAATAATATTTTCTAATATTTGGTTGAAACTTGAAAATGAACTAAGAAAATATTTTTCTCTACTCGGTATGAAAAATTTGATTTGATTTTCCTCTATGCATTCATTTAGATAATTTTCTTTATTTTTTTAAATTAAAATTTTAACTTTCTTAACTTATTTAATTTTTTTCTTTTTATTTTTCTTTACCTCCTTCTTCTTTGCCAATCGCTAGCCCCTTCGATCAATTGCCAACCATGGTGATGCTTGTTGATCAGCCAAAGGTGAGCTTGAGTACTCAAGCCTCACCAGAGGCTCACGCTTGCTAATTGGCAAGCAACTGGCTCAAGCTAGCCTGTGGTTGGTTGCCGACTATCTTAGTGTTCGGCAATTAGTCGAAACAGAAGGGTAAAAAAAAAAAGAAAGAAAGAAAGAAGAGGGAACAAGTAGAGGTGTGAGATAAGAGAGAGTGAGGGTGGAAAATGTTTTCCTTGAAAATGTTTTCCCTACTTGGAAAGCGGAAAATGTTTTTCCTATCTTATAAATCTTTTTTCGTTAATAGAAAATATTTTTCCCGATCAATTTATTTTCTATGAAATGAATATCGAAAAATCTAGAAAATATTTTTCTAGAAGTAGTTTTCGGCTAAATAAATGGGAGCCTAAGACTTTTGCTTTCTTCTTTTGCGTATAACAAACATTCGCTCTCGTGTTACAATGCTATTTACTTGTAAAATCGCACGTGTGTAGCGAAGGAGACTAATCTCATTCTCTCCCGGCACGTGCGCCGAGTACGTGCGCGCTCCACCGCAAGCTGGTTTCTCTTTTAAAGTCTCTCTCCACTTCGTCTTCCTTCCACACACTGCCATGGAAAACAAAGAGAAGCTCCATGTTGCGATGTTCCCATGGCTCGCTTACGGCCACCTCATGCCCTTCCTCGAGGTCGCCACCTTCTTAGCTCGAAAGGGTCATCGCATCTCCTTCATCTCCACCCCGAAAACCTCCAAAAGCTCCCCGCGAACCTCCCTCCCTCGATAACCCTCGTTGAGCTTCCCTTGCCTCGCGTCCATGGCCTCCCCGACTCTGCCGAGTCGACCTCCGAGCTGCTGCAAAACATGGTCCCTTACCTTAAGAAGGCATACGACATGCTCGAGCCAGCTGTTGCCGAGTTCCTTGTGAACTCGGACGTCAACTGGGTGATCCAAGACTTCATGTCTTTCTGGCTACCCCAAAAGGCGAGACAACTCGGTGTTAAATCAGTGTTCTTCAGCATATTCAACGCCACTATCCTCGCCTTCATTGGCCCACCATCTCTTATGATTGACGGTCAGGCCCGAGCCAAGACGGCAGAGGACTTGACGGTCGTTCCCCAGTGGGTTACTTACCCAACTAAAGTCGCGTTTAGGCTTCATGAGGTGATTAATGAAGAGGATTTCGTGGACTCTAACTCTAACATGTCGATTTTCGAAAGGTTTGGCAGGTCAATACAGGGCTGCGATATCGTGGCCATAAGGACCTGTAGCGAGTTCGAGGCCGAGCCGTTGAGTCTACTCAAGAAGTTTTACACGAGACCCGTGGTTCCGATGGGGCTTTTGCCGCCCCAGAATAAAAGCCGCCACGAAGCAGATGGGAGATGGAGCGACCTCAAGCAATGGTTGGATGATAAGGAAGACAAGTCAGTGTTCTATGTCGCCCTCGGCACTGAGGTGGCTTTGAGTCAAGAGTTAATGCACGAGCTGGCACGTGGGATTGAAAAGTCAGGTTTGCCCTTCGTCTGGGTGATAAGCCGAAAGGCAGGCCCCAGCAGTATCCCTTCTGGGTTCGAAAGCCGGGTCTCGGGTCGAGGCCTCGTCTGGGTGGGCTGGGCTCCTCAGCTCGACATCCTGGCCCACCCATCGGTCGGCGGGTTCTTGACGCACTGCGGGTGGAGCTCTGTCATAGAGGCACTCGGGCAAGGCCGGGCACTGATCCTATTTTCTGGGGGGAGCTCCGACCAAGGGCTGATGGCAAGGCTAATGGACGAGAGGCGGGTCGGGTCGGAAGTGCCAAGGGATGGCCGGGACGGGTCGTTCACGAGTGACTCGGTAGCCGAGACGATAAGGTGGGTCATGGTAGAGCCAGAGGGAGAGGAAGTGAGGGCGAACGCATGGGCCATGCGGGAGATATTTGGTAACGTGGAGTCGCAATTGAAAATATTTGGAGGAGTTCGCTCGAGCACTTGAAAAGGGTAGAGCCTGAAGCTGAGGAACTTGTCAACCTACAAGTTGGGTGTGTGATTGTACTACGTTGGCATCTTGCATGCATGGGGCCAAACATGTATCAATCGTGGATCCAGCAATGATATATGGCATCAGTTTTAGTATACTAATTTCGTTTTCTAGCGCAAGCGTTACATCAAGATCATTATCAAGAGAATGGCTGGATCTGAAGACTTAGAAAAATCCACCTTCCCGGAAAGTGAGTTCTTGTGTTCTCTTCTTCTTTCTTTCTTCAAAAAAAATGACATTTAAGAGAGTGAGTTCTAGCACTGCTACAAATGCAATCATAAGTTCTTTCTTAATTGAATGTTTTATGGGTTCAATCAGTTGATTCAACTTGTTTTGTTTTGCAACAATTCATATGATTTGGAAATGATTTTCTTTAAAAAAATCACAATTTAGAAAAAAAAATTGTAGAATAAAATCGTTTCTGTCGCTCGGAAAAATTAATCAATGAAATATGTTTGCATGAAGACACGGTTTCGTCCACAGGGTGGGCGCCCCAATCCCCGAGATTCCTCCGACTCAGATAAATTGGGATGCAATGTTAGCAATGGCATGTAAAAGCAAGGACCATTTACTTAGGCCTTAGCGTTTCTAATCAGCCCGGCCCTTATTAAGCCCAAATTACAAGGCTGTTTCGTAATTTCTGGCCCATTTCACACAACAGCTTACTCAGTACAAAGGTCAATCGGCCTTTCACTGTCCTCTCTCTCTCTCTCTCTCTCTCTCTCTATATATATATATATACAGCAAGAGGAGCGCGCCTACTGGGGCCCGAAATGAGCAACACCGGTGGCGGCTACTGGGGTGCTCCACCGGTAATGACTGCAGTGGTAATTGCAGTGGCCGTGAAAGGTGACGGCTTAGGCAGCTTCGATGGAGGAAGAGGAAAGAGCCGCGCCATCCATTGGGCCGTCCAGAGTCTCGTGCCTAAATCCAATCGGTTCATCTTGGTCCACGTGATGCCCGGAGTCACTTCAATCCAAATTCCAGAAAACGTTTTACGAGCGCATATCCCGTTCATATGGGCCTTATGTTGTTTGGACAGCAATTCTTATAGCCGTAGACTCTTGTGATGTTGATTGACCAAGTCAACGCGCGATCAGTTCGACTCCATGCCGTGTTCCTTGGAGGTGGAGATCGTACACCCCTGGCGGAACTGAACGAGAATGTGGTGGCGATGAACGGGGAGGAAACGGAAAGTGAAGTTTTGAGCAGGTGTTTGCTCCGTTTAAGACTTGCATACAGAGCATCACTAGAACAAACTCCTCATCGGCATACCAATAAAATCCCAGCATTGGAACGATTAATGAGCAGACGAATAAATTGAGCAATGACAGGATAAATGGTATGAATTTTGCTAGGATCAAACTCGACACATAAACAGTTCGTCGAGAGTCTAAAATGACAATGAAACTGTGAACTCGCTCTTGCAGACTTGCAGCAAATCAAATTCCCACCGTTTTAAATAAGCTTGAAAGAACCTGATGAATTCTGGGGATCATTTGACCAAAAAAAAAAAACAAGGAAAAGAAAAGAAAAGAATTCTGGGGATCCAGAATTCTGGGGATGCCTCCATTAATAATCCACAGTTAATCGCAAACCATTTTGAAGTCATCAAGACAGTATTTGATTGCAGAACAATGAAAAACAAAACCATCTCTCTCTCTCTCTCTCTCCCCTTTGCCCAAGTGTTCTTGTGCTATGCCTCTAGAAGCTTTTCATTAATAATCAACATGTTAATCGTCAAACCATTTTGAGTAGTCATCTAAGACCGGACAAGAGAGAATTGAAGTTTGGTTATTGCAAAACAATGAAAAACCAAGTCAAGCAATCAGTAAAAGCAAGCAAATTTACATCATTCCAGATAGGAGGATTTCAATCATCCACCTTAAAAAACTGAGATGACAATGCTTGAAGGATTGTTGAAGAGTCGCTTGTTCTTTCAACGTCCTGTAATTTCCGCTGCATCAACGTCATTTATAACCTAACCCGTATACCTGGCATTACAAGAATCAAATGGGAGATAAAAGTTTAACTCACCATATAAACAAAACAAGCCAGTTATAGATGACCTGCAAGCAAGCGCAACAACCTTCAGATACAAAACTTTGAAAAGAGAAAATTAATCTAAAGGTCTGGTTCTCAATATCATGTTGAGGATGAAGAGTCGCATTGGATAGACGAATGGCAGAGAGTTGACACCTAGAGCTGTTATGCCAGAGGGAGTCCTTCCAGATTTTCGCATCCTAAAGTTCCCAAACTCCCAACTCTTGGAGTTCCCCTAACATTCTGAGGGGACCAACGAAATCTCTTATGTGAGTTCTAATAATGTCCAATATCCTCAAATTCTGCAAATGCCCAATGCTTTCAGGGAATTCTGCAATTGTTGTCCTTGCTAAATGTAGTTCAATAATTGATACCATCTTCCGAATGAGTCTAGGATTTCTCTCAATGAGGGTCATCTCGATAAGAACAAGATTTTGTAGAGACATGAGAGAGCCCATGGAGTTCTCAAGTTGAGCAAATTTAAAGCAATTCCTCGGGTCAAGGAGAGACAAAGATTCTAGATGGCCTATGGAGTCTCATAGTTGAACAAGTTTGTAGCAATTCTTTAGGTCAAGAGTCTTGAGCTCCTTTAAAGAACCAATGAATTTATGTAGTTCTTCAATTCTTGTCAAAAATATGTCCCGAGCTTAGCGACACAAAAGAGTTCAAGGATTCTAGAAATAGAGCAAGTGGTCTACACCACGAGCCACGTAGAGTCTTGAGCTCCTTCAAAGAAATGGATTCATGTATTCTTGAGTTCCTATCCAAAGTAGGTCTAGCTGAGTTAATGACACAAGGGAGATTGTGGAATCTAGAAGTCGAGCAAGTCGTCTACACCACAAGGCATGGAGAGTCTCGAGCTCCTTTAAAGAACCAGTGAATCCAATAACTCTTCTATCCATATGTGAGATAGGTCCAGCTAAGTTAACAACACAAGTAAGCCCATGGAATTAGATAATTCTTCAATCCCTCAATAACATAAGTTGAGCTAAGTTAACAACTCGCATCCTTGAATATCAAACTTTTGCAAGATGAGAATTTCTCTAGGTTGTGAATGTCATGGAGCTTCTCACAATGGCTGATGTTCAACTACATCATGGTTTTCAAGCATGATATATATTATGAATATAAACAAGCGAATCGGATAAAATTAGTCAGCAGGAAGGAAAGGAAATCGAACACTAGAGTAACATGGTTTGGTCTGAATAGTGGAACCTTCGTCCACGAAGAGAACAGCTGGAATTCCACTATAAAAATAAGCAATACAATGGAGATTACAATCACTCAAGCACTTAAACACTTCTCAGTGTTTTCTAGCTTCTAATTACATTCAATAACTCACATAATATTTAGCCCCTCAAGCCTCACTCAAGGAATTGAATAAATTCTACTCATAATGATTTAGCTTGCTAAATCACTCGGGTGTAATTACAACGAGAAAATCTCACACGGCTTCTTTCTTCAACCTCTTCCTTGCTTGTCGTTTGCGGTCCTAATAGGAGAAACAAGACAAAAATATGAACTCATTGAATGGCAGCACAGGCACCCACAATCAGCATCGACGTCCACCAAATTTAGGTGCCTGTATGCACATGCATGTGCATGCATTAATAAGGGGAAGAAAAACTAAGCCATTCTTGCACAATGCACTTCCTTCCTTTCTCTCTCTTCAATTATTAACAAAGACAAAAGAAGGGAAGGAGAGAAAGCAATGTAGATGGAGCAAAAGTCAAGACAATTAATAAACAAATGAAGAAAAGATGTTCTTCATTTAATGCTGCACGTTGACGCATGAGAAGAATTTCTAAAGCTAGACAACTCTTTTGTCTACTCAGAACATGCATCGTTTCTCGTTAAATGCTCCACTGACATGCTCCCTCATTTGGAAATTCTTTATGATGTTGCAGTTGTAACCAAGGACAATTCTGATGGAGTCTATTGTATTTTTTCTGTCACTGATAATTCGTTATTTGCTGGACGGATAATAGATTATGATTGTTCATTTCACATTACACCAAATTATCATGGGTAGTGGTAAAGTCCATAGTCATCCACTACTTGCCCTCACAAAAAACAGTCAACACCTCAAGGGGAGTCTGCACCTAGGAAAGATAAGAAGGATGCACCTGATATACTACAATGGAATTTAATTAACGTCAAAGTACGCAACACTTTATTAGCATTTAATCGACAATAAAGTGAAATAACCAAAATATTCAACGGTGGAATTTAATCAATGTGATGATAGAGTATAGAATATGTTGTTGAGATAAGAAACACTTGTGCAAAAGCAGAATTCCTCTCACCTTACCTCACTCTCCCAACTCCAACAGTTTCAACAAGGCTAGAATCCACCATGTAACTCTTGAGCTTTTATAGCTTGTGTAGAGTGCTACGTCTACACAAATCTTCAGGAGTTACTTCTACACTCTCATATCATTATTGTTAAGAAAATCCTCTTTATGGTTTTGAAGATGAGAAAATAATTAAATGCTACTAATGTATGTATTGGTTGTGCAAAACTAGCTCGTAGCTGCTCAAGTCAATATGCAAATGAAGTCTCCATAGGATTGTCTAAAAGCTTGTAGTGCTCTGCCTCTACTAAGGGAGAACAAGGTTTTGGATGTATAAGATGTCTAAAAGTTTATGGACCTGTGCAGAAGGTGAATAAGCCATAGAGCGAGGAGTTCGTAAAGGCTTGGATGGATCGTAAAAGATGAGGAACTGTGTATGACTAGAGATATTAGTATGCTTGAAAGGATCAGAGCGTAGAAGGTGACCAGTTGGTTTTAGCATGAAGTGTGAAAGGATTAGAAGAACCGCAAGCGAAAGCGGCTTCTGCTATGGACGAGGTGGAAGACGCGTGACATGCTTCTATGTTCTTCGTTATAAAGACCCAGACCTTCTTTCAAGTTTATTTGAATTCAAATTGATCTTTAACATCAAGACATGGACTTCAAAGTCCACTGAAAGCACACGAGAGTGTCAGAACACCCTTTTGTACTTTTGTGAGTTCATATAAAGAGTCTGACAGCCTACAGAAGCAGAAGTCTATGCTTCATGAGATCTTTTGCTTTGCTCATTGTTGGAGAAACTCCCCATGACGTTTGAAGAATGACAAACTGATCAAAAGCTACAAATATGTTGATTGTTGTTTAATAGATGCACATGTATTATGTAGATGGTGCCCTAACAAGTTTGTTAAAAGCATACAAGGTATTGGGTACTTAGGTATCTAAAAGTTAGATGGACCAAAGAAGAGGATGAACAAGCCTAATAGAAGGACCAGTTCGTGGAGACTTGGATGGACTATGAATAGGTGAACAACTGATTAGAGCCAGAATTGCCAGTACACTTGAAAGGACCATAGGATGGCAGGTGAAAAGTAAGTTTCAGGGGGAAGCACAAAAAAACTTGAATGGACTGCTGGTAAAAGTAGTTCTTTCCATCACGAAGTAGAACGTGTGACATGCTTCTATCACCTGGATAAGAAGACCTTGGCCTCTTTTGATTTGATTTGTAATTAGAGGCAGAAGAAGGTAAATTAGGAAAGCCTTGCTTTTGCAAGAGAGAGCAGATTTATTTCGTCGGTTTTATTTCCCGCGAAAAATCTTTCACGAAACAATGCGTTTTGGTTTAATTATAGGATACTCAAGTTTTGTGTTGAATTCAGAAAGAAAAGGTCAACTACAAGGATAAAATTACTTGTATATACAATCCTGACAATTGATACTCAAATGACTCAATGACGCATCAATGACGCATCATTTACTCTACGATACAATTTAATCAATGATGTAACCTGAACACAAGTAGCTAAATAGCCTACACTTTGTACTTAAATTATATCGGAATTTAATCTATGATACAACTTTATTTTAGGCATATAGCTGAATTTAATTAATAGCAATAAATTTGGGTAGGAAACACAACGTTGGAATTCAATCAACAATGCTAAACTTGTGGAAGAACATTGGAATTTGATCAATGATGTTGAATCGGATAAAGACACAGCGAAATTCAATCGACGAGGGGAATCTTGAAACCTACAACAAATGCAATAAAGTAAAGATAAAACAAAGATAATTATTGTATTATTTAGGGGGCTTCTCGTTGAACAGGTTGCAGTATTTATAGGGCAAACTAATAGCCATCAATCGGTTGCTTCACTCCTATCGTCACTTGCTAACAAGAAAATAATAAATCCTAAAAGTAAAAAATTCAATTGTTCGCGCTCTTAGCAATTAACATATTCCGAACCAATTACTATGTGTAGACTTGGGGATGAGTAAAACTAAAACTCTGTCATTCTTTCTTGCCAATATGATAAGGGATTGATGAAAAATAAAATGCACAGGTTCCTCAAACTTACCCGGGCAGTGAATGAGACGGTCAAGTTTGCTCTCCGTTTGGGTGGTAGGGCAGAAGGCTTGCGCCGGCATTCCGGGTCCGAACGTTTGGGTGTCAAGTTGAGGCTTCGTCTGGGTGGGCTCGGCTCCTCAGCTCAACACCCTCGCCCGCTTGTCGCGATTGGCGGGTTCTTGGCGCATCACCTGTGGAGCTCGGTCGTAGAGGCACTTGAACAGGGCCAGGCACCGATCTTGTTTGCTGGGGGGAGCTCGGAACAACGGCCGACGGGGAGACCAATGGATGAGATGCGAGTCGAATAAAAGATGCCAAGGGATGAACGAGACGAGCCATTCACAAATGACTCGGTAGCCGAGGACGAGCACACGGACCATGAGGGGATATTTGGTGACGTAGAGTCGCAATTCGAGTATTTAATTGAGTTCGCTCGGGCAATTGAAAAGGGCAAAGCCTCGAGCCGATGAACTTGTGGTTCTAGAATGGGCCAAACTCGTTTGAGGCATCATCCTCGATTATTACTATCATTAAAGGCAACGCTGGGTCCATCAAAATTGATTTGATTATATCGATATAATAACACAACACGCCCTAAATCAACCCTTTAATTAAGTGATTCCTATTTAATATCCAGTAATGATCTATCCTAACAAGACTTAAGCCATCGACATTTCCATTAAAACTAAAACCTTTGCTTTCTTCTTTTGCATATAAGAAACATTGCTCGGGCATGACTGATGGTTCGTCCGATCAGAGAAAGCAGAGGTAGTTCGTAATTGTGAGTCGAGCATAAACGAAGTCTTTAGAGAGAGAGAGAGAGGGCAGGTTGGGCATGGGGTTACACAGATGGAAAGCTCGGGCTGGATCAACTCTCGAGCACTATGGATTGACCTGACTCCATCCAACCTGTAACTTGTTCTTTAAGGCAATATCACATTATAGGGTTAACACCACAAAGAAAAACCCACCTATGCTCACTGTTTGTAGCACAAATAGCTGTTTTTTTTTTTTTCACTAAAACCCCTAAACTCATCCATTGTGACACATATATCTCGAATTTTTTTGTGTCATTACGAAACCTAAATTCATGTTAGTATGATAAATATATCTTGGATGGAATTGAAATAAATTATACATATACCACACATGTATAAATTTGAGTTTTTTTTTTTTTTGTAATATTTGTGTCACAATATAAGATTAGGGTTTTCAGTGACAAATTTTTTTTGGGATAGTTGTGCTGCATAAGTATGGTTTGATGAATGTAGCAGTTATTCCGAGCATTACGGCAGACAAGTTGATGAATTATGGGCCAAACTTTGCAGTGAAGCTTTTATTACTTTTGGCGCAAGCGTTGCTTGGTAGATAAATAGTAAAATATCAAGAGGTAACTCGATCTCTAGATTGGGCATTCTCGAACTATTATTCTAATGAAATGTAGGAGAGTGGGTTCATTACACCGCTATGAACCCAACCATCAGTTTTTTTTTCTTTTTTTTCCTAGCAAATGTTGTGTAAGCTCACTTGATTAGATAAAGTCAATTGCGTTATGCGACAAATTACAGTATTTTTTTGGTCTAGCAAGTGTTGCATAGGCTCACTCCATTAGATCAAGCCGATGGCACTACGCGAGAAGTTACGTAATATGATAAATATTAAACGAATTGTCACCAGGCTACACTTAGTCCCTGAGAAGCATACATCAATAGGAAAAGATTCTCAAGCCTTATTTTGTGACCCATCCCTTTAGCCAATTTAGCTGGTGCCAAACCTTGCCGACGATGTGAACTCTTGGGGTTCTAAAAAACTCGACGTTGTTGCGCGGTTGGGAATGGTAGCTGTGGCAACGTCCCTTCCAAACAATCCTTGTGTATATAAAGAGAGAGATCACTCTCCATGTTCACCCAAACAGTCACAGCACCAGACCCATCAGATAAAAGGCGAAGTTCATAGCCAGCGCCATGGACAACGAAGAGAAGAAGCTTCACGTAGCGATGTTCCCATGGCTCGCTTACGGCCACCTCATGCCCTTCCTCGAGGTCGCCACCTTCTTAGCTCAAAAGGGTCATCGCGTCTCCTTCATCTCCACCCCGAAAAACCTCCAAAAGCTCCCCACAGACCGACCTCCCTCGATAACCCTCGTTGAGCTCCCGTTGCCTCGCGTCCATGGCCTCCCGGACTTGGCTGAGTCGACTGCCGAGCTGCCGAACAACAAGGTCCCGTACCTCAAAAAGGCCTACGATATGCTTGAGCCAGCTGTTGACGAGTTTCTTCAACGCTCCGGCGTGGACTGGATAATCCAAGACTTTGCGTCGCACTGGTTGCCCCAAGTTGCGAGCCGACTGGGTGTGAACTCGGCATTCTTTAGTGTATACAGTGCTACTTCTCTCGCTTTCCTCGGGCCACCTTCCGTCTTGATCGATGGCCTGAGCCGAAGGCCGGAGGACTTTACCGTCGTTCCCGAGTGGATAGATTACCCGTCCAAGGTCAGGTTCAGGCTCCACGAGATAGTCACTCACCAGGATTGCATGGACACCGGAGTTTCGGATTTTCAGAGGTTTGGCAAGTCGATTCGGGGTTCCAAGTTCGTGGCCGTGAGGAGCTGTGGCGAGTTTGAGGCCGATCCGCTGAGGCTGCTCGAGAAGCTTTACGGAAAACCCGTGGTCCCCATGGGCTTATTGCCACCCCGCCACAAACTCAGCGGCGGAGACGAGAGATGGGTTGAGCTGAAAAGATGGCTTGAGGATAAGAAAGAGAAGTCAGTCTTCTACGTCGGCCTCGGCACCGAGGTTAACATTAGCCCGGAGATGATAGGGGAGCTCGCCGGAGGGATCGAGAAGTCGGGTTTGCCCTTCGTTTGGGTGGTGGGTCAGAGGCCCGGCCCGGAGAACATACCTCCAGGGTTTGAAAGTCGGGTCGCAGGCCGAGGTCATCTGTGGATGGGTTGGGCTCCTCAGGCTGAAATCCTGGCCCACACGGCGATCGGAGGGATCTTGACCCACTGTGGCTGGAGCTCCGCCATTGAGTCGCTCGGGCAAGGCCTGTCGCTGATTCTTTTCTCTGGAGCGAATTCCGACCAAGGGTTGATGGGCAGGCTGTTCGAAGAGAGAGGGGTCGGGTTCGAGGTGCCGAGGGACGAGGCCGACGGGTCGTTCACGAGCGACTCGGTGGCCCAGACGATTCGGCAGGTCATGGTGGAGCCGGAGGGAGAGCAGGTGAGGGCAAACGCATGGGCCACGAGGGAGATATTTGGCAACGTGGAGTTGCAATTGGAGTATCTGGGGGAGTTCGCTCGAGCACTTCAAAATGGCGGATCCTGAAGTAGAGGATCTTGTCGACCGACAATCTGCGTGTGATTTGTGCTCTTTTTTTCATGTGCGATTGTACTTCATTGGCATCATCATGTACGCGTGGAGCGAAAAGCATCTGATTGGGGATCCCTATAAATTATTACCATTTAAAGTAAGGGCTGGGTCCATCTAACACGCTGACTTTCAACTATTATTCTAATTCGGGCATAAGTGTAGCAGCTGCTCCAAGTTCCAACCATTATGACAGTCTGGCAAACAAGTTGATGAATTTGGGCGACACTTTGCAGTGAAGCTTTTATTGTTTTCAGCGCAACTCGATCTCTCTAGGCCAGGCAATCTGGAACTCTATTATTCTAATCAATCTCCGGATCAAACAATCTCGAGATATATTATTCTAATCGATCTCCAAATCAGGCAATCTCAAATTATTATTCCAACCGATCTCTAGATCATGCATTCTCAAACTATTTCAAATGAAATAGAGGGGAGTACTTGTTAAGAAAACATTCCCGCAGTGGTTTTGATGATTGACAAAACTTAGAGACTTTGTTTTCTAATTAAAAGTATTTTTCAAGAGGAAGGTCTGATGGGACATAATCAGACGATTGAAATCAGAATCAGAGTCCTGGATTATACTTTCTTGGTTGGATATTTTATCAAACGGCTAAGAAGGAGTAAACCACTTGTGCAACAGATAGTGGAAAATTAATTGGATTCCTTGCTATATTTTGGAAGAGTTTCAAAAGGAAAGTTTTCAAAAGGAAAGTTTTCATAATTTCTTCTAGATTCTAAACTTTCCTCAATCTTCTTATAAAAGGCGAGTTGTTCTTTCTAAACAGAAACACTCAACTTTTGGAAACCCGACTTGTTATATGGGTAGCAAATCTTATGGGAAGTTTCATCATCTTGATGCAATCAAATCTTCTCAACCATATCCAAGACCAAGGGTAGATTGGCTGGATGATTCTCTTGGAGATATGTCCAAGGGTCAACTTGGATTAGGAGGAATATAATAGGAGGTCTCGAAGCATAAGGGACAGCATTCATGTCCACGAGAATTGAAGCTTTTAATTCCAAAGTCTGAGAATGTTTCGTGATCTTTTACATTCGTCAATGTGAGCATCATTGTGTAACCATTTAGAGGTTGAGAGTGTGTGAGGAGTCATACACATGAGCTTGAGTGTTTAGAGCTCAGATCTTGTAACCTTATCAGTGGATTCCAGTCAACTGGCGGTAGCGCAGAGAGTGGACATAGGCTTGCAAAAACCGAATTACTATAATCTTGAGTGTGCAATTCTCTAGGCCTTACTCTATTTATTAATCGTGATAGAATTGTACACCGGTAAGATCTTACCACTTCATCAAAAGTTGTCTCGCTACAATATTAGTTTAAATTCTTTCATTTTCGCAAAATTACCTATTCACCCCCTTTAGATGATATTTTAGCCATAACAGTAACTTCATTGCACAGCTATGAATCCAACCACTAGTTCATTTTTATTTTTATTTTTTGGCTAGAAAATGTGCGTAGGCTCACTCGATTAGATCAAGCCGATTGCGTTACATGATTTGAAAAATAATTTTTCAAAAAAGACCATTTCTATTGTGCATAAATATTAGTCACTAAAAAATGTTTACATCATCATAACAGTCCATGCTCGAACATTTTATATCAACAACGGAGATATTTTTTGCCGACCCATTTTCTTAAACAATGCAAAGATTGTTTTTTAATTAGGAAGATATTTTATGAATCGTTGACTATTCACGAATCAAATCTTTGAGATCTATATTGATTCCCACAAATAGAACATAGGGTTCTTACAATATCTGCACTATTGATGATTTGTATAATTTATTTGTTAGAATCGATGATTTGCATGAATTGCTGATAAAAATAATATTGTAGAAACCCTACTTGAAATTTATCTTCTTCTGCGTAAAACTCACCAAAAGCATAGACATGAGAGTGCATGAATCAAAAAAGGGAAAATGTCAAAATTAATTCATAAATTTTTACCAAATGTCCAATTTTATCCGGGAAATTTAAATTTGTTTAAGATTGGACATTTATCAAAAGTTCAGTATCACATTGTACAAATTGCACATCGAGTTTAAAGTTCAGGAATTATATTGAATAAATTTAAAATCTAGAGACAACATTGTGTATAAAATCAAAACGAAAATTATTTAAGTAGTTATCCCAAATTTGATTAAATGCCGGATCCTGGGCACATGTGGTCGGCGGCTGAGAGCAACTGAATTCTTTGCGTAAGGGAATCACGTAACTATATTGCTAGCACGAATTTCCGCCCATCCAGCCTTGGGAATTGTGATTTGATCTTGCTATAAATGGGATTTCCAAGGATTTTTTTTACCTTTTACAAGTTGCATAGGTTCGTATTGTCGAAGTTGACTTTATTTCCTTTTAAATTCAACATGTCGTGTGTTAAAAAGTAAATGTGTACAGATGAACAGTTTTCATGGCAAAAGATTCACGCCTCTTGCTCCACAAATTTCACAAAATAATTGGACTAAAGATTTTAAAACTTATTATAATGAAAGTATAATTGAATTATAAAAATTTTTTAATAGTATGATCAAATCATAAAATATGTCAAATTAATACAATCGAGTCCTAAAACTTGTTAAGTTAATATAATCAAATCCAAAAACATGTTAATATTTTCTATTCGTCAAGTTAAATGGAGTTAGTGGAAGGAATTGACTACATCAATTTGATAAATTTTAAAACTTAATTGCATTATTCGAAAATTTAATTGCACCCTTGTAACAAGTTTTAAAATTTCCAGTACACTTATCTCAATTTTTCACAGATGCATACAAGCATCAACAAAGACTCTTCATCCATGAAATGACATATGGTTTCATTCATAGGGTTGTGGTCTCGATCCTCGAGATTCATCCAAGAAAATTACGTTGTGATGCGAAGGTAAGATCTTTCGCATGTAGAATAAAACACTTAATTAACCTGCTAAAAGTTCAAATGAATATCTAACACCTTAAATTGATATCATGATGAAAAGATATATGATAGGAAATACTACCATAACTCAGTTATTAGATGAATATGTGGTTCGGTATTTAAGGATCCAAAAAACTACATGCATCGAACGTACCCCTAGAAAAAAAAAAAAAAAAAAAGCATCGAAATTTCAATCATGACTTTAATTTTGAACTTTGGTATCTCAAGTTCAAGATTTAGTAGATCCTTGCACTTTTTCTTTGGTGCATTGTTAATCGAGATGTATGAGTTTTTCATCCTACATTATAATGGTGTGAAGTGCAAACTACAAAATTCTTAATTGATGATAATTAAGCAATGAATGCACTTAAGAAGTTTTATATACATTATCCTACAATTTTCTACCATTTCATCATGAAATTGTGAATGACTTTACATCCAACACTCAAGTTATCATGAAAGGCTAATCAAGCAAATAATGAACCCTTACTAGTGAGAACCCTTCGCATGCAAAAACAAGCACCATTTAATTGGGCCTTATCGTTCCTGATCGGCCCTTCATTTGTTAAGCCCAAATTACAAGACCATTTCGTAATTCCTAGCCCATTTTCACACAGTAGCTTCTTCACTACAAAGGTCAAAATCAGTCTTTCACTATCCTGCCTCTCCCTCTCTCACTCCATAGCAAAACGAGCGCGCCTATTGGTGCGAAATGAGCACCACCGGTGGTGACGACTGCGGTGGCGGCAATGGTAAAGGGCAACATCGGCGGCTTCGGCAAAGAAGAGGAAATCATCACACGGTACCCACGTTACCTTTAAAATGGAATTAGCAACTTGGAAAGGAATTTTGATAGAAACTTTCCAAATACTGGACAATATCTCTTATTTTCAAAAAAGAGGATGGAACCAACAAGAAGGAAATGCAATTACTACTTGCGAACTTTTTTTAGGGAATATTCCAAATAAGGGCCCAAAGTACACTTTTTATCTCAAATAAGGGCTTGAAATGGCTATATCGGTATCAAAGAATGGCCTAAAGTGGTTATATTTGTTTCAATAAGGGCCTAGCCTTATCGGCTCATCGGCCAGCAAAAAATTCCGGCGACTAGAGGTATTTTCATCAAAACACAATTTAAATTTAAATTAAATTAGATTAAACTTAAAAAAAAACTTAAACTTAAATCAATTTAATAATAATAATAATAATAATAATAATAATAATAATAACAATAATAATAATAATAATAATAGAGAGGTGGGAGGAGCCCCCATGCCTGTGGCTGCCACCCCATCATTGGTGGGGTAGTAGCGCTGGCCGGTAGGGTCGTCGACACCTAGGCACAGGCGAGCGATGAAGGCACGGGGAGAGGGTCGTTACCCTCTCCCGCCTCTAGCAAGGGCCTCGCCTTCGGTCGACGAGGGTCACTAGCCATCGCCATTACCCCATCGGCAATGGGGCAGCAGCCATAGGCGGGAGGGAGCTCTCCCTTCCATCTTTGTTCTACTCTTTTAAAAAAAAAAAAAAATATTTTATGAAAAAAAACAAATAAAAAATTTAAAAGACAAAATTGCCCTTATCAAATAGTAAGTTGAAGCCTTCTTTAAGACTGATATGGCCACTTCAAGCCCTTATTTGAGAAAATGATGGCACTTTAGGCCCTTAATTGAAACAACATTCAATTTATATCCTTATTTGAAAAAATGAGTGTACTTCAAGCCCTTATTTATAATTTTTCCCTTTTCTATACACTTTGGATAAGTAATTAAAAATGGAAAACTAATTTTTTTTTGTGACGCCCTCGTGAAACATTTTCACCTATTCCAAATATATAATGAATGTCAAATTAGTAACCCACTCATATTTATACTGAACAAGTGAAAATTTATACAATGCAATGAATCTCTTTCTAGCATTTGTTGAACTTAGACACAATACATAATTATCTAGTTTACTTATTTTAAATTAAAAGTTGGCTAGCACTATGAAAATGTAGAGTTGTACCCAAAAATAATAATAATAATAATAATAATAATAATAATAATAATAATAATAATAAGAGAGGGAAAAACCTTAATTCAAGAAACTCGATGTACTTCAAATTTCTAAATAAAATTCATTTTTGGCTAGTCACATGACGATGATTTGGATTTTTGAGTTAGCTTGGACTGTTAGTGTTGGGGTGTCGCAACCCAATTTTTCGGGTGTGAACCACCTAGGGTTTAGCTAATGAATTGTTAAGCCTAGACTTAACTCGGGTTCTCCCAAGCCCATACAAATTCGCGACTTAGGTTTAAATTTCTTAACATGCAATTGATTTTTAATTAGGAGTCGCCACTAATCTATTTTTGGTGGGTCGATTAGAAACCCAAGTAAAGTAACGGGAGATTCACTTTACTCCTACAAACCAGAGATTTGGGTACGGGGATTTGATTACGCTAGATTTCTCTAACGCCCTTTCGGTACCATTTCTTTTATTTTTAAAAAAAAAAAAAAGTTTTGCGGGCGAGCAAATTGATTTTAAACTATCTCCCTAACATGTGAAGTGTTCATGCAGGTGCGTAAACCACCAATTTAACACCCAAGAAAACAATTAAATAATGCAGGACTTATCTCAAAGCAACGAAAGCATCTACAGTGTTAAATTAAAATCCACATCAACAACCCTAGATATGGTTTTTAATTAACAAGCAATTACTCAATTTTTGTTTTCTCTTTTTCAATGAAAATATAGTCCATATGCAATGCAATGTTTCTAATCTAATATGAAATGATATGGCATGACAATATGTCATAAACTATATGAATGAGTAAAAAAAAACTAATGATTTCTTAATGAACATGCAATAATTAAATATGCAATCTAAATTAAGTCATTCTAATGACGTATGATGCGATGCAATGACATACAAAATTATTTTAACTAAAATGACATGCAACCTGCAATTTAATATGCGAGCTATATGTCACGCGACATTTATTAAATGACCTAATCTAATGACGGGCAATTTATAATTAAATGAACTTAACAACAGTCAATAAATGGCGTACATTTCATGAACCTAATTCTATATGACATGGACATTTTTATTTTCCTAACAAAACATGCAATTTATCAAGGAGAGATTATCTACCTATAATTGATAAACATGCAATCCTAACATGCAATGATGTGCAAAGAATGCCCTAATTCAACATGATATATGCATGACGACATTTTGTGCTTTTATTAATTTCGAAATGAAAATTTCTCATGCAATTCAAATAATGATAAAACTAACATCCTAAATGAATGTGCTTTCTTTTTTTTGGTTTTCTTTTCCATGATTCAAAATTATTATTCTAAATATATATAAAAAAACCTAATCCTAATTCAACATTTTTGGATTTTTAAATTTCGAAATAAGATTGCAATTTTAATCCTAAACAAGAAATATTCTAAAGCAAATCTATTTCTAACTCAAATATTTTTTGGATTTTTCTTTACGAAAATAAGATTGACTCAACCAACTCGACGATAAGAAATCAAACAAAGATAAGATTGATATCAAAATTGGCGAACCATATCTCGCGCATGAGATCGGGTTGGCCATTTTTTAAATTAAATCGCAAATCAAATCTCGAGCCAGACGGATTGTCGATTTTTGAAGTGATTGCGAATGGATTTCGGGCGCGAAAATCGGACTGTCAATCCCTACTTGAGGGACTATTTCATATTAGGATATCAATAATATATTAAGGAACAATTCCACTAAAACAGAATATTAAAGAAATAATAATAAAAATAATAAAAGAAAAACTACCTAATCTGATTTTTCTTTTTCTCTTTTTCTGTTTTTTCTTCCTTTCCGCACACAGCCGTGAATCTCCAAGGGGAGCCGGCTGATCAGTCCGGCAAAGGGGATCCGGCAAGGGCGGCTGCAGCACAGGAGCGGAGCTAGGGAGGCTCGGGTCCGGACGGGCAGGAGAGTGGCGATGGGCTACCGATCTGGCTCGGGTTGCAGACGAGATGGGCTCGCGGTGTCAGAGCTCCGTTGCGGGGACTCCAGCAGCAGACGGCAGGGCGCTTCGCAGGTCGGCGTGGTGGCACGGTACTCGCTGGGCATCGGAGCAGAGTGGCTTCAGGCGACTCACGAACAGAACAGGGAGGAACCGTCTCGAGATCTACTAGGGCATGAGCAGAACCAGAGCAGAAGTAGCGTCACCGGCGGCAACTTCGAACGGCAGAACAGAGCAAAGTCGGGTCATCGGCTAGGGTGTTCGCAGACGGAGGTGCGGTGGGGCAGGACGGCAGATCTCGGTAGTGGGTCGCGCAAGGGAGACGGACCGGCAAGGGAGCAGCTGCGTGCGTCGACGGCGGGGCCGGATGTCGTGGCGAGACTGGCGGAAAGCGGTGAAGACTCGTCGAGGGAGGGCCACAGCGGAGTGGCGGCAGTGTGGGCACGGTGGTGCGGCGTGAGGCTCCGGGTCGCCCGGCGGTGTGGGTCGCTGCAAACGCTGCAAATCGGGGGGCACTCCGGCGCGGTGGCGAGCGAGCAAGAGGTAGCGAGTCACAGTGGGCTGCAACAGAGGGCAGATCGGCTCAGCGGTACGGCTGATTTGGGGCTCCAGTGGCGTCGGTGGTGCTTCGGTGCAGAGCTGGCGGAGTGGCCTGAGCAGGAGCGTCACTGGCGGTGTGGAGCAGCGAATGGACGGAGCAAAGCGTGGAGAAGATGATTGAACAGTAACTGTCCAATCCTCTCCCCTTTTTGCTTTTTTGCTTTTTACTTTTTGTGTTCTTTTCCTTCGGATCCAAAAAAGCCCCGCTTTTCCCCACCGTACGCGACTCTTTTATACACCAAAAAAATGTATCTTCATGGTATATTTCATTGCCAATTTTGCTTGTGTAAAATTCCATTAAATATATCATTTCACCATGTGCAATGTTTTTTGCATATTCGATCAAAAAAATTCCCCTTTTGTTGCATCTCTCAGTGTATATTACCTAAATCTATAAAAAAATCTTAACCAAATATAAAATTTGCCTAAATTATATGACATGTGGTTATGATTTTTTTTTATAGTAAAAATTAACCCAAAAATTTAGGTGTCAATATGGGGTAGAACTTATCAATTCTTTAAGTTGTGTAAATTAGGTGGTGCTATTACTAAAACAAATAGCTTTAAGTAATGTCATAAATCAAAGTAAAAAATTTTAAAGTTAATAAGTTTGTGATTTTTTGAGATTTGGACTTCTATGAGTTTTAAGTCGGGTGAGACATTTTGATTAACAAATTTGAGGAGTGAATAAAAATTCTACTAGACTTTTTATTCCTTAATTAAGATCTATGACAAGTAATTAAAAAATAATTATTATTTTTTTGTGACCCAGAACCCCCATACAGCCGGCAGCCATCGAGTAAATCTGGGGGGACATGTAAGCAGGAGGACCCACCACCCTCGGCGTCCCACTTAAGACCCCAAGCGACCGTGAGGGGATTCGAACTCCTCCCCTTCGTGAGGGGGAGAGAACCTAAACCACCGCGACTACCAAGGCATGGTAGTAATTAAAAAATAATTCTATGATTAATAACTTAAAAAACCATAAACCGATACCTATGTAACAAATTTACCATAAACTAATTTTTTGACAACCAAAAACCCTAAATTAAGCCATAAATGGACCTAGACTTAGAACTAGGGAATGAGAGTAAATTTTCTGCAGGTATGCATTCCCACAGTGGGCGAACAACTCTCGTTCAAGCCCTTCAGGGACAGCCTTTTAGCAGAGAACCACTCGCCCTTTAGTTCAGAACCTAGAGACACTCAGGGATGCCAGGATGGAAACGCTTCTAACCTACCCAAGCTGCATTTCTCGGAGGATCCTACCAGGCTGGAGAAGAAGAGGAGATTTAGAAAGCCATAGAGAGAATTTGCATAAACACTCACTTTACTTCAAGGGACTCTGCCAAACATAATGCACCCTTCTTGCCTTATATAGACAATAAGAGGTCACAAACCAACAAACAAGGACCAAGCACATGGGTCCGAGTACAAACAGAGGCACCGAAAACTTTCGGGAGGGAATTATTCGCGCACTATGAACAGTAACTGCACTGTGAACAGTACATTCCCTAGCCTAGTGCTATAGTAAAAGTGAACAGTGATTTGCTACAGTGAAAACTGTACGGACTCAGCGGTCTCGTCCATCACGGGCATTGTAGCTGCATACTGAGTCATCCGAGCTATCTTCTAGGAGATGTGCCTCGTACTTTTGTTGGAGGGCTTCAAGATCTTCAGGTGAGAGGATTTGATTCAGCCTCCTTGATGAGGATGCTTGTTCATGAGCCCAATGGGATGCTTCTTCTTCGCCCGCTTTGTATTTTCGCCGGTAGTATTGGCGGGAATGCTTGGCCGAGGCCAATTGGATGGTCGCATAAAAGGACATGTCCATGTTTTGGAATGAGGATGAAGGTTCTTGTTCGTAGGGATTCTGGGACAGAGGACCTCCAAAGCGTGCATAGGGGTCTTGAGTAGACTGGACAATGTCATCTTCACTTGTCATTTCATGCTCTTGAGACGATTCAGCTTGTCTGTATTGCCTGAGTGCTTCCTTAGCATCTGGTGCTAGGTCATAATGATCCCACGTAGTGGGTGCATTATTCCAAACATCTGCAGGAATGGTTTTGTTTTCCTGGCATAGGATTCTCTAGAGTTCTCGGTACTCATTTTCACAAAATCTAACAGATCTTGGATAAGATTTGTGAATCCGAGCTTCTCGGCTGTTCAAGTTAGGTTTATAGGATGTGGTTCCTATTTCCAGTGGTGCATCGAGAATAGTACCATTATTTCTGAAAAAGTTCCATGGGCGTCGAAAAAACAGGATGCTGTGGACCTCAGGATTTGGTGTCATGGTTCGCAGTTCTTTTTTCAAGTCTTGTTTCCAACAAGTAGGATGATAGAACCAATTAAGAAAGTCTAAGATTCTTATCACTTTCTTTTTCCACATTTCTTCCGAGTAAGAATATCCTGGTGAGATTGGCAATGAATCTTCTGGTTGGAATCTCAATGGCTATCAAGTACTTATTGGTTAAGTACCATAATAACGTTTTGAGCTGTTCAGGAAAATCGTCTTCCTTCCATATAAGAGGATGAATGAAAGGATAATTCAAATTTAGCCCGAAAGGATAAAGAATCGAACCTCCATTAAATCTGAATAGATCTGTGTGGCACTGCCATATGAGGTTTTCCAGGTTCTCAGTAAGACTGTCGTTCTGAATTTGCTGAATGATCTCCTGGGGGTATTTCCAGCTTTGTAGATCTTTGATCTTCTCAATCTTGTATTTCACACCATGATTGAGCATATGGAAAGCGGCCTTTTGATGTACATGTTGATTTCAGCTGGTGCTTTGGGTCTTGATAGGAAATCGCAAGTACATTCTTTTTCCAGAATGTGTTTGGTTTCAAAGGAGTATTTGGAAAACCATTCAGCCCATCGAAGCAGTTGAGAATTTGGAATCTGTTTCTATTTAAACTTGGTCATCTGAGGGAAAGATGCCATGTCTAATTCTACCAGGAAGTGATGGCCGATGAGATGAAACTCAAATTTTTTGATTCCATTTTTTACTACTAGGATTTCTTTGAAAGTGGAATGGTAATGCATTTCAGCTTGAGAAAACTTTCCACTTTTGTGGGCACAAAGGTGTTTCTTACCATCAATTTCTTCAAAGAGGATGGCTGCCCGGTATTCATCACCGGCGCGCCTTTGAAGAATTCTTTTCCCTGTTGATGGTATTTGCAATGGTGGGAGATTCTGCATAATCTCCTTAAGCTCAGCGACTGCTTTAGTCTGGGTTTTTCCCCAAGGTGGGGAATTCTTCTTTAGCATGGATTGCAAAGGAATCAGAAGCTTTGCAATATTTGGGACAAAAACCCTGAGATAGTTGATTATCCCAAGAAATTGCTGGACTTGTTTTGTGGTGAAGTTGTCTTCAGGAAACTTCAATAATTCTTGAGCAATATGTGGCCATGGATAGTATGTTCCTTTGTTAAGGTGCATACCAAGAAATTCGATTTCTGTTTGGGCAATATTCATTTTCCTCTGAGAAAGCATAATACCATGCTTATTCACAATTTGTGCAAATTGCTCAAGGAGTTGACAGTGTGACTACTCGTCAGGACTGTAGAGCAGAATATCGTCGATGTATACAGCTGCACTTGACAAGATTGGTTGAAATATACAACACATGGCCTTTTGGAAAAGGGATGGTGCTACCTTTAGGCCAAAAGGAAGAACTTTCCACTTGGAAGTGCTTTGGTTTGGGATACGTAATCCTGTTTTGGATCTGTCTTCAGGATGGATGCCCAATTGCCAAAATCCGGCTTTGAGGTCGAATTTGGAGTAGATATGGGCCTTGGTTAAACCACTAAAGAGAGAATCTCTTGATGGCAAAGGGAATTTATTATCTTGGAGAAAAAGATTGAGGGGTTGATAGTTGATTACCAGCCTCATTTTTTCCCTGTTTTGCTCGGCTCGTTTATTGACATAAAAGGCTTCACAAGCCCATTGAGAATTGGAGATTTCAATAAGGCCTTGTTGTAAGAGTTATGAGCATTCCCTTTGAGCTAAAGCCAGATGTTCTGGCTTCATTCCCACATGGCTCGCCTTTGTTGGGTTGATGTCTTCATTTTTCTTGAAAGGAAGGCGAACAAAGAATTCTGGATTTTCCCATAAAGGATGAGAACATTTTTGAGCGAATTCCGCATGAGATTCTGAACAAGATTCTAGTAACTTTTGCATGATTGGATCTAGTAGACTCATCTGAATGGAAAAGAGTCTCTGGATATTAACGAACTCAGAGAATTGATCTTTATACCTAAGACCTTTTCCAGAATAATGTGAAGTCGGGAGATTTGAGTCATGATGTCCCACCCAATTATCGATCTTTATTGGGGAGGTCTAATCCAAAGATTTTTGCAGTTATGGAACACTGCGGAAAGAACTGGACCGTCACGGGGGCGGTCCTGACATTTGTGGAGAAAGTATCTCCAGAGGCGGAGTTGAAATATCGAACATGGGGGGTCCAATATTCTTCAGGCAGAATTTTAGTATCGAGAATGGAACAACTTGCTCCTGTGTCAATGAGAGCAATAACATTGATTGGTTTGGCAAACTTTGATGTGAGGATTTTTACTTGGAAATGGGGACAGTGAGTTTGACTTGAAAATATGTCAAAGCTTGGTTCTGGAGATGTAGGAGATATGTGAAAAATATCTTCAGATCCTGAGTCTGACTCAGTTTCACTGGAAGTTTGGTAAAAGGGAATGACACAAAGAGTTTGTTCAAATGGTTCTTCATCAGCAGAGAATAGGGATTCAATATCATCATTTTCAAGAGAAATACCTGTCTCAATCTCAATATGATGATTCTAACATTTTCTCGCTTGAGGACAGTTTTTGGCGAAATGTCCTGTTTTGTTGCAGATGTAGCAACGGTTTGATTTCTTATGGCCTGTGCGATCCTTCCTTTTGCGTAGGTATCGCCATTTCTTCTTTTTCCGGAAATGCTTGGAGCCATGTTTGGATTTCATCCAATACTTCTTGTAGTGTTTTTTCTTTCGGGAATACTTGCCACAAGTACCATCACAGTCTTTCTTGGAGCATTTTATCTTTAACTTTTGGCGGGAACAAGCTGATTCAAGTCGCTTGTCATATGTGATGTAGGTACGGACCATCTGGCGTTTTAAGCATAATTCTTCAAGGTATAGATGGATTTCTTGCTGTATTCCCCCCAAGGGAATATCCTGTACTCTTCTTTGTTTTGAGAAAAAAGATCTTTCAACCATTTGGGATAGCTCTTTAGGGATGGATGTGAGGAAGACATGCTTCAGATTTGGATCTGCGCCGACTTGGTAAAAGAGCTGAAGCATTACTCGATAATGCTTATCAAGATGCTTTTCTTGGAGAGAGCAGCATCTTCTTTCAAAAAATTCTCTCCTTTTTATCTCTATGAGATCTCCAGGTTTTCCCACAAAAACATGATATAAGAGAGTAATGGCATAGCTAAAATTGACCGACATTAGAAACAAAATCTGATCTTGTTCTGATATTGATTGCCACCAGAGTTTGAGGCTTCCTGTAAACCTTGTAACAAAGTTGTAAATGACATCATTCATATCATGGTTGGTAATAGACTGAGTATTTAACCAAGTATGAAATTCTTCAAGTCTTTCTGGCCATTTGGGGTAAGGAATATCATCGAGGGTGAAGAATTGTTTTAATGCCATGGACACATGTCTAGCAGGATTGCTCCTAGCAGGATTGCTTGTCTGACCATATTCTGGATCAGAATAGTTTGATTCCATTTCATCATCTGGAGAATCAGCCATGAATATGGATGAAGTTATTGGTGCAATGGGGAGCGAATCAACTGTAGGAATTGAGAAGGATGAAGAGGAAGAAAGAGATGCTGAATCTGATCTAGTATTAGAAGAAGTTTGTTCAGCTGGAAACAAAATCTGTTTTTTCGGAATGGCAGGATCAGGCTGTTGGATAACAGGGTCAGGTTCCTGAGTACCTAAATCCTTTAGAAAAGATTCTAATGGATTTGATAACATCATTTGATCTGGCCTTTCTCTTATAACAATCGAACTTGATGTTGTAGGTGGTGTTTTTTTCTTCCCTTTTTCCTTCTATATAGCCTTGAGGCGATTTCGTATCTCTGTCATATCTGGTTCTCTTCTGTAGGGATCTTCTGGGATGGTGGCAAAGATAGACGTCTGTGGAGGTGGAGGTAAGTACCCAGTTCTAACCGAGATGCTAGTGGATCGAAAGGTCTGAACCTTCCTTCTTCAAGAAGTTGGATTTGCCTCTTGAGCTTTTCTATTTCTGGCTTTGGACTTTCAAGATGATGATACCCAAGATGTTGTCCCGATTCCAAGGCGTGAAGCCTTTTCCTCGAACTCAGCAAGTATCTTTTTGGTACTTTCATCATACCTTCGGAGATCTTGTTGCACATTTCCAATTTTGGAATCAATTGCCCTGAAGGCATTGTTTTGTGCCAACAGAGTCTCTGATTGCCAATTTAGAACAGCTTCAGCAGCAGGAGTTTTTCTCTGTCTGCCCTGTTCATCCACATCAGTGGGAGTTGCTATCTTTGGGATATGACGATATCTATTTTGAGGATCAATGAATTCCTCTGGAGCAGGAAATGGTAGTTTTGATCCTTCTTTGACAAGAGGAGGAAAATCAGCATCTTGGAACATAGCAATGGAGGAAGTGGGTGGTGTTTCTTCTGGGACTTCAAGGGGGTAAGAATGCTTCTTAGCCCATTTGAGGATTGGCTTATAAAACGGGGAGAGAGCTTGTTTTGTCTGAGGAGGAGATGGTGGAGGTGATTTTGGTGGATCTGGTGGGATTTGGGGTGTAGTACTGAACTCTGGTGATGGAGGCGGTGCATACGAAACCATGAACTGGTATTTATCACACTCACCAAGAGTATCTATGGAGGGATCTCCATTTAAGTACCTTTGGTACACCTTATCCTTGGACTTCTTTCTTCGAGGTGGAGATCTTGCAAGAGGATCTACCTCGTCGGGGGAGTTTGTACAATAGGAACATTGGCAAAAGGGATCCCAAAAACAATTACCATAGTTGTCTTTGTAGTAATGGACAGGATGTCCATCACCATCAAAATGTCGAACAAGTTTTTTTGGATCTGGCTCATAAATTGATTGGGGAACACATGGTTCAATCATGAAGAGGGTCTAGAAGATAGAAGGACTTTCTTCCTTTTCTTTGCCAAACTTGATGGAAACAGTTCCATCTTTTTTCCGAACGAATTCTGAGTCCGTAGACTGGAAAGGCTTGTTGTGCTGGTGTAGCTTTTCATAGTTGGTAATCCAAGTTTCTGGAAGGAGTTTGGCCAACGTATCCTTCGGGATCTGTCTAGGAACATGGATACAGGACGCCTGGTCATTCTGCATAGAGATGAATAACGCATCTTTCTCACCCATCCGCTCAATCCGCCAACTTATTCACCAAACCCCAAAGCAAGTAAAGGAGTACGTCCAGTCCTCCAAATTCGACCAGCATCCTATTCCTCGCTCTTGAAAAGGAGTACTTTGTTACTCTTCGATTCCTCCAGAGTTTCCCAGACAATGGGCTCAGCAGGGATACACTGATGTTCATTATGGCGCTGTTCGTCTTGCTCTTACTTTTCATGGTCGTAAAGGTTTGCCAGTTGTGGCAATTCTACCACAAACCGTTATACTTGTGATAGATTTACTATATATTAATTTCCGTCAAATTTTACTATCAAATTGCTGAATTTGATAACACATGACAGTTGACTAGTGTACCAGTTTGAGATTTTGCTCTCTGTTTGTCATAGTTGTATCATTTTTTGTGGTTTTTGTGGTATTAATTCAATTTAACGGATGGTGTATTTGTCACAAATATACCATTTTGAGGTTTTTTGGCGGTTGAACAAACTAATTTTGGGTAAATTTATCACAAGTGTACTAGTTTGAGATTTTTTGTGGTCATTTGAGATAAATTTGTCACATGTGTACCAATTTGGAATTTTTCATGGTAAAAAAATTAATATTGGGTAAATTTATCAATGGCGTACCAATTTGTGGTTCTTTAGGGTATTAACTCTTTTTCTTAATTATTGCTCCAACCCTAGAAAGTGGAAACTAGTAAAAGAGGTGGCTTGGTTTTCAACTTTAAATGAGTGGTTGATGTGGCTTTATCACTCTTGTGAGACAAATGGGTGTGAGATTGATCGAGCAATCATCCACTCATTTCTCATTGAGGAAATGGAATTAGGAAGTACAACTATCGTTGGACCATGCAATTTTGTGAACATCATGGAAGGTAGCAAATTAATTTAAGAAAAATGATTATACAACAGCCCCATCACTTTTAAAAGGTATCGTGCATGTGTAGGACTTAGAATAAGGTTCTAGGGTGTCGTTGTGTAGTATTTAGCTCTTGATCAATTCGTATCGGTAATACAAGGTTCTAGAAATGGCTCTGTAGAGTTTGGGTAAACATTACTTACATTGATGAAATAATTTACAATAATATATATATAGGGTTTAGGGCCAAAATAATACAATGACAATTATGTCCTTTAGTATAAACCTAATTCACCAATACTCCCCCTCAAGTTGGTGAATGTAAACATATCAACAACTTGTTCTTAAAATTACAAAATAAATCACATGTGACCGGTTTCATGAACAAGTCTGCAAGTTGGGAGTGACCGAGAACGTGAAGAGTATGCAAAGTGTCATCTTGAATTTTGTCACAAACCAACTGACAGTCAATCTCGATGTGTTTGGTGTGTTTGTGGAAGCAGGATTAGTGGCAACGTGGATGACCACTTTATTATTACAAAAATGATCAGCAGTGATAATGTCGACGTGGAGATCTGAGAGAAGCATGTGAGGCCACGTGATTCACATGTAGCAAATGCCATAGCACGGTATTCAACTTTTGTTGAGGAACGGGCAACAATGGTTTGTTTCTAGGAACGCCATGAGATGGGACAAGAACCAAGAAACATGCGGTAGCCAGAAATAGATCGTCGTGATGTAGAACAAGATGCCCAATCAGAATTTCTATAACCACTAAGTTGGAAAGTAGAATCGGATTGGAAAATAAACCAATGTCGGGATCATGCTTGAGATACCGCACAATACCAAGGGCGGCATTCCAATGGTCTTCATTAGGAGAGTGCATAAATTGACTAAGATGTTGCATTGCAAAGAGTAAAGTTGGACAAGTTACTATAAGATATAATAATCTATCAATAAGTCATCAATATGAACTTGGGTCCTTAAGAGTTGGGGAGGAGTTCGAAAATTGCATATTGGGTTCCATTGGAGTATCAACGGGACGTCCTCCATAAAGACCGATGTCAGACAAAATATCAAGAGCGTAGTTCCTTTGCAACAAGAAAATCCCAAACTTGGAACGAGAAACTTCAATGCCCAAGAAGTATTTGAGGTACCTAAGTCCTTATTGCAATATTGTGTGGTAAGAAATCGCTTGAAAAGTTGAATCATAACTTCATTATCACTCGTGACCAAATCATCAACATAAATAAGGACAATGGTTAGGAGAGAACCACGGACCGATGTAAAAAGTGAATAGTCCGCCTTGGACTGTTAAAAACCAACATCAAACAGTGGAGAAGATAATTTAGTAAGCCATTGCCTCGATGCCTGTTTAAGGCTATAGAGTGATTTCTTAAGCTAGCAAACTAAGTTCTCCCCCTTAATATGAAAACTCAGTGGAAACCCCATGTAAACCTCTTCGTCAAGATCACCATGTAGAAAAGCATTATTCACATCTAATTGGTAGAGAGGCCAATGACGAATTGAAGCAAGAGCTAATAAAGTATGAATAGTTACCATTTTAGCAACAGGCGCAAAGGTGTCATCTGAATCACTTACATCCAATGGGGTGTTTGTCAAGAAATTTCCCAATTGTCATTATGTTTACAAACCTATATCTTAGAAGACATCGCCTCCCGCTACTTGGGAGATTGACACGCAGTCTCATAAGTTTCAAGTTCCTGCTCAAAGGATATGGAGGCTAAAAAAGCATGGTGAGTGGATGAAAAACGTGAGTATGATAAATAGTTGGATAAAGGGTAAAGATTACTTCGTCCGAATTTCTAATTAAGATATAAATGGATAGAATATGATATGAAATTCGGGAGATTTTGATATATCCTACCCATTGTTTTGTGATTGCAGTAATAAAGTCGGATATATTCACATCATATCATATATATTGTTTGGTATAAACTAAATATTAGTAAAAATGAACCAAAAATATTACAACGGAAATAGTAAATATCTCTTGTGATACTTTTGCTTACTTTATTTTATTTGGTTTTTATTTTATTTTATTAATTAATATCTTCTTCTTTTTAAATTTTTCTTCCCCTCCCATCATTCTCTAATAAAATTTTATTAAACATTAGATTGTACTAATAAAACCAAAATACTAAAATACGTAAAATATTTATATTTATATATTGAACTCATTTTATAAAATATAATTAAATTCGAATATATAAAAATAAAAATAAGACTAAATTAAAATAACTATATTGTTATTTTTTCGTTATTTTGAATTTCTTATATTAGAATTCAATTATTATTTATATTGAGATATTATTTTAATTTTTTTAATTTAAAAAATTTGTCATTCAAGAAAAATAACTATCTCTTTGACACTCTTGTTAATTTTATTTTATTTTCCTCTCTTTTATTAATTAATTTCTTTTTTATTTTTCCCCTCCCATCGTTCTCTAATAAAATTTTATTAAATAGCAAACTGTACTAACATACCTACAATATATAATAAGTATAAATATATATTTATATTTATATATTGAAATTATTGTATAAAATATAATTAAATTGGACTATATAAATAAAAATAAGATTAAATTAAAATAACTAAATTGTTATTTTTTGTTATTTTAAATTTAGCCTCGATTCCTCAAAGGAAGCCGTTCAAGTTTTTTGACTTTTGGATAAACATCCGGAGTTCAATGATATTGTTTCTCAAGTTTGGGGGGGCCCGGTGGAATGAGTTCCCATGTATAAACTTGTATGCAAGCTTAAGACTCTCAAGCAACGGCTTAAGACCCTGAATAGAGATTCCTTCTCCAACATCTCAGTCAAGACATCGGATGCGAGGGGGGCCTTAGAGTCTATGCAAGCGGCGTTACAGCTGGAACACGCTTCTCCTCTTCTGGCTGAGTTGGAAAAGGAGCAATGGCGTGTCTTTGCAAGGCTGCGCTCCATGGAAGAGTCATTCTTCAAGCAGAAGTCGAGAGTCAAATGGCTTAAAGAGGGAGACCGCAACACTAAGTTCTTCCATCAGTATGTCAAGAAGAGACAGCTGAGGAATAGAGTTCTGTCTGTCCAAGATTCTGAGGGGAACCTTGTTTCTGATCCGCTGTTGGTCCAACAACGTTTTCTTCAGTATTTCCAAGACCTCCTAGCGCCACAAGTCAACTCGGGTAGGCCTTCAGTTGAGGAGATCTGTGAAGTCATCCTTCATCCTCTCACGGCTGAACAGGTTAGCTTCCTAGCTCATCCGATATCGAAGTTGGAGATCCGGGATACTTTTTTCTCTCTAGCTAGAGGCAAGGCACTAGGTCCAAATGGCTTCACCATCGAATTCTACAAAGAAAACTGGGATACGGTTGGTCATCTCGTTATTGCGGCAGTGTTGGATTTCTTCTCCACGGGGAGGCTCCTTAGGGGAGATTAATAACACCATTTTGGTGTTGGTGCCGAAAGTGCCGAATGCGTCTTCTGTTGACGATTATAGGCCCATTGCATGTTGCAACACTATCTATAAGTGTATTACCAAGGTGCATGCCAATCGGATAGCAGCAGTCTTGAAGGACGTGATTAGCCCTTATCAGAACGCGTTTGTGAAGGGCAGGAGGATCAGGGATAATATCTTGATGGCCCAGGAACTCTTTTCTAGCTTCCACCTTCATCCATATCTGCGTAAGTGTGTGATCAAAGTGGATTTTAGGAAAACTTACGAGACAATGGATTGGGATTTCCTTGAGGGAGTTCTCTTGGCTTTTGGATTTCCCCGCTTATAACTCGACTTATTATGACATGTGTTCGCACTTCCAAGTTTTCGATTGCGCTGAATGGGGAGCTCCATGGATTCTTTGCGAGTGGTCGTGGCCTTTAGCAAGGTAATCCTATCTCTCCATATTTATTTACCTTAGTAATGGAAGTCCTTTCAGGGATTTTATTTAGATGCTCCTTGAAACCGGAGTTTAAATTCTTCTGGAGATGCAAGTCCACGAGCCTCTCGCATCTCTTCTTTGTGGATGACGTCTTTTTGTTTTCAGAGGTGGACTCGCCCACCGTAGCACTCCTCAAAGAAGGCCTCCAAACCTTCTCTTCTTGGAGTGTTGTATCCTAACCGAAATAAGAGCAAAATATTCCTTGCTGGTGGCTTGCCGTCATTAAGGAACCAAATTATCTCTGAGTTGGGTTTTCATGAAGGCTTCTTGCCATTCCGCTACTTGGGGGTTCCTATCATTACCTCAAGGCTCACCAAGGTGGACTGCTGCACTCTCGTCAACCGTACCACGGCGAGGGTTCAATCTTGGACTCATCGCTTCCTATCTCTAGCTAGCCGTCTGCAGCTCATCAAGTCGGTTCTTCATGCTATCCAAGCCTATTGGGCAAGTGTTTTTATTATACCTGCAGCTGTTTTAGATCAGATTGAGAAAATCCTTAGATATTTCCTTGAAAAGGCCCGGAGTTAGGTAAAGGGGGTGCCAAAGTTGCCTGGGAGGATGTCTGCCTTCCAAAGAATGAATGAGGGCTTGGTATCAGGAGGCTTAGAGATTGCAACAAGGCTACCATGTTGAAACATATGTGGCTCTTGTTCTCAATAAAGAGGCGTTGTGATGTAAGTGGGTTCACTCCACATTTTTAAAGGACGGGAACTTTTGGGTCGCTAGGAAGCCTACTGTTTGTTCTTGGGCCTGGAAAAAGCTTCTCAGTCTCAGGAGTGAGTTTCGGAACGCCTTCTTTTGGAGGATTGGTGATGGCCGCTCGGTCTCGCTTTGGTTTGATAACTGGCACCCTAGGGGACCGCTGAATTTATATTTCTTAGACTCACTTATCTACAAAGGTGCAAGATTATCTAGGTAGGCCTCAGTTGCAAACCTTTTCTTCGATGAGGGTCAGGCTCTCAAAACAACTCTTGAGTCGTGGGATCACCCTCTACCGTCCCTTTCTCAGGCTGCAGATTGTTTCTGCTGGAGGGAGAACCCTTCGAGCCATTTCACAATTGCAACTGCTTGCGAAACCATTAGGCGGAAGCGAAATAGCGTATTTTGGCATGACTTCATCTAGAATAATGCTATTACACCAAGGTATCAACTTAACCTTTGGCTTATGGCTAAGCGCAGACTTCCCACTTAAGCTATGTTATTGTCCCATGATAGAATTGAGAGGGGATCCTGTGCTTTTTGCAATGAGATGCCTGACTCCATTGATCACTTATTTTTTGATTGCTCTGTCATGACCGGAGTTGCTTTCTTTTGGGTGGCAAGATGCAATTTTCCTTGGCGGAACAGGTCTTGGGGAAAGAATCTCCGCTGGGCCACCTCCTTCTTAAAGGGTAAGGACTTCATTAAATGCATTGCCCGCTTTTCCTTTAAGGCTCTTTGCCACATTATCCGGAAGAACAAGAATAGCATACTTTTCAGAGATTAACCCCTTACCATCCCGGCTATGAAGAATCACCTTCTTGAGGTGGTTAAGGATAAGGCTAGCACCTTCAGAAATGTCGAGGACAACTTCAGGAACAGAAGATTGCAAAGGAGTTGGGGCATCGATCCTATTATCTTTTCGAGTGACCCGTGATCGACCTTGGATTTGACCGTCGCTTCAAGGAACGGAGTTGCTGTGGAGCCAACATCTTTCTTCCTTCGCTGAGGATTTGTATCTTTGCCGGTTGTTCATGCTATGCCTTTCTAGTTGTTTGTGCGTCTTCTTAAGGCACTATCTTCCTTTTACATCACAGCATCCTTTCACTCATTATGATTGCTCATCTTGAGTGCAACTTTTGGTACCGTGATCTTGTGTACATTTGGCTTCCCCTCAATATAATTATTACCTTTTACCAAAAAAAGAAAATTTCTTACATTAGAATTCAAGTATTATTTATATTGAGATATAATTTTAATTTTGTTAATTTAAAAAGTCTATCATTTGATAAAAATAACTTTCCAATTATTGATGTTAGAAATTATATCCACATTCATCTCACATCCCCCATGGGATAATTTTATCCAATCTACATCCCATTTATATCGCCCTTTATCCTGTCTTGAGTAAACACCAAATATATGACAAGATAAATATTATTATATCATGTATTTTATCTTGATTGTCAAACACAACCTTAGAGTTTGAAAAGGATTGATCAGAGGCTACAATGGCACAGTGGTCATCCCGAAAATATCCGAATGGACTGTTTGAGATGGCCGAGGCACAACTTCAAGTTCAGTGGGTGATGGCACGGCCATGGGTGCAGGAGGCTGAGGAGGTGAGGTTGGTGCAAATACTGAGGTGGAGGGAGGAGGGGATGTTTCACCAAGGTCGGGTATGAGTAATGGAATTACCGGGGTCCGTTCAATTGTGGTATGTTCAATGATTTGATGGAAAGGAAAATATTGTGTATAAAAAACAACATCATGACTGGTAAAAGTTGTTTGGTCTTTGAGGTTATGGAGACAGTAACCTTTGTGATTTGTGGAATAACCGATTAAAACACATCAGCAAGATCAGGGGCCAAATTTATCAGAGTGAAGATGGCCGATAGAAGCTTAGCATGATGAGCCAAAGACACAAAGATGAGAATAGGAAGGTAATTTGCCATAGAGAAGGTCATACAGGGTTTTATTGTGTAGGAGAGGACTAGATGATGAGTAGTAATTAAGACGTAATCCCCCCAAAAATGAAAAGGCATGCCAGAATGAAAACGCAATGCACGAGCAACATTAAGCAAGTGACGATGCTTACACTCAACAACTCCATTTTGCTAAGGAGTGTGAGGGCAACTACGCTAATGGTGAACACCAAGGGTGCAAAAAAAAAAACTCTTGTAAACGAGAGGAAAAGAATTCAGTCCCGTTATCAGATTGAACATTTTGGACTTTGGTTTGAAATTGAGCCTCAACAAAAGCAAAGAAGCGAATCAGAGAATCAATTACATCAAACTTAAAAGTAAGCAAAAAATACAAGTATAGCGCAAATAGTCATGAACAGTATATAAAAAAATAACGATATGTCTTATGTGTAAAATGAAAATAAGGTCCCCAAATGTTAACATGAATAAGCTCAAGCGAACATAAAGTAGTGATAGTGCTCCATGCAAAAGACAGATGCATTTACTTGGATAAATGATAAGGATCACATGGACTCAATTGTTTTGCTGAACTAAAACATAAAGTTTGTCGCAAAGTAGATTAAACTAACTCAGATGGATGTCCTAAGTGGGCATGCCAAAGATGAGGTGAAGAGGTTGCAGTAAAGAGGATGATAGGTTTAGTAGGAATCTCCTAGTAATAGAGACCACCACGCTCATGGCCCCGACAATGATCTTCTTCGTCAAGAGGACCTGAAAAAGACAGTGGTTAGGAAAAAATGTGACTAAGCAGTTTAAAGTTTGAGTGAGTTTGGAAATTGATAATAAGATGTATTTGAAAGAGAGAGTGCAAAGGACATTATCAAGAGGAGAATTGGGGTAAGAGGGGCCGAAATGTGTAAGGTCACAAGGACACCAACACCATTCGCAATCCCAACAGTGGGATTTGGAAAGGGATGGTGTGTCAAGTTTGTAAGGTGACAAGATTCAAATGTGATGTGGTTGGTCACGCTAGTGCCAATAACTCAAGTATCGGAATTAAATGAATTCGAAGATAAGCCGAGAACATTACCTGAGAGGTTGGCTTTCGGGATGTTTACTTCTAGCAACAAGAGCATCAATTGCTTATATTGATCATTTGTGAAGGAGGTGCCACATCGGAAGTATGGTTGGACTTATTGTTTGTAGGTCGGGAGGAGATAGATGGCTACGGTGCCGCTTGTGATTGGAAGGGAAGTCATGAAATTGATAACACACATCTCATGTATGTCCCAAGATGCCACAGTGTGTGCATCTCTCCTGGCCACGGGACATGTTCGTCCGTTTAGCTAGGTTGGTGGACGGAGTGAGAGCGCCAAGAGAGCCAAGCTGTCCATGGGATGAGGAATCTGTGTATGGCCATGGAGCATGGTTGCTGTGAGTGCTAAACAAAGTGCTGGTTTGGTCAAATGGTGAGCAGTCCGATTGGATATAGCAAAGGTGCAACTCATCTCGAAGAGCTAGTGTATATGCACGAGCAACACTAGGTAATGGATCCATTAGTAAAATTTGACTAATAACATTAGCATACCTCAAAATGAGACCCATGAGAAATTGAAACAAGTCTCTTGTTGTTTGGTGATGATAGAATGAGCCGAACAAGAGCATTGCGGTAACGGATCCAAATTATTCAATTTATCCCAGTAGCTTCACAAGTTGTTGTAGTACTTGGTCACGGCATCGTCACGTTGAGCAAGGGTGTATATCTTTTGCTCAAGATGAAAACCCTAGGACCATTCGATGGCGAAAAACATTTGCAAAGATCGGCCCAGACATCTGCAACTGACTTTGTGTAGAGAACGTTGGCACCAAATCTAGATGGATAGAATTAAGAATCTAGGATAGAAT
The DNA here is from genome assembly GCA_014182375.1 of Eucalyptus virginea. Classification (NCBI taxonomy): domain Eukaryota; kingdom Viridiplantae; phylum Streptophyta; class Magnoliopsida; order Myrtales; family Myrtaceae; genus Eucalyptus; species Eucalyptus virginea. Next base: position 27,714,343 of record CM024523.1, on the reverse strand, counting down.
CATATTGTTAGCACAAATCCAGGACGCATGGGCAGGATTGGTTGTGGCTGGTTTTTCAATTTCTCCAATAACAGACACCATCTTGTTCTTGGCAGAAAGGGCAATCTCCATGGCACAGGACCAATTATTGTAATTGTCACCTTTAAGGACCATGCCGATGAGATTAGATCCAAGGTTATCAAAAGGATGCATAAACTAAAGGTTGTCCGGCCGCTCAAGTGCGGGAATGGTGTCTGAAGAGGCTTGAGACTCGACTGCCATAATGACTTGCAGCCAAAGGAGTAGCTGTTTGCGGTGGAATCAATCTGGCCGAATCAGAGGAGGACCATATATTGCTTAAGGGACAGCCGCATGAAGAGTAAGGCTTGCATGATGAGCAAGAAAAAAAGGGAGGAACACCTACGGTGGCAGACAGTGAACGGTGGCAGCAGCCGTGTCAAAAAAAGGGCAGCTTTGGACATGAGAGACAGGCTCCAAGGATCACTGCTTCGATACCATGTAGAGTTTGGGGAAAAATTGTTAGCATTGATGAAATAATTTATAATATATACATAAGATTTAGGGTTAAAACAATATAATGACAATTATGCCTTTTAGTATAAATCTAATCTATCAGTAGTATTGGGTTGCAAAATCGTGGCCACAAGTACTTGTAGCGAATTCAATGCCATGCCTTTGAGTCTACTCAAGAAGCTTCACACGAGACCTGCGGTTCCGATGGGGCTTTTGTCGCCCCAAAGTAAAAGCCGCCATGTGGAAGACGGGAGATGGAGTAAGCTAAAGCAATGGTTGGATGATAGGGAAGAGAAGTCAGTGTCCTACGTCACCCTTGGCACCGAGGTGGCTCTGAGTCAAGAGTCCATGCACGAATTGGCGTGTGGGATTGAAAAGTTAGGTTTGTCCCTCATCTAGGTGGTAGGTCGAAAAGCCAGCCATAGTAGTATCCCTTCCGATTTCGAAAGTCAGGTGTTGGGTCGAGGCTTTGTCTTGGTGGGTTGGGCTCCTTAGCTAGACATCCTGGCCCACCCATCCGTCGGTAGGTTCTTGATGCACTGCGGTTGGAACTTGGAGCTCCGTCATAGAGGCGCTCGGGCCGGGCCGTGCACTGATCCTATCTTCTTGGGGGAGCTCGAACCAAGGGCTGGTGGCGAGGCTGATGGCCGAGAGGCAAATCGGGTCGGAGGTACCAAGGGATGGCCGAGACGGGTCGTTCACGAGCGACTAGGTAGCCGAGACGATAAGGCAGGTCATGGTGGAACCGGAGGGAGAGGAGGAGGTGAGGGCGAATGCATGGGCCATGAGGGAGATATTCGGCAACGTGGAGCTGCAGCGCAAGTATCTAGAGGAGTTTGCTCGAGCACTTGAAGAGGGCAGAGCCACAAGTTGATGAGATGATCACGTCGACCTAGAATTTTCTCTGTGATTGTGCTTTTTTTTTTTCCTGTATGCGATTGTACTTCATTGGCATCATGCATGCATGCATGCATGGAGCGAAACCCATCTGAATCGGGATCCACAGAAATTATTACCATTAAGAGTAGTAAGTGCTGGGTCCTTCGAAGTCTGCTGGGTCAATCGATGTCTGCTTTATTCGAGCAGCACATGCCCTTCTTTTTTTCAGACTGAACACCCCCCCGACTTTCAACTACCATTCTAATTTGGGTGTAAATGTAGCTGCTGTTCCGATCATTATGGCAGACGAGTTGATAAATTTAGGCCACAATTTGCAGTGAAGCTTTTATTGTTTTTGGTGCAACTCAATCTCTCGACCAAGCATTCTTAAACTATTATTCTAATGAAATGTAGGAGAGTGAGTTCATTGCACCGCCACAAACCCAACCATTAGTTTGTCCTCCTTTTTTTGCTAGCAAATGTTGGGTAGGCTTCCTCAATTAGATCGAGCCAATTGCATTACATGACAAGTTACATGATTTGAGAAATATTTCCTTAAAAAAAAAAAAAAAAAACCGTTTCTGTTGCACATAAATATTAATCAGTGAAAAATATTTACATCATATTAACAGTCAATACTTGAACATTTTCTATTAATAACAAAGATATGTTTCGCTAACCAATTTTCTTAAACAATGCAAAGACTGGTTTTAAATTAGGGAAATATTTTCTCAATCATCAATTTTTCATGAATCAAATTTCAGAGATGCATGTTAAGCCCTGCATATAAAACAAGGGGTTTTATACAATTTCTACACTATTGATAATTTGTATGAATTACAATAAAAAGTTCAAGTCCTATGGAATAAATTGCACATTAAGTTTAAAGTTCAGAAATCACATATGATAAATTAAAAGTTTATAAAGAACATTATATATTGAATTAATATTTAAGAATTAATTATTTGCGTAATTTTTCCAAAATTTATTAGATGCCCGGGTCCATGTTATCAGGCTCACGTAATTATTGCTAGCCTGAATTTCCGCCCATCCCATCTTGGGAATTCTGATCTGACCTTGCTATAAATGGGATTTCCAAGGATTTTTTCCTTTTACAAGTTAAATAGCTTCATCTTGTCCAAGTCAACTTTTTTTTCCCTTTTTAATCCAACGCTCATGGAGTTAAGAAGTAAATGTGCTGATAGCAGTTTTCATGGCAAGAGATGGCCTAGTTCCCAAAAAAAAAAGAAAACCAAATATGGCCCCTTAACTTAGAACCATTAATTATCCTAAACAGTATATCCATACGCACTTGCTGGCTGGATTTAAAGCACTATACATTATCCTTCTCTCTGAGCCACAGTGGAGAATAACGATGAAATCATTCATCGTCTCTTACACTTCATCGACAAGTCAAAAAGATCTGCCGATTGAATTTCTCTAGTCAAACTTCATTGTTTTGTCATAATTTGAAACTGCAAACCATCATCCGTTAAGAGACACCATGGACGAGATCCGCCAACCCCACGACTAGAACATTTTTTTTCCTAAAACAAGGTTGACTTCATACAAAGAATTAACAGTGGGTGCCAGATTTGGGATAAGGGTGAAAATTTGTGATTTTTCACGAGACAAAAAAAAATTGGGATTAGAATTGTTACTCAGCCTAAAGTTTGTACTTTTTTTTTTTTTTTTTTTTTTTTGGAATTAGCCCGGCAAGAGATTCGCACCTCCAGTTCTACACATATCTTCATCCACAAAATGAAATATGATTTCCATCTATCGCGACCTTCCCGAGAGTGAATTACTTAAAGAAGGCTAATGGATTACTAAGTCCGAAGACTTGGCGCGGACCCTCCCAAATCTTACCAATCGCGACTTGATACTAATGAATTAACCAATTTAATCATGCAATTATACTCAATTTGGAGCCGCCACTAATCAATTAAGGTTGATTAGAAACCCAAATAAAGTATGGGACAATACTTTATTTTTCGCAAACCAAAGATTCAATAAGTCCGGGAACATGGTTACGCTAGATTAGTCTAACGCCCTCTGGGTACCTTTTTATTTTAATTTCAAAAAATATTTTGTAGGCAGTATAATCAATTTTAACCTAAGATATTAACATGCAAATGGCATTCATGCAGGTGCACAATCAATGAAATAACATTCAATAAACCAAAATGACAAATTATAAGAAATCATAAACTACAACCTTATTAAGGTCTATCCTCTAAAAAAACTTCTCAAAAGTGTTAATAAAAATGCATACCCTAAACATGACTTTCTAAATGACATGACACATAATTTTTATTATTATGAAATCTTAATCTAAACTTAATATGCATGGATTTTACTTTAATGATATGTGAAATGCGATTCATATGGCATAACTTGAACTATCACTATATGTATGCAATCTAATTTATATAATCCTAAAGATGCACGTGTTTCATGATATGGGATGAATGACATAATAATTCTATATGCATGTTCTTTTTATGATTTTTTTTTATGATTTTTTTTTAATGTATGCAACCTACACTAAACAATGATGACATAAAATGGGATTAATTATGAACTAACCTATTAACTAACCGAATAAATGACCTTTTGTGTTTTCTTTTTTTTTCTTTTTTTAAAATTACTTAATAATTCTTATTAAAACAACATAATGATGCAATAATAATCTTTGGCTTTTCTTTTTCTTTTTTTAAAAAAAACTACACGACAGGAATATTAAAACATTAACCTATGACCCACTAACTAAAGCACAACATGTAGTATGCACATTATGAAATCTATATAACCTAAATAACATTTTTTTTGTTTTGGTTTTATTAGAAGAAAATTATCCTAATTCTATATGAATCTTAAAAATTAAAATGCGTTGCTTTAAACATGAGATATTTATGGACTTAAATACCTAAGTTCTATAATGCATGATATATGATGAGCAAATAACGATGACATGCCAAAATAAAGAAATTCATCCATATAAATCAATGGCATATTATTTTAATATGAATCAATGATGCAAAGTAATTCATGGATTTTGCCATAAAAAGTCGAAATAATCAAAAATCTAACCCGACGTCTTGCGGCTCAATATTTTTTATTATCATGACTTAATAGGACCAATTTCCTAAATTGGGTAATGATAATAAATCAGAACAAATCAAGTTAGAATAAAAGAAAACTATGAGTCCAAATACTCAAAATAAACTTAATCTAAAAATCTACCTAGTCTACCTCACGATTAACTTGAGGAATGGCGAAGAAACAGTGGTGGCCGAGCTGCGATGGTGGTTCGGTAATGGATCGCCGCTCGAAACAGGGGCTGTTCATCGGAACTCCGGCAAGGCACGAGTGATAACCGGACCTGCAACAAAAACAGGGGAGGCAGCAAGTGACTCTGTTCGGGCGTGCAGCAGTGAGCAGAGGAGCAGCAACGTCGGGCACAGGGCTATGGCGTGAGCAGAGCGGGTTGCGGCTCGGCGGAGCTTCAAGTCGGCATCGGGACTCCGGTGAAGGCAGGTGGTGGCGCGGCGAGCGTCGGCGGACGGCGAGTGGAGCGGTGAGGTGCGCTGTGGGCGTCGGGCACGCAGTAGCTAGGACCACCGGCGATGGGCGTCGCGGGCAGAGGATTCCGGGTGCGGGCGTCAGCTGAGTGGAGATAGGGGCGTCGGTGCTCAAGTAGAGGCAGCAACAGCAGCAGAGACCGGCGAACGAGCAGAGACCAATGAGAGCTACTGGGCACCGAAGTGAAGGGCTTTGATGACCGAATCTGGAGCGGTTGAAGCAGCTCGGGTGGTCGCTCGGGTGAGACTCGGATCGGCACAGCAGTAGCTTCGTTAGGCGAAACAGAGGCAGCGTTCGAGCAGCAGGGACCGGCGGAGCGGGGGGTTGATGAGCAGCAGCAGCGGGGAGAAGCTCTGGAGAAGACTAACAGTAGCTTTTTTCCTCTTTTTTGACCTTTTCTCTCTCTCTCCGTCACTCTCACGTCTTCTCCCTCTGCTCTCTTCCTTTTCACTTTTCACTTCACCTTTTGACTTTTCTCCCCTTCTCTTCTCTCTCTACATTCCTTGCACTCTCTCTCTGCAGAAGCAAAAGCTTCTCTTGACTTTTCCTTTTTTTGTTTTATTTTTCCCTCGACGAAGAGAAGTCGTCCCCCTCAGTTTCGAAACCTCGCCTTCCTTTTATAGAGGAAAGACTCGAAGTTGTTAAAGATCAGGCAATATTCACTCAACTTCTTCAACAAAAAAAGTGGCTCCAAAATCTGACTGTTGAGTTTTTGAATTCAAAATTTTTTTTTAAAAAATTTCTCTCTAATCAAAGATTATCTTCTATTTCTATTTTCTAAATTTAAATTAGGTGTCAACACCATCCATAGGGCAATGGTCCCAATCCAAGATTCATCCAAGTTAATCAAGCTATGAGCATCTGCATCTGGAATAAAACACTTACACATTCTCTTGAAAGTTCAAATGAATATCCAACACCTTAGTTTATGATATTATGCATGAACATATATAATATAAGAATGTTGATTTAACAAACAATATGAAAAACGATCGTAAATTCAGTAAGATTATTGTAGATTGTTTTAAAAGTTAAAGTCATTGGATGAACGGGAGGTTTAGTGTTTAAGCATTTTAAAATCTACATGCATTGGACGCACCACTAGACAAAAAAAAAAAGCGTCCAAATTGTAATTGTGACTTTGATTTTCTTTTTCTTTTTCTTTTTTTTTTTTTATGGTCGAAATCGTGACTTTGATTTCAACTTTGATATCTCGCGTTGAAGATCAAGTTGATCATTGAACCCGGTCTTTGGTGCATTGTTAATAGGGATGTATAAGCTTTTCAAACTACGCCATAATGGTGCGTAATGCCAACTACAAAATTTTTACTAGCCGATGATAATTAAGCAATGATTGCACTAAGGAAGTTGGGATGCATGATCCTACCAATACTCACGTTATTATGAAAGGCTGATCAAGCAAATAATGAACCCTCAATAAAGAAAAACCCTTACCAAGCAAAGCAAGCACCATTTACTTGCGCCTTATCGCTCCTGCTTGGCCCGTCATACGTTAAACCCAAATTACAAGCCCGTTTCATATTTCCTAGTCCATTTTCACCTAGAAGCTTCTTCACTACAAAGGTCAAAATCGGTCTTTCATTGATCTGGTTCTTAGTCTTAGGACCCTTAGACACTGCACTATGTAAGTTGGTCCTCGTCCTAGGACTTTAGGCTTGATCCAACCCGAACCACTCTATCTATATTATATATATCAAACCCTTGCACTTCCACCTCTATTATTTTTTATGTGGTTCTGTCGTGTAAATTAGAAAGTTGAAACCTAATCCCAATTCGACCGGAAAAAATAGAAACTCTCTTCACTCACCTCACTCTGTTTGCTCGCCTTAGCCTCATTCACCTTGCTCACTGCTCGCCTTTGGCCTATCCTTGCTCACCTCATGAGCACAACTTAGGTGGTCAAGTCACTCACTTCTCTTGGCCCACCTCATAAATGCAACTCAATAATCACAAATAGAGATTTATATTATTACCTTATCTTAGATTTATGTTTGATATGTACCAATATTTATAATTTGGTTGCTCGATGTCGCATTGTTGATGGATAATAACTTGAAAGAGTATGTTTTTCCTTTCAACGAATATAATAACTAAAACAAAAGAATAACCGATTGGTCTCGGATTGACCCTAGAATCATACCGCACCTATAAGGTTGATCCAATCCTCGATCTCAAGCTCAATAGGGTCGGTCCCCGGTCTCAAAAATTGGAGACCAACATTATGCGGGTTGGTTTATGAGATAGGTGTTAAATTGGTCTAACCTAAACTATGCTCACCCCTACCTAGCATTGTGAAATAGTAGAGTTGTACCTAAGAAGAAAAATAAAGAGGCAAAAAAAAAATTAATTAAACGAACTTGACATACTCTAAATTTTTAAATACATTTCATTTTTCATTTTTGGCTAGTCATGAGATGATGATCTGGACTTTCCAGGTTAGTTGGACTGTTATGGCTAGAGTTGAACTTATCAATGCTTATATTGTGTAAATTAGGTGTAGCTATTACTAAAACAAATAGCCTCAAGTAACGTCAGAAATCAAAGTTGAAAAGTTTAAACTTAATAAGTTTGTGATTTTTTTAGATTTAGACTTCTATGAGTTTCAAGTCGGGTAAGACATTTTGATTAACAAATTTGTGGAGTGAATGAAGCTCTACTAGACTTTTTTCTTAACAGAATCAGTGATATATGGCCAAAAAAAAAAAGTTTGTGATTCTTTATAATTATTGCTTCAATCCTAGAAAATGGAAACCGGTAAAAGAAGTGACCTAGTTTTCAGCATTAAATGAGTGGTTGATGCAGCTCCGTTGCTCTTGTGAGACTGATGGAGGGATCACGCACCCATTTCTCTTTGAGAATCGAGGAAATGAAATTATGAAGTACGGCAATCGTTGGACCATGCAATTTCGGAAAGATCATGGAAGGCAGCAAATTAACTCAAGAGAAATGATTATGTAACGCTTCCATCACTTTTAAAAGATACCGTGAGTGTGTAGGACTTAATATAAAGTTCTAGAGTGTTGTTGTATAGTACTTAGTCATTGATCAATTTGTATCGGTATATATAAGGTTCTAGAGATGGTTCCCACGAGACTCACGTCACCAAGCAACACTTAGTCCTTAAGAAACAAACATTAATATTATAAGATTCTCAGGCCTTATTTAATTTCACAAATTAGTTCGTATAACCTTTCTTAGCCTCGTGTAATAAGTTATACTATTCATATGGCAATTTAGCTTTTTGCATTATCAAAAGAGAATTTCAAAAGGGCGGCTGTTGCATCGTTCCTTCCAAAATCCAAACAATCCTTGTATATATAAAGAGAGAGCTCACTCTCCACGTTCACTCAAAAAGTCACAGCAAGAGACCCATCAGATAAAAGATAAAGTTCATAGCCACTGCCATGGACAACGAAGAGAAGAAGCTGCACGTTGCGATGTTCCCATGGCTCGCTTAGGGCCACCTCATGCCCTTCCTCGAGGTCGCCACCTTCTTAGCTCAAAAGGGTCATCGCTTCTCCTTCATCTCCACCTCGAAACACCTCCAGAAGCTCCCCGCGAACCTCCCTCCCTCAATAACTCTCGTCGAGCTTGCCTTGCCCCGTGTACATGGCCTCCCCACTCGGCCAAGTCAACCTCCGAGTTGCCTCGGTCCCTTACCTTGAGAAGGCATACGACATGCTTGAGCCAGCTGTCACTGAGTTTCTTGTGATCTCGGACGTCAATTGGGTGATCCAAGACTATTGGAAATTTCCTGAATGGCTTACATTAATTAATTAATTTTCTATTTTAAATGATTTGGTTAATAGATATTCCATTTTATGTAGAACTCTTTAGTGATCCTGTTGAATTGGGTTTTGGCATCTATCAATAATGAGCCTAGTTGAGTAGTAAAGTAAAGGCAATTGTGTTTAACTGAAACTCATAATAGGAGGGGCCCAGTTGGCATACTAAATGATTAGAGTTTACTAGGTCTCCTCTATAGCCTATAAAAGGATAAGTTATATTTATCAGTTGTTTTAATCCCATTGCAAGCTACTATAATAAAATAAGTCATAGAGCAAGATTCGGCATTCCAATAGATAATTGATTCCCAAACAGACTAATGTATTTCCTTTGAATAAAGTAATAGCTCAAACAGGTACGATCTAATTTCACTATACGTATCTTTTATGGTGTTTTACATTCAAACATGAATCTGATTTGTTCTTGATTATTTGGTTGTTTATGTTAATTAATCTTCATGTTTATGATTTTAATATCAACATGTGGTGTCAGAGCGGGTCATATATGATTGTAGAACCCAAAATTATATTTTTTTTATAAACAAGTTCGAAATTCTTTTAAAACATAAATATTGTCGTTATTATTTCATATGAATATTTTTTGATCAATCGATTCTGAAACCTTAGTGCTTTTGTTCTACATGTCGAGATCCTTCCAACCATATATAATTTGTATAACTTCATTGAATATTGAATGAGATTTTCGAATTTGAATAACTAGGTTTCATAATTTGAAAATGTTCTAAAATTTTCAAATTACCTTATATTGAATGATGTATGTTAGAAATTGTTATATGGATATTGTTAAATATATGTTTTAGAACATTTTGGTTGCATTAAATTAAATTTTTTTGCTCAAAATTGAGTAAACCCAATTTCGGCCATGGATGTTAGATCCAAAATTTTGAAGCTTGGATATGAACGATTTAGTTCTTTTTTCTTCAATTAATTCACTGCAATCAATGCATAATGATGTTAGCATTAAAATCCACAAGCATGTGGGGGCCCATTTAGGGTCCTCCGATAACTGTTTCGTTCCAACAATTTTTATTAATATGCCTAATTTTTCATTTCTGATTTTTTTCGGTATGGTTAATTTTAATTTTGGCATATTTAAATATTTATTTGGAATTATTTATTGTTATCCATATTTAATTCCACAAAATGATGATGATGATGATGATGATGATTTTATGCCTATTTTTCCAATTTTTTAGTCTATAGAAATTTATTATAGCATATGAGGGATAGGATGGCAGTATTCACTTTCACTAGTTTAGCATAGATTATCTATACTCTCTCGCTTTAGTTTAACTACGTAACCTTAGGTGATTAATTATAGAAATAGGCACATAAAATTGTGGCAAAAATTGTTGTTTAATAAATGTAATATGATCCATTTGTGATCTTGGGAAGCACATGTCAAAAAGTGCCTCATATTTTTTGATAAATTTCTGGGCATAATTAAATGGAACATTATTGACAAATTGTCAAAGTTTGTAAATTGTTAAAGTTCCTTATTGATAAAAAATTAGTATATACAATCACCCGCCTAGAGGGGGTTATTGTGTATATTAATTTGAAAATTGCATGAAAATAAATTCCAAATCTAAAAGATGGGGATGAATGATTCAAAAGATTTATCTACCCAAAGGGGATAATTTTTTTATATTTATATGTAATTCCCCTCTATATTGATATAATAGAGATAATTGATGGGGATGTGTGACTCAAAAGATTTATTTGCCCAAAGGGAATAAATTTTGAAAGTTATGTGCAATTCTTTTCTATGTTAAGATAATGGAGATACATAATTTAAATGATTCGTCTACCTAAAGAGGATGGATCCTTGACAATTATGTGTAATTTTTCTTTTTCTTTTTTATCATTTTAGAAACTTCATGTTGTGAAAAATAATTGTGCATTATATACTCTGTTCGAATGAGTGTTTACAATGTGCTAATTATTTTGTTGAATTGTCCATTACCCATAATTGATGTTATTGTATTATGTGTGGCAAAGAGTTTCCTTTGCTATGAATAACAACAATGCCACCGTTGGAATGTTAACTTGATCAAACTTCAAGAGGTGGAAACAAGACATAGAGTTTGCTCTGGGAATTGTGGATATGGACTTGGCTCTACATGAGGATGAACCTCCCTAGCCCAATTATCAAAGCACTGTAGATCAAAAGGCTCATTATGCTAAATGGGAAAATCCAACCGACTAAGCCTCATTGCTATGAAGAGGCCCATTGCTGAGCATCTCATTAGTAGTTTGCTAGAAGATAAGAATGCAAAAGAGTTCCTTAAAGCAGTAGGAGGAATATATAAAGTCTCAAATAAGGCGAAGACTAGGAACTTGATGAGTGAGTTATAGAATTTATATTGAAGATGGTTCATATTCGGTCTAGACTTAAGGCCCATAACATTACGCTTTCTGAAGATTATGTTGTGCATCATGCAACATTCTACCAGCTAAATTCAGCCAGATTAAGACTGCTTATAATGCTCAAAGATGAGACTAGGAGTGTCAATGCCTTGATTACCAAAGGTGTGGCTGAGGAAGAAAAGTTAAAGAATGAGAAGAATGAGTCCACCCATTTGATTACCAATGCTAAGTCGAGTTTTCCAAAAGGAAAATGAAAGTCTAAAATGTCAAATGCTCATGCTCCTAAGAAAAGCCAAGACTTCAAGAAAAGAGAAATGATGGGAAACATTATAATAAATATTTTTAAGTGTTTCCACTGCAAGAAGAATGGTCACAAGAGAATCGATTGCTACAAGTTCAAAACTTGGCTAAAAGCCAAGAAAGAAAGTGACCAAGGTGAATTGTTAGTTTATTTTAAATCAAATCTAGTTGATGTTCCTTTGGATTCTTGGTAGTTTGATTGTGGTGCCATTGTTCATGTGATTACTACCTTACAGGATCTTACAAATCTAAGGAATCCAAGTCTGAGGGAGTCAAAGCTTACAATTGGAAACAATATCGGAGTTGATGTGAAAATATAGGTACAGTTGTTTTGAATTTAGACTTTAGTTTTCAGCTTATTCTGAATAATGCTTTTTATGTTCTTGGATTTAGAAGAAACTTGATCTCTTTTCTTCACTTGACAAAACTAGATATTGTTTTAATTTTGCAAATAAAAGAGGATTTGATTTATGATTCTAAAATTATTGGGAATTGTGTTCTGTCTTATGAATTATATCGATTATCTTTATCTCATAATGGACCATATTTTTCCTTTAATGTTGAGAATAATGTAGCTAAGAGACCCTTGATCAAAGAGAAATCTCCATTGCTATGGCATAAAAAATTAGGGCATATCTCTAACGAAATGATAGATCGACTCATCAAGGCTGATATTCTTCCTCCTCTTGTCTCAGATGATGCTGAGACTTGCATTGATTGTGTGAGAGAAAAGTTGACTAAAACCAAGAAGAAATGGGCTACCTCGCTGTCAAAATCTATTAGTGGGCCACACTCAACCACCTTATGTGGAAATTCATCACCTTCAGTGATGATTTCTCCCATTATTGTTATGTTTACTTGATTAAAGAGAATGCTGACGCTCTTGACATGATCATAGTGTTTCGTCCTGAAGTTGAGAAGCAATTGGGAAAAGTCATGAAGATTGTCAAATCCGATCACAGTGGTGAGTATGATGGATGATATATTGAGAATAGATAGCAGATAGCAAATGGGACCGTTTGCTAAATATTTATGGGATTGTGGTATTGTTGCTCAGTATATAATGCTCATAAGTCTTAAACAGAATGGTGTAACTGAAAAGTGCAACCGTATACTAATGGAGATTAAGAGAAGTATGATAGGTAGATCTAATTTGCCTGAATACTTATGGGGTGATACAATCAAAGCAATAGCTTACATTTTGAACCGTGTGCCTAGTAAATCGTCCGAAAACACCTTTTGAATCATGGATGGGGAGGAAACTCAGCATGAATTACTTTCAAGTTTGGAAGTGTCCTATAGAGGTGAAAATTTATTATCATTCTCAGAAGAAGATCAAATCCAAGACTACTAGGTGTTACTTTATTAGATATCCTGACCATTCTAAAGGATATAGGTTCTATTGTTCCACTCGTGACATTAGAATCGTTAATTCTCAAACTGTCAAATTCCCGGAGTTAGACATTGTTGAAAAGAGTTCCTCTCAATTTTTCAAAATGGAAGAACCAAACAATAAAGTCTATATTACATTGCCTATCTTGAACGATAATTCTATGCGAGAGACTTATAGAGTGGAAATTCAGCAAGAAGCAGATTCTGGAGCTACAATAGTAGAATCTTCTCTTACAAATGAAATTCTCTAGGCAAATGATCCAGCCCTAGAAATGCATGTACGAAGATCATAACAGCAAAGAAGACCAATGATATTAAATGACTATTATGTCTAGCTTGGAGAGGCTGATTTTGACATTGAACATATAGTTAATCCGGTGACCTTCAAAAAAGCTCTTAATAGTGATCAAGCAAATAAATAGTTAGGAGCGATGAAGGATGAGATGATTTCCATGTCAAATAATCAAGTATAGGAACTTGTTGATATACCTAATGGGCATAAATCAATTAGTTGCAAATGGATATTCAAAACCAAGAAAGACAATAAAAGCAACATAAGGAGATTTAAGGCAAGATTGGTTGCAAAGGGGTTCACATAGAAATGATGCATTGATTATATTGAAACATTTTCTCTAGTGTCTACTAAGGACTCCTTTGGGATAATTATAACACTGGTGGCTCGTTTTGACTTGGAGCCTCATTGTCACGACCTCTCTTTTTCCGTCTAGGGAAAAGGAATAAGGTTTAGGGGTATTTGCCTAAAAAGGCGGACCAATGGCCCTGGATTAGGCACGGGCTCTCCCAAGCCCATACCTCGCGCGACGTTGAATTTTGTTTTTTTTAGTTCTTAACAACTTATGTAATTTTATGAGTCACTACTAACCTATTGGGGTTGGTTAGAAACCAATCAAGACGCGGGAGTGTTGTCTCGATTCGTACGCAATCAGAGATTTCTAGGAACGGGGACTTGTTTACACCAATGTTTCTATTAGCACCATTGCGGTACCACTAACTTGAAAGGTTTTTTTATCTAAATGGCCATACAATCTTGATTACCAATTATAATTCTTATAAAACCTTTAAGTGTCCATACAAATGTTTTTGTAGAGTTGATTTCCTTAATGTCTAGACTAATCCTAATATAATTTAGAAAAGAAATTTACACTCAAATTATTGAAAAGCGGTGCGGTAAATAACATCCAAGAAATTGAAATTACTTGAAAGTAATGCGGAAAAGAAAGACCCGATACAAGTCGGGCAAATAATATTATATGGTCTTGTTATTACGCCCGGGACAGGATCCCCGTGAGCAAAATGAGAATTTAAATATGCATGAAATTACTCTATATGCATGAAATTACTCTAATTAATTTTAATCTACACAAAATAGATTATTTACAAAAATGATTATAGAATATCAAAATAGCATCAATGTAGGACAACGACTTTATAAAATTAGGAAAATCTCATAAATGTCATTTATGCCCTAATTTGATACTATCTAACATTTTTTTTTATATTTTTGAAATTTTCAGATTTTTTTCTTTTTATTATTAATATTATTTAAATATATATTAATAATAATTCTTTAAACCGATCTATGCTAACATGGAATAACACAGCACATGAATATCATAATAACCGAGCTCAAATAGACCGTTTCAAGATCGAAACTTGATTTGTGCATTTCGTTGAACACTTGGCGTGCATCAAATCACTCCAAACCAGTTTCCTCGGGCCATATTTGCGGCCTTCAAACTCAACCCATAAGCAATCTCATGCGGGACTAAAGTATCAAGATTATACTACCACATGCAATGAGCAAGATTAGACAGAAATCATAACTTAAAACACAAGAGAACTAAGTTGAAATTGGTCTCAAATATGCGGGTTGAGCTGAGTTTGTAAATCTGGGTTTGAACCCAAGTCAAGTAAACAGGTTGCATATCCATATTCAAGTCCCGACACTCATCATATGCAAGATCTAAGGGAAACATTACTTCATCCGAGTGAAAGTAGGTACCATGAACTTTTAAATGCAACAAACATCATAGAGAATGACCAACCGAGCACATCAAAACGACATTTCCAAGAAGCACACATGCAAAGTCCACACTGACCAACCATGAATTAATGTGAATAGGCTTGCTTTTTGGCCAAAGTTTTGGACGATCTCATAGTTCACACGGGGATTTAAAGACCAAACCAAGCTGACCTCAACATTATTTGTACTCCCATACAACATTCATCAACCTCATGAAGATAAAAAAAAAAAATACATACAAAGAGGAGTAGTAAGTCAAACATATATGGCTCTTGAAAAGGCTTCAAACACTTAGAAAAATTTCAGCCTCAAAAATCAGTTTTCCAAGCTGGTTTTCCTCTTGATTTTTCACTATTAAAACACATTCAAACTCGAACAAAAATATATCTAGGATACTTACCTTGCTTCCTAGTTTCTTTTGCAAGTGGTTCTTGGCCGAGGAAACCAAGAAATTATCCTCGGGGGGGATGTGAAAATTGGCTCATTCAAACTGGAAATGAGATCTGCAGAAATAAGAACTGATAACAAAGGTTTTCGTTAAACTCAAAAATTAAACTTCAGGACCTCTTTTGTTGGAAAACTTCACACCAAACCAAAATATGTATTCTAGTTTGGGATGAAAGTCAATATGTTCCTCATTTATCTCTCAATTTTCTCAAAAACACTCGCTTTCCTCACCCATGACCAACCTGGGCTCAACACTTCGAGAAAAAAAATTTCGGGCTTTCTTGGCCCGCTAGGAGGGTGGTTTTCGGGGGGCTTTAAGAGACCTTCCCGAACTCTATTTGGGACGTGCGACCTATGGATGAAAAAATCTTTGAGTGAAGTTTCACTCTCTAGTTGAAGGTTTTGGCTAATTTTGGCTGCAATTTTATGAAAATTTCACTTTTCTCTCTGAAAGTTGATATAGAATTTCTGGGTTCTGCTTTTCTGGAGTTGCTTCTAAGGGCCTCTTTGGGGGACGACTGTGAGCTCTCTCCTCCCCTTCTCGTCTCTTTCCTTTCATGTAGTAAAAGAGCTTGCTTCCGTGATCTTATCGCTTGAATTAAGGGATTTTTGGTCAGTCTTTAGTCTCCCTACCAAGCCTGCCAACAAGGCTACTTCAACAACTTTCTAACTTAGCCAAAATTTTCAACTTCTGTAGTTGTTGAGTGTCCGGACTTTGCTGCGACTTTCCCGTGCTTTCAGCAGCTTATCCCTAGCCAATTCTTGTCCACTTGCACTATTAATTATGGTCTTCTATCACGTACAAAGATCAGGCTGGTTGGGCAGGTGAGGAGGATATGGTGGGGCCACCAATATGCCTACTTAGCAGCTCCGAATTAAGACCTAATTGTGGGCTGGGTTTTGGTAACTAAGTTAAGTGCTTTAATCCATCAATCTGACTGCGGTTTTTGATCAATTAGAAAGTACATGTATAGTAGTTTAAGATATCGACAAGATTTTGCAATTATGCTCACCCAATTTTACAAGAAAGTCCCTCAAAGTTAGCCATTTTCTTATCCGAAAATACTCAATTCAAGGCAAATTTGGTCATTTTGGCCCAATTTGATTGATTCGACTTGGCCCAAGTTCAATTTCAACTTAAGTAGTTACCAAGATAATGATTTAAGGGTTCGGGCGAAATTTTGCGAAATTTGCAAATTAATCCCTCAACTTTTGAAAATTGCATTTTGGCCCTAACATGCTATTTTAATTCCAATTTGACCTCCTAGGCTTGGCTAGTCACATTTAGATCATTGGCCCCAACTTGCTTCTTCTTCTTTTTTTTAAGGAAAAAAATCTTCCATTAAAAAAAAAAAAAAAAAGCTATACTAAACACCTAGATAATCTATATGCAAGAATTTGACATGAAATATATTTGTGGAAAAACAAGTTCCCATTCTTTCGAAATGATTTTTTTGGCAAAAATTTAGGTGTCAACACTCATCAAATGAATGTCAAAACAGTTTTTCAAAATGGAGATCTAAATGAAAAAATGTATATGCAACAACCTAAAGGGTTTAAAGAAGTTGGAAATGAGCACATGGTGTGTAAATTTCGGAGGTCTATCTATGGTCTCAAATAAGCATCACATCAGTAGTACTTGAAATTTGATAAAGTTGTGAAATCCTTTGGTTTTGAAGAAAACAAATTTGATTAATGTATCTACATAAAAGTAAGTGGGAGTAGATATGTCTTCTTAGTACTTTATGTAGATGACATTTTGCTTTCTAGTAGAGATATTAATCTATTGAATGATACAAAAAGTTTTTTGTTTACGAAGTTTGATATGAAAGATCTTAAGGAAACTTCTTTTGTTCTAGGCATTGAGATTCATCGTGATATATCTAAAAAGACACTGGAGTTATCTCAAAAAAGTTATATAGATCTTATTCTGAAGAGATTCAATATGCAAACCTGCAAGGTTGTTGAAGCTCCTGTGTTGAAAGGAGATAGATTAAGCATTGACCAATGTCCCAATAATGATATTGAAAATGAAGTAATGAAGAATGTTCCATATGCTAGTACAGTCAACAATCTTATGTATGCACAAGTATATACCAGACCTGATATTACTTTTGCAGTATTACTTTTGGAAGATATCTATCGAATTCAGGTCATGATCATTGGGTTGCAACTAAGAAAGTGATGAGATATCTACAATGAACAAAAGAATTCTTTGCTTTTGTATAGCAGAGTAAAGGATCTAAAGGTAATTGAATATTCAAATGCTGATTTTGCTGGTTGTTCAGATGATAGAAAATCAACTTCTGAATATATTTTTATGATGACTAGAGGCGTTATTTCTTGGAAGAGTACAAAGCAGACATTGATTACAAACTCTACAATGTATGCTAAGTTTGTGGCTTGTTTAACTTAGAAATTTGATCTCAGAATCGCGAGTTGTGGACTCTATTGTTAAACCTATCGTGATAGACTATGACAACACTGTAGCTATGTTTGATTTTAAGAATGACAAGATCAACAACGCGTCTAAACACATGAAAATCAAATATTATACCATTAAGGACTTGATCATAAAAAGAGACATTGTGATTGAGAATATTAGAACAAAGTCCATGTTGGCCAATCCTCTAACAAAAGGTTTACGGCCCATTTTTATTTTAAAAAACACGTAAAAAATATGAATATTTTAGATTCTTTTGACCTTTTTGTTAGTGAGAGCTATATTGTTTGTTTCTTTAGATATTGTTTTATATGCAAACTAATAATGCTTTTATGATCCTTATTAAAGCATTTACTTTTGATGATCATCATTGATGACTTTATTGTTATTATTATCATTTTTCTCGTCGACTGAGAAATTGAAGTATTAAGCAGTATTTTTAAACATAATTTTAGTTTAAAGATGACTGGATATCACTAATTTTGAGATCTCATATTGAATTGTAACATAGTTGTACAATTTCATGTTGTTTAGAAATAGTACCAAGGCAATTTCATGTAACTTATAAATTGTGCTAATTTAGTTTCATGTCATTGAGAAATTGCATTAAAGACTAATAATAAATAGTTTATTTTTTTATCACATGTTGGCATTATTTCTTACTACACTATTAGGCCTATAATCTATGAAAATATAATACTTATTATATGTGATTGTGGAAGATCATATGTTGCGACATTTTCTTAACACCTTGATCGCCATAGTCCTATATTGAAGTTATATAGGATTGGGTTGGTCTTGAAGTGCCATTATTGGAATTATTTTTTTTCAAAATCATGGCCACATAAAACAAATTTTTAGTTACTAACCCGAGAGTGTCATTTTCAAAATAAAATCATTTTCAAAAAAATAATTAACTTAACCCAAGTGGGAGAATGTTGGAAATTTCCTGAATATGGGCTTACATTAATTAAATGGTTTTCTTTTTTAAATGATTGAGTTAATTGATATCCCAATACATATAGAACTTTTTAGTGATCTTGTTGAATTGGGTTTTGGCATCTATCAATAATGAGCATAGTTGAGCAATAAAGCTTAGGAAATTGTGTTTAACTAAAGTTCATAATGGGAAGAGCCAGTTAGCACACTAAGTGATTGGAGTTTGTTAGGTCCCATCTCTAACCTATAAAATGATAGGTTATATCTATCAGTTGCTTTAATTCCATTGAAAGCTATCATAATGAAATTGATCATAAAGAGGTGTCGCGACCAAATTTTCGGGGTTTGGACCACCTAAGGTTTGGCTAATGGATTGTTAAGCTTAGACTTAACTCGGGCTCTCCCAAGCCCATACCAATTCGCGACTTAGGTTCAAGTTCTTAACATGCAATTGATTTTCAATTAGGAGTCGCAACTAATCTATTTTTGGTGGGTCGATTAGAAACCCAAGTAAAATAACGGGAGAATTATTTTACTCCTACGAACCAGAGACTATGGAGTTTAACTTGGTTACGCTAGAATTCTCTAACGCCCTTTCGGTACCTTTCTTTTTATTTTGAAAAATGTTTAACAAGCAGTTTGGATTAATTTTAAATCTATTTTCCTAACATGTGATGTGTTCATGCAGGTGCGCAAACCACCAATTTAACACCCAATAAAGTAATTAAATGATGCAAAACTTACCTCAAAGCAACGAAAGCATCTGCATTGTTAAATTAAAATCCACATCAGCAATTCTAGATATGGTTTCTAATTAACAAGCAATTTCAATTTTTTGTTTTCGCTTTTCTTAATGAAAATCATGTGATGCATGCTAATAATCTAATATGACATGGTAGCATGACCTGAACTATATGACATGAAGAAATGCAATAATTAAATGCAATCTAAATGATCTAATTCTAATGACATGCAATGCGATGCAATGACATATGAAATTATTTTAACTAAATGACATGCAACATACAATTTAGTACGCGAGTTATATGTCATGCGACATTTATTAAATGACTTAGTCTAATGACGGGCAATTTTTGATTAAAAAATGAACCTAACAATAATTACTACATGACGTCCATTTCATAGACATAATTCTATATGACGTGCGCATGATTTTTCTATTCTAAAAAATAATGCAATCTATCCTAGAAATTGCAGCTAATTTATCCTAAGACAAATTTTATTATATTTTTATGAAATGCAAAACATAATTATCTAGATCAAAATTCTATCTTAGTTTGTATTAGGGATTAGGTCAGACTAAATTCTAATTCAAACTAAGATATTGTTTTAACCCAGCAAGCTCTGACCTATGATGCAAAAATCAATCTAAACTTAATATGCAATTTTATCCTAATATGTCATGATGTGCCAAAGATGCCCTAATTCTACATGACATATGAATGATGATTTTTTGTGTTTCCTATTAATCTCAAAATCAAAATTTTCGCATGCAATTCAAATAACTAAATCCTAAATGAATGTGCTCTTTTTTTGATTTTTTTTATTTAAAAATAAAATTCTTATTTTTAAAGATAATAGCCAAACCTAATCTTAATTCAACATTTTTGTGATTTTCTTATTTAAAACTCGAAATAAGATTGCAAACTTTAACCCTAAACAGCAAATCTAATCCTAACTCAAATATTTTTTTGGATTTTTCTTTTATGAAAATAAGATTGATTCAACCAACAAAGAAATCAAACAAAGGATAAGATTGATATCTAAAATTGACAAACCATATCTCGCGCGTGAGATCGGGTTGGCGATTTTGAATTAAATCGCGAATCAAATCTCGAGAACAGATTGGATTGTCGATTTTATAAGGGATTGCGAGTCGGATTTCGGGCGCGAAAATCGGACTATCAATCCCTAGCTTGAGGCGCACTTCATATGGAACATCAATCATATATTTAGGAATAATCCTACTAAAGACAAAAAGTAAATAAGTGAGAATAACATTAAATAAATAAATAAAGCAAATAAAAAATAACTACCTAAATGATTTCCTTTTTTTCTTTTCTTTTTTCTGAGCAAAGCAGCACGTGGTGGCCGGTCCGGTGAGGAGTCGCCGGCGTGAGGGGATGATCGTCGGAGCTCCGGCGAGAGGAAAACAGCAGCACGCGAGCAGCAAGGAGGTGAATCGGTGGTAGCTTCGCGGACAAGGGTGCCGGATCGAACCGCGATTCGGCTTGGGTCCGGCTGTTGGGCGACAAACGCTGGCGATCGCGGGCGTCGGGAGTAACGGGCGGCGTCGGGCAACGGGTGGTGGTGTCGCGGATGCAGCGGGAGCAGAGGCGAAAGGAGCAGGAGCAGCGTCGGTGGTGCTCGGTGATGGCGAGCGAGAGATCTGCAGGTCGCGGGCTTCGGAGGTACGGGGCGGCTCGTCGGTTGCGGCGGACGGGACCGGCTTCGAGCTCCAGGCGGCGTCGGCGTGCGCGGTGAGGCGGCGTTCGTCAGGAAGCGGAGCAGGGGCAAGGCTCGGCGCAGCACGATGGTGGAAGCCTCGCGGATGGAAGTTGCAGAGGAGGGGCAGCGATTTGGGGAGGATGATGAACAGTAGGGGTCAAATCACCCTTTACTTTTCTCCTCTCTCTCTCTCTCTCTCACGTCACTCTCCCTC
Organism: Eucalyptus virginea; assembly: GCA_014182375.1. Lineage (NCBI taxonomy): Eukaryota > Viridiplantae > Streptophyta > Magnoliopsida > Myrtales > Myrtaceae > Eucalyptus > Eucalyptus virginea. The sequence goes on along the minus strand of CM024523.1, from coordinate 27,692,921 downwards.
TTCCTTCGCTTTTCTGCAGAAGCTTTTTGCTTTTTTTCTTTTTCTCTTTTTCCTTTCAACCTCCACGGATGGCTTCTCTCCCCTTTCACTTTTTCTGAATTTTTTAAAAGAAGCTCTCCTCCGGTCCTCGTACACGGTTGCTTTTATAGGGGTAAAAGATAAGCTTTCGATTTCCCCTTCAAATCTACATCCGCGATACATTTTCACCAACCGATCACTATTGATAAAGATTTAAGATTACGATAAATATTTTCGAAATCCAAATCTCGCAAAGATAAATCACAATATTGCAATATTTTTCACAAAATTCATCCCATACTGATAAGGATTCAGGTTAAAATGAGATTTTTTTAAATCCAAATCTTTCAAAGCCAAATCGCAATATTTTTTACCCATCCGCCCTATTTAAAAAAGATTCATATATCTCTAAAAATTTTAAAATATTATATTCCCAATGAGATAATTTTTAATTATTAAAAAACGCGCCGCCAACTCCGTTTCGCTTCGCCCGATCCATCTAATTCGAACTCATCCGCCACCTGGGTCCAAAACGCCAATTAAAATAAAATGCACCTAAACTATATGCTATATAATTAATTTTTTTAATGAATTTTTTTTGATAAAATTAAACCCTAATTTTTAATGACTAAATGGGCCGTTAAAATTTAGGTGTCAACAAGAGGAAGATCCGACATTCCAATAAAACGTTGATTCCCAATAAACTGACCTATTTCCTTTAAATAAAATAATGGCTCAAACAGATACGATCCAATTCCGTTATGCATATCTTTTATGGTGTTTTACATTCATATACGCATCTGATTTGTTCTTGATTATTTGGTTGTTTATATTGATTAATCCTCATGTTTATGATTTTAATATCAACAAAGACTTCATGTCTTTCTAGTTACCCCAAAAGGCGAGACCTTAATGTTAAATCGGCATTCTTTTGCATATTCAATGCTATTGTCCCCATGTTTGTTGGCTCACCATCTCTTCTAATCGACATTTAAGCCCGGGCAAGATGGCCAAGGACTTTACTTACCCCACCAAAGTCACGTTTGGACTTCATAAGGTGATTAACGAAGAGGATTTCATGGACTCTAAATCTAACATATCAATTTTCAAAAGGTATGGCAAGTTGGTACAGGGTTGCAAAACCGTGGCCGTGAGGACCTATAACGAGTTTGAGGCCAAGCCATTAAATATACTCAAGAAGCTTCACGCGAGACGTGGTTCCGACAAGGCTTTTGCCGCCCCATAATAAAAGACATGAAGGAGACGGGAGATGGAGTGAGCTTAAGCAATGGTTGGATGATAAGGAAGAGAAGTCGGTGTTCTACATTGCCCTCGGCACTAAGGTGGCTGTGAGTCAAGAGTCCATGCACGAATTGGCATGTGGAATTGAAAAGTCAAGTTTGCCCTTTGTCTAGGTGGTAGGCTAAAAGGCCGACCCCAGTAGTATCCTTCCGGGTTCGAAAGCCAAGTTTCGGGTCGAGGCTTCGTCTGGGTGGGCTGGGCTCCTCAACTCAACATCCTGGCCCATCCATCGGTTGGTCGATTCTTGACACACTGTGGGTGGAGCTTGGTCATCGAGGCACTCGAGTAGGGCCGAGCACTGATCCTATTTTCCAGGGGTTTCTCGGACCAAGGGCTGATGGACGAGAGGCGGGTCAGTTCGGATGTGCCGAGGGATGGTCGGGACAGGTCGCTCACGAGCGACTCGGTAGCTGAGACAAAAGCAAGTCATGTTGGAGCCGGAGGGAGAGGAGGTGAGGGCGAACGCAAGGGCCATGAGAGAGATATTTGGCGACGTGGAGTCGCAATTGGAGTATTTGGAAGAGTTCGCAGGGCAGAGCTTGAAGTCGAGGATGTTGTTGACCTATAAGTTGTGCGTGTGATTGATGTGATTTTACTACGTTGGCATCATGCATACATATGGCCAAACACATATCAATCGTGGATCCACGATAGTTAAGAGTAATATTGATATATCCAACAATGATACATGGCATCAGTTTTAGGGCGCGAATCATAACGATTATGTTCCAGAAATTAATTTCTTACTAGAAATTGATTTTTCTATTTTTACTCATCGGACGAGTTTCTGAATAAAAATACGCGTTTGATAACCTTATAGAATTTATATTCATAAAATAAAAATTCGTTTAATAATGATACAAAATTTCTCCCTCTTGAGTGATGGTGGGAGGCGTCCGGCATCCAGCGATCAGCAGCAAGAGGCGGGTGAGCGGCGTCAAGCGACCGACAACCATTGAGGGAGGCGGTCAACGACCGACGGCCAACAGCCGGCAAGCGGGCATCCGACAGTGGGTGGCAGGCGTCTGATGCCGCACGGGCAAGGTGGACAGCGGCAATAATGAGAGTGAACAATGAGAAGAGTTTTCATTTCTCACTTTTTATTTTAGAAATAAAAACGCTCAAAAATTTTAATTTCTGATTTATGATCCAAATCTATTTCTAAAATAGAAATTTGTTTCAGAAATAGAAAAATGAAATTTACTTAAATGGATTTTTAAAAATTAAGAAAATTTAAAAATTTTAAAAATTTTAAAAATTAAAATTAAAAATTATATTTAAAAAAAAAAAAAAAGGGAGGTCGTTCCAAACTTTGGTTCGGAGAACGAGAAAAACAGAGATATAGAATGGTTATTATTCGCGCCATTAATATACTAATGTCCCAAGCTGATGTTTATTTGCTTATTCAGAAATCATTTGATATGCATGTTTCGTATATCCATCAAATTTGATATTTCAGATTCAATTTAGAGTATGTTTATTTTATTGAAAAATGTTTCCAGGAAACTCAATCTCAGAGAGAACGAGAATCGTTTCCCGGTATTTGTTTGTGCTACAAACAAGTCGAAGGTCGAAATAATCATTCCTTCGATATTTTATAATAATGAAATCCACATAAGACAGCTTGTACGTTAGAAATGACTACAGACCGGAATTGATATCTTCTTTTTGTCGATTCTGCGATGACTACAAACTAGAATTGTGGCCACATTCTGCAGCGAAACTCTTCGTTTTCTAGCGCAAGCGTTAGTTACGTCGAAATCATTATCAAGAGAATGGGTGGGTCTGAGGACATAAAAAAATCCATATTCCCGAAAAGTGAGTTCTTTTGTTTTCTTCTTCTTTCTTTTTCCAGAGAAAATGAGAGTGACTTCATTCCACTACTATGAACACAATCATAAGTCCTTTCTTAATCAAATGTTGTCCGGGCTCATTCATTTTGATTCTACTTGTTTCGTTTTGCGACAAATCATATGATTTAGAAATTATTTTCTTTAGAAAAATCATAAATTTAGAAAATATTTTTGTAGAATAAAATCGTTTCTTTCGCTCGACAAAGTTAATCAATGATATGTTTTTGCATTAAGACACGGTTTCGTCCACGGGGTGGTCGCCCCAATCCCCGAGATTCCGCCGACTCAGTTAAATTGGGAAACAAAGGCAGAGCTTTTCGAATTTATGATCAAGCACTAGATAACTCAATTAACCTCTTGAAAGATCAAATGAATATCCAACGCTCTAATTTACGACGTGGTGCATGAAAAGATATTTACAATAATGCCGGTCTAACATGCAATTACAAAAACTACCTTAAAAATTTAGTGGGACATTGCCAACCAAATTATAAACTTAAGTTGTTAAATGAATGCACGATTCGATACTTAAATACTCTAACAACTATGTGCATCGAACGTGTCATTAGAAAAAGAAGTCGAGATTACAATTGCGAAATCAATTTTGAACTTTGATAAATGGCATTCAAGAGGAAGTTGGTCCTCAAAATTTATCTTAGATGCATTGTAAATTAGGGAAAATCAGTTTCAAGGTAAAGTGGTTCCCACCCTAGAACCCCATCTGATCCGATTTCATTATGGTTCTAGGAACTGGTGATTTCCTCTTCTTTTTCTTTTTTTTCTTCTATTCCCTACAAGTTGGAGTTTCCTAACATTAAAAAAGAATAAAATAATTTACTAATTAGGGTTTGCCTCATAAAAAAAATATAATAAAAATAAGAAATATTGACCGGTCTCTTGGAGCGGTCCAGTTCCTTATATGGAACTAGGAACCAGATTTGTCCCCTCAGGAACCATCCATAATCGAGGACTGGGATTGATGTACACCGGTATAATATATCATGATAAAATATGCTTCTCATAACCGATAACACAACTTCTTTATAGGGCAAGGTGCGAACTATAGAATTCTTAACGGCCAATTAGAGTTATCATTTTTCCTAATAATGAGAATTAAATCTCGATATTTCAAGGAAAACTGAATAATCTTGGGCTTTCTTTCAATGGAACCCTTCGCTTTGATGTCAGCATGCAAAAAGCAATCACCGTTCGTTTGGGCCTCATCGTTCCTGGTCGGCCCGTCATTTGTTAAGCCCAAATTTCTGGCCCGCTTCGTAATTCCTGGCCCATTTTCACCCAGCGGCTCCTTCCCTACAAAGGTCAAATCGGTCTTTCACTGTTCTCCTCCATCCCCTTTCTCTCCACAGCGAAACGAGCGCGCCTTTTGGTGCGAAATGAGCACCACCGGCGGTGGCGACGGTCGCCCTCCGCCGGCGATGACGGCGGTGGCGGTGGCGGTGAAGGGCGACTTAAGCGGCTTCGAAGGAGGAAGAGGAAGCCGCCGCGCCGTCCGTTGGGCCGTCGAGAATCTCATGCCGAGAGCCGACCGGTTCGTCTTGGTCCACGTGATGCCCAGAGTCACTTCAATCCCCACTCCAAGTACGTTCCGCGACCGCCCGCGCATCACGTTGACGCGCGCCTTTTGTTGTTTCGACGGCAATTCTTATGGCCGTAGACTCTTGTGGTGTCGATTGACCGAGTCAACGCGCGATCGTTTCGATCCAATGCTGTGTTCCTCGCAGGCGGAGATCGTATACCGGTGGCGGAATTGGACGACAGTGTGGTGGCGATGTACGTGGAGAAACGAAAGTGAAGTATGAGCAGGTGTTTGTTCCGTTTAAGAAACTGTGCAAACCTTGGAAGGTGAGTTTCGCTTGCTCAGCTTGTGTTCCGTTTTGGTTAGAATCAAGTATTAACGTTGAATAGAGATTGACTTGAGCTCTAATTGTGGGAATTATGTACTGAGCTCAGTCGATGCGATCTGAGAAACTGATACGTGTAAGTTTTCTGGGGGAAATGTAGGAGATCTGCGGTCACAAATCTGAAATGAATTTAGAATTGAGATAAGCTGTATAAGGTAGTTTGATAAATTGAGGAAATTGAATAAGGAAGTACGACTAGAGTTGTACCGTGGAATTTCACGAAGATCATTGAAGGCAGCAATTTTTTTTAAATTCGATGTTATGCATTTGGTAGGTGGAAACTTTGGTGCTAGAAGATGGCAATCCTGCGGCTGCACTCCTTCAATTTGTGTCAAACGTGGGAATAAATAATCTAGTTCTGGGTTCCTGCTCATCGAATGCCTTTGCAAGGTACTACTGCAAGTACTTATTTGGTGGGAAGATGATCTCTATTCTTACAGTTCCCTTCTAAAAGATTTATGGTGTTTATGGTTGTCAGACTTAATCAGAGCGTCTGATTGCCGAACATACATTTATGGAAGTAGATATTTCCATATTTTCAAAGGAGTTGATGAAATAGAGTCGAGCTACTCTTAATTCCATTTTGTTTGAGCTCTTATTATCTATGCGGATGGTATTATCTCGTCAGATTGAGACTTGTCTCAGAAACCTGTAGAGCCATTTGCTCCAAGCTTGGAATTGTGTTTGGGCGTATGCCTTGCAAGGCATGCTATAAGAATGTAATTTGTTCATGTGAAATTTATCACAATTGTTTGCAGAACTTTTTTGTCCGTGTCTTCTCACCTTTTTATCCTTTGGCTAAATCTTCTCTCACTTTTACGGTTAAATCCTAAAAGAATTTTCATCTCGCTAGGAAGCTGAAGGGAGCAGCGGTACCTGCTACTGTTCTTACCTGTGCTCCTGAAACTTGTGATGTTTATGTTATATCTAGAAACAACATTGTCAGCAAATCAGGTAGTTTACTCCTGTAGGATTTGTCTCCTCATTTACAGAGGAATTGTTGTGGAAAGATAATCTGATCTTCCCTCCTACAGATAAAGGTTCTGGTCATGGTATGTTGGCTCAAACAAACCACAAAGATGTTTTTGATGGATCCAGTTACCCAACATCCTGTGCCAATTCTTTGTGCGGAGAATCTGACTTCAATGATAGCATCAGAGGATCACCACCAGCAGAGCCTAGCTTTGTGACTGCACTAGCTTCAGATCATACAGATTATCTCAACAGTGCTAATGTAGATCAAGAGAGAAGACATTTGTATATAGGAGATGCACCTGAAATAGATTTTCTTAAGCAAAGCGCATTGATGGCTTCTAGACCAACTGAGCAGGTGGCCTTTTAAGTTTTTCCAACCCTGAGAATCTTAGTATTTAAGGTTTATTTTTTCTGAGTAATGATTCATGTGCAGTATTCATTTTGCAGTCAAATGTACAGGCTGAAATAGAGAAGCTGAGGCAGGAGTTGGAGAACACGATTTTTATGTATGAACGAGCTTGTGAAGAGCTGGTCCATGCCCAAAACAAGGTTTTTGTCGATCATTAAATAGAATTAAAACCTTATGACTAGTTTCATTAGTTTTGCTGGACATCTTCATGCAAACTTTTGAAAACATTAAAGTGTGAAACAAATGATAAAGATCTTGCATTCAAATTTTGCTATTGTCCCAGTCAACTTCAAGTTATTATCAAAATCGGAATGATTGATGGGATTCACAGGATGCTTGTCTGTTGATTGAAAATCGCAAGTATCTTGAGAACCAGAAATAGTAGCAAATGACATGGTCTTCAAGGACCTCGCACAAAGTCGAAGAAATCATCTGATCTTGGAAATCTGGAAGATCTCTTGTTCCCTTGATTTTTTTGACAATTTCTCGTGACTAAATTCTCAGGTTCAAGAACTTTCTTCTGAATGTGGGGAAGAAGCTCAAAGAGTGAATTCTGCCTTACAAAGAGAAGAAACTTTGAGGAAATTTGCTGCTGAAGAGAGAGCTAAATATATGGAAGCTTTAAAGGAGGTTGAAGATGCAAAGAGTTTGCTTGTTAAAGAGGGTTACGAAAGGCAGATTGCTGAACTGAATGCCCTCAAAGAGTCCTTAGAGAAACAGAAAATTATTGATATGCTTCTCTTGAGCGATAAGAGGTATAGAAAGTACACCCGGGATGAACTAGAGATAGCGACAAATTTCTTCTCTGAAACCAATGTGATTGGTGAAGGAGCATATGGGAAAGTCTACAAATGCAATCTGGATCATACTCCTGTGGCTGTTAAAGTTCTGCGGTCAGATGCTTGTGAGAGGAAAGAGGAATTCCTGAGAGAGGTGTCCCTTTAACCTGACCCTTCCTCTTTCACCTCTTGATGCTTGACTGTAGTTTCATCATGTGCAGGATTTCTGTT